>CM077079.1:13127632-13727632 GCA_039513925.1 Platanthera zijinensis | reverse complement strand
TTGTGGGCAATGGAGATTGCAGCCTTATTGTCACAGTACAATCTGATAGGCTCACTTCCTTTAAGCCCAAGTTCCTTCAGGATAGTGGAGACCCATAATCCTTCACAAATGCCATGTGCGATCGCTCTAAACTCGGACTCAGCCCTGGATCTAGCAACAACATGTTGCTTCTTGCTTCGCCAGCTGACCAAATTCCCACCAATCATGGAACAATATCCGGTTGTGGAGCGCCTATCGGTGGGCGATCCAGCCCAGTCTGCGTCAGTGTAAACTTCAATAGTCAACTCTTTATTTGGTGAGAACAGGATGCCCTTCCCTGGAGATGACTTGAGGTATCGGAGGACACGATGTGCGGCATTAATATGACGGACCTTTGGAGAGTGCATAAACTGGTTGAGAACTCCCACAACATAAGAGATATCTGGACGAGTGTGAGATAAGTAGATTAACTTCCCTACCAGCCTTTGGTAACTGGGAATGTCTTCGATCACATCGTCATCTTCTCTGCCTAGCTTGTGATTGACTTCGATTGGGGTGTCGGCAGGTCGACACCCGCTCATCTCAGTGGCTTCAAGGAGGTTGAGTACATACTTCCTTTGTGATAGGAAAATGTCATGCTTTGACCTTGCAACTTCAATGCCGAGAAAGTATTTGAGATTTCCCAAATCTTTCACTTCAAATTCTTTTGCCAACTTCTCCTTTAGTGCCCGAATCTCCTCCTTGTCATCCCCAGTGATTATGATATCATCCACGTAGACAATCAGGGCGGTTAACTTCCCCTTGTTGATTCTGATAAAGATGGTGTGGTCGGCATTGCTCTGACGGTACCCAAACCTGTGCATGGCTTTGTGGAATCTTCCAAACCAGGCCCTGGCTGATTGTTTCAGGTCATAGAGTGGTCTCCGTAATCTACACACTTCCCCTTTTGATCCACTAGGGGTGAGTCCCGGAGGGAGAGCCATGTAGATCTCTTCTTCCAGGTCGCCATGAAGATAAGCATTCTTCACATCCAATTGGCGGAGTTGTCAATCCTTGCAGGCAACACAAGATATGAGGATTCTGATCGAATTCATTTTTGCAACAGGAGCAAAGGTCTCCTGGTAGTCTATGCCCTCTGTCTGAGTATAGCCTCTTGCCATGAGTCGTGCCTTGTATCTTTTCACAATGCCCGAGGGGTTCTGTTTGACGGTGAATACCCACTTGCATCCAACAACCTTTTTACCTGGTGGCAGTTGTACCAGGTCCCATGTGCCGTTTTTTTCCAGGGCACTCATTTCTTCGAGCATTGCTAACCTCCACCTGTCGTCGGAAAGGGCATCCTGCCATGAAGTGGGGATAGAGACAGAGGACAAAGAGGAAACAAATGCTCCATGGGAAGCAGTTAGGGATGAGTAAGAAACAAACTGAGATAATGGATGTCGAGTGGAGGTACCTTCCGTAGGGATGATGGATCCTGACGACGGGTCAGGTGGGCGGTCTGATATCCAGATGGTCGGCCGCGTGTTCGATCCCTTGGGTCGACGAGAGTAAACCTGCAGAGGTTTAGTAACAGGGACCTTGACAGGAGGGGCGAAAGGAGTAGGAGGTGTAGACTGAGAGGGATGATATACCGGAGGAATAGGTAGAGGGGTGTCAGAGTAAGGTAAGGTACTCACTTCCGTTGTGGGAAGAGACCCCTCCTGAAGTGAGGACCCATAGTAGCTTTCAGATTCCCGGAAGGTAACGTCCATGGTAACGTAAACCTTCTTGTTGACTTGGTCAAAACATTTATATCCCTTCTGAGTAGGGGAGTAGCCAATGAATACGCACTTGTGCGCATGAGCATCAAGTTTCGGGCAATGGTGGATATAGATAAAACAAACACACCCAAAAACACGTGGTTGGAGAGTGGTAGGTGACACCCCAAGTGTGGTGAGGGGAGTTTTGAAACCGAGAACACGGGATGACATACGATTTATAAGGTAAGCTGCGGTGAGAACAACATCCCCCCAGTAGTATTTAGGGAGTTGCATGTGGAGGAGGAGACACCGAGCGACTTCCAATAGGTGGCGGTTTTTACGCTCAGCCACCCCATTTTGAGCAAGGGAGTAGGCGCAGGATGTCTGATGGATAATCCCACGATCGGTGAGGTACTGCTCAAAAGTGGAATCAATGAATTCACGACCATTATCGGTGCGGAGAATTTTGATGGGGGGTCGAAAACTGGGTAGAGACCATGTTGTAGAACCGCTGGAACAAGGGAAAGACTTCATTTTTTGCTTTCATAAGGTAAACCCAGGTGGTACGTGAAAAACAGTCTATAAAAGTTACAAACCAAAAACAACCCGAAATAGATGCAACCCGGCAAGGGCCCCAAACATCACTATGTATCAAATGGAAAGGAGCAGTACTTGGAGAAGAAATATGATTAAAAGAGGTACGATGATTTTTACCACGATCACATGCATCGCAGCGAAATTTATCAACTAACACAGACGAGAAATTAGGAAATAAACGTTTCATAGAATGGATAGACGGATGTCCCAGCCGGCAGTGTCAGGACTCCAAAGTAGCTGTCTGATCCACATGGAGAGCTCGGGGAGGAGAGACCGGGGTGGAAGAATCGGACACATAGAGCCCGTCCACCAGACTACCAATTCCAATCACCGTTCCCGTCTTCAGGTCCTGAAAAATGCATGACGATGGAAAGAAAATTACTGAGCAGTTCATAAAATTGGTTATATGACTAATAGAAAGAAGATTTCGGGTAAAGTTCGGAACATGAAGAACAGAGGAAAGAGTTAGGGAGAAGTACGGGATGGAGCCCTTTCCGGCAATGGGAGAGAGGGAACCATCTGCTATGCTCACTTTGTCCCGACCAGACAACGGAAGGTAGGACACAAAACCTGAGGAGGAGCCGCTCGTAGCCCAACCTGGGCCGCCAAGGCCGAACCATCTGGAGGAGGCTCAGGAGTCTAAGTTTGCCTCCGATCAAATTCCTGCTGAACGAGACTGAAAACCTCTGGATGAGAGGGTAAGGGTGAGCGGCCAAGTATCTGCACACTGATTTGGTCGAAATCCCTATGTAGCCCATGAAGGAACTCGAAAACTCGATTGCGATCTTCCCGTGCGCGAACAAGGATCTCATCCTCAGGAGACGCCAAAGTGATGGATTCGAAGTGATCGTACTCCTGATATAGCTGGATGAACTCGAGGTATTAGGCAGACGGAGGGTGATCTCCTTGGCGAAGAAGGAAGATCTTTCGTCGTAACTGAAAGATCTGGGCCGCGTTGCCGCGACAGGAGTAGGTAGTTTCTGCCCTTCGCCAAATGACCGCAGCCGTATCCAGAAAGAGATAGTTGCGAGCGATGCATTCGACCATGGAGTTTGTTAGCCAGGACATGACGAGGGAGTTCTCTGATTCCCATTGTACCCAATCTGGGGAATCTGAACGAGGTATGGGTGTAGTGCCCATGACATATCCAAACAGCCTCCTGCTCTTCAAAGCAAGTGTAACAGCCCGAGACCACCGGAGATACTTGGTGCCATCCAGACGAATCGTCGTGATTTGAGGCGTGTTGTGGTCATGTCCCGGGCGAGGGAAGCCGCTGGACGTCACTATAGTTGGGGGTGTACTGGTGGTGGAAGATTCGGTAGGGGAGCCATCGGTCCCGTCCATTGTGATCAAGAATACAAATCAAGATCCTCCGGGAGAGCAAAGAGCGGCCTAGATAGAAACTAGGTCGGCCTCATAGAAAGAGGAAGGAGCCCAAAAATGGTGGAGGCACCGAAAAGGACATTAGGAGGAGCACCGCATGTGCGGTATCAAGGGGACGACGCAGGACAGGGGCCGGAGGTGCTGGCGGTGGCCTAAGGCCGCTGGAAGAGGGCCGATGCCCGACCGTCGCTGGCGCAGGAGGCGCGGCGTGCGTACAGCGAACGGAGGCGGGAGCGGTGTGCGGCGGAAGAGCGTGAGGGGGAATCAGTCGTGACTAGGTAGGGTTGGGTGCCGCCGGAGCCAGAGGGTCGGGAGAGGCGAGCGGCGTTCAGCGGAGTTGCGGGCGGAGGTCGGCGGGGTGTTCGTGCGGGAGAAAGAAAAAACGCACGGGAGCGGAAAGCGGGAGAGGTGGAAAGGGGTTTTAGCCCTAAGGCTCTGATACCATGTTGGAGGAGAAAAGTTAATTGATTTTATTCATCCACATAGGGGTATTTATACAATTACAACGATATGACACGTCATTGATCCGTGTGCTCCCATGATTCCTAAATAGGAATCGATCTATTTAGGATACAAATTTGACGTAATCAATATAAATATTATAGTTAATAATGCAATATCCAACAGTTCTCGAATGAGAAGATGATCATGATGGCAACACACCGCAGCTTCCGATGCAAGGAGAGTCTTGGATCGATGAATTGCCCAATATATATTCCACGTAAGCGAGCATGCATCCATTGCAAAGGAGACCATGATTTGAAAAATTAACCAATCATGCATGGGTTTAGCACCCCCCCCCCCTCCGGCCCCCGCCAAAAAAGAACCCTTCACCAAGCCCGAACAAGATGCGGAGCAGAGTTGCCACAGTGGCAACACTTTCGCGGAGGGAAAAGTGGTATTATGCGAAGTGGAGTAGGAAATGGATGAAGACTCTGAATGCCGAGGGGGTGGAGCTCACAAGGAGGAACGAATCGTAAGGGTCAAGGTGCAACTAGCTGGGGACGTGGAGCTGGGGACGTGGAGTCCGGACTCCAAGAGGGCATGGATGACAGAGAGGATCCAATCAAATAGTTCAAAGGTGAGCAATCAGTAGAAGGGATGTCCAAGAGCCGCGGAGGTAATGCACGCATGAGGTCACCAACTACAACAATCACTATGGAGCATGAAGAAGACGCGAAGTCCAATTTCATAGGGAGTGAAGCTCACATTGAGGATTGACTTGAGGGTTAGCCAAAAGAGGATGCAGAGTCCACACCATGTTAATTTATGATTTTTGAAGATGCAGAGAAGTTACTACTCGACACTAGGTTGGTGACACAACATGATGGAGTTGAAGACCACCAAGGAGCATGGATCTTCTCGGTGATTGAGATGCAAAGGTTTGAACAATAATGTTGTCTATGCATGGTTGCGACGAGGTCATGCAAGAATAAGTATGGGAGAATGTCACGGGCTGCTACTTCAAGGCGCAACCATGACCATGTATACATATGTGAATAACACAACAAGTGACATGTGGGTGTGTCATCCCCTCAAAGGTGTCGAAGACTTGGGTGTCAGAGCCATTGGCACAAGTATGGCTCCTTGCTCAAGATGATCATGCACAAGGGGTGCATGGTAAAAAGAAAACTTAAACATATCCATGATATTTTTTTGGCACAAAAGGATACTGAAGTCTCCAGAACAGTAGAGAGAAATCTTGAGAATATCTTAGACTATTATCTTCAAGGTTAAGCCCTGAGAGAATTCTAGAGAAATCTGGAGTCTTGCGCATAGGATGGGCATGAAGATGATGAAGTATTACAGGGTTATCTCATGAGAGCATTTTAGAATACAATGGAGGACTCATGCATCTTGTAAATACTAGAGATGTATAGAGTAGCGTAGAAAGTAGTAATTTTAGATCCTTCTATACTTTGGAGGGAAAGCACTTTGGGCCTATTGAAGGGGATGACCCCCCATTTGTAGATCATTCAAGTTTTGGACACGAAATTGAGTTCTTCCACTTGTGAGATTTCTCTTGAGTTGTTTCTCCACCCTTTCTTCACCACCACCCAGATTTTACTGGAGGAGACTGACTTAATTAGACTACACGGAGTGCCAAAAAGAAGCTAAGGCCGCACGAGAGCTTGAAAAGTGACAAGTCTATGACATGCAGCTCCAAAACTTCGTTTAGATTATAAGCGACGGTTGATTACTTGCATTTTTATTATGTTTGTTGTGTAACTTTGGTAATTAATGTCTAGAACTGTTTCGGGTATTAAAAATGAAGATTATAATAATTTCAAAAAAAAACATCTAATAAAAACACCATTTTTGTCAAACCGTTATTTAAAAACTGCTTCTTGAACATGAACAGCAATACAAACTTCATTTCATACAAACAGTTTTATTACAAAATTTTATTTTTCAGAAACAATAACTTTTCATGAGCTCTATTCGATCAACAACAACTCTCTCAAACAGAGCCTTATTTGAACATGAGAGATATATCAACGACATCATAAAAGGGGATGGAGGAAATTAAGCAAGCACAGGAATGCTCTGCACATTCCAAAATAAGTTGCCAGGGTCAACCCTGGACTTGACAACTGCCAGCCTTCTAAAGTTTCCCTTAAAATATTTCTCACCCCATACTCTAGCATCTAAATAACTTGCATTTTTACTGGTATTTATTCCCAGATCAAGGTCCCTGTAGTTCAAATATGCTGCTCTTGGGTTTTGAGAGACATACGGTTCCATGAACTTATAGAAATTTCTCATCCAATTAACATACTTTTTTGTTGCCTCCAATCCCGGATCATCCCATTGCAGAATATAGTCAACAAGATATAAACTTCCCTTTCTGTGTGGAAATGGAGTATGGGCCTCGTCTATCTCATCCATTCTTCCTCCAAACGGATCGAAAATCATAATAGGAAGCTCATCTTCTCTTAACAGCCGAGCAACAATGGCTTCCCAAACCTCTTCGGACAAGACATCTCTTAGAAAGTCAGACTTGGTTTTGAATGATTGTTTAGACCGAGGAGTTCGATCAAGCAGTTTGTTAAGGGGCGCATCAGGACTAGTGTAGCCTGCAATGTATAACACTGCTCTAATCCAACTTACCTCCAAGCAGTCCTTAGCCTCAAGACCAAACTCAGGGAAGCTCTCCTCCATTAAAGGAAGAAGCTCTGTAACCTCTCCGAGGAATAAAGACTGGAATTTGGCATTTAGAGTCTTATTAGTACCACCACAACTGCTGTTATCAGACACTGCTCGCAAATGCAACCTCATGAATAACCTCTTATCAAGTTTTGGAGCAATTTGGTTCCACTTGGTAAGAAGTTGAATTAAACCTTGTTGTAAAATTTTATCAACATAGAAAACTGTCACCTTGGGAGGAACTTGCACAAGATTTAACTTGTAGGAAAGGATGACACCGAAGCTTGCTCCTCCTCCACCCCTAATAGCCCAGAATAAGTCCTCTCCCATGGATTCCCTGTCTAGAATCTCGCCATTCGCAGTCACGATCTTTGCATCGATGACGTTGTCGGCGGCGAGACCGTAGGCTCTCATCATAGTCCCCATGCCACCCCCGCTTAAGTGGCCGCCAACACCCACAGTGGAGCAGACTCCAGCTGGGAATGCAAGAGTGTTATTACTCTCCGTCGCGATGGCATAATACATCTCCCCTAGTGTTGCACCTGCTTCTACCCAAGCTGTTCTACGAATCAGGTCGACGGCGATAGACCGGAATTCATGGAGCTCAACCAGAACGAAGGAAGGGCTCGTGGTGGTATATGAGAGGCCTTCATAGTCATGCCCGCCGCTTCTGGTAATCAGTTGGATTTCTAGTTCCTTGGAGCAAAGCACGGCTACGGAGACATGGAATTCTTGTGTGGGGGTGATGATGAGAAGTGGCTTTGGAGAGCTGGAGAGTGTCCTGTTGTTGTGAACAGAGGAGAAGAACAATGACATGTAGTTTGGGTCCTCTGGTGTGAAGATGATTTTGGAGGGCAAGGACCCGTGTAGCAGGCAATTCAACAAGGAAGAAGAAGAAGAAGAGTGCTTTTGGAAATCCGAACTGGATATTGATGTGTTTGCAATGAAAGATAGGACTAGCAGTGCCATGGAAAGAATATTAATTAGCCAGAGGGATGGTTGGATCTCCATCTTTTCTTGATAAAATTAATTTCATGCTAACTATTGCTGCTGTATTTATAGGCTGAAACTTGAATCCACAAGCCACTGTGCTCCTAAACATGGTGATGAAACCAATACTGCCTCTATCATAAGGCATTCCCATCATGAACAGTCACACAGAAACATCCATTTGCATAATATATTCAAAAAAAACTATCTGCAGGTTGCTGCAGATAGTTGAAGTATTCAGGTGATAGTTGAACAAAAAGGATACATCCAGCCATTTGTCTATCCACTTCCCTTCCCATGGTTAAAATAAGTGACACAATGGGACAAATTTGGAATTATTTAGAGGTTCCCTTTTTGGTTCTTTGTGAGCCTCATTTTTATCCTCAATTTTATTTAAGAGTTTTGACTCTGTCTCACTTTCTTTGGACCTGTGTCAATAATAGCTACATATTTCTTGGGTTCCACCGAAGTGCAGGCTAGAAAAGAAAATTGGGTGGAGTTCAAAAAAAAACATTGACTAATCTTAGGAGATGAAATCGGCTCCGTTCGGCACGGTGGCGGAGGTCGTAAACGAATGGGTTAAACCGTCATTCGTTAAGGATCACCTAACAAATATCATCTGTTTGAACATAAAAGTAGATGAAATTCCTTAAGCGTTAACGAATGACAATTTAACCCCCATGTTCATGACCGCCACGGCGCCACCACCATGCCAAACGGAACCGTAGGTTTCTTTTGCACGGTGGTGGCGGTCATTGCGGCGGTCATGAACCATTGTTCGTGAATGCCCAATTTCACCTAAAAAAATTCATGCATTTTATACTCAAAATTATTTTTTTTCTTGGTAGCGGTGATAACTTTTGTATTGTCAAATATACATTTTATGATAACGATGTTTTTGATCAAACTCATCCGAGCAAATAAGCCACGCCAAACGACGTAGAAATCAAGTGTGCGCTTGGATTTTTTATGTCGTATAAACAATGTAGGACACCGTTCTGTGAAGGGAAAATGTGAAGTTCCCGGCCTCTACGTTTCTTGTTTTTTAATCCCTGTCAACATTTCAAGTGTTGCTACACTTTGAATAAAAGATAAATACTAGTAACTCGAAGTACTAATTTTAGTTAAATACAACTCAAGCACAAATGCTGAAATTATATAAGATATTTTAATTGATCTTGGTCTAAAGGTACCGGTATGAGCACCAAGTATGATATTAGATACAATCCGAGATTGCTTCTCTATTTATTTTTTATCTATCGTAATTGTGTAGCACAAGTCTTTATCGCGCATGTTTTTGCTTTATTTTTTGTGCACATTGTTAGTATATATTGGATTTGTATCGCGCATGTTTGTGTTTTGCGTCTACGTTTGGCTTATTTAATTGACCGACCAATAAGACTCTAAATGTAAAGGATCTTATTTACTTTCATTAAACCTATTTCCTAGAACTAAAATCAAACCTTACCTCTATTAAAATCGGGCCCCCTCTTTTCACGGTAGCTTGGGAAAAATGGAAATGCAGAGTTTACCTCATTTTTCTTTTCGTAACTCCCAGCCGCCGCTCGCCTGCCCCCTTTCTGTTTGCTCTACGCCACCCTCCCACTACCCGCCAGTCAATGCCACCGACGACGGAGTGGTTCCAAGGCTTCGACAGCCACTTCTCCCCCATCTGTTGCGCGGGCTTATTGACGTGTTATTTCAGTCGTCCGTTATTTTATTTCAGGTTTATGTGTGAGGGTGGTATTCCCCATGTATCTCCTATATATATATAAATATTCATATTTTCCCCTAAGAGGATCAATACAATAATCCTTTTTCCTCTCACTTAATTTGGATCAGAGGAAACGAACCCCGATCCCGCCGAGCCCTAACTTCCCGCATCGTTCGCCTTCGCCGCCTTCGCCAATCCTGTCACAACCCGCATTTTCTCCGAATTTAAGAAGTATCAGAGTATGAGAAAACACGCGTCATGAGGCCACGGCGAGCAGGGGATAACTGCCGACGTTCAGGCGAATACCATCTAACTAGACTATGAAAATTTATAAGTTTAATGATTAAAAATCAGTTATATTTTAAAGGTCGTATCCCTCGGCTCAGTGGATCATCTAGTCAACAGTTAAAAAAAACTGTACTTATACGCAGCGAAAAATACTTTATTCACATTTGACATCCTAAAAGAGTGCATGAGTGTCCCCAGAGGACAACGTATACTATGCAAGACCCTACATTTAAGTTATACTATATATAAGAAAACGATCTTTTTACGTTGTTTGGAAAGTAGAATATGAGTTTTATAAACATGCTGATCATGAGACATACTTATAATAGTGTTTTTAGGTTTAAAAGTAACTAGCAACCTAGCATAAATCATCCCAAGAGCAAGTAGACTAATTCCAGAAAAGGTAGCAGCAAAAAGATAACATATCTAGTATCAAAGTAAAACTACCAATGGACGCCAACAAACTGACACGAACCTACTAGCAAGTATATATATGTCTGTAAGAAAGAAACATAAAACTACCTCACAAGACCAAGGAATTGATCTCTACAGTACAAGAGACCACGAGCAACAACACAGTAAAACTAGCCGCTTAATCGGCTACTATCCAGAACCTGAGGCATTCAAAGAAGAAAAGAATACCTCAGCAAGCAAAAGCAAATAAGCTGTACGAAAGTGTTAATTTAAATGATAAGCAAAAAAGTGTAAAAATGACGGTAACAATCAAACACCGTCCAGGGTCAGATAAAAAAAAATTGCACTAAGTGCGAGAAAACAGCAACAACCCTGCTAAAATCCTGCAGAGGCTACAAGGCTACTATGTGCCCAAAAACGTTGCAATCTACTAAGGAAGAAACATCTAACATCTTAAATTGTGAGAGATGGCAATAGCAAAAACAACGCGGATCCGGGTCGCAGACAAACTCAGTCCCCCAACAACCATTTCCAAGAACAATGCTCAAGGGTCTACATATGAAAGCACTAGGGACTTCTCACCCCCTTGCCCAGCCCGTACCCGGAACAAGATAAAAAGTGTGATCACGGCTAAATCACACAACACCACCCCTATTAAGAGCTTCAAACCACCACTACTAACCACAACCTACGATTCGGCCTTCGGAAAAATATAGCCGATAAGGAACCTCAAAAATCAAGGAATTCACTCGGGAGAGAAAATAAAGGTAAGGGGAAAGCATTGAGATGGCTCAACACGGCGTTGACTGAGCAGCCCTCACTCAACGCCAGACAGGATCTGGCGTTGAGTTGGCATCACTCTCTCAACGCCAGACAGAATCTGGCGTTGAGTGAGCAGCACTCTCTAAACGCTAGACAAAATCTGGCGTTGAGTGAGCAGCACTCTCTCAACGCCAGACAGAATCTGGCGTTGAGTGAGCAGCACTCTCTCAATGCCAGACAGACTCTGGCGTTGAGTGAGCAACACTCTCTCAATGCCAGACAGAATCTGGCGTTGAGTTAGAAGCACTCTCTCAACGCCAGACAGACTCTGGCGAGAATCTGGCGTTGAGTGAGCAGCACTCTCTCAACGCCAGACAGACTCTGGCGTTGAGTGAGAATCATTCTCTCAACGCCACAGACTCTGGCGTTGAGTGAGCAACACTCTCTCAACGCCACAGACTCTGGCGTTGAGTGAGCATCACTCTCTCAACGCCAGACACAAACCTGCAAACAAAAAATAACAAAAAGGCTATGGCTTTGAGTGTGTGCACCACACTCAACACCGAGCCTTAATTCTTCTCCAACATGATTACACCACGTTTATTACTGTAGTAATATTATTCTAACAGCTAATCACATTTCTAGGGTTATAATGAGGACTTAGTAAAATTTTCGAGTTAAAACTTCTAACTCCTACCCGGCTACAGCTACGGCACAGGAAAATGCTAACCTAACTCTAACTTCCTTCCTCAGCCCGAGAATAGCCAAGCTACAGCAATAAGGAAAAAATAAATGGCGGGGGACTAGCATGGCTGTTAACGAAAAATTCTGTACAGGAAATCTAGCGAGAAGCCTAACCCGCACTTCATTCTCTACACACACCCAGCCCGAGAGTAAGGACTCATCTATTAACAGTTGGATGGAATAAATAATTAAGAGACCGGGCTGCTATGAGTAAGACTTGAACAGGAAATTCATAACAGGAAGGCTAAACACAGACTAAAGCAGAGAAATAAACACTCGGTTTCTATCCTAGGGTTAACAGGGCAATTAAGAAGACAGGAAAACTACATGGCAAGGGCAAGAATACCATTTGCCTCAATTTTCAGCGATTTAACTTGCACAGCCCTTCCTCTCTCTCTCGGCTCCAGCCGCAACAACACCTGAACCAGAATTCTAGAGTTTTAATGGCGGAAAAGGATCAAACCAAAAAAAATTCTGAGACCCCTAGAAACACCACGAAAATTGAATCTCTTACCGTAGGAATGAAGGTCTAGGCGAGAGCAATCCAAATTTGCTTTCGGAATTGAATTCCGTCCACTAGTACTCTCGGAATCGGCGTCCGATGGTAGCGGTTCCGGCGGTTTCTCCGTTTCTTTTCGCGAATAGGCGCAGGTCGGGTTTTTGGGAAGATGATGAGCAGCGGTTATCTAAATTCCTATTCTAATCCTATATATAGCACCCGCTTAACTCTAACTTAACTATTAATTAAGTAATAATATTATAATATAAATATAAATCGTAACCGCCATGCACCCGCCACCTTTCTAAAATAGTAATTAATATAATACCTAATAAATAATATCGTTTTACATAAAATACAAAACAACGCGAAAATCAAACGATCTCGGAATTCGATGAAATTCGCACCGTAGCTAAATATCCACGCTACGAACACAACGGCGAAGTCGAAATCAACTTTCGACGAACGGAACTCGGGTTATCTCCACCCGAAGCCAAAATACAAGCATCCCCCGACAGGCCTCACCGAGTCACAAAACCAGACCCGGCTTGCTAGGAAATCTTGCCTAATAGGCTACCAACAACCACACAAGGAACCTAAAGAGCTAAGACCACGCTCTAACAAACGGCACAAGCCGGAAACGCGTCAACGTAACGCCAAATTAGAATTAAATAATCGCAGAAAATTCGGGGGCGTTACAGTCACTCCCCCTACAAGAAAGTTTCGTCCCGAAACTTTACATACACTGTTTCTACTTATAGAAGGAAAGTAACAAACAGGAGCTACTAGAAAGAAAACGTACCAATTAAATCAGGGGAACAGTTGAGGGTGAGCCTCCCTCATAGCCGACTCTAGCTCCCAAGTCGCGCTTTCCAAATCCTGATTCTTCCATAGAACTTTCACCATCGGGATAGACTTTGTCCGCAGCACCCGATCTTGAGTATCCAAGATGCGGACCGACACCTCAACATATGAAAGATTAGGCTCCAACTGGGCACGACATCCAAGACTTGCCCACTGTTTCGCACATACTTCCGTAATTTGCTTACATGAAATACATTATGAACACCTGGGAAGTTTGCTGGCAAATCCAACCTATATGCTGACACGCCAATCCGTTCAACAATCTTAAACGGACCCACGTACCTCGGGTCCAATTTTCGGTTCTTACCGAACCTCTTAACACCAACCAACGGGGAAACCTTAAGAAACACAAGGTCCTCTACAGAAAACTCCAAGTCAGACCTACGCCGGTTGGCGTTCTTATCATATCTCTCCTGAGCTATACGAAGCTTTTCTCGAATAAGCTTCACTGCAACTTCCATTTTCTCGAGCGCATCCGGACCCAGCAAAGGTCTCTCACCAGCCTCAGCCCAAAACAAGGGAGTTCTGCAGCGCCTCCGATACAGTGCCTCGAAGGGAGCCATTTGCAAGCTTTCTTGATAACTATTATTATATGCAAATTCCATAAGCCACAGACGCTCATCCCACGCTCCTCTGTGGTCCAAAATGTAGCATCTGATCATATCATCAACTATCTAGTTCACCCGCTCTGTCTACCCATTGGTCTGTGGGTGGTAAGTAGTAGAATACCTCAAGTCTGTACTCAAACCCTCCTGCGGACTCTGCCAAAAGCGAGAAGTAAACCGGGAGTCTCGATCCGAAATGATGCTAACTGGCACGCCGTGCAATCTGATGACCTCGTCCAAGTACAGCTCTGCTATCTTTTTCATCGGGTAATCTATCTTATAGGGTACGAAGTGCGCACACTTCGTCAATCGGTTCACCATCACTCAAACTGAATCAAATACCTTTGGAGATCTCGGTAAGCCCGTAATGAAGTCCATAGAAATACTTTCCCACTTTCAAGTCTGGATCTCCAACGGAGTCAACTTGCCACCAGGCCTTCCGTGATCGGCCTTCACACGCTTGCATGTGTGACACTCAGCAACAAATCGGGCTATGTCCCCCTTCATCCCATACCACCAGACGGTTTGCTTCAAATCATGGTACATCTTTGTAGATCCTGCATGGTATGCAACACTGGATCCATGAGCCTCTCTGCATATCATAACCCTGATGTCTCCAACAGCGGGGATGCAAAACCTACCGCGGTACTTCAAAGTACACGCATCATCGATAGAAAAATCCGGCAACTCGCTTCTCTTAGTCCTGAGGTATAAATGCAGAAGATCCGGATCATCCTTCTGGTGCAACCTGGTAAGTGAAATCCAAGACGGCTCTGTCACTGCCAAACTACTCTGCATGTCACAGCATCCCACGGAGATATCCATCAGGAGGAACTCTTCCACTAAACGATCGGCGGAGAGATTAAAGATCTTCCCCGTTTTCCGGCTCAGGGCGTCGGCCACCACATTGGCCTTGCCCGGATGATACTGGATCTCCACATCGTAATTGGCCACATACTCTAGCCACCGCCGCTGGCGCAGATTCAACTCCTTCTGAGTGAACACGTACTTTAGACTTTTATGATCTGTGAAGATCTTGCACTGGGCACCATAAAGTAGATGCCTCCACAGCTTTAGCGCATAAATCACCGCTGCAAATTCAAGGTCATGCGTAGGGTAATTTCTCTCATGAGTCTTTAATTGCCTCGACTCATACACAATCACTTTTCCAGCCTGCATCAACACGCAACCCAGACCAACATGCGAAGCATCCACGTACACATCATACTCCGCACCCTCAGTAGGTAGGGTCGGAACGGGAGTAGTGCACAGTCTATTCTTTAGTTCTAGGAAGGCTCCTTCGCACTTCTCGCTCCAAAAAAAGGTCATGTTCTTCTGAGTCAACCTAGTCAAAGGTGCAGCCAGGGTAGAGAAACCCTCCACGAACCTCCGGTAGTAGCCGGCCAACCCTAGGAAGCTTCTAATCTCCTTGGGTGTGCCCGACCTGCTCCAATCCATCACTGCTGCAATCTTCTCCGGGTCAACCGAGATCCCATCCTTATTCACCACATGGCCCAGAAACGAGACTTGAGGCAACCAAAATTCGCACTTGCTCAGCTTGGCGAATAACTTGTGGTCTCTCAACTCTGATAGAACCAAGCGCAGATGCTGCTCATGCTCCTCAGCACTGTGAGAGTAGATCAACACATCATCGATGAATACCAG
This sequence comes from Platanthera zijinensis, assembly GCA_039513925.1. Classification (NCBI taxonomy): domain Eukaryota; kingdom Viridiplantae; phylum Streptophyta; class Magnoliopsida; order Asparagales; family Orchidaceae; genus Platanthera; species Platanthera zijinensis. Next base: position 13,712,242 of record CM077079.1, on the reverse strand, counting down.
AACGAACTTGTTTAGAAAATCTTTGAATACCCGGTTCATCATATCCATAAAAGTTGATGGTGTGTTGGTCAAACCAAACGACATCACTAGAAACTCGAAGTGTTCATGCCTCGATCTAAACGCAGTCCGTGGAATATCTGCCTCACGGATCCTGAGCTGATGATAGCCAGAACGAAGATCGATCTTGGAGAACACCGTTGTACCATGCAACTGATAAAATAAGTCATTGATCCTCGGCAGAGGATAACTGTTCTTAATGGTGACTTTGTTCAACTCCCTATAATCGATGCACAGCCTCATTGACCCATCCTTCTTCTTCACGAATAGAACAGGAGCACCCCAAGGCGACGAACTCTGTCTGATAAAGCCTTTTGCCAATAATTCATCTAGCTGGACACGCAACTCTTCCAGCTCACAAGGGGTCATCCGGTACGGCGCCTTAGCAATAGGACGCGTACCTGGTTCCAAATCAATCGCAAACTCGACATCCCAATCGGGTGGAAGACCAGGAAGGTCATCAGGAAAGACATCAGAGAAACCACGTACAACAGGAATCTCCTCCAAGCGCGGCACACTAACCATAGTCCCAACCGCCGAGACTAAACAAGCAAAATAATCAGAATGAAACAGCTTCTGAGCACATACCGCAGAAATGACCGGACAATCCTGGCACGGATTAGCATACACACTTCCAGTCTAACTGTTGTCCTTGATGAAGTACAAGCGCTTCCCTTTGCACTGAATAACCGCATCATACTTAGACAACCAGTCCATGCCCAGAATAACATCGAAGTCCTCTAGATCAATCATCTTCAAGTCTGCCTTCGTAAGAAAGTCCCCCAACAAAACAGGGCAATCCAGAATGCCCACATCTAATAACACAGATTCACCAGAAGGGAACTTGACGCGGAAAGCATCACGAACTTGATCTAGAATCAACCGATATCGCTCTACAAAGGCTCTAGCCAGAAACGAGTGGGTAGCGCCGGAGTCGAACAGAACACGCGCCCAGCGGTTCTTCACCTTAAATTTCCCTATAGGAGTATATAAGCAACTAAGGAACTACCAAAACAAAACTATAACCATTCTAGTAATTAAAACTTTCAGGCTAGGAAAACAACTAACCTGAGATGACCTGAGTCAAAGTTTGAGCCTCCTCGGAAGAGATTACGTTCAGATTTCCTTTTCCCTTGTCCACACGCTGAGGCGGAGGTAATGCCTGAAGTGGAACTGCTTGAAGAACAGGCTGGCCCTGAGGACACCTTGTCTTGATATGGCCATTCTGCCCACACTGATAGCAGACCTTATCCCTGGACCAGCACTGGGTAACATCATGCCCGGGTTGCTTGCAAACAGAACAGGAAACATCCTTCCTAGGAATACCCTGAATAGCATGAACTTGCTCCTTCTTCTGAGCTCCTTCCTTCTTGAAACACCTTGTTGGAACCCCTAAGTGATTTGGGCTAGGTTCTCTTCTTAGATTGTGACTCATGTTGTATAGAAGGGTCATATGTCATGTGCTTAGAGTATATGTCATGTTCTTAAAGTCAATAGTAGAAAGGACCAGCCTCCAACACTGTTAGAGACTCAAGACTTAGAAAGTTCAAGAATTAATATAAAGAAGATCTGCGTTCGTCGAACTCCGGTCGACGATCGTCGTGCTCAGCTCGACTAACCCAGAGACAATTCTCTGAGCTGAGCTCGATGAACTTAGATCTCAGCTCGACGATCTGTGAACATAGTGATAACTCCTCTGTCAAACTTCAGTCGACGAACTAAGAACATCAGGTCGACGAACTCTGTCCTCAGTTCGACTAACTCTTTAGATCTTAGAGCCAAAGATCTCTCAGCACCAAAATTGACTCAAAGCCAAAGATCTCTCAGCGCCAAAGTTTACTCAAAGCCAAAGTTTACTTAAAGCCAAAGTTTACTCAAAGCCAAAGTTAACTCAGAGCCAAAGTTCACTCAACGCTCTCAACGCTATCAATAACGACTCAACTCCAGAATGGTGATCTAACACTCAAAGCCAGAGGACATCTCCCTCAACGCCAGATCGATACTTCAATACTCAACATCAGAAAAATATTCTAAGTTCAGACTGCAGTCTCAGCTCTACGATCTTGGATCTCAGCTCGACGAATATCCGTTCTCAGTTCGACGAACTTAGTGCACAGAATCAGTCAAGTTATGTAGTGCAGTTGTTCGCAGAACTCTGGTCGACGAAAGCTGATCAGAGGTCGACGAAATCACAGGTCGATGAAAGCCATTCTCAAGTCGACAAAAGCTGTTCTCAGGTCGACGAAAACTGTAAGGCATATTATCATTTATTCTTTCCTTTTCTGTCTCCCTATTTTATACTATTATAGACCATTAATTCTCTAGATGATCAATGCTCTTATATCTTTTGAATTGAACCGTTACTGGCAGCATTGATTACAAATATCCTTCATGGAATTAACTACTTATATCTCGGGACAGACATAGAGTAGAATATATGATAGCATACTTGCTGTTTTCATTCCCGAGATTCGGCTAAGCATTTATTGCAGGTTTTTGAATTTGACCAAGTTGTAGTTATCATTGGAGGATCTCTCAAAAAAAGACAGAGATATAGAGAGCTAAGAAAAACACAGAGAAAGAGAGATACAGAAAATCGTGTGTGCTATCAACAAGAAGATACATGAGAAAGCATACAGAAAAAAAAAAGTGCAGTGAAAACAGTTCTCAGAAAATCTACTGCTCTCAAGAAAAGAAGAAGGAACAACTATCACCATCAAGAGTCCTTCTTTCTTTCTCTCTTTGTTCTCAGGGATCTCAAGTGACAAGTTATTCAAATCAATCAAGGATCTCTGAAGAGCAAAAATGCCTACTTACCCTCTTGCAAAGCTTTCACTCCTGAACCAGTCAAAATCTTAGGGGGAGCTTTGACAACAACACAAATCCACTAGTCTTCTCAGTTGTATTTGAGAAAGAGAAGAACATCATCACTCTCTCATCCCCACCTCTGTACAAGGTTTTAATTCCCTTCAAAATTATTCCTGGTTGCAAGTCTCCTTACCAAAAGACTTGAGGATTGGTTTTTGAGCACCTGATCAAAAGCTCATTGGTGGCAGTCACCTGATCAAAACCTGTAGTGGATTCCTATCTAGGGTGGTAGAAGAGTGGATGTACCCAAGTTTGGAAAACCACTATAAAATTCTTGTGTTCTCTATGTGGTTGTGTTATTTTTTCTTTGTGCTTGTGATGTGATATATTCTTATTGTGTAGCTTAGTTTATCTGCTGCACTTGTGCACCTATACACTTATACTATAGTAACCTATTTTATAAAAGATCTTTTATCTCAGTAAAAATCAAAAGTTTTCAATAACTCTATTCACTCCTCCCCCCCTAGAGTTTTTCAGAGCTTACCCTAACTTTCAAACTTCTCAACAGAGTGGCCTGACCGGCCACAGAAGCTACACACTACCCTGCTCTTCTTTCCCGAAGCAGCACCGGGTACCTGGGGGTTCTTCTCTTCAGCAGACTTCCTATTGTCCTTCCTCATTTGCTGGCCTCTATTCTTTGCGGTCTCAATTGCCTCCACTTTCAGAGCAGCCTCCACTACCCCTGCATAAGTCTCTGATCCATATGCACTGGTCAACTGCTGAACCTCGCTCTTCAAGCCACCAAGGAACCGCTTGACTCGATCAGCCTCAATACTCACCAACCCAGGAGCAAACCGGCTCAACTTGCTGAACTCTATCTCGTACTCACTGACCGTGAGTTATCTCTGTTTCAGGTGGAGGAAGTCGTTTATAAGACGGTCACGCTCAACCGAAGGCAAGAACTTCCTCAGCAACATTTCCTTAAATAATCCCCAAGAGCAACCAGCTACCATGCTCCCCTTTTCTCTAAGCCACCAACTCTTAGCCAAACCCTTAAGCTGATAGGCGGCTATCATCACTCTCTGATCATCTGCAATACCGGAGTACGTGAACATCTCCTCCATGGAGATCATCCAATCATCTATGACCATGAAATCTGCCTTCCCATCGTATATAGGAGGGCTAAGTCTATGAAACTGTGAGATAAATGCTATCTCTGCTGGAACCACCACTGGAAGTCTCAGGGGAGCTGGAGGGGGAGGAACAGCTAACCCCCCTGCAGGGTCTTGCACTCCCTGAGTCTGTCCTGCCACAATTGCCACCAGAGACTGGATCTGGGCCCGCATCTCCACCAACTGTCTGGTCAAGGAATCGTTGCTCTATCGCAAACTCTCGATCACCGCATCACTCTGTGCTCCAGATGACTCACCCTCCGACAGGGGAGTCAACCTCGTCGAAGGACGTCTTGTCATCCTAAAATCATAACAACATTAGTCAGATCCTAGTACAACAGCTAGAACTAACTACAATTACAGACAATATATACATAAATATGAACATAAAGCTGCTAAACTTGCTCTGGGAGTTTATTTTTTTACAAGAATTGATGTTATGTCTAACCTAGGATGGTTTACCACCACCTTTCTAACTCTTGTGCCTAGATCGGGAATGTGAACTTATATTATTTTTGACTCAAAACTTATGTGTGTACATATGTCATCCTGCTAGTCTTTAGCTTGGCACGTTGTGCTTATGCAATGTTATGCTATGCATTCAAGAAAAAAGAGGCCTTAATGCATGTTATGAGTGGCGTACACATGAAAATGTTATGCATCTCATACTACATAACATTCTCATGCCACGAAAAGAAAACGAGCTAGTCGCAGCCATGTGGTGAGGTTATGCATCCCATACTACATAACCCTCACATGTTTCCCCTATGGTGGATCCATATACGAACACATATTATGCATCACATACTACATAATATGCCTCGTATACTTCATGTTATGCTATGAGTGTAGTGTTCGTGCTTTTGCCAAAACGTGCTGATGACATATCGGTGTGTGAATGACATGATGTTAAACCTCCAACTCTACAAGGAAGGTTGCCCGACCATTTGCCAAGCAACCTCCCTCTGATACCAACTATCACAACCCGCATTTTCTCCGAATTTAAAAAGTATCAGAGTATGAGAAAACACACGTCGTGATGCCACGGCGAGCAGGGTATAACTGTCGACGCTCAGGCGAACACCATCTAACTAGACTATGAAAATTCATAAGTTTAATGATTAGAAAATCAGTTATATTTTAAAGGTCGTATCCCTCGGCTCAGTGGATCATCTAGTCCACAGTTAAAAAAACTATACTTATACGCAGCAAAAAATACTTTATTCACATTTGATATCCTAAAAGAGTGCATGAGTGTCCCCAGAGGACAACTTATACTATGCAAGACCCTACATTTAAGTTATACTATATATAAGAAAACGATCTTTTTACGTTGTTTGGAAAGTAGAATATGAGTTTTATAAACATGCTGATCATGAGACATACTTATAATAGTGTTTTTAGGTTTAAAAGTAACTAGCAACCTAGCATAAATCATCACAAGAGCAAGTAGACTAACTCCAGAAAAAGTACCAGCAAAAAGATAACATATCTAGTATCAAGGTAAAACTACCAGAGGGCGCCAACAAACTGACAAGAACCCAATAGCACGATAGCCCATTTGCCTTTGTTCAGTGTCAGCACTGCCTTTAGACTGGTCATGAGAAGGCCTGATGATGGCTGCTCTTTCCTCACCTATGCCAGCAGTCCCCCGCCACGCGTGCTGTCGTCGTCACTTCTTCCGACTTTGGGGGCCAACCTTATTCTAGTGCCTCTTTCGGGGCTACTTCCAATGACTGGAGTCGGCTTATGGCTCAAGTGCAGTAGCTCTAGTCTCAGCTTCAGTTGCAGTCTCCATTTCAAACTCCGCACCAACCTCTTCCTGTTCAGTCATTTCCTACCTCCTCGTCGTTCTCGTCGGCTTCAACGTCTGCGTCAGGTACCCCGATGGCCTTTCATGTCACTCAAGTGGGGTCTTCCTCTCCCTGGTGATTGACTATGGGACACTGATCACATGACTGGTGAGAAATGCTTGTTCTCTTCTCTTGAGTCTCCGAGCGTCCATCGGCAAGTTCGCCTTGTCGATGGCTCTATGACCCCCATTCTTCACCGGGGCACAGTTCCTCTGTCTCCCTCCTCCTTGGGTTCAATTCTTCATGTTCCCAAACTTGCTTTAAATCTTCTTTTTGTTAGTCAATTGACTCGTTCGATGCACTGCTCGGTGACATTATTTCTTTCTGGCTGTGTTTTTTAGGACCTAGCCACGAGGAGGACGTTTGGCTACGGCCGTGAGCGCGAGTCCTCAGATTGTGTCGTCTCTTTTTCCGAGTGTCTCGTTTGAGAACTCTTTTCAGTGTGATGTGAGTCAGCTTAGCAAATATACACGCACTTCCTATCCTGTTTCTATTTCTCATAGTTTTGTACCGTTTGATATTATTCATTCAGATGTTTGGAGGCCTGCCCCGATTGTTACTGATGATGGATTTTGGTATTTTGTTACTTTTATAGATGATTTTACTCGTTGTTGTTGGGTTTATCTTATGCATGCCAAATTTGATGTCTCGGATTTATATACCCAGTTTACTAATATGGTTCAGACTCGGTTTTCCTCTCGTATTCGGGTCCTTCGCTCCGATAGCGGGGAAGTGGGGGAGCATACCTCTTCCTCTTTCACTGCTTTTCTTGCTAGCCAAGGAACCCTTCATCAATTCTCATGTCCCTAGACACCAGAACAGAACGGCATGACGGAACGCAAGAATCGTCATCTCTTGAATGTGACCCGGTCTCTTCTTCGTGGATCTCGCGTCCCCAAGTTGTTTTGGAGTGTCGCCCTTCTTACGGGGACCTTCTTGGTCAACCGTCTGCCTTGTCTGCCTTGTCAGCCTTTAGCGGGTCGGGTACCCCTTAGTCTTCTATCTCCCCGCCGCCCTCTGTTTCTCGTCGCTCTCCGGGTGTTTGGGTGTGTGTGTTTTGTCCTGGATCGTCGCCCGACTCGGACAAATCTTGATGACAAAGTTATTCGGTGCTTATTTTTGGGATATTCCTCATCTTCCAAGGTCTATTGGTTTTTTGATCTCTCTTCTCGCAGAACTTTTCACTCCCTAGATGTTACATTCTTTGAGGATGTCCCCTTCTATGGTACCTCCCCTATCCATGGTGCACCTTCTACTCCGCCACAGCCGGCTCCATTTGCCCTTGCTCCGCTGCACAAGTCTCTTCCATTGCAGACATACACTCGTGGCCCACACGCGCCCTCACATGTCCACCCCATCCTTTGGGAATCACTGGTTACGCCCAGCTCACAGGACCTTGTGCCACATCCTCTGACAGGTGATGTTCATCCCTCCTCTGACTTACCCATTGCACTTCACAAGGGTAAGCGTTCTTGTGTTACTGACCATCCTGTGGCAAGCTATGTGTCCTACCAACGTCTTTCTCAGGGTTACCGGGCTTTACTAACTGCTACCGATCAGATCAGAGCTCCGAGTTCGATGACTAAGGCATTCCAGCACCCTGAGTGGGTGGAGGCCATGGAGGATGAGATGTCCACACTACAGAAGGCGGGCACCTGACTTTGGTCCCTCTTCCTGCAGGTCGGAAAACTGTTTTCTGCCGTTGGGTTTGCACTGTCAAGTATAATGTCGATAGTTTTCTTGACCGCTACAAGGCACGTCTTCTCGCGAAGGGCTTCACTCAGACTCCTGGGGATTACGGCTTGACCTTTGCGTGGAAATCAGCCCCTTCGGCACGGTGGAGGCTAACTCTTTTAGCTCCGAGATGATTCCGCTGTCAGGCTCTCACTAGCTGGCAGGGCAGGTTGATCTCTCGTGGAAGCTAAGTCTTTTAGCTCCGGGATGATTCCGCTGATCAGGCTCCCACTAGCTGGCAGGGCAGGTTGATCTCTCGTGGAGGCTAAGTCCTTTTAGCTCCGGGATGATTCCGCTGACCAGGCTCCCACTAGCTGGCAGGGCAGGTTGATCTCTCGTGGAGGCTAAGTCTTTTAGCTCCGGGATGATTCCGCTGTCTGGCTCTCACTAGCTGGCAGGGCAGGTTGATCTTTCGTGGAAGCTAAGTCTTTTAGCTTCGGGATGATTTCGCTGACCAGGCTCCCACTAGCTGGCAGGGCAGGTTGATCTCTTGTGGAGGCTAAGTCTTTTAGCTCCGGGATGATTCCGCTGACCAGGCTCCCACTAGCTGGCAGGGCAGGTTGATCTCTCGTGGAGGCTAAGTCTTTTAGCTCCGGGATGATTCCGCTGTCAGGCTCTCACTAGCTGGCAGGGCATGTTGATCTCTCGTGGAAGCTAAGTCTTTTAGCTCCGGGATGATTCCGCTGACCAGGCTCCCACTAGCTGGTAGGGCAGGTTCATCTCTCGTGGAAGCTAAGTCTTTTAGCTCTGGGATGATTCCGTTGTCAGGCTCTCACTAGCTGGCAGGGCAGGTTGATCTCTCGTGGAGGCTAAGTCTTTTAGCTCCGGGATGATTCCGCTGACCAGGCTCCCACTAACTGGCAGGGCAGGTTGATCTCTCGTAGAGGCTATGTCCTTTTGGCTCCGGGATGATTCCGCTGACCAGGCTCCCACTAGTTGGCAGGGCAGGTTGATCTCTCGTGGAGGCTAAGTCTTTTAGCTCTGGGATGATTCCGCTGACCAGGCTCCCACTAGCTGGCACGACAGGTTTATCTCTCATGGAGGCTAAGTCCTTTTGGCTCCGGGATGATTCCGCTGACCAGGCTCCCACTAGCTGGCAGGGCAGGTTGATCTCTCGTGGAAGCTAAGTCTTTTAGCTCCGGGATGATTCCGCTGTCAGGCTCTCACTAGCTGGCAGGGCAGGTTGATCTCTCGTGGAGGCTAAGTCTTTTAGCTCTGGGATGATTCCGCTGACCAGGCTCCCACTAGCTGGCAGGGCAGGTTGATCTCTCGTGGAGGTTAAGTCTTTTAGCTCCGAGATAATTCCGCTGCCAGGCTCCCACTAGCTGGCAGGGCAGGCTGATCTCTCGTGGAAGCTAAGTCTTTTTGCTCCGGGATGACTCCGCTGTCAGGCTCTCACTAGCTGGCAGGGCAGGTTGATCTCTCGAGGAAGCTAAGTCTTTTAGCTCCGGGATGATTCCGCTGACCAGGATCCCACTAGCTGGCAGGGCAGGTTGATCTCTCGTGGAAGTTAAGTCTTTTAGCTCCGGGATGATTCCGCTGTCAGGCTCTCACTAGCTGGCAGGGCAGGTTGATCTCTCGTGGAGGCTAAGTCTTTTAGCTCCGGGATGATTCCGCTGACGAGGCTCCCACTAGCTGGCAGGGCAGGTTGATCTCTCGTGGAGGCCGTCTTTTAGCTCCGTGATGATTCCGCTGTCAGGCTCCCACTAGCTGGCAGGGCAGGTTGATCTCTCGTGGATGCTAAGTCTTTGAGCTCCGGGATGACTCCGCTGTCAGGCTCTCACTAGCTGGCAGGGCAGGTTGATCTCTCGTGGAAGCTAAGTCTTTTAGCTCCGGGATGATTCCGCTAACCAGGATCCCACTAGCTGGTAGGGCAGGTTGACCCCTCGGGAGGCTAAGTGTTTTCACCTCGAGGCCGTCACGTCACCCAGGCTCCCATCAGCTGGTATGACAGGTTGACCCCTCGGAGAGACCGAGTATTTTCGGCCCCATGAAGGCCACTCAGCGAATACGTTTGGTTGGATGTTTCTTTCCGAGCTTGTGCCAACCTCGAAAAGAGCGGGGATTGTGTACAATCCCGTATTCGCAGAGTAGGGTCCATTCGGCAGGCGCTGGGCCAGTTTTATGTTTTTTAGCTTTTTAGAGATTTTTGACTCTTGGTGGCTAATTTTGGCTTGGCCTTGGAAATATACTAGTAGGGGAGAAAAAATCTACACCCCCCCCCCCCGGGGCTTGCTATGAGCGAGGTAGAAGCGGTACTCCGGGCGGAGGCCAAGGCCTCACCCCCCTGCACCCCAGCCCTCTTGGGCGAGCTCGGCCGGCGGCCTGGAGCTCGCCCGGGTGCCCAGCCCCTTGGGCGAGCTCGGTCGGCGGCCTGGAGCTCGCCCGGGCGCCCAGCCCCTTGGGCGAGCTCGGTCGGCGGCCTGGAGCTCGCCCGGGCGCCCAGCCCCTTGGGCGAGCTCGGCCGGCCGCCTGGAGCTCGCCCGGGCGCCCAGCCCCTTGGGCGAGCTCGGCCGGCGGCCTGGAGCTCGCCCGGGCGCCCAGCCCCTTGGGCGAGCTCGGTCGGCGGCCTGGAGCTCGCCCGGGCGCCCTGCCCCTTGGGCGAGCTCGGTCGGCGGCCTGGAGCTCGCCCGGACGCCCAGCCCTTGGGCGAGCTCGCTTCGGATGTCCGAAGTGGGGTAAGGGGGAGGAGCATGGTTCAGCCTCCACCTCCCCCCCCCCCCCCTTTGGTCCTCTTGTTGCCATGTTTTTTCCCTAAGGGCATTTTGGACTTTTCAAACTCAGGACTTGGAAAAACTATAAATAGACCCCCTTGGGTACCTTTGGAGAGGCATTGGCTTTTGGCTTCCTCCTCCCTAGTTCTCTTCTTGGTAGAGTCGAGAGAACTCTCCAAGGTACCCAGCTCTCATTGGTAAGGAAGGGGAAGTGTTCTTGTGACCTTCCGGGTGTGTGGTGGGACCTCCGCGCTAGAGCCGAGGGTCTGTTCCTAGTTTCCCAAGTCTTTGGTCCGTAACGTTCCCCCGAGTGTAGTAGGTGTGAGGTCACCCCTTCCCCAAGGGTTGAACTCCATAGAGACCAAGTTTTTAGTTTCAACAGTCCGGTTTAGAAATATATTTGATTTCTAATTCCTATAAGGGTGTGTCGTATAGACGAGTTAAGCGTACATAAAAATATACCCGTCTTTTTGAACTGTATTTTATACGTGCATTTTCATGAGAAGTGTTCAACATGAAAGTTGTTGATCTTGACGATATCTATAACTTTTATGTTGAACACCTTTTGTTTTGAAGCAATTTAGATTTCTGATTTAGCCCCTGAAAAAAGTCATGCCGAACATATGTACGGACGCTCGGGATCGATGTGATTTTTTTGGGGGCCAAATTGGGGGCTTAAACCGCTTCAAATTAAAACGTGTTCAACATAAAAGTTGTAGATCTTGATGAGATCTACAACTTTCATGTTGAACACTTTTTGATTTGAAGTATTTTAGACTCCCGATTTGGGCATTGAAAAAAATCTCCCCGAAAATCTGTACAAACGACTCGTTCCGTGCGTGTCTTTTTCGGGCCCAAATTGGAGGCATAAATGGCTTCAAATCAAAAAATGGTCAACATGAAAGTTGTAGATGACAACTTTTATGTTGATCATTTTTAAATGATAAACATTTGTGGCTTAAATTTTAAAAATGCAAAATTGCAAAAATGCAAGATTGTTTTGTTAGTAGTAATTTCTGGAATGAAAAAAAAAGGATGCTGTTATTAGCAAACCCATTTTCTTTTCTAGCAAACCAGAAAAAAAACAGATTCTGTCATTTTTTGCATTTTTTTCTCTTTCCAAAAATTGCTACTAGCAAACAAATCTTATTTTTTGTCAATTTTAGCATTTTTGAATTTTGAGCCCCAAATATTTCTCATTTGAAAAAGTGATCAACATGAAAGTTGTAGATCTTGATGAGATCTACAACTTTCATGTTGATCATTTTTTGATTTGAAACCGGTTAGGCCTCCAATTTGGGCCCTAAAAAAGACATGCACGGAACGTAAAAAATTTCGGCGTGACTTTTTTCGGGACCCAAATCGGGGGTCTAAACTACTTCAAATCAAAAAGTTTTTAACATGAAAGTTGTAGATCTCGACGAGTTCTACAACTTTCATGTTGAACACTTTTTGATTTGAAGCCGTTTATGCCCCGATCTGGCCTCCGAAAAAAGTCACGCCAATCTCGGGCGTCCATACATATGTACGACGTAACTTTTTCAGGGGTCTAAAGTGTTTCAAATCAAAAAGTGTTTAACATGAAAATTGTAGATCTCCCGACGAGATCTACAACTTTCATGTTGAATACTTTTTATTTGAAGCTGTTTATGTCATCTATTTGTCCCCCGAAAAAAGTCACGCTGATCTCGGGCATCCGTACATATGTACGACGTAACTTTTTTCAGGGTCACAATCGGGGGTCTAAAGTACTTCAAATAAAAAAGTGTTCAACATGAAAATTGTAGATCTCGTCGAGATCTATAACTTTCATGTTGAACACTTCTCATGAAATTGTACGTATAAGACGCAGTTCAAAATGACGTATATAATCTTATATACACTTAACTCGTATATACAACACATCCTTATAGGAATTAGAAATCAAATATATTTCTAAACCGATCGATATTTTGTTTAAAGATTTTGGTGCAGATAATGATATTTTGTTGAAAAAACAGTTTTGAACATACTAAACATTTACGACATTTTGACTCATCTATAATGCTAATATAAGTGGTTGAATGAATACATTGAAAATCATTTATAATGTCATTATTTACAGCGGATTATTTTGAAAGAATGAATGTTTTAAACAAAATTTTAATTTTTTTTTAAAAAAATTATATTGATTTGCTAGTAACAAAATGGTTTTCAAATAGTCATTTTGAAAAATGAGGATTTGCTAATAGTAATGATTTGTTAGAAATCAAATTAGGTTTGCTAGTAACAGCACCACAAAAAAAATACAAAAAATGACTAAATTTGTTTTTTTTTCCCTGATTTGTTAGTAACAAAAGTAAATTTGCTAATAAAAGCGCCCTTAAAATAAGTGACACAATGGAACAAATTTTAAATTATTTAGAGTTTTACTTTTTGGTACTTTGTGAGGCTCATTTTTATCCCCAATTTTATTTAAGAGTTTTAACTCCGTCTCACTTTCTTTGGACCGTGTCAATAATAGCTACATCTTTCTTGGGTTCCACCGAAGTGCAGGCTAGAAAAGAAATATCTGGCGGAGTCTAAAAAAACATTAATTAATTTTTAGGAGACGAAGGTTCTGTTTGGCACGGTGGTGGCGACCGTAAAGGTATGGGTTAAACCGTCATTCGTTAAAGATCACCGAACAAACATCATCCGGTTGTACATAAAAGTTGATGAAATTCCTTAACTGAGCGTTAACGAATGACAATTTAACCCCCATGTTCATGACCGCCACCACCATGCCGAACGGAACCGAAGGTTTCTTTTGCACGTTGGTGGCGGTCATTGCGGTGGTTATGAACCGTCGTTCGTGAACGCCCGACTTCGCCTTAAAAAATTCATATATTTTATACTCAAAATTAATGTATTTTTTTAATAGCGATCATAATTTTTGTATTCCCAAATATACATTTTATTATTATGACATTTTTGATCAAATTCATCGGAGCAAATAAGCCGCTCCAAACGAAGCAGAAATCATGTGTGTGCTTGGATTTTTTATGTGGTATAAACAATGTAGGACACGGTTTTGTGAAGGGAAAATGTGAAGTTCCCGGCCTCTACGTTTCTTATTTTTTTAATCCCTTGTCAACGTTTCAAGTGTTGTAACACTGAATAAAAGATAAATACTAGTAGCTCGAAGTACTAATTTCAGTTTAATACAACTCAAGCACAAATGCTGAAATTATGTAAGATATTTTAATTGATCTTCGTCTAAAGGTACTGGTATGAGCACCAAGTATGAAATTAGATGCAATCCGAGATTGCTTCTTTATTTTATTTGTTTTATCTATTGCAATTGTGCAGCACACATCTTTATTGCGCATGTTTTTGCTTTATTTTTTGTGCACATTGTTAGTATATATTGGTTTTGTATCGCGACTCTTTGTGTTGTGCGCATACATTTGACTTTGGATTGACTGACTAATAAGACTCTGAATGTAAAGGATCTTATTTACTTTCATTAAACCTATTTCCTAGAACTAAAATCAAACCTTAGCTCTATTAAAATCGGGCCCCCTCTTTTCACGGTAGATTGGGAAAAATGGAAATGCAGAGTTTACCTCATTTTTCTTTTTGTAACTCCCAGCCACCGCTCGCCTGCCCCCTTTCTTTTCGCTCAACGCCACCCTCCCACTACCCGCCAGTCAATGCCACCGACGACGGAGTGCTTCCAAGGCTTCGACAGCCTGTTCTCCCCCATCTGTTGCTTGGGCTTATTGACGTGTTATTTCAGCTGTCCGTTATTTTATTTCAGGTTTCTGTGTATGGGTGGTATTCCCCATGTATCTCCTATATGTATACATATTTCCCCCTAAGAGGATGAATAAAATAATCCTTTTTCCTCTCACTTAATTTGGTATCAGAGGAAACGAACCCTGATCCCGCCGAGCCCTAACTTCCCGCATCGTTCGCCTTTGCCGATCCCGCCCATTCGCCGCCTACGCCGATCCCGCCCCTTCGCCGCCTTCACCGATCGGCGTGCCTTCGACGCGTATTCTGCGCGATGTGAGGGCCTCGTTGATCCCGTTGCTGTCGCCGATCCCGACCCTTCACCGATCCTGCTGATCCCGCACCTCGTCGATCCTGTTGCTGCCGCCAGATTTTTGTTTCCCTTCGATCTTTTCTTTCACCGCCGATTTGGTTGATGTTTACCGCCCCTTCCCTCATTTCTTTTCTTCTCATTACCTTGATCTGTGATCTACGGTCTTCCTTTCTTTTTGGGATGGGTTTTTCCCCTCCTGTTTAAGGGTTTCCCTGTTATCCTCCCTTGGAATTTTTTTTTCGTTCTCTTGTTCTCATCACATGGATTGCTCCCTCTTCGGTTCGAATTATGGATTTGCTCGACGCATTATTTACCGCCCTTCTCAATGAAAAAAACTTTATCGCTTGGTCCAACTCCGTGCGAGTCCATCTTGCCGGACATGACAAGCTTGATTTGCTTGACCCTAATGATGTTCCCAAGCCTTCCGACGAAAAGGCTATCCGTCAATAGCGCACGGATAATTTCAACATTCTCGGGTGGCTTTAATGCTCCATGGAGTCCCGCATTTACGAGTAGTTCATGCGATTCGACTCAGTGTCGTCTCTTTGAGCTGCCTTGACACGTACCTACGGTCACACACGCATTGATATGTGGATTTATTCTTTCTTCCGGGAGATTTCTACTGCTCATCAAGGGGATTGTTCTGTGCACGAGTACTTTACCTTTTCTCAGGGAGATTCCAGGAGCTTTCTGACCATGAGTCGCTTAGTGCTTTTCCACATCCCAAGGATCTGCTTGTTGTCAAGCATCGACAGGAGAAGCGGGAGACCTATCAGTTCCTGATGGGCTTGAGGCCTGAGTTTGAGCAGATTAGGGTTCAGATTGTCAGCATGAACCCTCTTCCTGATATCTTGGATGCTTATTCCATGGTGGAGGAGCATGAGTGTCATGCCGCCTGACTGCTGTTTCACCCGTTCCAGCTTTTGTTCCTCTTCCAGACCAAATGCCCCTGGCTTCAGGTCGTACTTCTTCTGCGCGCGCGGGGGTGGGGGGCGTAGTTCTACCTCTAAAGGTTGCGGAGGGGGGCACGACAACCCATTTTCCTTTGTTCAGTGTCAGCACTGTCTCCAGACTTGTTATGGGAAGGCCTGATGCTGGCTGCTCTTTCCTCACCTACGCCAGCAGTCCCTCGCCACGCGTGCTGTCGTCCTCACTTCTTCCGACTTTGGGGGCCAACCTAATTCCAGTGCCTCTTTCGGGGTTCCTTCCGCCGACTGGAATCATCTTATGGCTCAAGTGCAGTAGCTCCAGTCTCAGCTTCTGTTGCAGTCTCCATTTCAGACTCCGCACCAGCCTCTTCCTGTCCAACCATTTCCTACCTCCTCGTCATTCTCGTCGACTTCAACGTCTGCGTCAGGTACCCCGATGGCCTTTCATGTCACTCAAGTGGGGTCTTTCTCTCCCTGGTGATTGACTATGGGCCACTGATCACATGACCGGTGAGAAATGTTTGTTCTCTTCTCTTGAGTCTCTGAACGTCCGTCGACAAGTTCGCCTTATCGATGGCTCTATGACCCCCGAACGTCCGTCGGCAAGTTCACCGGGGCACAGTTCCTCTGTCTCTCTCCTCCTTAGGTTTAGTTCTTCATGTTCCTAAACTTATTTTAAACCTTCTTTTTGTTAGTCAACTGACTCATTTGATGCACTGTTCGGTGACATTTTTTCCTTCTGGCTGTGTTTTTCAGGACCTGACCGCGAGGAGGACGTTTGGCTACGGCTGTGAGCGCGATGGGCTATACCAGCTGGATCTTCCACCTCCTTCGCCCTGTCTCTCACCCACATCCATCGTTGTTACTACTACTTCACCTGCTCTTTGGCATGCTAGACTGGGGAATACGAGTCCTCAGATTGTGTCATCTCTTTTTCCAAGTGTCTCATTTGAGAACTCTTTTTAGTGTGATGTGAGTCAGCTTAGCAAATATACACGCACTTCCTATCATGTTTCTGTTTCTCATAGTTCTGCACCATTTGATATTATTCATTCAGATGTTTGGGGGTCTGCCCCGGTTGTTTCTTATGATGGATTTTGGTATTTTGTTACTTTTATAGATGATTTTACTCGTTGTTGTTGGGTTTATCTTACGCGTGCCAAATTTGATGTCTTGGATTTATATACCTAATTTACTAATATGGTTCAGACTTAGTTTTCCTCTCGTATTCGGTTCCTTCGCTCCGATAACGGGGGAGTGGGGGAGCATACCTCTTCCTCATTCGCTGCTTTCCTTTCATCAATTCTCCTGTCCCTAGACACCAGAACAGAATGATGTAATGGAACGCAAGAATCGTCATCTCTTGAATGTGACCCGGTCTCTTCTTCGTGGATCTCAAGTCCCCAAGTTGTTTTGGAGTGTCTCCCTTCTTACGGGGACCTTCTTGGTCAACTGTCTGCCTTGTCAGCCTTTAGCCAGTCGGGTACCCCTTAGTCTTCTATCTACCCGCCGCCCTCTGTTTCCTGTCCCTCTCCGGGTGTTTGGGTGTGTGTGTGTGTGCGTTTTGTCCAGGACCGTCGTCCGACTCGGATAAAGCTTGATGACAAAGCTATTTGGTGCTTATTTTTGGGATATTCCTCCTCTTCTGAGGGCTATCGGTGTTTTGACCTCTCTTCTCGCAGGACTTTTCACTCCGTATATGTTACGCTCTTTGAGGATGTCCCTTTCTATAGTACCTCCCCTATCCATGTTGCTCCTTCTGCTCCGCCACAGCCGACTCCGGTTGCCCTTTCTCCGTTGCACGACTCTCTTCCGTTGCAGACATACACTCGTGGCCCACATACGCCCTCACATGTCCACCCCATTCTTTGGGATCCACTGGTTACGCCCAGCTCACAAGACCTTGTGCCACATCCTCTGGCAGGTGATGTTCTTCCCTCCTCTAACTTACCTATCGCACTTAACAAGGGTAAGCATTCTTGTGTTACTGACCATCCTGTGACAAGTTATGTGCCCTACCAACATCTTTCTCGGGGTTACCGGGCTTCCTGACTGCTACCGACCATATCAGAGCTCTGAGTTCGATGACTAAGGCATTTCAGCACCCTAAGTGGGTGGAGGCCATGGAGGATGAGATGTTCGCACTACAGAAGGCGGGTACCTGATGTTTGGTCCCTCTTCATGCAGGTCGGAAAATTGTTTGTTGCTGTTGGGTTTACACTATCAAGTATAATGCTGACAGTTCTCTTGACCGCTACAAGGCACGTCTTATCGCGAAGGGCTTCACTCAGACTCCTGGGGATTACAGCTTGACCTTTGCCCCGGTGGTCAAGCTATCTATTGTCCGTCTACTTGTCTCTCTCGCTGTCTGCCATGGGTGGCCTCTTCATCAGATGGACATGAAGAATGTCTTCCTCATTAGCGATTTTGCTGAGGAAGTTTATATGGATTCTCCCCCCCCCCCCCCCCCGTTACAAGTTTCGGGGGAAGTATTTGGGTCATGTTTTCCTTTTACAGAAGTCCTTGTACGGGTTGAAGCAGTCTCCTCATGCGTGGTTTGAGGGGTTTGGTACTCTTGTGCTTTAGAGTGGGTGCACCAGATGGCATGTAGACCATACGTGCTTTGTTCGGACTGCT
Source organism: Platanthera zijinensis (assembly GCA_039513925.1). Lineage (NCBI taxonomy): Eukaryota > Viridiplantae > Streptophyta > Magnoliopsida > Asparagales > Orchidaceae > Platanthera > Platanthera zijinensis. The sequence goes on along the minus strand of CM077079.1, from coordinate 13,694,269 downwards.
GTGGATGGTCGTAGGGTCATTATTCTTATCTATGTGGATGATATAATTCTTACCGGTGATGATAGCTCGGGGATACTTCAGATCAAGGGGGTTCTTCAGAAGGCATTTGAAGTGAAAGATTTGGGGCCTCTGAAATACTTTCTCGGGATTGTGGTTGTCAGATCTCAATAGGGGGATCTCTTTGTTTTAGCACAAGTATGCACTCGACCTCTCAAGTGATACTTGCCTTCTTGGGTGATATCCTGTGTCTAAACCCATGGATCTGAACCACCGCCTTCACGTCGAGTCTGGCGATCCTCTCCTTGAACCGGGCAGATATCAGCGTCTTGTTGCCAAACTTATCTATTTGACCAACACTCGCCCTGACATTAGCTTTGCTGTTAGTGTGGTCAGTCAGTTCATACATGCTCCCCGGACTTCTCACCGAGATGCAGCATTTCGGATCCTCCACTACTTGAAGGGATCTCCTGGCCTAGGGCTCTTCTAATGTTCATCTCCGGCCCTTGGTCTCACTTGTTACACGGATTCTGACTATGTTGGTTCCCTCACTGATCGATGTTCTACTTCGGGGATGTGCACTTTATGTGATGACAATCTTATTTCCTAGAAGAGCAATAAGCAGAGTGTTGTCTCCCGCTTGTCTGCTGAGGCTGAGTACCAGGCTATGGCCCATGGCGCTACTGAGCTCCTTTGGCTACGTACTCTCTTGACCGAGCTTGGCTCTCCTCCCTCTGGTTCCTCGACTCTTGTGTGCGACAACCAGTCCTCTCTCATGCTTGCCTCCGACTTTGTTCTGCACGAGCGGACTAAGCATATTGAGATTGATATTCACCTTCTCAAGGAGCACGTCCGTTCAGGGACTTTTGAAGCGCCCTATGTTCCCTCCGCAGAGTAGATTCCATATGCCTTCACTAAGGTGGTTGGGCCTTCCAGACTTCTCTCTACATGTAGCAAGCTGATCTTGCTTAACCTCTTCGCGCCAGCTTGAGGGGGACTATTGATGTGTTATTTCAGTTGTCCGTTATTTTATTTCAGGTTTATGTGTGTAGGTGGTATTCTCCTTGTATCTCCTATATATATACATATTTCTTCCTAAGAGGATGAATACAATAATCCTTTTTCCTCTCACTTAATTGAGCTTTCGACGCTAGGGTCCACTTCTTCCTATTGAGACTGCTAACTCCAGTGTACGAACTTTAGGACTATCATCATTTGAAATTACTTATGAAAGTTTGCTTGCGCCATCTTGTTTTAAAATAAGAGCACATATTTTACTTTTTAGAAGTAAAGCAAAAATTTGGAATACAACTGTTTGGTATCAGAGCTAGGTTCGATTTACTTCTATCGCAAAATGACGATCCTGATTTTATTTTGTTTTGAATTTTTTTATTTTAAATAAAAAAAATCTTTTGAAAAACTTTGCTTAGAAAAATACCACCATTTCCATTAATTATAAAAATTTTCCTAAAATATAAAAGAAAAAATAACATATTTTGAAAAAAAAAAAACAATTTGCTATATCTTTAAGAATGGAGAATCACATAGAATGTATAAATAATAGCAAAGGCGACCTGGCTAAACGAATGAATGAGTTGGTGATGGCGGTATACGGACTCACCGCCAACATTGGTGATGTTAACCAAGTCGTGTATGGGTTAAGGACTTTTGTTAATAATTTAGAAGTCACTCATCACTTAGGTTTGAATCAAGCACCTCACAAAAACCCTAGACACGGGGAGCAAAACCCTAAACTAGCAGAGTCTGCATATCCTGTACTTGGACTTTGCCACCAACCCCGTTGGAATGATAAAGTTAAGATAGATGTATATGTTTTTGAGGGTCGTGTAGAGCCCGAGAAATAACTAAATTGGTGTGAGCGCGTGGATTTATTTATGTCACTGAACTAAATGCCTATGAATCGATAAGTTGAGTATGTTGTCCTTAGGCCTAAAAGACCAGCAATAATCATATGGATTCAATTAAAGCACACACATTTCATTTTAGGCTTAGCCCCTATTGCAAGCCCCCCCACCCCTCACACACAGAAATTAGGCACAACAAGGGATTCTTATCACACACTAGCTCCAATCCACAACCAAGAAGGAAATAATGGAAGAGTTGAGGTATGAACATCTCAACCCCCCCCCCCCCCATAATTCTCTCCTAATGCTACGAACTTGCAATGAAATTAAGCGAACAAACATCACACCACAATCAGGTACAATATAAAAAGTAATGGAAGGCTAATAAATATGTTGTATATCACAAAAATATACTTGTAATAAAAGGAGACAGTAACAGCCACAACAACGGCACAATGACCTCACAGTCCAAGTATAATCATCTATAAAAAGTTTAGAGGCTCCCAAGTAACATGTCAAGCTGGATAAATGGTAATATAATAAATGCAACAAAACTATAAACTTACTGAGCTAATTATATGGTTATCAACCATCCTCTGTAAACAATTTAGCTCCACATCATGTCTCTGTCATGTCCACATCATGTCCATATCATGTACACGCCATAGCACCTAGAACTCTTATGGTTGAGTCAACCAACAGTAAAGGTTAACAAATACTATTCGTATGTGCAAATCGGTTCCCGCCTCTCCCCTGAGCCACCAATGTGCTCAAGGGAGGCGATAAGCTGTTCTGCAGTAGGTGTCAGTACACTGGGCGTGCTAGACCGGGTCCCCCTTCCCGGTATAGTAGGACATCTCGGGCTCTCTGAACCCATCCGGGACTGGTGAGGAGGAGACCAACTCGTTGAAGGGACTATCCCCCCCCCCACTGGGCGAGCTGGGGGGTCTCGCGCCCCTAACTCACTGAATCCACTGCTGCCTCTCGAACCCGGGAAGAGCACTCTCCCGGGGAGCTCGGCACCCCGTCCACCGCGGAGACCTCCTTCCCTGCTCGCCTTGCGGGAGCAACATCGCCGAGTGTCGGATCCGCGAGAATCGGAATCGCCGGGGTCGAGCTCTCGGCATGCACACCGAGTGCGAATCGGACCATGCCGAGCACCTCCTGTCTGAATTCCTCGAACATCCCCATGGTGGCAAGAGGTGGAGGGGGTGGCGAGTCGGCCCTGTCCGGTCCTTGCCCGTCTCCTCCAGTCATTGAACTCGCTGAAGATTTTCTGTGCTGACCACTGTCCACGCTCACCGCACCAAAGTGTTGAAACCAAAAATCGGCCTCTGTGGAGTTCGACCCTTGGGGAAGGGGTGATCGCGCACCTACTTCCCACTCGCGAGTTGGTAGACCGGGAAGAGAGAACTGGAAAAGGACCCAAGGGCTCAGCGAGGAGGTCCCACCACACACCCGGAAGATCACTGAGCGCTTCCCCTCCTTAACCAGAAGCCGGGCTAAGGTACCTCAGAGAGCACTTGGGGATTTGGAGACAAGTGAACGTGCCTTCTAAGGTACCCCTTGGGTCCTATTTATAGGTTTCTGAAAATGATCTGCCAATATCCAATCACTGTTGTTCTGAAGTTACTAAAAAACCCCGGGGTTGGCCTGCCAACACCCAAACTCCGCTGTTTTGACCCGCTATGTGCAGCCCACCCGGGCCTGCCAATAGCGAGACTCCGCTGTTTCAACCGGCTATAGGTAGGCCAGTGGGGCAAAATGGTAGGAACCCCTCACGAACCACAGGGCGAGTAGCCCCCAACATCCCCTGCTCGGCAAGGACGGCGAGCGCTCATCGAGGGCGGCATTCGCCGCTTCTACTCGGCATTTTGCGAGTGCGGGCCCGGCTGGCCCCACCCGCCCGCTACTTACCAAATGCGAGGGGGCAAAAAAAGCAAAAGAAGGGTGTTGAGTGGAGAAGCATCACTCAACGCTAAGGCATGGTACCGGCCTGCCCTGGCCGCATGCTGCGAGTTCGCTGACAGGTCCCAAATCGTCAAACGGGGCCTGGCGAGTACAAGCTCGCTCCTCAAAACATCTTTCCCCTCCTGGGCGGGGCGGAGCCACTACCGAGCTCTCTTGAGCGAGCGCAAGCCGGCTGATGAGCAGACTCGCCTCGCTCGACGACATGGTGGAAGTCGTTGAGTGAGCTCGCCTCACTCGATGCCATGACGAAAGGCGTGGAGTGAGCTCGCCTCACTCGACGCCTCACTCGACGTCATGGCGGAAGGAGTTGAGTGAGCTCGCCTCACTCGACGCCATGGCGGAGGGCGTTGAGTGAGCTCGCCTCACTCGACGCCATGGTGGAGGGCGTTGAGTGAGCTCGCCTCACTCGATGCTATGGAGGAGGGCATTGAGTGAGCTCGCCTCACTCGATGCCATGGCGGAGGGCGTTGAGTGAGCTCGCCTCACTCGACACCATGGGCCCGGCCTGCCTAGGACTTGGCTGATCTTTGCTAGTCTGGCTCATGCCGACCCCACTCGCCGGATACGGGGTTGTACATAATCCCCTCTTTTTGCGAGGTTGGTACAAGCTCGGAAAGAAACTTCCAGCCCCACGGGATTCGGCGAGTGTGGCAGGAGCCATAGAATCTTTCGGCGGGGCCCACTAGCGGCTATAAATATGCGTCTGTATACCTGGGTGACTTTTATCACTCTCCTTCTCCCTGAACTTACCGAGATGTTTTTTCCTAAGGAGCTCCAAGAGAGGCTTGCGAAGGCTCACGAGATCTCCGTCGCCCGCGTCGCCAGCTTGACCTCCGTTCCCCCTATCATCCCGCGGAGCGCCCCCGCCGAATCCAATTCGGCCAAGAGGATAAAGCCAAGCGCGGAGGCGTCCGAACGCACATACCAAGATTTGAAGAAGGCCCTGGAGCCTGAGACGGGCTCCTCCACCTTGCGCGCCCTTGGGAAGGAGGGGGATCTTATCGACCTCTGCACCGACCGAGACTGTCGGGATGGGGTAGCGGGTTCACCTCTCCACGGGTCGATATTCTTCCCGCTGACCCGCGGTTCGGGGCTTTGGAGACTTGTCACCACGACCCGTCCCCGCCCTTCGGGACCCTGGGGCTGAACTCACAAAGACCGGACTCGCCAGCCCGTGTTCCCTCTCCCCAGCTCATCGGGACTTCAAGGGAGGGCGCCGGAAACATCCCTGTGCCGGGCTTTAACCTTGTTTCGCCCCGAGTGCGGCCTCTTGGTCGCGACAAAGATCTGAAGATGCCTCTTCCCCGCTTCTCCCTCGACGCGCCGAGCTCTTCAAGTAAGTCACCTTTCACTGAGCTGCTCGCAGTCCTTCCTGAAGAGTTTGTCTTTCGTATCATTCAACCATTCTTGCAGCCCTACATAGTCTGTCGGAGGCCGACGAGTCCCTGGAGAGAGCCCAATACTCGCCCCTCCCTTCCCCGAGGACCTTGGAGTCCCTCTTGGATGTCGAGCTGGGGGCCCTGAGCTGACGAAGCGAGGAATCGAGGTCCTCAAGAAGATGGTGCATGAGCTCCACCGATTGCGGGAAGACAATGACGCGCTGCAGCGGGAGTGCGTGTGGATGGTAGGCGAGGCGAGAGAGAGCCTGAAGGGCGAGACGACGTCCCTTTCACCGTTGCTGGAAGAGCTGGACGAGAACCTTTTGGCCGCCCGGGGGTGCTTGAGTCGGATTCGCGAGTTCCGCAACTCGCGCCGGCTTGCGGGGAAGGAGATGCGAGACCAGGGAATATGAAGAATGGCTACCCTGAAGGGCCTACCGGAACTCGCCTCCTGCCCCCTCAGCTCGCGCCTGTGCTGAGATGGCCGCTCCTCTTGCATTCAATTTTTCTGAACGATATCCCCCTCGGGCCTGTAATAACTTACAAATGTTTTCAGACTTTATTGTTTGTTTGTTCGAATGTAATATTCTTGCTTGGTGTGTGTGATGGGACGGGTCCTGGAAGTCAGCGAGCTGGACTAGGCGAGCTGGGCCAGGCGAGTTGGGCAGATCGGTCAGCTCTGCCCTTGATTCCTTTTTCTATAAATAGGCACCCTTACGTACTCCGACTTACTGCTTTTATTGCTTCCGTACTTTCTCCCCTTGCTTGCCTCTTTCCTGTCTGCACTCGCTCTTTACCTCTTTCGCGAGCATGGGGAAATCCAACCCTGACTCGGATGGATGCTCCAAGTGCGCCCAACACTTCGTCGATTATTGTTTCTTCAAGGGGAACACGACGGAGGAGGAGTTCGCCGCGTTCGCCGCCGAGTTCAAGCCTCCTGGCTTCGAGGCGCGCCAGCCTAGGGAGGGCGAGGCCATTAACACCTTCTACTCCGAGTAGCTCACCTTCCCCATCTCGCACTTCGAGATGGGGCTGTGCCTTCCGCTCTGGCTGGAGATCCGCCAGATCCTCAAATACTTCGGCGCGGTGCCCGCGCAGCTGAATCCGAACTCCATCGCCATGATGGTGGCGTTCGCAAGTTACCTCCGCCGAGAGCGGGTCTAGTTCAACCTGGCAGTGTTCAGGAAACTCTTCACCTGCAAGGCAACTCCCGACAGGATCTCCTTCGGTGGTTCCTCCATCAAAGTTCGTGAGATCGTGAACAAGCACACCCATTGGATGACTAGGATTGTCTTCATCAAGGGCGATCTTGGTAACGTCCCCTACTCGCCGCAGCAAAAAGGCGAGGAGGTATACCGACCCCCCTCCGTCTCCGGCAACGACGCCAAGCTCCATAAATTCTTCCTCCACAAAGATTTCGAGGTCGCATTCCTCCGTGAGGACCTCGACTCGCTCCTCCCCGTCCTTCCCGGAGAAGGTAAATCTTTCAACTTTCCTCCTCGTCAGAATTCGCCAGATCCATTGGAATTTTTCTAAGTTTTTCCCTGCAGGAGAGCTGTTAATTCCCGAGAACCCGCCTTTCGCGGATCCGGGTCTGCTCGCTGACCCACTCGCCCGCGAGAAGGCAGCCGTAGCTGCCTGCCGAGACGAGCTGTCGAGTTCAAAGCCCTCCGGCAGGAAGCGGGCTGATCCCGCGAGGTCCAGATCGCCTCGTCGCCACCCACCGCAAAAGAAGCTGAAAGCGGTGGTGATCTATCGGGCCAGGCACCAGCAACCATCCCCCAAATACATGAGCTCGCCCGAGACCACCCCGGAGGCATGGTCGGGGAGCCCGCTGAAGGAGTCGACGGGCAAAAAGCAGGGGGGAGGCGAGCCCTCTGCTTCTGCAGCCAAGAAGCCCCCGGCCCGCGAGCTGGATCCGCCTAAGAATCACCCCCTCTTCGGCCTTGGGGGGAGGTGGAAGGATTCGGCTGGTGAACCCGTGGTTCAGTGGGACGAGTCCGCCCACCGGGTCTCCGTATACACCCTCCAACCCTCCTGGGCCGACCGCGAGCCCTCCTCAGGTCAAGCCTATGCGCTCGGCTTCGGCCTCTACGGGCGCGAGGACGCCGCGGCCTACAAGCACATGACTTTGCGCCAACTCGGCCATGAGGGTCTGCAGGCCCACATACGGGCACTAGAGTTCCACCACATGGTGGTTCGTCGCGGCTTTAACCTCAGCCACCTCCTACAGAAGGCGGAGCAGAAGTGCGAGCTGGCCCGGGACAAGGTCGTGAACCTGGAGCGGAGGCTCGGTATTGCCGAGGATTTGCTTGCCAAGGGCGTCGGCGGGCTGGTGAGTACCGATTATCCCTCCCCCCCCCCGGCTTCATTTTACTTAGAATTTATTTTAGCTTCTGGTTTACCTATCCCTTCTCACCTATGGATGTCGAGGCTGCCCGGGAGCTACGGACTCTCTCCGTAGGGCTAGAGGAAGAGAACCGCCAACTCCAAGCTCGCTCCGATGTGCTGGAAACTCGCGTCGCCGAGCTGTAGGGGAGGAATGCCAAGCTGGGCGAGGAGAACATGGGGCTTCGCAGCGAGATCGCTCGCCAGGTCGAAGCCTTCCTTCCTCCCGGCAGTAGCGAGCCTCCATTCCCATACAGAAGTCCCGGGATCTTCGGCGAGGCAAAGGTCGCCGAACGGTTGCGGGTGAACACAATCGCGTCCGCCGAATGCACCCTACAGATCATGAAGGATATGCAGGTGCTGGTGGAGGGTTGCGAGGAGGCCACGGTCCGGGACCTGATGTCGAGTCTGTTCCCGCCTTCGCTTCCGAGCGAGAAGGAGGACAGCCTCGACTTGTTCTTTGGCAAGGACTTCAAGGACCCTCCTTCCTGCGGTGCAGACAGAGATCTCCAATCCGGGGGAGGGGCAGGAGCTGACCCCCCTTCCCCTCCCTTCTTTTTTTTCTCTCTTGTAATTCTCTCGCCCCTTTTGTAACCTCGTCGAGGCGAGCTCCCCTTTTGTAATCATTATACTGAATGAAAAGTGAATTTTTCTATCTTCTTTGCTTTTGAGAATTCATTTTGTGATGCTCTCGGCCGCGAGCCCTCTCTTTCGCTAGATCTCGCTAGGATGGAATTCGCCAATGGAGCGTGTGCCTAAGGTCTGCACTCGCGAGCGTATCCCGAGACCTCGTCCCCCTCCTCAGGGAAGCGGGGGATGGACCTCTTGACTTATTGGGCCCGCAATTACTCAGCTCGCGCGCAGGTTATTCCTTCTATTGCTGATGTGGAGCCAAGACTATCCATAATTTTCCTAAGTTAAAACTAAAGGGGGGTGCCTTGTTAAGGCTCGCCTTCCCCAACAGGGGGGGTCCAATCGGGGCCTGCCCCTTTTCTGCCGAGTTTAGTCTGCGAGTTCGAGCTCGCCTATGGGGACTTTCTACCCCTGCACCCATAGGAAGTCAGTCTCCCTGAATGGCCCCCGGAGAGGATGAGACTCCCTCGAGTGACATACAGCCCTGTCAGTCGGGTGAGAGCCTGGCAGCGGGGTCTGCTCGGGGTCTGGGGCAGATTTCTACGAGTGACATCCAGCCATGTCAGCTTGATGGGAGCCTTCCAGCAGGATCTGCTTGGGGTCTGGGGCAGACTATTACATTTTCACAAGACACGTTATGGACGTAAGCACTTTAAGAGATTTTATTTCGAAAAACAGAGCTGTTACAGAATTTAAGGGTAAAAACGCTTCAAGTCGTCACCACTCCATGCGAGGCCTAAAGTCTCGCCTTCCACATTCCGAAGGTGATACCCTCCTGATTTCAAAACCTCTTGCACTATGTATGGTCCTTCCCAATTGGGGTTGAGTTTCCCCACTGAGGCTGACCTTCCTGCGGCATCCACCTTTTTTAAGACCAAATCTCCTTCCGCGAATTGCTTGATTCTGACGTGCTTGTCAAAGTATTTGGTCATTCTTCTCTTGATCTCCTCCTACCTGATAGCGGAGAGGTCTCGCAGCTCCTTTACCATGTCGAGTGAGAGTCGCAGCTCCTCCTCATTTTCGGCCCTCCACTCCTCTCTACCCTCTCCTGCCTCGACCACCCGAGGCATTCAGATCTCAATCTCCACCAGAAGTATCGCCTCACACCCATGAGAGAGTTAGAAAGGAGTCTCTCCCGTGGTCGTGTTGGGTGTGGTTCTTAGGGCCCAGAGGAGCGAAGGGAGTTGCTCCACCCAGTTTCCTCTTAGACTCTCCACCTTCTTCTTGAGGAGGTTAAATATAATCTTATTTGCCGCATCCACCTGCTTGTTGCTCCTGGGGTGATGAATCGAGGCGAACCTGAGGTCTATCCCGAGCTTCCCGCAGAAGCTGATGAACTCGGCGCTGGCAAATTGAGGGCTGTTGTCCGTGACAATGGCCTGGGGCAACCCGTGACGGCAGATGATCTCCCCCCATACAAAGACCCTGATGACCTGGGAGGTTACCTTGGCTAGCGCCTTAACTTCCAGCCATTTAGAAAAATAATCGACCATCACGAGCAGGAACCTTCTCTGGCCGCTGGCCTGGGGGAAGGGGCCGACCAGGTCCATTCCCCAGATTGTGAATGGCCAAGGGGTTGTGATACTTCTGAGGCGTTGGGCCGGTTAGAGCTGAAGGGGGAGAATAGTTGGCATTTGTGACACCCTTTTGTGAAGTCTGCCGCGTCGCGGCCTAGGTTCGGCCGAAAATACCCTTGCCTGACGATTCTCCCTTACAGCGTCCGACTCCCGGAGTGACTTCCACACTCCCCGGAGTGGACCTCCTCCAAGATCCTTGGGACCTCCCTCTCGGTCACACAACGTGCCAGCATCCCCGAGAGGGTCTTTCGATATAGCTGCTTGTCGCGTATGAGGTAGTATGCTGACTTGTACTTGAGCCTTTTCTTTTCCATCCCCTCGGGATACTCTCCTGTGGACAAGAAAGTTGTGAAAGGATCCATCCACGAGGGGTGCTGCTCTACCTCCATCATTTCTCCCTCTTCGATGGATGGGTGGAAGAGATCCATGATGGTTCCCCCCATCCGGGGACCATACTTTGACAGTTGATCTGCTTGCTCGTTCTCCTCCCTGGGCACGTGTCGGATGGAGAAGGTCTGGAACGAGTCGATGACCCCCTTCACCTTCGCCAAGTACAATTGCAGAGTCGGCTCCCTCGCCTCGAACTCCCCGTTGATCTGGGAGGCCACCACCATGGAGTCAGTAAGGACCTCCACATTATACACGCCCAGCTCCCTTGCCAGGCGAAGGCCTGCTATCACAGCCTCACACTCAGCCTGATTGTTGGTGATGGGAAAATGCACCACTACCGTTTGCTCTATCCTCATCCCATGGGGACTCTCCAAGATTACCCCCACTCCTAGGGAATGTCTTCCTGACGCGCCGTCCACCATCACCTTCCAGGGGACTGGGTGGGGGAGCTCTGCCTCCGCCACTTCTACCACATAATCTGCCAAGAAGTCGGCCATCGCTTGCGCCTTGATCGAAAGGCGAGGGACAAAGTAAATTTTGAACTCGCTCAACTCTACCGACCACTTGGCTAATCGGCCTGAGTGCTCCACCCCCTCGAAGATGTTGCGGAGGGGGTGGTCAGTCACCACTCGGATCGAGTGTGCCTGGAAGTAGGGTCGGAGCCTCCGAGCTGAAACGACGAGAGCAAAGGCCAGCTTCTCCAGGATAGGGTACCGAAGCTCTGCCTTTCTCAAAACCATGCTTACATAATAAATCGGGAGCTGTTTCTTCCCTTCTTCCAGGACCAAAACGGAGCTCAGAGCTTCCGCACCGACCCCTAGGTACAAGAACAAATCCTCCCCTCCTTCGGCCCCTAGAGCAGGGGGGCCTGAGTCATCTGCCTCTTCAAGGCCTGGAATGCCTCTTCGCATTCAGAGGTCCACTCGAATTTTCGACCTCTGCTCAAGGTCTTGAAGAAAGTGGAGCACTTCTCTCTGGCCCGGGAGAGGAACCGGCTCAACCCTGCTAACTTCCCCGTCAACCGCTGTACTTCCTTGACGTTCCGCGGTGACCCCAGCTCCACGATCGCCCTCACCTTATCAGGGTTGGGCTCTACATCGACAGGGGTGAGGAGATGCCCCAGGAACTTCCACATGCTTGCCCCGAAGATGCACTTCAAGGGGTTTAGCCTCATTTTATATCTACGAAGGGTGGCAAAAGTCTCTTCCAAGTCTCAGAGGTGGGAGTCGACGTCTTGGCTCTTGATCATGAGGTCATCTACATACACCTCCAGGTTCCTTCCCTTCTATTCTCGGAAGACCCTGTCCATCATCTTTTGATAGGTTGCCCCTGTATTTTTTAGCCCGAACGGCATCATTTTATAATAATAGCATTTGTCTCCTGTGATGAAGGAGACATCCTTGACATCGGGGGGGGGGGGGGTGCATCCGGATCTGATGATAACCTGAAAAAGCATCTCGGAAACTCATTATAGGGAAACCGACGGCTGAGTCAACCAGCGCGTCGATCTGAGGTAACGGGTAACAATTCTTGGGGCATGATTTATTAAGCAAAGAAAAATCGATACACATTCTCCACCGGCGGTCCTCTTTTTTAACCATAATAACATTGGAGACCCAGCCGGGATATTGGATCTCGGATACAAAACCGGCCTTGAGGAGCTTGGCCACCTCCTCCCGAATTGGCCCGGCCAACTTGTCCGTCATGAACCTCTTCTTCTGCTAGATGGGGTGAGCTTCCGGATCCAGGTTGAGGCGGTGGCAGGCCACGTCCGCATCGATCACTGGCATCTCCGCGGAACTCCAGGCGAAGACGTCCACGTTCTTCTGGATGCACTCCAACATCCTGCCATGTGCTTCCAGGGTCAACCCCCCGCTGACGCGGACCTTTTCCACCTTGCCCCCAAGGGAGAGGATCTCCATTTCCACCACCTCTTCCGCCGCCTCCAGGCGAGACTGCTCCTCCCACTCTTCAGCATCTTGCCCTCCAGGGGCGAAGACTTCTTCTTCTGCTTCTTCTGCGGCCATCTTGGGGTCTCCACGGACTCGGACTTGGACCCCCTCAATGTTGAACTTCAATCATTGATGGAAGGACGAGGGGACACAGCGAAAGGCACTGATGAGGGGCCTCCCGAAGATGGCGGTGTAGCTGCTGGGGGCATCCACAATATCGAACTTGCAGGTGCGGGACTGCCCCCCCCCCCCAGTGTAACATAGAGCCCCACTCCTCCTTCTACCTACTTCCTCTCCCTCGAGAACCCGAACAAGGGTCCTTCTGAGGCTAGCACCCTCTTCGCCTCCATCTGCATCGCGCCAAACGCCTTCTTAAAGATGACGTTGACCGAGCTTCCGTTATTGACGAGGGTCCGGGCGGTGGTGAAGTTCTTGATGGTTGTTTGTATGACCAGCGCATCACCAAATGGATCCTCGTGACCCGGCAAATCTTTCCTTGATAAGGTGATCTTCTCTTCCAGGGGTGGGGTCTAGGAGGTGGAGGCGACGCTCCTCCGGTATATGGTGTGGAGGCTTGCCTTGCGGGAAGCCTCGACTCCCGCCCCACCATGGATCATCCTGATCCTTCCCCGGGTCCCCACATCCGTCCGGTCCTCGCATAGATCCCCCTCCGGACGTGTCATGACCTCTTCGATCCGCACCTCCTGATGCTTCTACTACCGCTGTTGCTCCCTGTTTCCTCGCAACTCGAGGAACTCTGGGCACGTGATCGTAGTGTGTCATTCTTCCTGGTGGAAGTCGTAGTATGGCATCTCCACCCTGACATCCCTTCTCCTCCTCTGCGCTGCTCTCCTCCTCTCCCCTATCACTATAGCCATGGCCTGCTCCTGGTCGGGGAGAGGCGGCCTCTGGGCCTGCCTCCCGCCCGGAGGGTAAAGCTGGCCTAGGCCTCCCCGGCGGTAGTCCCCTCCATGGAACCCTCTCCTCGCCCCCTGCTCCTGCCACTCAGGCCTCCATCCTAACTAGTGATTCGGCTCCTGGCGCCCCCACCTGTGCTGCTGCTGCGGTTGATCCCTCTATCGGGGTTCTGCCCTCCTCTCCTCCTAGCCTCTGCCCCCCTAGGCCTCTCTTCCTCAGCAGCCCACCTGGCCAGCCTCTTGGCAAACTCTGGGTTTGACGCCTCCCCATCGACTTCTCTCGCCGCCCTCTCCATCAACTCCTCGTAGGAGAGGGGAGGGATCCTCTTCAACTCCATCCGGAAGAACCCCTGCTGCAGTCCCAAGGTGAAATCCACCATCAGGGTGTGTCCCGGCATCTCCTGAACCTGGGTGACCTCCTCCTGGAAGCGGTCGACGTAGCTCCCCAGGGTCTCATTCACCCCATGCCTGATGCGGAACAGGGACTCCGACTCCCTCTTCCTCCTCTTCGAGGTTGTAAACCTCAGCATGAACCCCCGGCGAAGGCCCTCGAAGAAGTAGATGGAACTGGCCGGTAGCTGGTGGAACCACTCCCTCGCCTTCTCCTTGAGGGTGATGGCGAAAAGCCTGCACTTAAAGTAATCCGACATCTGTCGGATCGAGACCACGTCCTCAAACCACTGGACGTGCTGGACCGGGTCCCCCTTCTCGGTATAGTAGGACATCTCAGGCTCCCTGAACTCATCCGGGACTGGTGCGGAGGAGACCAACTCGCTGAAGGGACTATCCCCCCACCCCCACTGGGCGAGCTGGGGGGTCTCGCGCTCGTAACTCGCTGAATCCACTGCTGCCTCCCGAACCCGGGAAGAGCACTCGCCCGGGGAGCTCGGCACCTCGGCCCTCCTCAGCGACCTCCTTCCCTGCTCGCCTGGCGAGAGCAACATCGCCGAGTGTCGGATCCGGGAGAACCGAAATCGCCGGGGTCGAACTCTCGGCACGCACACCGAGTGCGAATCGGACCATGCCGAGCACCTCCTGTCTGAATTCCTCGAACATCCCCATGGTGGCGAGAGGGGGAGGGGTGGCGAGTCGGTCCTGTCCGATCCTTGCCCGTCTCCTCCAGTCATTGAACTCGCTGAAGGTTTTCTGTGCTGACCACTGTCCACGCTCACCGCACCAAAGTGTTGAAACCGAAAATCGGCCTCTGTGGAGTTCGATCCTTGGGGAAGGGGTGATCGCGCACCTACTTCCCACTCGCGAATTGGTAGATCGGGAAGAGGGAACTGGGAAAGGACCCAAGGGCTCGGCGAGGAGGTCCCACCACACACCCGGAAGATCACTGAGCGCTTCCCCTCCTTAACTAGAAGTCGGGCTAAGGTACCTTAGGGAGCACTTGGGGATTTGGAGACAAGTGAACGTGCCTTCCGAGGTACCCCTTGGGTCCTATTTATAGGTTTCTCAAAATGACCTGCCAATATCCAATCACTGCTGTTCTGAAGTTACTAAAAACCACCGGGGTTGGCCTGCCAACAGCCAAACTCCGCTGTTTTGACCAGCTATGTGCAGCCCACCCGGACCTGCCAACAGCGAGACTCTGCTGTTTCAACCGGCTATAGGCAGGCCAGCAGGGCAAAATGGTAGGAACCCCTCACGAACCACAGGGCGAGTAGCCCCCAACATCCCCTGCTCGGCAAGGACGGCGAGCGCTCATCGAGGGCGGCATTCGCCGCTTCTACTTTGCATTTGGCGAGTGCGGGCCCGGCTGGCCCCACCCACCCGCTACTTACCAAATGCGGGGGGGGCAAAAAAGCAAAGGAGGGCGTGGAGTGGAGAAGCATCACTCAACGCTAAGGCATGGTACCGGCCTGCCCTGGCCGCATGCTGCGAGTTCGCTGATAGGTCCCAAATCGTCAAACGGGGCCTGGCGAGTACAAGCTCGCTCCTCAAAACATCTTGCCCCTCCTGGGCGTGGCGGAGCCACTGCCGAGCTCTCTTGAGCGAGCGCAAGCCGGCTGATGAGCAGACTCGCCTCGCTCGACACCATGGCGGAAGGCGTTGAGTGAGCTCGCTTCACTCTCACCTCACTCGACGCCATGGCGGAAGGCGTGGAGTGAGCTCGCCTCACTCGACGCCTCACTCGACGCCATAGCAGAAGGCGTTGAGTGAGCACCTCACTCGACGCCATGGCGGAGGGCGTCGAGCTCAACCTCACTCGACGCCATGGCGGAGGGCGTTGAGCTGAGCTCGCCTCACTCGACGCCATGGGCCCGGCCTGCCTGGGACTTGGCTGATCTTGGCTAGTCTGGCTCATGCCGACCCCACTCATCGGATACGGGGTTGTACAAGAGTGTACAAGAGGCTCACAAGTAACATGTCAAGCTTGATAAATGGTAATATAATAAATGCAACAAAACTATAAACTTACTGAGCTAATTATGTGGTTATCAACCATCCTCTGTAAACAATTTAGCTTCACATCATGTCTCTGTCATGTCCACATCATATCCACATCATGTCCATATCATGTAAATGTCATAGCGCCTAGAACTCCTATGGTGGAGTCAACCAATGGTAAATGTTAACAAATACTATTCGTATGTGCAAATCGGTTCCCGCCTCTCCCCTAAGCCACTAATGTGCTCAAGGGAGGCGATAAGCTGTCCTGCAGTAAGTGTCAGTACAGTACAATATATATGTACATATAATGGCAGTATAAACAGTTTCATATTTTAAAAGTACAGTAATAAAATAATAAGGAATATGGTAATGAAAAATGATTGTAAGTAAACACATCATTGTTGTTATCTTAGCGGTGTCCACAACTCATGTACTCTCGTATGCACATTAAGTAATATAAGTAAAGTGTGTTTATTTAAATGACCAAGCATATAAAAAAATACTCATGCAAATTTGTATGATTGAAATCTTGCACAATCTAAATTACACTATCAAATATAAATGCCACTGTGATCTATCATCACAATCAATACCAACCAAACAAGTTTATCCCCGTCAGAGGGGTGTCACAACCATAAACGACCCAACTCATCAGAGTCACACTATGTAAATACTCATTATCATCATATTCAAGCATGCACATTCTTAAACTCTACGTCGACATAAATTTGACATGCACAGTGTAGAGACGCAAGCACCCGACCGTAATCGAGTGCAAACTAATGATTAGGATCACTTATTTGTGGGGTAGCTAGCCCCACATGCACCACCGTCGTGGCTAAACGGTGGAAGTGGCACGTCCTGACCACTTCAAGAATATTTAAGCGCAATCATCCATATGTCTTACGCACGGCTGTCAGAGTCCATACTCATTCTTCGCTCATACTGGCAGTATAAACAAAAGAACCAAGGCATAACTCATGTCAAACTCCAAGTTATAACACCCCTGTTTTTCCCTTTTGAGGTTCAGGGAGCTACCGCCCGGCAGTATGTACCTACCACCCGGCGGTAGGCTTGGTTTGTCAAAACGGGTGCGTTGAGACGAAGTCATCGAGACGAGGACGTTGAGACGAAGTCGTCGAGATGAGAGCATTGAGTAGCTAACGCGCGCCGGTAGGAAGCTATCGCCCATTGGTAACCCTTGTTCGTCGAGTTCGTCGAGACGAAAGCGTCGAGACGAATGCGCTCAGAAGCTACCGCGTGGCGGTAGGGCTATCGCTGGTGGTAGTGAGAAGTTCTGAAGTGGTTGTCCTGTCTGTGAGCTACCGCGGCGCGGTAGGTAGCTACCGCTCGGCGGTAGCGGGCAGAAGAAGTTTCATAATTGCTGATTTCTAGTCGTCTGATCTTCTTAGAATTCGATCCTAGGCCTAGAATCCTCCGTCCTTGAGCCTTAAGTAGGGGAGGGGTTCATCTTCCCCATTGTTCTCATCTTGTAGGGTTTTGAGAGAGAATTTGAAGGAGGAAGAAGAAGAGCATCTTCCGCCATTGACAAAGCTTCGGAACTTCTGTCATTGACGAAGCCACAAGAAGTCGCAGGAACACTCAACCACAACAAAAGACAAGTAGAAATCAGTGGCAACAGCAGCACAAGAGTATCCAATTGAAATTAACTTATTTACAGAGCGAGATAAACATTGCAAGACATGATTTACAATGTAACCAAAGAAAACAGAAATCTGCAACAAGTTAACCGCGCGGATGGCAAGCTGTAACCGCACTAGTCGTCAGTCTGCAAGCCGAGTTCGCTGAAACACTTAAGTCGCCTAACCGCAACTAGCTGTCTGGACTGCTTGTTATTGAAATGTTGAACTTGAATAGAGCCCGCTGATAAACCGGGCGAACTGCTCTGCTTATCCACAACTCAGAGGATGTAAACAAGTCGCAGAGATCGCGACCTACAGCTCTCCGCTGACTGTTATCCGTGAACTGTTCCACACCAAGCTTCCACTAGTTTCCTAGCCACCTGATGTTAGTCGCACAGCTTGCACAGAATCAACTTCCTTAGTCGCAGTGGTTAGAAAACTGTAACCCCAAAGTACAAGCGCGAGCAAGTTCTAACTGTTCACTGTTATTTAGGACGAGCTGCGGACTCCTATTTATAAGTGTGATGAGGAGTGTTGTCACCACCCATAGTGATAGGATAACCGCTCGTCAGACCTGCAACTAACATCACGTATCAGTCCGCCGCTCAAAGAAAGTTATTCGCAAATAAGCGCGATCACCATTCTTATCTGCAAGAACGACCAGACCGCCAGGCTTGCGGACACAAGTCCAGTTCGCGCAAAGCTCCGGCCCGCGACAACCATGTCGCCAATTTGCCGAGATCGGCGAGCTCAAGAAGCAGTCTGCATCACAGGCGATCTCGGCGAGCTAGGCAGCAAAGTTGGACTTAGTCACACAAGACCAAGTCCACAACGAGCAGACTTAGCAGTCTCCAAATAACTGTGTCACCTGAGAACAAGACTGCATCTAAGCTGAAAACAACATCAGTCCGCCCACTTGCGTACTTCTCCATCAGATAGCGCGGCCTCCGGGCGAACTAGTCTGCGTAACTGTGCCTACCTCCACGATCTAACAACCAGACCGCAAGCACAAAATAAGTCGGACATCGGCGAGCTCCAGAAGAGTCTGCAACAACAATTATGTCGGACTCGGTGAACTCCAGATGAGTCCGCCACATCCGCGGTTTGCAACCCACGTCCGAAAGACAAATTCTCTGATGCTTACCAGAATCGAGCACGGTCAACTTTGTTGAGTTCATATAGACTTTATGAGTCTAACAAAACCATGACAATGTATACATATGTGAATGGCACAAGTCACATGTGTGTGTGTGGGGGGTGGGGGGATATTGATACAGGACTGGAGTCCCACCAGCCTGCCACCCTGGCGCGAGGAGTCACACCAGCCCAGGGGTCCCACCGGGAGTCCACCCGATGGGCCTTATCAGGTCCGCGGACCGTACACCCCAACCCATCCCCAGGCCCACAACTGGCGCTGATAGGTTGTTGAGGTCGGGGCTCGATCCCCAGACCTCCTTGATAAAGCTTTCTCATGCGAAAGCTCATCACCAACTGATCCGCAGATCAATTGGTGATGAGCTTTCGCATGAGAAAGCTTTATCATGGAGGTCGGGGGATCGCGGATCAGTTGGTGATGAGCTTTCGCATGAGAAAGCTTTATCAAGGAGGTCGGGGGATCGAACCCCGGCCTCAACAACCTATCGGCGCCTGTTGTGGGCCGGGGGATGGGTTGGGGTGTACGGTCCGCGGACCTGATAAGGCCCATCGGGTGGACTCCCGGTGGGACCCCTGGGCTGGTGTGACTCCTCGCGCCAGGGTGGCAGGCTGGTGGGACTCCAGTCCTGCATCGGATTTTGCACGTTTGTTGGAGGAAACTTGGTTAGCTGGAAGAGCAAGAAGCAGTCAGTCGTCTCCAGGTCTAGTGCGGAAGCAGAATATCGTAGCATGGCATCAACCACGTGTGAGTTAAAATGGTTGCGGGCTCTCATGCTGGATCTAGGAGAGGTCTATAACTATCCTCTTCCCATGTTCTGTGACAACAAGGCCGCGATCTACATTTCCAAAAATCCGGTATTCCATGAGCGAACAAAGCACATAGAGGTTGATTGTCACTTCATTCGGGAAGAAGTGTTGAAGAACCAGATTTGCACTCCGTTTGTTACCTCGAAGAAAGAGCTGGCAGATATATTCACAAAACCTGTGTCCGCCTCCTTCTTCCACATTTGCAGCAAGCTAGGCATGATTGACATCTATGCTCCAGCTTGAGGGGGAGTGTTGCTGTATAGACCTGGGCGGACAGGCGGCTAGGACTGGCGGTCTGGTAGCCGGGCGGTCAGCCCGGCTAATCTGGCGGTTTGGTAGCCGGGCAGTCTGGCGGTCTGGCGGTTTGGTAGCCAGGCGGTCTGCCGGCTAGTCTCTGGGATCTTGATGGTCGGCTGAGTGTTCTCTGGTAGTGACCGGGCGGTTAGTTCCTTCTAACCGCACGGTTAGGCGGTCTGCTTGGCGGTTTGGCGGTTAACTTTGTAGATGTTGTCTTCTGTATTTTTAGTCCCACATTGGGTATTTGTATTCTCTCCCATCTCCTCCATTCTATATAAGGGAGGCCATACCTTTGTAATAGATACCTTTTTCTGATAATAAAATTTCAGTTATACCCGTTCCGGCTTGTTTCTAGTTCGTTTCTTACACCCACAACAGGCGCCGATAGGTTGTTTAGGTCGGGACTCAATCCCCAGACCTCCTTGATAAAGCTTTCTCATGCGAAAGCTCATCACCAACTAATCCGCAGATCAATTGGTGATGAGCTTTAGCATGAGAAAGCTTTATCATGGAGGTCGGGGGATCGCGGATCAGTTGGTGATGAGCTTTCGCATGAGAAAGCTTTATCAAGGAGGTCGGGGGATCGAACCCCGGCCTCAACAACCTATCGGCGCCTGTTGTGGGCCGGGGGATGGGTTGGGGTGTACGGTCCGCGGACCTGATAAGGCCCATCGGGTGGACTCCCGGTGGGACCCCTGGGCTGGTGTGACTCCTCGCGCCAAGGTGGCAGGCTGGTAGGACTCCAGTCCTGCATCAGATATGCCCTCAAAGGTCTCAAAGACTTCAGTGTGGGAGCCCTTAGCACAGGTATGACTCCTTACTCAAGATGATCATGCAAGATTTGGACAAGAAATTGATTTATTTCACTTGTGAGCTTTCTTTTGAGTTGTTTCTCCACTTTTTCTTCATTACCACCCTGATTTTGCAGGAGGCTGACTTAGCTAGGCACGCGGAGTGCCGAAATGAAACTAAGGCCGCACGAGAGCTTTAAAAAAGACAAGCCTGTGATAGACAACTCCAAAACACCTTTTAGATTTAAGCAATGTTTGCTACTCGCACTTTTATTATGTTTGTCTAGAACTGTTTAGAGTATTTAAAATGAAGACTATAATAATTTGGAAAAAAATAATTATAAAAAACTTTATTTTTGTCAAACGGTTGTTTAAAAGCTACTTCTTAAATAACAATGCAAATTCCATTTCATCTAAACAATTTTATAACAAATCTTTATTTTTCAGAAACAACAACTTCTCATCATCTCTATTCGATCAACAACAACTCTCTCAAACAAACAGAGCCTTATTTGAACATCAGAGATATATCAATGACATCATAAAAGGGGGGAAATGAAATTAAGCAAGCACAGGAATGCTCTGCACATTCCAAAATAAATTGCCAGGGTCAACCCTGGACTTGACAACTGCCAGCCTTCTAAAGTTGCACTTAAAATATTTCTCACCCCATACTCCAGCATCTAAATAGCTTGCATTTCCATACACATTTATTCCCAGATCAAGGTCCCTGTAGTTCAAATATGCTGCTCTTGGGTTATGAGAGACATACGGTTCCATGAACTTGTAGAAATTTCTCTGCCAATTCATATGCTTTTTTGCTGCCTCCAACCCCGGATCATCCCATTTCAGAATATATTCAACAAGATATAAACTCCCCTTTCTGTGTGGAAATGGAGTTTGTGCCTCGTCCATCTCATCCATTCTTCCTCCAAATGGATCGAAAATCAGAATAGGAAGCTCATCTTCTCTTAACAGCCGAGCAACAATGGCTTCCCAAACCTCCTCGGAAAAGACATCTCTTTGAATGTCAGACTTAGTTTTGAATGATTTGTTAGACTGAGGAGTTCGATCAAGCAGTTTGTTTAGGGGCACATCAGGACTAGGGTAGCCTGCAATGTATAACACCGCTCTAATCCAACTTACCTCTATGCAGTCCTTAGCTTCAAGTCCAAACTCAGGGAAGCTCTCGGCCATTAAAGGAAGAAGCTCTTTTACCTCTCCTAGGAATAAAGACTCGAATTTTGCATTTACGGTCTTATTACCACCACCAATCCCGCTTTTATCAGACACTGCTTGCAAATTCAACCTCATGAACAGCCTCTTATCAAGTTTGGGAGCAATTTGGTTCCACTTGGCAAGAAGTTGTATTAAACCTTGTTGTAACATTCTATCAACATAGAAAACTGTCACCTTGGGAGGAACTTGCACAAGATTTAACTTGTAGGAAAGGATGACACCGAAGCTTGCCCCTCCTCCACCCCTAATAGCCCAGAATAAGTCCTCTCCCATGGATTCCCTGTCTAGAATCTCGCCATTCGCAGTCACGATCTTTGCATCGATGACGTTGTCGGCGGCGAGACCGTAGGCTCTCATCATAGTCCCCATGCCGCCCCCGCTGAAGTGGCCGCCAACACCCACAGTGGGGCAGACTCCAGCTGGGAATGCAAGAGTGTTATTACTCTCAGTCGCGATGGCATAATACATCTCACCTAGTGTTGCACCTGCTTCTACCCAAGCTGTTCTATGAATCAGGTCGATGGCGATAGACCGGAATTCATGGAGTTCAACCAGAACGAAGGAAGGGCTCGTGGTGGTATATGAGAGGCCTTCATAGTCATGCCCGCCGCTTCTGGTAATCAGTTGGATTTCTAGTTCCTTGGAGCAAAGCACGGCTACGGAGACATGGAATTCTTGTGTGGGGGTGATGATGAGAAGTGGCTTTGGAGAGCTGGAGAGTGTCCTGTTGTTGTGAACAGAGGAGAAGAACAATGGCGCGAAGTTTGGGTTCTCTGGTGTGAAGATGATTTTGGAGGGCAAGGACCCCTGTATCAGACAATTCAACAAGGAAGACGAAGTAGAAGAAGAGTGTTGTTGGTGATCCAAACTGGAGATTGAAGTGTTTGCAAAGAAGGATAAGGCTAGCAGGGAGACCAGAAGAGTATTAATAATCCAGAGGGATGGTAATTGAATCTCCATCTTTCCTTGATGAAATTAATTTCATGCTGAATATTTATAGGCTGAAACTTGAATTCACAAGCATGCCTGTAAACATGGTGATGAAACCAATGATGCTTCTATTATATGCCATTCGCATCATTGACACAGTCACATAGAA
This sequence comes from Platanthera zijinensis, assembly GCA_039513925.1. NCBI lineage: Eukaryota > Viridiplantae > Streptophyta > Magnoliopsida > Asparagales > Orchidaceae > Platanthera > Platanthera zijinensis. Next base: position 13,671,772 of record CM077079.1, on the reverse strand, counting down.
ACATTCATTTGCATAACATTCAAAAAAACTGGGTGCTTAATGAATATAGGTGCAACAATTGGCAGGTTGCTGTAGATGTTGAAGTACTCGAGCAATCTGGTAGCTTTCTCGTGACCTTTTCTTTTGTTTTTTTCTCTTTAGAAAAGCTTTCCCACGTCGGTCATTTGTAAGCCATTAATGTAAGGCTTTGTTTAGGCAGAATGCTGATGAATAATCTTTATTTAAAACGCAAAAAATGCAGTTTTATAGCGGTTTGTTTGTACGGCTTATAAAAAATTATTTATGTTGAAATTGACGAAAAGTTGATTTTTCATAAATTATTCGGGTGCAGCTTATGTCTTCTCATAAGTACTTATCTCTTAAAAAAATCATTTGCGTGATTTTTTTTCCCGGACGTGATTTTTTTTCGCCCGGACGCGATTTTATTGTCTGGGAGTGATTTTTTTCCTGCATGCAGTTTTTTCGCCCAGGCGCGGTGGGGAGCGATTTTTTTGCCCAGACGCAATTTTGTCGCTTGCGCGCTATTTTTTCCCTGGGACGCGTATTTTTTGCCTGGGCGCGTTTTTTTCGCGCGGGCATGATTTTTTGTCCGGACACGTTTTTTTCTTTTCCTCCCAGGCGAAAAAATCGCACCCGGGCAAAAAAATTATGCTTGGGCGAAAAAATTGGGCTGGGGCAAAAAAATCTCGCCCGAGAGAAAAAAATCGCACCCGGACGAAAAAAATCCCATCCTTGAATTTTGGCTTTAGCCTAGATATATATAAAACTAAAAAAGAGTCTACAAGTAGTTGACATCATGCCTCAGAATAGAAGAGAAAGCATTGGTAAGAGGCATCCCTCTTACCCAGTTGTAGTCAAGATGGCAAGCAATTTTTGCAATGTGGTCGGCGGCGGAATTCGCCTTTCGATCAACCTGCGAGAGCACCAATCTTGGTAGATCCTTCATGTGTCGAGCCACCATGCCTTCAATATTTCCGGAGTAGCAACCGGAAAGGATTGTATTTATCTTTGAGATGGCCTCCTTTGAGTCTCCTTCAAGTATGAATCCAGCCACTCCACCACAATAGTGGGTCGCGAGTTGTAGTCCAGCCTTAGCCGCCAAAAATCCTGTCATGCTCACCGATCGGCTTCGGTGCGGGATACCTCTGGCAGCAATCAAGTCACCGCCATGATTTCGGATAATACAACCCAGCCCTGCCAAGCTGTTGTCGAGGACCGAGCCATCAAAATTTATTTTGAGCCATCCATCGGGCGGGGGCGACCAAGTAGATTGGCGGTTACAAAGGGGCGCCCAGTTCCTGTGCGATGAGTCCAAAATTGCATTGATAGTAATTGATGCCGGTAGCAAGAAAGGCTCACCTTGCACTTTGGCGTTCCAAGCTTTCCAGATGTAAAAAATTGAGCAAATGAAAGAGGCCGCATCAGGATACCCGTTGGTAAGATTTTTATTGCAGTTGAAATCAAATAGATCTTGACTGAGAATATTGGGCTGGATATTTAGGCTTCATTTGGTACGGCGGTGGCGTTTGCTCCCGGCGGGTCGAAATGGAGAGTTGGAACCGGAGGGGGGGAGACGGGGTTGAAAAAGCGGCGTTTGAGGGGATTTTTCTTCTTGCGGCGGGTGCAAACGGAGCAAACGCCGTCGGCACCCCGTTTGTTTACCTGCCGTCCGGCGGCATTTGCTCCAAACACCCGGCAAAAACGTCGAAACAAACGAAGCATTAATCTTGACCCTTCAGTTTTTATCTTGGAAGTAAAGCTGCAGAACTGGAGAATATGATGGAGCGATTCCTCAACCCCACACCCCCAAGGACAGCTAGCATCATTGCGAAGCCGGTGGTTGTACAGCCAGTGATTTGTGGGGAGGAAATTATTAACGGCTCGCCATAGGAGCATTTGCATTCTTGGTTGCGACTTTATTTTCCAAATATTGCTTCCAATATAGGGAGATGGGCTGCACTCCGAAAAATAAGTAGCAGCGGCATTCATTTTCTCAGTCTCGTATGATCCCAGATAAGTTTGTCTGTCACTCCTGCGCCATTTCTCGGAAAAACTTAGGCTCCGTTTGGGGGGACTTATTTTCACCGGTCAAGCGGTTACGACCGCATGAATCGGATCATAATTAAGCTCGGATTCATGCAGTCGTAACCGTTTGCCCGGTGAAAATAAGTCCCCCCAAACGGAGCCTTAATAATCTCCACAAGATCAGCACCAAATCAAGTGAGGCAAATGTCAGACCACTTACTCTCACTATCCAGCAACCCCACAACCTTATCAGGAAGACCATAAACATTTACAAAAGTGGGCCATTCTGATAATTGCATAATACCCAGCCAATTGTCATCAAGTGTTGAACAGAGGAAAAATTTTTGGGTCAGTAGCCTGACCATGAGCATGGTCCGGAGAGCCAATGAGAAGCCCCAAAATGCGCGGGCCCCGCGCAAATGTGTATGGCACAAGACATAAATGTGCGGGCCCCACCTCATTTGCAGGCTTCTCATTGATGTAGGACTATGAGCATTGTCAGGCTCCTGACCTAACTATTACTCTAAACAGAGAGCCCTGTACCTATACTCCAGAAAGTATGGCGGGTGATGATATCATTTCCCAATGCAATTGTTTTCCAGATTTTTGATTGGCTCCTTTTGCCGGTGAAAAAATCTGTCTTGCCATATTTGCTGCCAAGAGTGCGAGCAAGCAAGCTTCCGTCCGAAGCGAAGACGCGAGACGCCATAGCGCCATATTTTTTAAACTCAATCCTCCCATCTCCTTCGGCAGGCAGATGTTCTCCCAGCTTGCAAAGTGGATACCGCCTTTGTTGCTTGACCCTAAATCCCATCTGGGCAAAAAAAATCGTGTCAGGGAGAAAAAATCGTGCCCGGGAGAAAAACGCGTCCGGTCGAAAAAAATGCGACCGAGCAAATAATCGAGCTCGGGCGAAAAAAATCGAGGCCGGGCGAAATAACGCACACGGGCGAAAAATCGTGCCCGGGAAAAAAAATCACGTCCGGGCGAAAAAAACGTGTCCAAACGAACGGACCCTTATGAATTAATGAAATTTTAGATAAGCACTTACGAACAAATTATTCAAACAGTCAGCTGCTTATTCATCGTTACTTTTATAAAATATCAATGCAAGTATTAATTTTCAATTAGCAGCTTATTCATCATCATAAGTTGTCTCAAACAGAGCCTAAGTTATACTTGTTCTTTTTATGTGCAATTCTATTTGCAAATGATGAGTACTGTTAAAGATGGGATCTTTTTTTATTAAAACATGGCTAGCAGATGGAGGTCGGGCTCGGTTCATCTATTTATATTGTTGATGGGGTTCCTCCTGAATTTTCTAAGCTGAACCGGAGAGGTTTTCATCCAAAGACACGGGAGCAAGCAAATCAGACCAGACGAGTCGTGCACAAAATTCCGCGCTCACCAAAAATGCCCAAAAACACCCGAGAAGGGGACAAAACCGCATGCACCCTCGCCAGAGCGCTAGGACAGCGCGCGTGGAGAAGCGCCCCATGGGGCCTGCACCCGCACGCGCACGGCCGCGCAAGGCTGCGCGGCAGCACTAGGCCACATGGTCGCGCACTATGTGGCCGCACCCCGCGCGGCCGCGCAGGGCCGCGCCCCACGCGGTTGCGCCCGCGTCGGCGGCTGTCATCACTGGTGACCCGCGCCGTCTCATCTGCCGCTGATCGCCACCTTCGGGCACCTTGCCCCGGCCGCCTGAATTGTCCGAGGGCACTCTCATCATTTCGACAAAAATGGTGATCCAGGTAATCGAAATGAAGCGACGTCATTTGCCAATCAATCACCGGCGCAATTACTATTATGACCTTCTAGAAAACAATAAATAGACTCTCAGGCCTTCATTTGAAGACAAACAACTCCAGATCCAAGAGAGAGCTCCGAGGTTTTCCGGCGGGATTGTCCACTTAGGTCGATTTTCCGCTCAGGAATTATCTCCGTTCTTCTCCTTGCGCTAAGGTTTCAACTATAAAAAGTTCAAGCTATTGGGTTGTTTGCACTAATACCAAAAAACCTGCTAGGAAACTGAGCAAGGTCGCAGGAACACTCAACCAAAATCAAGTCAAGTAGAAATAAGCAACAACATAAGTACAAGAGTTTTAAAATGGAATTAACTTCTTCTCTATAGGGCGAGTTATACATTGCGAGACATGATTCACAATGTAACCGATGGAAACAAAGAATCAACTAGAATACTGAAACTGCCCAAGCCGCTAACCCCCAGACTTGTCCGCCGAAATCGTCAAGTTGTCAAACTGCAACCAAACTGCGCGGACTACCTGTTATTGAATGCTGAGAGAACACATTTGTCCGCTACTTCAAGTCTCCTGACTGTGAGCTCGCCTGACCGCAAAGCTAACCGCAAACAGAACTGTTGAATGAAGAAACATCCTACCCGTTGATAGACCGGACAAACTGCTCGAACTAACCGCAATCTGGAGGAAGTGACTTCAAGCCACCTAGCTATGACCTGTTGTATATCACAGACTGTAAATCGTGAACTGTTCAACACTAAGCCTTCCAACTAGTTGTCTAGTTGCTCGGTGCTATCCGCACAACCTGCACATATCAAGTCAACTTAGGGTCTGTTTGGGACAGCTCTGGCGGCTGGAGAAGCTCTTTCCCAGCCACCAGAGTTGTTATTGGCGTTGTTTGGGAGAGCTTTTCAATGAAATCGCGGTTCGAAGAGCTGCTCCCAGAGCTCTTTTCGGTAAGCCCCTCCCCCCTACGTTCAGCTCTCCAAAAAGCGATTTTTATTTCTTCTGTCATTTCTCCCGATCCCGCGATATCCCACAGCCCTCTTCCCGATCCCGCGATATCTCGCGGCCCTCTTCCCGATCCCGCGGCGACATCGGCGACAGCAGAGATCTACAACCACCTCCGACGACATCGGCAATCCCGCAACATCGGCGATCCTGATCCCGATCCCGATCCTGAACCGTCGACAGCAGAGATTGGCGACATCGGCGACTCCTTCTCCAGCCCTAGCATCCATCGTCTTCTCCAACCCGAGCTTCCATCGGTCGGGCTTCTTGATCTCTCCAGCCCTAGCTTTCTTTAGACAGCAGAGGTCGACTCCAGCCCTAGCTTTCTCCTCTGGTTTGTTCTCCTCCTACATGCTTAGATCTTCTTACTCCCATACTTGTTGGTTTGTTAGATTTGCTCTTCTGATTGTGTGTGGGTGTGTTATTTTTTTTGTATTTGTTCTTCATAATGTGTGTATGTGTGTGTGTGTAATTTGTGTGTGTGTGTGTGTGTGTGTGTTTATGTATGTGTGTGTGTTATTTTTTGTTGTGTTTGTTCATAATAATGTGTGTATGTGTGTGTGGGTAATTTTTTTGTGTGGATGTGTGTGTATGTATGAAGATGTGTGTGTGTGTGTGTGTATGATTGTGTGTTGGTGTGTTATTTTTTGTGTGTGTTTGTTCTTAATAATGTGTGTATGTGTGTGTGTGTAATTTTTTGTGTGGATGTGTGAGTGTGTATGTATGTAGATGTGTGTGTGTGTGTGTGTGTGTTTATATATGTGTGTGTGTATGAATGTATGTGTGTGTTTATGTATGTGTGTGTGTGTATGAATGTGTGTGTGTATGAATGTGTGTGGGTGTGTTTTTTTTTTGTGTTTGTTCTTAATAATGTGTGTGTGTGTGTGTAATTTTTTTGTGTGGATGTGTGAGTGTGTATGTATGTAGATGTGTGTGTGTGTGTGTGTGTTTATGTATGTGTGTGTGTGTATGAATGTGTGTGTGTGTGTCTGTATGATTGTGTGTGGGTGTGTTATTTTTTTGTCTGTTTGTTCTTAATAATGTGTGTGTGTGTGTGTAATTTTTTTGTGTGGATGTGTGAGTGTGTATGTATGTAGATGTGTGTGTGTGTGTGTGTGTGTGTGTGTGTGAATGTGTGTGTGTGTATGATTGTGTGTGGGTGTGTTTTTTTTGTGTTTGTTCTTAATAATGTGTGTATGTGTGTGTGTGTAATTTTTGTGTGGACGTGTGAGTGTGTATGTATGTAGATGTGTGTGTGTGTGTGTGTGTTTATGTATGTGTGTGTGTGTGTGTGTATGAATGTGTGTGTGTGTGTGTGTGCGTATGATTGTGTGTGGGTGTGTTATTTTTTTGTGTGTTTGTTCTTAATAATGTGTGTATGTGTGTGTGTGTAATTTTTTTGTGTGAGTGTGTATGTATGTAGATGTGTGTGTGTATGAATGTGTGTGTGTGTGTGTGATTGTGTGTGGGTGTGTTTTTTTTGTGTGTGTTTGTTCTTAATAATGTGTGTATGTGTGTGTAATTTTTTTGTGTGAATGTGTGAGTGTGTATGTATGTAGATGTGTGTGTGTGTGTATGATTGTCTGTGGGTGTGTTATTTTTTTGTGTGTTTGTTCTTAATAATGTGTGTATGTGTGTGTGTGTAATTTTTGTGTGTGGATGTGTGAGTGTATGTATGTAGATGTGTGTGTGTGTGTGTGTGTGTGTGTGTGTGTTTATGTATGTGTGTGTGTATGAATGTGTGTGTGTGTGTGTATGATTGTGTGAGTGTGTTTATGTGTGTGTGTGTATGAATGTGTGTGTTATTTTTTTTTTGTGTTTGTTCATAATAATGTGTGTATGTGTAATTTTTTGTGTGGATATGTGTGTGTGTGTAGATGTGTGTGTGTGTGTGTGTGTGTGTGTGTGTGTGTGTGTGTTTATGTATGTGTGTGTGTGTATGAATGTCTGTGTGTGTATGAATGTGTATGTGTGTATGAATGTGTGTGTGTGTGTGTGTTTATGTTTGTGTGTGTATATTGAATGTGTGTGTATGTGTTTATGTATTTATGATTGTATGTGTGTGTGTGTATGTTTGAGTTTGTTTGTGTATGTTTTTATGGATGAATGAGTGTGTGTGTATTTTGTATAGTGTTTTCATTATGTTATTCTTATATTTATGTTTATTGATTTTTTTTAAGTTTATAGTGTAATGGGTAAAACAAAAGAAGGAGGGCTCGTAGCGAGTTGGGAGTCGAGCGAGGTGTTACTATTTTGTGATCTTTGCATTAAGGAGATTGGATTGGGAAATCGACCCACAACACACATTAGCAAAGAGGGGTGGCAAAACTTTTAACGCTTCAGTTAAGGTTCTTCTCTTAGCGTCATTTGTGGCGATATTTTTGGAAAGTAACTCCTCCAAGCTTGGAGGTTTTGGATAATTTTGAAGAGGTAGAGGTGGTGCAGAAAAATCATTTTGAGGTGGCGGGCGCATCGCGTTCGATGGATTTCTCCACGAAAAATTCGGGTGATTTCTTAAAGCAGGATTATAACTATTCGGAAAATTAAAACCAGGAGGATGAAAATCCGCAGTAGAAAAATTATTAAAGCATTTCTAGGCATATTGTTAACAAAATCTAATTGTTCTTGGCAGGAGTTGCAGATTCTCATACCTGAGGAGCGGAGGCAAAGAGGGGTGATATAAATTTTCTTCAAACAGGTGATCGGAAAGGATTGGAGAGAGCAGTCAACGGACGTTGGAAGTCATTTTACATTTATCAGTTATTTTGTGTTATTTATACCTGTTTTTAAGAATGATGTGAAAGACTCTTGTTATCCGTTGTTTTTAATTATTCGTTGCGTTAAAATATTTATGTATTTTAAAGTTTTAAAAAAACAGCTTCCAAAAGCTGTTTCTTCAAACAGCTAAATTAGAAAATTGCTCTTCAAAGCGCACTTCTGCACAGAACACCCAAATACTCTGCAGCTTTTCAAAACTGCTCCCTAGAGAGCTCTTTCAAAACAGCTCTATCCGTACAGCAGCTTTTTAATCCGCCAGAGCTGTCCCAAACAGAGCCTTAACTTACTCGCATCGGTTAGAAAAACCTAACCACAAGATCAAAACGTGAGCTGAGTTCTCACTGTTCTCTTCTTTATATGACAGGCTGGAGACCCCTATTTATAAGCGACAGGGGGAGTGTGATCACTGTTCATGGTGATAGGATAATCACTCATCATCCTGCAGCTAGCACCACCTATTCGCACAAGTGCGGATACCAGCGTCAGTCCACTAATGATAACCATCTAACCATATATGTGGGAAGAACCATCAAACCGTATAGAAGTGTAGACACTCTCCTCAGTCCGCTTGGACTTGTAAAATACAGTCACGCATTTTGATCCAAGTCTGCTCCTATGAAGATCTGTAGGACTCTGCCACCAGACCGCGTAGTACAATGGTCTCCTCTTCCAGACCACACAACAATACAGCGGGTGACTAGGTAACCAACCAGACTTATCACAACACCGTGACCAAGTCCACAACACCAGCAAAATCTAGCTTTTATCCGCGCGAGCAGTTACAACGAATTGTGTGGTTAGCCTCCGCTATCCGGTCAAACCGTCTGCCTCATCGCAAGCCATAGAACCTGTCAGCTCCTAGCAAATTTCACGGTCTCACCAACCAGACTGCGACAGCCGCGGTTAGCCTAATGTTAACCCCTCGGTTACCTTCCAGGGTGCTTATTGGTCCAGACCGCAACAAAGAAGAACAGAAGCCTGAACTGGTTATCCGCCACCATCTATCTGTCGGACCGTCGGAGTCCTTTGCGGTATGTGCGGTCTGCCCAATCAGACTGCCCACTTCTACTTTAATAATTTCAACACTCCCCCTTGAAGTAGGAAGTGGAAATCTCGAAACCGTGTAAATGGTCCCTTTGATCTAGGCTTCGTGAAGATGTCCACGATATTATCCTGAATCTGCAAATACTCAACCATCAAAGACCCCTCCAATACCTTCTCCCGAACGAAGTGATTCTCTATCTCGATGTGCTTGATCCGCGCGTGAAAAATTGGATTATTGTCCAGTTTGAGAGCACTCTCGTTGTCACTGCGCAGCAGAGTAGGACCTTGCACCTCCTCAAGGATGTCCTCTACTAATCTCCTGAGCCAGATGTCTTTCTGAGATGTCGAGGTTGAAGCCTTGTACTCTTCTTTTGTAGTGGGGACAGACACTAAATCCTGCTTCATACTGCACCAGGAGATAGCTGTCGTTTCACATAAGAAGACATATCCTGATGTCGATTTCTGGTCATCAAAATCTCCCTCATAATCAGCATCTATGTAGTCATGCAGCTTGAAGCTCGTGTCCCTCTCATAAAAGAGGCTCATGTCTGAGGTGGACTTCACATACTTCAGAAATTCTTAGTAACCACTAGATGAGGCTTTTGCGGCTCCACCATATACCGACTTACTTGGCCCACAGCATAGGCAATATCCGGCATGTAATCGTCAAATATATGAGAGTCCCCGCGAGAGCCCGGAACACCAAGGGATTTGAAAGAAAACCTCCTTCATCACGCCGAAGTTTGAGACTGACCTCCAGAGGAGTAGAGCTATTTTTTCCCTCCCGCATGCCGAACCACTTAACGATTCTCTTCGCATAGCTCTTCTGGAAAACAAGCACACCGCTCTTCTTCCTCTCTACCTTGAATCCAAGGAAATGTTGGAGCTCTCTAAGATCCTTCATCTCAAACCTGATAGCTAGCTTAGCCCTGAGCCTAGCTACTTATTCTTTCGAGTTCTCGATGACGATCATATTGTCAACATACAGCAGTACTAAGACCCGAAGCTCCCCCCTCTTCTTAACAAACAGACTTGAATCTGAGTCTGAAGCAAAGAAACCACAGAACTGGAGGTATTATGCGATCTTCCCGTACCACGTTCTAGCTTCCTGCTTCAGACCATAGAGGGTCTTCTTTAGCTTACAGACGTGTCTGTGATGTTCTTCAGAAACATAATCAGTTGACTGCACCATGAAGATGTCGGTATTAAATTAGATGTTGGGGGTTTTGAGGCACACTAGAGCCCGAGGTTTGCTTTGATTGGTGTGAACGACTTGAGCGATTCCTCGGTTAGAAGCGTACACCTCCCCACCATCAGGTGGAGTATGCTACCCTGAAGCTGAAGGGCCCCGCATTCACATGGTGGGGGAAGGTCGAGCATATGCGATACATTATGGGGCAACCACCTATTACCACATGAGTTGAGTTCAAAGCTCAACTCAAGAGGAGGTACGTCCCCGCTGATTTCATGTAGACCTTGTATCGTAGGTATGACAACCTATGACAAGACAAGCAAACTATCGACGAGTACATGAATGTGTTCCTAGTCCTCCAGTCACGCTTAGATCTAAAGGAGGAAGACCACATGGTTGAGGCCCATTATCTGAATGGGCTATGGTACGATTTACGAGACTAATTATAGCTTCGTGATTTTCCGGACCTGGAGAGATCTCCAGTCGATCACGTTGAGTGGAGGCCCTCCAGAAGAGGACATCTGATCAGAGGTCTACTAATGGACCTAGATCTACTGATAGACCTACTTCGAGCAGGACCACTACTACACCCACATCTGCTACTACTGATTCCCCACCTCTTGCCATACTGGAGCCCCGACTCTTCACCCTGGCCCTTCCCGGGGTAAGTAGCCCATAGGAGCCCAACCCCACACTGGAGTGTTTTGATGCTTCAAGTGTATGGAGTCTGGGCACAAATCTCATTAGTGCCCGCGACGCTAGTTCATTGTTGTGATTGATTCCACCACCGGGGGTGCACCAGAGTATGGGGTCTTCCTTAGTGACCCCCATCCTGAGCCCCTGCCCAAGACTGATAGCGTCGTCGAGGTCGAGGGAGAGCAAGTAGAGCACCTAGTCTGTGTTCTTCACTCTAGTTTGGTTACCACTGGCGAGACCACTGAGCATGATCCTCGGAGAAAAGAAAATTTCCGCACTACCGCCCGCATTCAGGAGCATTTTTGTTCTATTATTATTGGTAGCGGCAGTATAGAAAATTACGTGTCTCAGCGTATGGTGGAGAAGTTAGGACTTGTGATGCGCCCCATAGAGCAGCAGTACCACCTAGTCGGGGTTAGTAGTCCTTTGACTATCCCCATTACTCATCGTTGTCAGGACGAGTTCTCTATCAGGGATGTTTATCTAGATTCGGTACTATGCGACATCGCCCCCATCAATGTCTACCACATACTTCTAGGACGACCATGGTAGTATACCGACATGTCCTGCATGATGGTGTGAGGGACTCCCATTCTTTTGATCATCATGGGAGCAAAATTATTCTTCTTCTCCAGAAGAATTGTCCTGTTCCTAGAGCACCTGGGATGACCTCACCAGCATCTACTTCGTCGTCCTTAGTCTCCACTACACCACTCCTATTTAGTGCCACGCTTCTGCCAAGGCCCTCGCTCCAGGAAGTGGTGTCTGATTCTCAAGAGTTATCTATCTTGGGTGCTCTGGAAGCACCACCTTTTATTGACTTCATATTCGACGAGCACGTGTTTAGTCCGCATCATTTTTCCTTGGTGGTAGTCGAGCACACTGAGACACCTCACCTCGATCGCTTGCTATTTAACTTTTTTTAGGTCTGACTGTACTAGGAGAGTTGAGATGACTCGTAGATTTTATACTCATCATCGGGACACCCATTTTCATGGGTTTTGTGGAAGTTCTTGATTGATATATTTGAGATCTGTTTAAAATTTTATGACTCGAGGGGGATTTCATCGAGTGAAATCAAAGCGATGGGCGACCCTGGTCTAGCGGACGATCGTGAGTGTCTACCGAGCAAAAGTATGTTGTGTCATGAGTTGCTGGTTCCACTGCTTGCTTCCATTTGTTTCCCATTTTCCCTCCCACTACTTGTTTGCTACACACGCCGCCCCTGTCATCCTCTAAAAGCTCTAATCATTACTATTTCTTTAAATGTTTTGCATGAAATTTGGCAAATAGATTGCGAGTTTTTGAGGATGAGAGGTTACTTCCAGGTTTTATGTCGCAGCCACGACACCAGCAGGACACCTATGCAGCTTCTCTCTGACCACCGTCTTGGACCTGATACTGATTGGTTGCATTGCATTCTCGACGGGTCGAGTTCTTTCAACCCCGGGGGAATTGATGCAACTCATGGTGCATCTTTTTATTTTTATGTATTGTACCTGTATTTTTTTCCCTTTGTTGTGTATGTCTTCGCGCTTAGTTGGGAGATTATGTTTTGTGACGCACGTTATTTGCGTTTTTGATGTAATTTTGTATCGCGCACGCTATCGTGCAATTTTATTGGCTCGTTGGTGTGACCGACCAACGAGACTCTAAATGCATAGGTCCGATAATTTAGGGGATAGGTTAGTTTAGGGCAAGCTTTAAAAAATACCTATTTTAATTAAATATTTATGCTTTAAAATCATCCAATTTCTCATAAAAGAAAAGATCCCTATGTTATTTTTTTTAAAAAAATGTCAATAGCCAAACCCATCAAACCCTAACCCCTGCTTATTATAAAAGCAAATCCCCCCCCCCCTCTACTGATTAGAGAGCTGGAAATTAAACTAAACGAGACCTAAGTTGTCTTCGTTCGGCTCACCTCCAGCGCCGCCCTCTATTGAAGCCCTCCTCGTACCTCCAGACGTCGGTAAGTCCTGAAGCCACCGCCTCCTCCTTCGACTGAGTCCTCTTCCTGAAGATGCATCGTCCTGCGGTCTTCATTCCCGACGGAAGTCTTTCAGAGAAGCCCCGTCGACTGCCGTCTATACTACTGGAAGCCACCTCCAGTGCTCATTTTCACCGACTTCGCCACCTCCGGAAGCCTTGCATGTCGCCGATGAGGACTCCCGAGGCTTCATTAGTGGTCGACGACCTCTCCAGCAGCCTCCTCCGGCGGGGGAGCATCTTCCCCTCCTTCCAGTCGGTTACTCCGTCTCTCCCGACCTCATCTCAGTTGCTAGTGCCCTTCTTCGCCCACTGCGACCCCTTCCCGGTCAGCCTCCGGCCTCTCCCGCCATCACCAGGCTGGCTAAAGCCAATCCAGCCACGACTGTGGGTATTCCCTCCAGCCACTGCTTGGAGACTTGTGCTTGAATCCAGTTGGTATACCTTGCCTCTCCTAGCTCAGTCCTTCAGTTATTTTTTATGCTCAAATCATTTAAATGAATATATAGTTTGTTATTAGAGCTTGCCCTAACTAATCAGATCTCCTGATTACCGTTATTTGTGTTACATGTACATGCCACCAATTAATTATTATGCTTGTGGAATGGAGATTCATGATGTTTGTGCGTGTGTGCGGTGACCTTAAGATAGTTTGCGACGCTTAGGCCGTTTTATCCGTTTAAAATAGCCCGCAAAGTCCTCTGGCGCCACATTTATTTTAAAAGATCGCAATTATTATCTCTCAAAACTCCAGCCCTAGGTTTCGGTTCTCGTCACCCAGCCTCTCATGTCAGATTGCAGCGATGTCATTCGTCCTCATCTTCTCAACATAGGAGCTTGTCGCCAACACGAACAAGTCCTTAACCCTCCTTCTAATATGAGTGATGTCAGAAATCACAACTGACATTCCGAAAAAATCTCACTTCTGCCGGGCCGAATAGAACGTGATATTCAGCATCTACAGTGTTGGTCACCAAGAAGAGGTTTTTCTTCATTCCCGACACGTGATACACACTACTCACAGTGAGTGGACTCCGATCATTGCCTAATGAAATTGCCCCTTCCTTCTCAACTGCATATACAATATCGTCATCCATAATAATAACATCAGTATCTTTGTACTACTGTAGTGAAAAGAACTTTGGCTCGTCTCCGGTGAGGTGATGACCACACTCTGAGTCCACGATCCAGACCTCCTGATAATTGATGGAGGCGAGTGCATGAACACAAGTGTCTGTCATAAAGGTACTCCCCCATCCTCCTTCCTCAACTCTGGATTCAGCCTCTCCTTTTTCTGGAGCATGCACTGGCTGAAGATTGACATTGTAGTGCTTTTGGATGTGACCAAGGTTATTTCACTTGTAACATTGTGGTCCTCTCTTCTTCCTATCATCTTGTCTATGAGGTTTGTTCATCTCATGATGTGATTAAGAAGACGGATCATCGCTAACAGGTGATTTCTTCTTCCTATTACATCTCTTCTTCTTCCCTGAGTAAAGAACTTCACTCTCTCCACCTGAGATAGAGACTCCAGCCATCTGTCTCGCCAAGCTTTCTTGCGAAGCCAGCAGGTTTTCCAGCTCAAACAATGATGGATGATTGGCCCAGCCATGCACAGAAGTAACGAAGGCAACATATTCCTTTCATAAGCCGCGGATAATGTGCTTCTTCAGCTTTGCCTCTAAGATAGACTCTTCTAGGTTCAATGTTGAAATCTCAGCACAGAGATTCTTTATCTTCAAAAAAAAGGATGATATGGACAGTTCCCCCTGAGTTGCTCTCACTAACTCATTCTCCAAGAATTATAGTCGAGCTACATTCTTCTTATTGAACAGGTCATCCAAGGCCGTCCAAATCTCAACAGCTGACCAACATCCAATGATGTGGTCAAAAAGCTCTGGTGAGATTGCCTTCTTCAGAGTGAACTCTGCCTTTGCATTCGTTCTTCTCCAAGCCCTCACTGCCTCAGCATTCCCGACAATAGCTACCAACTCGTTCCTGCCGTTTCCACCGACGACCTCCCAAAGGTCCTCACCGAGAAGATAAATCTTCATGCACGACCTCAACTTCTTAAAGTTGGTTTGCATCAGGACCTGAATTCTCAGGCCTCTTACATAATCATCTTCCATTACTTTAACCCTGATTTACTTGAACTTTCAAGGAATAGCACGTCTCTGAGATTAATGAACTGTTAACTCCACAACACCCCTCTGATACCATGTGAAAATTTTCTAGGAAACCAAAAAATATTGCAAGAACACTCAACTAAAACCAAGACAAGTAGAAATTACTAACAATAGAAGCACAAGAGTCTCAACTTGGAATTATCATCAACATTATAGGGTGAGGTATACATTGGGAGACATGATTCACATTATACCCGATGGAAACAAAAAACAACTACAGACAAAGAAGAAACAATGCGGTCTGATAACAGAAACTGCACAAGCCGCTGGCTGCCAAGTTATCTGCTGAATCCACCAAGTCGTCAAACCATAACCAAGCCGCGCGGACTGCCTATTATTGAACTGCTGAGAAAACAATTCTGTCTGCCACTTTTGGTCTCCTGACCGCAAGGTCGCCTGACCGCGAGGTCGCCTGACCGCAAAGCTTGCCGTGAACGGAACTGCTGAACGAAGAAACAGCCTACCCATTGAGACCGGGTGAACTGCTTATTTGAACTATTCGCGGCCCTGAGGAAGAAGACTTCTAGCCGCGTAAACCGCGACTTGTTGTATGCTTCGAACTGTAACCGTGAACTGTTCCACACTGAGCTTCCTACTAGTCATCTGGTACTAGTCACACAGCCTGCACAGCACAAGTCAACTTCACTTAGCCGCCCGGTTAGAAAAATCTAACCGCATGTTCAAAACGCGAGCAGAATTCTCACTATTCTCATTATATATGATGAGTCAGGGACCTCTATTTATAGGCGACAGGAAGAGTGTGATCACCGCCCATAGTGATAGAATAACCGCATGTCATCCTGCAGCTAGCATCACCTATTCACACAAGAGTGCGGATACCATAGTTAAACTGCGCGTGAAAACCATCTAACCGCTCACGCAGTAAGAAACAACAATCTGCATAGCCAAGCAGACAATAACCTCAGTCCGCGTGGACTTGGAGTAATCCAGCCACACATCCTGAACCAACAACGTGCCTATGACAAACTCCCGGTCTCCGTGACCAGACCACGCAGTATAGCGGTCTCCGCGAATAGGGGTACAAACGAGTCAAGCTTGGCAAAATTTCCAAGCTCGAGTTCGTCGAGCTCACTTTGTCCTGGCTCGAGCTCGAGCTCAATGCCTGCTTAACGAGCTCGAGCTCGAACTTCGAGCTCGAGCTGCTCGCGAGCTTTTTAGCTCATGAGCCTAATTTGCTTTATATTTTAAATTTTTAAAATATATATATATATATATATATATATATAAAGCTCACGAGCCGGCTCGCGAACTCATGAACAATAATATCCGAGCTTGGGCTTTACTCGTAATTGAGCTCGAGCTCCACAGGCTCGAGCTCGAGCTCCACAGGCTCGAGCTCGAGCTCCACAGGCTCGAGCTTGAGTCGAGCTTTTTTCGAGCCGGCTCAACTCAACTTGCACCCCTATTCGCGAACTCTGGAAATAGACCGCGCAACCAAGCGGTCTCTGCGACTAGGCAACCCGACCTGACTTGTCACAGCACTTGACCAAATCCACAATACAAGCAAACTCTGGCTTCTAACCGTGCAAGCAGAACACAACAAACTATGTGGTTAGCCTCCGCTATCCGGTCTAACCGACTGCCACTATGCAAGCCAGAGAACATGCCAGCTCCAAGCGGTCTCCACGGTCTCACCAACCAGACCACAACAGCCGCGGTTAGCTCACTGCTAACCGCTCGGTTACCTCCCAGGGAACTTACTGATCCATACCGCAACAAGAATAACAGAATCCGGAAACCGGCTATCCGCCATCACCTAACCGTCTAACCGGTTGCGGTCTGAGCGGTCTGCCCAATCAGACCGCACACTCCCACTTCAACAATTTTAACAGAGTGTTGCCCCGGCATCCACCCATGTTGTTCTACGACTTGGGTCAACGGCAGTAGACCGGAATTCATGGAGTTCAACGAGAACGATGGAAGGACTCATGGTGGTATACGAGAGAGGCCTTCGAAGTCATGCTCGCCGCTTCTGGTTATCACTTGAGCTGCGGAGACATGGAATTCTTGTGTGGGGGTGATGATGAGAAGTGGCTTTGGAGAGCTGGAAAGTGTCCTGTTGTTGTGGACAGAGGAGAAGAACAATGGCTTGTAGTTTGGATTCTCTGGTGTGAAGATGATTTTGGAGGTCAAGGATCCCTGTATCACACAATTCAACAAGGAAGAAGAACAAGAGTGTTGCTGGTGATCCAAACTGGAGATTGATGTGTTGCAAAGAAGGATAAGACTGGCAGGGCCTCCAGAAGAGTATTGATAAACTAGAGGGATGGCAATTTGATCTCCATCTTTCCTTTATAAAAATTAATTTCATGTTGAATATTGGTGCTGCATTTATAGGGTTAATTATTGGGACCTCCCCTGTGAGTTTGCATAATCCTCCCCCCTCTAATTTTCCTCGGTTTAAAAAATGCTCCTTCAATTAGAAGCATCAAATATGGATGAAAAATGATAAAATCAATCAAATTATTTTTATGATATTCAATTTTATTCTTTATAATGACTCTACGTTGAAAAGTGTGATCTTTTTCTTTAGAAATATAGATGAAAAGTGGTCAAATATGACAAATTATTTTATGATATTTCAATTTTATCCTTTCTAATAGCTCTACATTGAAAAGGGTGTGATATATTTTATCCTTTGCGATGAATCTAGAATTATTATAGAAAAATAAAATCGAAGAAAAAAAAATTGCCTGATTTTATCATTTTACATTCATATTTCTAACATAATGGTTTTTTTTTTAACCCGGAAAACTTGAGGGGTGTTAGATTTCAAAAGGTAGAGGGGTGCAACTTGTAATTATGCAAACTCCCAGGGGAGATCCTGGTAATTAACCCTGTACTTATAGGCTGAAACTTGAATTCCCAAGCATGCCTGTAAACATGGTGATGAAACCAATTCTGCTTTTATTATAAGCCATTCCCAGACAGTCGCGGGTCCAGAAAATTATAAATGAAAATGCAAAAAACTTCTAAAGAGAGAGTACATAAAAGTGATGCAAAATTTCATCAAGTTGTATAAATAAATTAAAATACAGCATATACAAAAAAAAATTATAATTATCCATGACAAGTCTTTGTTATTTTGAAATTGAAAGATCACATCATCACAGACATTCAAAAAATCTAGCCAAATATAGGCATCGTTTGGCGCGGTGGTGATGGTCGTGAACCCAGTGGTCATGAACTGTCGTTCATGAATGCCTGATCTCACCTTAAAAATTCATGCATTTTATGCTCAAAATAGTTTATTTTCTTAGTAGTGATCATAACCTGTCTTGCCAAACTTACATTCTATGGAATTGGCGTTTTTGACCAAACTCATACGAGAAAATAAGCTATGCCAAACGAAGCTTAGCCAGTGATTGTAATTAATTTTGAGAGTGCGCATAACTAATGTTGGTATGTGAATAGTCAAATTTGAGTCTTTTTTATTACAAATTGCAAAAAAAAAGGTGTTACTGTCCCTTTTGCCTCCCCACTCTGAATTCGCCCTGGAAAACAAAAATATTCATTTGCATAAACATTCAAAAAACCCGGTGCTCAAAGTTCGTAGGTGCAACAATTGGCGGGTTGCCAAAGATAGTTGAAGTTCTCAGGCGATATTTGAACTAAAAGGATATAGCCAGCCATTTGTCTGTCCACTTCCCTCCCCATGGCTAAAACAAGTGACAATGGGATGAAATTTGGAATTATTTAGAGCTTCCTCTTTTGGCCTTTTGTGAGCATCATTTTTATGTCAAATTTTATTTAAGAGCTTTAACTCTGTCAGTTTCTTTGAACCGTGTCAATAATAGCGACATTTATCTTCAGGAGATGAAATTAAGCGAGCGCTTGGATGTTTATGTGGTATAAACAATGTAAAATGTGAATAAGGTGCGCCCTGGCCTCTAAGGGTTCATTTGGAAAGGAAGTGGGAGACAGGGCCGGAGCGAGAGAGGAGGGGGGAGGTGGGGTTGGAGACGGGGCGGGGGGCTTTTGCGAAGATTTGTAGGAGCAAACCCGTCGCCAACGCAAGTGGGCGTTTATTTTTCCACCTTACAGCGGCAGCTGCTCCCGCAGAAAAATGCCCTACCAAATGAAGCCTAAGTTTCTTTTTTTTTTTATCTCTTGTAAACTTTGTAAGAGTTGTTACATTTTGAATAAAAGATAAATACTAGTAACCTGTAATACTAATTTAAATTAAATACAACTATTCATACACAAATGGTGAAATTTATGTAAAATAGTTTAATTGATCATGCTCTTAAGGTACGGGTATGAGCGCAAGTATGATATTTGATGCAACCCAAGGTTTCTTCTGTATTTTATTTTTATCTATCGCAATTGTGCAGCGCATCTAGCTGTGTACAAAAAGACCGGCCCAGTGGGCCGGCCCGAGCCCGGCACGAAAATAGCCCGTCTAGGTGTAGGTCGGGCTCAGGGATCTTGCAAGGCCCAAATATGGGGGGAATGCCCGGCCCGATACTTGGGTCGGGCAAAGCCCGATTTTCGGGCCGGTCTTGGTCTGGGCCCAGTCAACTGCCCGGCTCAGGTCGTTGGCTCAACGGCTCTTATAAGAGACGTTAATGATTAACGACTCTTATAAGAGCCGCTGCTAACCGCACTTATAAGAGTTGTTGGCCGGTGGCCAGCCTTGGCCACTTGGCCTCAGCCTGTTGGACACTGGCCAGTGGCCGACTGCTGTTGTACAGCAGTGCAGCAGCTGCTGGTGTACTGTTTTACAGCAACAGAGTCTAGGGCCTAGGCTGCATAGCCTAGGCCTTACGCTATTATTTTAAAATATATATATATATATAATTTATATAACCCCCCCCCCCCCCCGCTCTCTTAATTTTTTTCGCTTAACATCTCGTCAACATCATCCTCAACGATAGCATGACATCGTCCTCCTCAACGTCAGGGTCGTCTACTCAAAGTACGCTTGTTGTGGTGGAGCACAAACGTACGACGCCAGTTTGGGAGCATTTTGATAAGATTCAAGTTGGCGCTGAATTCAAGGCACGGTGCAAATTATGATCGAAGATGCTAACCCTTACCGACTGTAACACCCCTATCCGTCGGATAGCATATAGCAGTAGGTCCGGCCGGGGCCCGACGCCATATACTACGGACAGACCGGTTGGTTACGCGTTGAAACCATTCAACCAATCATGTCGTCCTACACAACACCTAGCGGAAGCAAATTATTAGGTTGCAAAAGAAAATAAGAACCCTGCTACAAAGCATGAATGTCCACTACCAACTCAGGAATGCAATCAAACACAAAAGAGAACTGGCCTTAAGGCCTTACATTGTTCACTTAACAAAATAGTATTTTCCAAACTTCGGCACGCAGGCCGGCCATACATGAAAACGGGAAAGATACATAAGCAATTAGGCCTTCGAGGGCCGGCACAGCAACAAGGGCTTTAGCCCGCTATTTCCCGCTCTGCTCCGCAGCACCTGCAAGCCACAAACCACCGCCCGGTGGAAAACAATAGCAACGGTCAGCAATGCTGACCAAATTATAACGATCCCGCCCCCAAAATCGGGGCGGCGATGCTCTTTCCCTGCACTTCATTAGTATAGGCAATGCTATTAATGTGAACACACATCAACACAGGCGTAGGCTCGCACGGCCACACACCCCGTGCACTCAGGGCACATTCTCGGCGAACCGGCCAACGTCACGTCAATTCAAGCCATAGACGTTCCCAATCCACCACCGCCTCTTGAACGGTCGTCCATATGAGCATTTTGCCTTCCTGGCCTTGGTCACGACAATTTAAGCCATAGACCGCCGAAGACCCTCATCCATGCCAACGGTCCTACCGAACGACATAGACCGGGTACGGTTCCGCCTGACCCGTGCTCATACCGCAACGGCAATTTAAGCCATATGCGCGGGTCAAGACTCACCGAGTCCCGTTTCCGCCACAACAATCACATAACCCGGTTATGTTCACGTTGGCTCCCCGGCCACCGTGTTGGCAAAACCCGCCTTTGCCTAGTTTTCCGGGTGCACCTTGGAGTTAATCTCCAAGGCTCCCTGATGCAATCTACCACGTAGAAAACCCGAAAAACACCCAAACACCCGGAGTTTTCCCCGGTTCGTATGCAATGCAACATCACCGATCCGGCCTACTTGTCCGGATAGGCTTCACACACAATGCCTATGTCCGTTTTCGCATACGGACTCTACACAAGGGGGACTTCACATATCTACCCCAAGGAACGCTCCAACTCTTCGCTCACTCGCGAGAGCGGGCTTCCTATGCAAAGGAAAAGAGGGCTTCACATGCCCAAGGATGAGAAATCGTTACCCTTGCATTCTTCCGCGGCGCCATCGAAAACTACACGGTTGGAAAGCACCGCAACGGCGTCGCCTCCGCGGATCTGGACTCGGATCGCGATTCGGGGCTCCGAAGCTCTTCCGATGGCCGGATCTAGCCCTTCTTCCTCCTCCTTGCTCTCTCCTCTCTCTAGCTTTTAGAAAGAGAACCACTCAAGAGAAATGAGGGTTTCTAAACCCTATTCCCGGCTAAAACCTCCCAGGAGCAGCCCCCCACCGTCGGATCCAAAGCCAAGGAAATGAACGGCCACGATTAAGCCCCAAATTATAAAATCTGGGCCGAACACGGGTTGGCACACGGCCGTGTGCCTGGCCGTGTAGCTCATTCGCCGCCTCGATCCAGATTGAAAACCAGCACACGGCATGTGACACGGCCGCCGACACGCCCGTGTCGCCTGCGACACGCCCGTGTCGGGACCCGTGTCACGCCCCCCGTGTGCAATAAATCGACACCTTGCAGTCAGAGTGGTACACGGCTTGGTGACACGGCATGGGACACGCCCGTGTCACATCTGACACGCCCGTGTCTGTGCCCGTGTCACGGCCCGTGTACCACTTCGACGATTTCCTTGAGTGACACGGCCTGGGACACGCCCGTGTCCTAGGCCGTGTCCCTCCACACGACCAACGTCGACCAACACTGGTCGACTACACGGCCAATTCGACGATTCGAGCTCGACACGCCCGACACGGTCTCCGACACGCCCGTGTCGGGGGCCGTGTCACCTGCACCAAAAATCTAACTTGGCCAAAAACGATCCCCGCCGCTCCTACGACAAATTGGGGTGTTACAATTCTATCCCCCTTAAAGAATTTCGTCCACGAAATTAATAAAGGAAAACAGAACTTCACGTAAAACAGTACCTGAGCAGAATAGTTCCGGGTACTCCTCGAGCATAGTCTGCTCCCGTTCCCAAGAGAGCTCCTCACGCCCGCAGTTATCCCAACGGACCTTAACCATCCGGATCTCCTTGTTACGAAGCCTCTTGACCTCAACATCTTCAATGCGGACGGGCTTGACCCTTGTCGTCAACCCTTCGTCCACCGGCACTTGGTCAACCGCGATCACCTGCGAAGGCTCTTGCACCGCCTTCCGCAACACAGAAATGTGGAATACATCATGTAATCCACTCAACTCCACCGATAGCTTCAAACGGTATGCAGCTTCGCCGACCGCGAAACCCCCTTGAACGGCTTCACTTTCAGGTATACCCAATCGCCTACCGCGAACTCCACGTTCCGGTGCTTGGCATTGTAATACTTCGCCTGCCGATCCTGAGCGATCAACAAGCGCTCCCGAATGATCCGTACTAACGAGGTAGCACTCTCCACCTCCTGTTTCTTGTACAACCTTGCTTCACCCGCTTCAAGCCACGATAACGGCGTGCGACACTTCCTACCATACAGGGCCTCGAAGGGCGCCATTTGTATACTCGCTTGGTAGCTGTTGTTGTACGCGAACTCCACCAAATAAAGGTGGTCTTCCCAATGCTTCCCGAAGTCTAGAACACACATGCGGAGCATGTCCTCCATCGTTCTATTGACCATCTCGGTCTGCCCATCCGTCTGCGGATGGAAAGCTGTGTTGAACTTTAACTTTGTTCCCAGCATCTGCTGCACCAACCTCCAATCATTTGACGTGAACCGTCCATCGCGATCACTCACAATGCTACGGGGCACGTCATGCAGCCTAACAATATTGTCGACATACAACTTTGCCAATTTCTCCACTGGATCATCCTTCCTATGCGGAATGAAATGCGACACCTTGGTTAGTCGATCTACGATCACCCAGATGGCGTCGTTCCCCTTCTGCGACCTTGGCAACCCGTGCACAAAGTCCATAGATATATCATCGAATTTCCACTCCGGTATAGGCAAGGACTTCAGAAATCCTCCTGGCTTTTGGCACTCCGCCTTCACCAAGGCGCACGTTTGGCATTTAGCCACGTACAACGCCACATCTTTCTTAAGCCCCGGCCACCAGAACAGCTTCTTGAGATCACGATACATCTTCGTGCTCCCTGGGTGGATTGAGTACTTGGTATGATGAGCCTCGTACATCAACTCCGCCCGGAGGTTACCCCCACTCGGGACGCACAACCGATGATCCTTCCTTAACAAACCATCATCCACCGAGAACTGGGAATTTGACCCATCCAGAGCGGCCTCCATAAGCTCCTTCATGGAGTCATCTAACTCCAATGCCTGCCGAACCCGGTCAGCCAGGTCATACTGCACTTCCGTCCAGTTTAGCATTGCTTTGGCGCTCGTCTGCTTGTCAACGCAACAGATCTCAAGCTCCTCCAACTCCCGCACCAGCCGCTCATCATGCACCGACAACCAGTTGGCTTGGGCGGGAGCCCTGCGGCTCAGCGCATCCGCAACTGCGTTGCCTTTCCCGGGTACATAATGTATCTTGAAGGTGTAGTCCCCCAGGAACTCCATCCACCTCCTCTGCCTCATATTAAGGTCCTTTTGATCCAACAAGTATTTTAGGCTCTTGTGATCGGTGTATATATCGACTCTTACACCGTATAGGTAGTGCCTCCACAACTTGAGTGCAAAAATCACGGCCGCCAACTCCAAGTCGTGCACCGGATAATTTCTTTCATGCACTTTCAGCTGACGCGATCCATACGCGATCACACTTCCATGCTGCAACAACACGCAGCCCAAGCCACTACCCGAAGCGTCGCTATACACCTCAAAGCCCTCGGTCCCACTCGGCGAACTAAGCACTGGCGCTGTGGTCAACCGCCTCTTCAGCTCCTCAAAAGCTTGCACGCACTCTTGCGTCCACAAGAATTTCTGATCCTTCCTTGTCAACTTCGTGAGAGGTAACGCTACCCGCGAGAAGTTCTCTACGAAGCGCCTGTAATATCCGGCAAGCCCGAGAAAACTACGGACTTCCGCGACAGAAGATAACGCAGGCCACTCCCGTATCGCAACAATCTTCGCCGGATACACCGCTATACCTTCCCCACTCACTATATGACCAAGGAACGCTACCGAGGGTAGCCAGAACTCGCACTTGGAGAACTTTGCGTAAAGCTCATTCCTCCTCAAAGTCTCCAACACCAAATGCAAATGCTTGAAGTGGTCTTCTTCGCACTGCGAGTATACCAAAATATCGTCAATAAAGACGATCACAAAGCGATCCAGGAAATCTCTGAACGTCCTGTTCATCAGATCCATAAACACCGATGGCGCATTCGTCAGTCCAAACGGCATGACCGTGAACTCGAAATGCCCATACCTCGTACTGAACGCCATCTTCGGGATATCACACTCCCTGATCCTCAGCTGATAGTACCCCGACTTCAAGTCCAACTTGGAGTATACCGACGATCCGACTAACTGATCAAAGAGATCATCAATCCTCGGGATCGGGTACTTATTCTTCTCCGTCAGCTTGTTCAACTCTCTGTAGTCGATACACAGCCGCATACTCCCGTCCTTCTTCTTAACGAAGAGGACCGGTGCGCTCCAAGGCGACGAGCTTGGACGCACATATCCTTGCTCCATCAGCTCCTCTAGCTGAACTTTCAACTCTGCCATCTCCTTAGGCGCCAACCTATACGGAGCACGTGACACCGGTTTGGCCCCCGGTACGAGCTCGATGGTGAAATCAATTTCCCGCTGCGGTGGGGCTCCGGGAAGGCTATCCGGGAACACATCGGGGTATTCGCAAACCACGGGGATGCTATCCAACGGGGACTTTGGCTCCACAGCCCCCACTATTGCAAAGAACAGCTCTGCACCAGCACGAACTTCCTTCACTACCTGAAGAGCAGACATCAGTGTCCTGCTCGACCCCTTTAACCCCTCGAATGTAGTCTCCCGCCCTACACCCAGCTTGACCTCCTTCCGGTCACAGTCAATCCAAGCTTTCTGCTCTGACAGCCAATCCATTCCAAAGATCACGTCGAACTCTACTAGCGGCAGCAATGACGCTAGCAAGTCGAACTCTTGGCTCCCAATGTGAACCTTTACGGCGCACACCCTGTCCGCACGCATCGAGCACCCATTCGATAGCAGCACATCCAACTTGTCCTTCGCCATCGAAGAAGGGACTCCGATGCGCGATATAAAGCTTTCGGACAAGAAGGAGTGTGAAGCTCCCGTATCGAACAGTGTCCGTGCCGGACTATCGCTAATCTCAACAAAGCCTATACAAACAATATTAGGCTAACAAGCAATAGATAACGGTATTAAAGCTAACTTGCTATAAATTAACTCATACCTGTCACCACATCCGCTTGCTTGATGGCCTCCTGCTGGCCTAAGTTATAGACTCTAGGCTGAGTCGGAGCATAGTGGGACGTGGTCGACTCCACCGCTTTGCCCTTCTCCTCGTAGGTAGCTCCTTGTTTCCTTTCGGACTTTGAGCGTCCACTCCAGCAATCACGGGCAAAGTGCCCCGGCTTTCCACACGTGAAACAAGCGCCCGGGGTTCGATTGGTAGTTGTCCCCGAGGCACCTGAAGCAGCTGGACCCGACGTCTTAGCTTTCTTATAGAACCTGCGGTAGCCCGACTTCGACGTAGTCGGTGCCTTGAACTCCGCTTTCTTGCTACCGGATTCCTTCTTCGCTTGGACATTCTTCATGTCCTTCTCCAAGGACCGGGCCGAACTGACCAGGGTCATGAAACCCTGCGCCTTGGGCCCCGACAGTAGCAATCTTAGATCATCTCTTAACCCTTCATAGAAGTGGCTCGTCTTGCGCTCCTCGTCTGCGAAGGTAGCGCCGGCATATCTCCCCAACCGAGTAAACTCGTGGAGGTACTCATCAACGGTGCAATCCCCTTGCACTAACTTCTGAAACTCGCTTTCTAGCGCAATTCTCTGCGCCGAGGGGAGGTATCGAGCCATGAACAGTCTCGCAAACTCCTCCATCGAAACTTCGGCCAACGGCCTTCCCCGCAACTGATGTAGCTCTAGGCCTTCCCACCATAACCTTGCGTCCCCATCCAAAAGGAACGTCGCTATAGTGGTCTTCTGCCACTCTTCCGTCTCCGTCGCAGTCATCACCCTGTTGACCCTTGAGAGCCAATCCTCTGCTTGGGTCGGGGTTTCTACGCCCGTGAATACAGGTGGGTGAAAGCCCATCACGTGCTTCAGTTGTCTTTCCGTTGCTCTCCGAGGCAACTCTGGCTCCAACACTACTTGCTCAACCCTCCTTTGCTCTGCCGTCTGAAGCGGTACTTGCTCCATAGCAGGAGCGGGCTGCTGCACCTGCCTTGCAGGCTGCGCATTGATCATTGTCATGACCGCTTCTGCCACCAACCTAATGGTCTCGGCAGACAGAGGTGTTGCAGGCGCATCGCTTGGCGCACTGCTCGCCTCAGAACCTGGCCGTTCAGACGGCCCAGCACCACTTCTGGTCACCTATAATCGTGCAAAACACCGATAAGCGACCCAGAAATTACTGCAAACAGCAATTATAGGAACACGCAGGTTCCTCAAACATGTATATTTTCATTCCTAAGTGGACATTCATGGGTTCTTTTCATGTTATAACGATGACACACGCATGTGCTCACCACCCCTTAAAGTGAATTCGTCCACGAATTCATTTAAGCTTGACCGAAACCAGTAGTCTGATACCAATTTGTAACACCCCTATCCGTCGGATAGCATATAGCAGTAGGTCCGGCCGGGGCCCAACGCCATATACTACGGACAGACCGGTTGGTTACGCGTTGAAACCATTCAACCAATCATGTCGTCCTACACAACACCTAGCGGAAGCAAATTATTAGGTTGCAAAAGAAAATAAGAACCCTGCTACAAAGCATGAATGTCCACTACCAACTCAGGAATGCAATCAAACACAAAAGAGAACTGGCCTTAAGGCCTTACATTGTTCACTTAACAAAATAGTATTTTCCAAACTTCGGCACGCAGGCCGGCCATACATGAAAACGGGAAAGATACATAAGCAATTAGGCCTTCGAGGGCCGGCACAGCAACAAGGGCTTTAGCCCGCTATTTCCCGCTCTGCTCCGCAGCACCTGCAAGCCACAAACCACCGCCCGGTGGCAAACAATAGCAACGGTCAGCAATGCTGACCAAATTATAACGATCCCGCCCCCAAAATCGGGGCGGCGATGCTCTTTCCCTGCACTTCATTAGTATAGGCAATGCTATTAATGTGAACACACATCAACACAGGCGTAGGCTCGCACGGCCACACACCCCGTGCACTCAGGGCACATTCTCGGCGAACCGGCCAACGTCACGTCAATTCAAGCCATAGACGTTCCCAATCCACCACCGCCTCTTGAACGGTCGTCCATATGAGCATTTTGCCTTCCTGGCCTTGGTCACGACAATTTAAGCCATAGACCGCCGAAGACCCTCATCCATGCCAACGGTCCTACCGAACGACATAGACCGGGTATGGTTCCGCCTGACCCGTGCTCATACCGCAACGGCAATTTAAGCCATATGCGCGGGTCAAGACTCACCGAGTCCCGTTTCCGCCACAACAATCACATAACCCGGTTATGTTCACGTTGGCTCCCCGGCCACCGTGTTGGCAAAACCCGCCTTTGCCCAGTTTTCCGGGTGCACCTTGGAGTTAATCTCCAAGGCTCCCTGATGCAATCTACCACGTAGAAAACCCGAAAAACACCCAAACACCCGGAGTTTTCCCCGGTTCGTATGCAATGCAACATCACCGATCCGGCTCTACTTGTCCGGATAGGCTTCACACACAATGCCTATGTCCGTTTTCGCATACGGACTCTACACAAGGGGGACTTCACATATCTACCCCAAGGAACGCTCCAACTCTTCGCTCACTCGCGAGAGCGGGCTTCCTATGCAAAGGAAAAGAGGGCTTCACATGCCCAAGGATGAGAAATCGTTACCCTTGCATTCTTCCGCGGCGCCATCGAAAACTACACGGTTGGAAAGCACCGCAACGGCGTCGCCTCCGCGGATCTGGACTCGGATCGCGATTCGGGGCTCCGAAGCTCTTCCGACGGCCGGATCTAGCCCTTCTTCCTCCTCCTTGCTCTCTCCTCTCTCTAGCTTTTAGAAAGAGAACCACTCAAGAGAAATGAGGGTTTCTAAACCCTATTCCCGGCTAAAACCTCCCAGGAGCAGCCCCCCACCGTCGGATCCAAAGCCAAGGAAATGAACGGCCACGATTAAGCCTCAAATTATAAAATCTGGGCCGAACACGGGTTGGCACACGGCCGTGTGCCTGGCCGTGTAGCTCATTCGCCGCCTCGATCCAGATTGAAAACCAGCACACGGCATGTGACACGGCCGCCGACACGCCCGTGTCGCCTGTGACACGCCCGTGTCGGGACCCGTGTCACGCCCCCCGTGTGCAATAAATCGACACCTTGCAGTCAGAGTGGTACACGGCTTGGTGACACGGCATGGGACACGCCCGTGTCACATCTGACACGCCCGTGTCTGTGCCCGTGTCACGGCCCGTGTACCACTTCGACGATTTCCTTGAGTGACACGGCCTGGGACACGCCCGTGTCCTAGGCCGTGTCCCTCCACACGACCAACGTCGACCAACACTGGTCGACTACACGGCCAATTCGACGATTCGAGCTCGACATGCCCGACACGGTCTCCGACACGCCCGTGTCGGGGGCCGTGTCACCTGCACCAAAAATCTAACTTGGCCAAAAACGATCCCCGCCGCTCCTACGACAAATTGGGGTGTTACACCGACAACTCGACACTAGCAAAACACTTTAAGTCTTGCGTTTCGAAACAAGTTCTCGAGTTCAGTCAGACCCAAATTTCAGGAGCAAGGCAAATTTGGACATACGATCAACTTCGCCAACAAAACATGCAGATGAAACATGTCATCAAACGCAGGTTGTCATTTAGCCACTGCGACAACAAGGATACGATGGAATACATACATGCAGGGCTTCAGCCCAAATATCAACAGATAAGTAGAGCTTCTCTTAGCCGCGACGTCATAAAAGCCTATTTAGAATCAAAACAATCGCTAATAAATTTTTTGAAACTTTCGAAGGTCGTGTACGTTTAACGAGTGACATTTGGAGCAGTAGCATAAAAGTAAAATTATCGTATATTTGTATCACGTATTATTGGATCGATCCTATTTTATAGGAGCTAAATAAGTGTGTAATATGTTTTGAAGGTTTCGAATGTCCGTCAACGGATAAAGCTATATATAATGTAATTATTAAATATGTGCGAGAATTAAAAATAAAAGATAAAATAATGAGTATTTTTTTTGATAACGCCTCTAACAATTCTGTAGTTATTGAATGGTTAAAACGCGATTTAAAACTAATTCTAAGTGGTGCATTTTTTCACACTCGGTGTGTTTGTCACGTTTTAAATTTAGTGGTACAAGATAGTTTAGCCGTCATTGAACCATATATTGAGAAAATTCGTCTAATGCTAAAAGTCATTTATAGTTCTAGACAATAATTTCAAGATTTTAAAAAATTTGTAAATGAACAGGATAAAAAATATTTAAAACATCAATTTGATGTCATATTAGATGAAACTCAATATATAAAATGTTAAAAAGACCGTTTCAACAAAAATCAATTTTTTATGAAATATTATAGTATGGTAAATACTCACGATTTGACCGATGTCGATTGAGACGTATTAGCTAATTATATGGATTTATTAAAATATTTTTATAGGGCTACTATTTTTTTATCTGTCATGTACTATCCGACTAGCTCATTAGTAATTGAAAATTTTGTAAATATCACACAAAAATTTAATTATTATAAGTAACATGATGGATGATTTCCATTAATTGAAATAATTAAAGAAAATTTTAAAAATATTATAGAGAAATATCTGTTATGTTTTCATGTGTCATAACTTTAAATCCGTTATTTTGCGTAAACGGCGTAGAAAATTTGACAGATGAAATCAATGATATATTAAACTTAAATTTAAATTTTGATGATTATAATGACGTTAGTACTCCAAAATGTACTTCTCTTTTTACCGAGTGTTATAATTATTATGATAACTTATATGGCTCGCGACCTCGTGAAGAAATATCGCAACCCAAAACAAAGGATACTTTTAAAAATAAAATTTTAGAATTAACTTCCAGAAAAAAGTGTGCACATCTAGTAGTTTAAATGAATTAGAATTGTACACTAAAACACAATTCAACGATTTTATGAGCACGTAAAAGATTGAAAACTTCGATTTCTTAAAATTGTGGAAAGGTAAAGTTAATACCTATCCTATTTTGGCATATATGTCTCATGATTTACTAACAATCCAAGTTAGTACGATAGTTTCAGATTCCGCTTTTTTCTTTTAGTACCAGGGTTTTGAGCGAGCGAATGAGCAGACTCAATGAAGAATCTCTGAAAATGTGCATCTGCTACAAGCACTATTCGGATGCTATGAAAAGTAAGCAACACATTACAACATTAGAAGATAGCTCGGAGAAAATAGAAAACGAGATTGAGAATGAATTTAAGAGACGATTAAGCGCGTCATACATTCATCACATGACCGATAAAAAATTATATTTTATGTGTTTTGTTAAGTTAATGAATTTTGTAATTTTTTATTAAAAATTAATAATGTTAATAAATTTCATTTTTTCAATTAATGTAAATTATAAATGTTTTTTATTTTTGTTCAATATTAATAAAAATTCATTTTTCTTGTTCACGGGAGAATTTTTTTATTAACGTAATAAAGTAATAATTATACATTTTTAATGTATTATTTTTTTTTAAAATAATTCAATATTTATAAATATTTTAACTAATAATTAAAAAAATAAAAGCCCGGCCCGGCCTAGACCGACCTTGAGGGCCGGATCAAGTCCCTTCCCGGAGCAGTTGCCCGGCTCGAGCCTGATTTAAGGAAAGCCCGGGCTCGACCCGGTTGACTAAAGCCCGGGCCCGTTGGGGCCGGTACCGGGCCTGCCTGCTCGGGCCTTATGCCCACGACTAAGCACACTTCTTTATTGCATATGTTTTTGTTTTATTTTTCATGCGCGTTGTTAGCATACGTTGGTTTTGTATGCGCGTTGTTAGCATGTTTGTGTTGTGCGCATATATTTGACTTATTGTAGTGATCGACCAATAAAACTCTGGATTTAAAGACTCTTTACTTTCATTAAACCTATTTCCTAGAACTGAAATCAAACCTTACCTCCATTAAAATCGAGTCCCCTCTCTTTTCACGATAGCTTGGGAAAAATGGAAAGGCCGAGTTTACCTCTTTTGTCTTTTCGTAACTCCCAGTCATCGCTTGCTTGTTGCCTTCCCGTTCGCTCGACGCCACCTTCCCACTGTCCGCCAGCCAGCGCCACCGACGACGGAGTCCTTCCAAGGCTCCGGCAGCCTGTTCTCCTTCATCAGTTGCTTGGGGTTTTGACGCTTGGGTCGACTTCTTCCTATTGAGCCCGACGACTTCCCTCCTCCTGAGCCACTACCTAGTCGCTCGACTGTGAAACAGCACCTATGGGCCCGAAGACCTGTCGAGATATTATTCATTTTTCAAGGTGCTCTAAAAGTGAGCAATCTCGTGGTTAAGTATGCTTTGGCTTCACACTCAAAATGGAGGAAAGAGACATTCTCTTTCATATATTCATCATTGTGTATGATTTAGCTTCACAATTAAGTATATGGGTAGTGTAGAGCATCAATTATATGAGATGATGGGAGTTCTAATGGGTAAGCGTAATAATAAGGGGGGGGGGGGGGGATTTCGTCCGCACTGGGACGAAAAATACAGTGCAGAAAACTAATGAGAACAGAGAAATTAGTGGGGCCCACAATACACAAAGTTATTGTACACCGCAAACCCCACAAAAGGCTTCTCCTGTATTTCATTGATCCGAACCATGTTTTAAATCCAAGTCATGGACCGAATTTTGCTCTATAATAAGTGGGAGCCTCTAGAGTAATGATAACAAGTGTAGAACCAAATGGTAGTTGCAAACTCTAGGAGTGAATTCTCAAATATTCAATAACATTTTAAACAATATGAAGAAAAATATCAATTTTGAGCATAAAAGTGGATGTTCTTTAGGTGGGGTCAGGCATTCACAAACAGCTCATAACGACCGGCACCGACCTGCCCAACCAAGTAACCAACACTCTCCTGTGAGATTATATTTCATAACATGCATGCACAAAAAGACTCCCTCCCTTCAAGAGGAGGATATTTCCACAAAAGTCTCCAATTTTGCTTTGAATTCAAGCATAAATATTCCCTAATAGGATCCAAACAACACTCAAAATGAGATTGAAATAAGATCATATCCAAGCTAGCTCTCAATTCATGAATACAATCATTTGGTTCAACCAGATCAGAAGAAGCAAATAATTTTATTTTAAAAAACCCACAGGGCAGGCTCATGGAATTCCATTTAAATCACAAAAATCATATACATAACTTCCATCTCTAGAAAATAAATCTTCCAAACCAAGCACATTTCAAATACTGAGCTAGCAGCACCTTTTTCACTTGAGAAGAGTGTCCATCGCCTCGAAGAAGAGCGGAGCCACCTCGGGACTCGGCGTCTTCACCGCACAATTCAAGCCGGGCACGCCGACTGACCCGGTGAGCTCGATCAACAACGGGACGCCACGGGGGCCTTTGGCCGACATATACAGGATCTCTTTGTTCGCGTTCCTCCGCTTCGCCACAAAGAACACGTTGGCTTCCGCCAAATGCTCGACCGTCGCGTCCATGTTGTGGATTATGGCGCCAGGTAGATCTTTCGTGACTTCGTTGGAATCGGGCAGAGACTTCCATGTCTGTGCAGTTGGATGAACACGAAATCAATTGAAAATTAACTAATGGGAGCTGTTCTGAGATTAAATTAATTGTAATTGATATGGCCCATGGGGGCTAGTTTTGAATCCTGGGCCCTGGGGAGGCAATACTAAGTGGGCTGGCTGTGTCCAACACCTAAAACCTGGCCCCTCAATCCCAGGTCGGGTGTCGTATCAGGGCCGCGGCCCACACACCCCAACCTGCACCTGTTCTCAGCGCGGCGGGTTATTAAGGTCGGGGCTCGATCCCCAAACCTCCTTGATAAGGATTCCACCTACTGAGTCACATCCTCAGACCTCCTTGATAGGAAGCTTGAGCTAATTACCAGATATTTCTGTAATATTTGCATTTTAATTAAGAGATAATTACTCTCTCTCTCTCTCTTCTCTCAATGCTATCTCGCAACAGGATAGGCATAAAATTTATGACAAACTATGACATTTCTACTAAGTAAAAAAACTAGGTAATAAGAAATCAAGATAAAACCAAATGCATTTTTAAAGGGAATGAGTTAAGGTCCGTGATAGGGTGATTACAAACAACAAGGAAGCGGGAAATGATCGTGCACATAATAGATCTATATTTACCTCGAGAAAGTTCGCACGCTCCATTCTACCATCCTCAGAGAAGAATATATGCAAGGAGAGTTTATCATTGAAATACCAGACCGGCTGCTGATTGTTTTTCACTGCAACCTGTAAAAGTGTGTTTGGCGGCCCAGCAGAGATATTTTGGAACGCGACCATGGGTAAAAGAGTCCTGGCTGAAGCACCTGGTTGCAAAGGGGCAACCTATAATTTTGATAACAAGTAAATTAAGAAAAGAAAAGTCTCTTGCATTTAGAAAAAATGCTTATGTTATTTAAATTCCAGAGCAAATCAATCACCTGTAACTGTCCGGCAGCTGCAAGACCCAATGTATTTTTATTAAACTGTATCATGAATCCATCCAACACCATCTGCGAGCTGTTTTCAAACAACAAGCTGTAAAATATTTGTCCATCACGTCTCACAAGTTGCGCACTAATCTGCAGACCTTGGCCAGTTGATGTAGGTAGTAAAATAGGTAGAGGTGGCCTGTTAAGACCCAACAAGCACAATAGTTACAAGTAATATTATTGGAGTAACACTTAAAATGACAGAAGTAGAAACAAAAAGAATAGAAGCACCCATTAAAATTTTGTTCTAATATTGACTAGCGGCCATGCACAGGATCCACCAATGCGCAGTATGAGATAACAAATGTGTCCTTCCCAAGGTTGTCAGGATCGAGATGAGATCGTTTCGAGGTAGGATCGGATCTAATAGTAGGGTTGGATCGAGGATCGCTTTACAAAATTAGGATCGATTTACAAAATCTGGATCGTAGGATCGTAAGATCCTATGATCTGGATCGTGATCCTGACAACCTTGGTCCTTCCACACTGCTCCTGACGGGAGTCCTGTGCACGCCCGTTAGTACATACAAACAACATATACATTTTTTTTAATTTTGTGCTAGCCATTTGGATTAAAATTCCGTTCTGTTAGATCAAAAAGATCAAAACCGAAGGGCTCATTCATGTGATGGTCATATTCGAAATTACCAGAAGATAGAGGGATCTCCCATCCATCTATCGAAATTGATAAAATCACTCTTCCAAGTTTACATTGCTAACATGCATGCGCCCAAAAAAACCTAGAAGACCCATCCGGGTTTTCTTTTGGTAATTTTGAATGAGAGAAAACACGTCCTTGTAATTATGCCAAGTGAGGGGGGTCCCGGTAAATAACCCAAAATTTTATTTTAATATAGATTAGATGATATAGTAACCCTGAAGGTGCTGCGGGCTGATCCACAGGAATGAGTGTGTTGTCCAAGCCAATCAAATCACCAAGTAGATCTGGAACAGGAGCAGGTGGCGAAGTGGGTGTTGGAGCGGCTGCAACTTGTCCTGGCTGCTTGGCTACAGAATGGGCTACAGAATGGGCTACAGGGCTTGAAGTAGAGGTGACTGCTGCACTATCTACTGAAGAAGATGGCCATTCAGAATAGCTTGTTTCAACAGCATCAGTATACTCCTCATCATCTGGTCTAGCGGAAGTAGATTTTGCACGGCTAACAAATGCTTCGGGAGGCTTGTGATAAACTGAAGAAAGGGTGGGAATGTTTGCAAGGAGCTCGTCGAGAAGAGAAGACTCGATGCTGTTTGAATCGTCGCCGATTACTGGCTTCTCAGCCAGAACAACATCCTTAGCAGCCTGGGACCCACAAAAGATTAGTCGCAAGGTTACGGCCTCAGTATTTTGCAGACAGTAATTATACCTCGGGATCAGTAGAAAGAAGACGCCAGTATATGTAGGCTCTATCGCGTAAATCAGGATTATCAGTCTCCACAGTAGCATTATTAAGAACAACCTGCAGCGCAAAAAAATAGTGAGAAAACACACCCAAAAAGTGGTCTCTAACGTTCATGGTTATTGCTAAAGATACATGATATAAAATCATCGTAACCATCATCATGTCATTATGATAATGTTACAGACATACGATAGTCACCCTATTATGCTATAAATTATGAATGTCATATCGTGTCTTTATTTAATTTGTATCACGTCTTTATTTAATGTTGTGTCTTTATTAATATGTATCGAGTCTAGAGCGAGTTTTTGAAATTATGATGAACTTTTATGAGAGTATTAGTTGTGAAGAGTTACGAGTCATTGTGAGCTATGTTGCACCGACACCGACACGGGACACGCGATACGACACGACACGCGATTCGTCAATTCTCAAAAAATATCATATTTCGGCACGCTGGGACACGTATATTAAATATTCATTTTTTATAATTATGAAAATCCTAAAACATTTAACAAAAAAAAATAACAATTAACAAATATTTAAATAAATTAAATCATGTTTAAATATTACTCATCAAATATTCAAATGCAAAACTTAACAAATGATCAAAAAATGATAGAACATTAACACATTACCATTATATATTATCAGTAAAAATAATGGATTCACATGCAAACTTTTTTCCTTACTTTCAATTTTCCTTTTTCTAAAGAAAATATTTACGTCACTGGTAGATCCACATTCACTACTTGAAATGCTAGAAATGGGTAAAGGCACCTTCAAGACAAATTGTCACCCGTCTCACCATGAGTAGCTAACTTAGGGACACGCGTGTCCGATTGAGCGAGACACGCGTGTCCGATTGAGCGGGACACGCGAGTCCCGCGTGAGCCAGCGTGTCGGATTTCCGACTCGAGTGTCGGGGAGTGTCGGACGAGTGTCGGACTCTCCGACAAGGGTTAAGCTCAGAGGGCATTGATTAATCCTGCTGATAAGCCTTAAATCTCTGGACTAGTGTTGCCAGCATCCTCACTCCAGCGTCTATCCTCGAGACAAGATTCGGTTGGGCACATCCTCCTTTTGATAAAACAAGTCAGTGATGATGTTGTTATTTCCTCATCAAGTTCCAACTATGTCCTAAAATCACTTCTCCTGCACCGCCGCACTTTCTTGTCATGGCGCACTCCGCCGAGAGCTTGTAGCCATCATTCTTGAGCTGTGGTAGGTCCCAACGCCTCAGCATCGTCTCCTTATGGCCTTGCTGAAAACGTGTGTCGTGTTTCCTGTCCAGACATGCCTCATTCCAGCGTCTATCGTGTCTTTATTTAATATCGTCCCTTTTTTAAATGTATCAAGTCTAGCATATGTTCTTAAAATTATCACAAGCCTTTATGAGAGTATTTGTTAAGAGTAATGAGTCATTAAAAGGGTGTTAATTGTTGAAAGTTATTAGTTGTCATTACATCATGTAAGCATACTTAAACACATGAGATATGTTGAATAAAGGAATCCAAGAATTAAGTTTTTTCTCTTGTCTTGTGTTACGGGCTAACTTGTCGAACGTCAGCAAGTTGTCGGAGGAGCGGCTAAAGGCAGGGATGACAAAGAAGGGGAATACAAAATACTATGGAGTCGGAACCTCGGCTGTCTAGACTGGATGTGCTTGAGAGAGAGAGTTACCACAATCAAAAAGACAAGGGAAATAGAGGAAGTTCTCAGATGCTCATTCAACGCACAACTTGCCTTTAAATAGGATTACATGACTCTCAATGACAACCACTAACTCTTAATAATTAACTCTCTCTTATTGACTCATCATTAAATCCCCTAAGAGACAATAAAAAAGACATGACATGATAATAATAAAGACACATAATTTATGGCATAATAGGACGATTCTCCTCCTTTTCGTCGAGCTTGTCCTCAAGCTCAAAACCATAGTAAGGACTCATGGCGTGAAGTTATGATCGAGTATCTGGTGCCTTAAACTCTCGCAAAAACAATGTCGTGTAGCAGTGTCTTGTCGAAAAGATGTTGTTGCACCAGTTGAAGGGTAACGAATAATCCACAAAGCTCGATGACTGCTCAAAACCATGTTAATTTTCGTGCGAGTGAGAGGAGAGTCATTAACGATCTTCGCACGATCGTGCATGGTAGAGGGGCTTCCTTCTAAATGAGAACAATAATATGGGATGGTTGTCGGGGGCTGCTGGTCTGGGAGTGATCTCAACGATTTGCGCCTGCTCTGGTAGGATCGACGATCATGAGATGTGTCGTTGATTACTTTTGTGTGCAACCCGAAGAACATCATGTTCAGAGAGGAGAGCAACGTAAAGTGTTGGAGTCGCCTTGTGAGCAACATCCATGTTTGTAGTAGCATCATGTCAACCTATCAAGGTCTCCATTTTTTGTGGAAAAAAGAATAATTAACCGTGTGATTTTAAATCTATCAATTGATTAATTAATTTTGCTCTCTTTTGGATGAATAATTAATTAATTAATCAACTCGTTATCATATATATTTATATTTAATTAATTAGACTTAATAAAAAAAATTGATGTAAGCCAAATTAATTAAGGTAGGTATTCGGTCATCCCAGACATGTATGAGGCTCGAAAGAGTAAGAGGGAAAGACAATTGTTGCATAGTAGGCTTAAGAAATATAAAAACTTGTTTTGCACTGGGCTCAAGGATGGAATGATTGTTGGAAGTGGTGAGGAAGACAACAGAGCATGAGTACGCTATCGACGCAGGCTATTTGAAGGAACGCTACCTGCCTAATGGAGCTTGACGCTGGAAGAAGCTCGACATAGGATGGGGCGTTGATGCTGCTCGAATCCGACACTAGGTCGTCAAAATGGAGACAAAGACGGGATCTCGCAAAAGAACCGACGACTTTGATAGATGAACGATGGTCCGACTGCATGCAGAGAGGTGAACGATAGTTGTAGTTGGATGACTGCTTTGGAGGACCAATAACGACAATGGGGGGAGTCGACATGCGTGCCCTTGGACGTGATCGATGTGGTCTCCTGTGTTGTCATAAGGATCTCGACAAGCCTCGGTTGTGAGCTACAATCGTGAGAAATGGACGACTAGGTGAGAATACGATGTGTCTTCTTTCTCATTGCCTACAAATGGAAAACAACAAGAGCTTGACTCTATTGGTCGAGGATGGAGGTTTACGATGCTATGTTTGTTTGCAGAAGAGAAGATCAACCAGGAGCTGAACATTGGAGAGTCATCGGAGGAGCGGACGAAGGCGGATATGACGAAGGAGAATATTATGGAGCTGGAACCGGGGCTACCTTGGCGGGGTGTGCTCTGGAGAGAGAGAGAGCTATCACAAACTCATACAAACACAAGAGAAATAGATTGTTCTTGGATGCTCATTCAACACACAGTTTGCCTTTAAATAGCTTACATGACACTTAGGTGGCGTTTGGCGCGGCTTATCCACTCCGGTGCGGTTGGACCGCACCGCCATTTTCATCATAAGCGGTGTTTGATTCCACTTATTTTCAAACCTCCGTTTATTTAAGTCCGCAGTTTTCTTCTAATCCCTAGCCGCAGCTTTTTCTTGCGGTGAACAGCAGAAGCCGGGCGGTTTCATTCCAGAAAGGCGGAAACCCTGCCATATCGCGAGCAGCTCCCCGATCTTGCCTTCCCTATCGATGCCGACGTGAATCCCCTGCGCACATCTTCGTCTCTAAGGTAAGCGCATCGGAGAGGGCAACCAGCACTTCGCAAATGCATCGGAGAAGAGGCATATGGGTAAGGGAGCAGAGCTATGGGACGACTCAGCCCTAATCAGCACGTTTGATGCCGCCATGACGAGCTACAAGGTTTTCTTCCTTTTTATCTGTTTGCAAGTCTGGCTTCTTTCTTTATGAAAATGGAACCATTGTTTGATGATATTTTAGGGTTCTTTGTTCCAGTTATGGTTCTCGGTAAATTTTGATTGCCATTTTGGGATGTTTTTTTGTAGCTGTAGAACTTATTCACTAAATTTTTAGCGAAGAGTTCTGTTTAAATGATTGATTTATCTGATTTTGCACTAATTCCCCCCACTGGATTGTAATTATAAAGGATATGATTAATGTATTTGCACTTATTCACTCAATTAGAATGTTTTTTGTTTAGTTAATCGAATGTGTTGGAGATCTGGATAGCATATTCTTCCTTTAAGTTATTTGAACTGTTATATTAGTGCAGATGTTTATATTAGTTTATTTTGAACTGTTATATTAGTACAGATGTTTCATAAGCAGTGATTGAAATTTGCATGATCAGTGAGAAAAAATTTCACTCAGTGAGAAAATCATTACATAGTGAGGTTGGTGATCATGTTTTATTAGAAAAAATTTCACTCAAAAATCTATTTTGTATCCAAAATTTTTTTCAAAAACTCCGTTTTGTAAACTCTGTTTCACCCAAACAGTTTTTTAACAAAACTCTGTTTTCCAGAATCAGCATTTTTTCTTTCAGCAACAGTTCATCAGCAGCTTTCCATCAGCAACAGCCCAACCAAACAGAGCCTTAATGATAACCACTAACTCTTAACAACTCATTAACTCTTAATGAGTCATCATTAAATCCCTTAAGAAACTAATAATAAAAGACAATAATAAAGACACGGTTTGACAATAATAAAGATGCATAATTTATGGCATAATAAGGCGACTAACCTATCCTATAACATCTTTTTATAAGATTGTGGTAGCTCTCTCCCGAGCACACCCCGCTTAGGCATCAACAGTTCCGACTCTGGCCCTATTTTATCCCTGCATTTCCACCTCCGGCCACTCTGAAGATTATCGGCGTTCAACCCATAACAGATAATTACAAAAGCATCATCATTCATAATATCCTGTCCCAACTATTTGGGGTTGGCTTAATGAATTCTCATTTTATATGGGCGATGATATCTGCACCGCATTTTTGGCTATCCGCACTAGTCGCTATTCGCACACACTGTTTTGAGACAATGGTTATTCGCAAGAAAAACACTATTTGCACTGCATTTAAAAAAATAGAAATCTTTTCAACTTGGCCGTATGAGTTCTACCATGCTGCCAACAATAACTACAAAATTCTTAGTGCCATTTGTTTTAACTCCAATCACGCGATTAACAAATAAGTATTGGCAATGAGAGACCTTCCAGGTTCAATAATAAGATTCCAATTACGTGAAAGAACTAGCTCACGCACCTAAAAATGCAATTAAAAAAACTGAAGTCTAGGTGTGCATGGCTACAAGTTAGCTAATAGACTTGCGTCCGCAGGAAGGAGGAGGAATGGAGGGTACGGCAAATTGGGTCGCCGAGAAGGTCCGTGAAAAGGGAGATGGTGCCGCTAGGTCCCGCCTCACACTTCCGGTCAACCTTGATGAAGTGGAGGGATGACTCGAGATGGACAATCTAAATGCAACCTAATATGTGACGCAAATGAAGAATATGCAAGAGTAGGTCCGAACTAATAATTGCGGTAGTAATTTATTAATATAAAAAATTAGCAGGAGCACGAACTTTCCCAAAACTTTGGTTTAAAAAACAAGAATGTTCACGAATCGAACGAGGCACAATTAGTTAAGCATGTTCAGAATAAACCCTGCAAATCGCACAACAAAAAGTACTAATAGCAAATGAAACAGAAATCCACCAGTGTGAGTGCCAAAATAAACAACAATAGTGAATAAAACTTTATACCATAATTAACGCATGCAGGCGGCGGTAATGACGGTCACTGAAGGGCATCCAAGGTTGTTGCGTAGTGGAGGGGTGCAGGAATGAATCCCTGGCTGATGAGAAGGCTCGAGAAATGTTAAGGAGGCTAATTTTGTGACTGGGGTTGTGGGAGGGGATCACGGTGGGGTGGGAGGACAGTCGGGGACTTCGGTTTGGTATTGCAGGGAAGAAAGTGTGGAATGGGAGAAGTTAGAGGAGGCCGACGGGTTTTGGTAGGCGCTGAAGAGGTCTGGGACGGGAAATGATGGAGGCCGACAAGAATTTAGGGTGGCGCTGGATAAACGCTCTGGTACAGGGAAAAGGTGGAGTCCGACGGGGTATAGACTTGCACTGGGAAGGAATTCCGGGAAAGGCCGACAGGGCTGGGTGAGTGTAGGGAAGAAGGAAGTAGGGGAAATTACGGGAGAGGAGAAATGCATGTTCCATGGAGTTGCACCAGGTGAGTCTCCCATTGGCGTCCCACCAGCGAGAAGAAGATCGAGCGGTTGCGGAATATGTGACAACCTTCGATGCCTCCACTCCTTGAACCGTCGGCTATAAATAAAAACCCTAACTCATAACTGCTGCAATAACTGAAAAATCAAAAAAAAAACCATCTGAATCGGACGGCTCAAACTGACTGGACCGATTAAGGGCAAATAGTAACACAACTCAAAATATAAGAAATAATATATGAACTCAACTCGAATCAACCATCAGGACGCAACCAAGGACTCTTATCGTCCGTCTGGGCAGTGGATCACCGCCTCCTGCGGGAATACACCTGTGTCGGGAGTGTCGTCAGTGAAAAGGGAGGTGGTGTTGATGGGTCCCACCTCGCACATCCGGTCAACCTCCTCCGCCTCTTTCGTGTCTTTCACCTCCTCGTA
This sequence comes from Platanthera zijinensis, assembly GCA_039513925.1. Lineage (NCBI taxonomy): Eukaryota > Viridiplantae > Streptophyta > Magnoliopsida > Asparagales > Orchidaceae > Platanthera > Platanthera zijinensis. Next base: position 13,629,987 of record CM077079.1, on the reverse strand, counting down.
CTCTCTCACCACAACCTCCACCTTCTCCGGCTCTGTTCTTCCCATCTTCACTTCCCTGTGTGATTCAACAATAGCAAAAAAGGAGCGGAGAGAGAGACAAAAACGGTCGCAGCTCCTTTTGAAAGAAAGTAGAATGGAGGCCTTTCAAGCGTGCGATTAACAACACCAGGCGGAGAAGGAGAGCAAGCGGCAGGAGGAGGTTTTTCGCAAAAGAGTTGTGATGCAATGTGAGAAAGGGAAAGTGCGGTTAGGAGAAAAAAAGCCCTAAAAAACTTTGAAATGCAGTGCGATTAGTCAAAAACCGAGTGTGATTAACAACGCCCTTTTATATTCCTTCCCATTGAGTGTTATCTAAGGCGTTCCGTGTAAACTACACAAATCATCTTGAACATTTTCTCGGAATTTACCTAAGTTGCTCATCTAGTTGGTGTATTTTCTACTATTTGATGTGCATTTTCAGAGGACATGAAATACCATGGCAGCAATATGAATGATCATTAATCATCATTATATAAGTGCATTCAGTGAAAAGACTACCAGGGCGGTAAGAAGTAACAAAACGTGTCATTCCAGAAGAAAATAGCAGTAAGGAAAAGAAAGTGAAAATATAAACATAAACAAACCTGGATCATCTGTTGAGGTCCTTCAGTGGGCTTTTTAAGAAACAATTTGACCGTTGCAGTAAGCAGTTGCAGCTGTACCATAGCTGGTTCCTCTGGAAAGCTTTCAAGGAAACTTTCAAGAAGCTCATCAGCATTGTCAATCCTCTCAGCATACTCTCCTATTATCCAGATCATTGATGCCTGTCAAAATCATCAAGCACTAAGATTTTAAAGTAAAAAACATGATGCACAATTTCTTTTACATAACAAGACAAGATAGATATAATACCTTGGCTTCTGGCTCATCCAAAGTGTCTAAGCTCTCACAGAGTGTTGCAATGATGGACTCATATCTAAGTATAATTAAAGCGAGAAGGAAAAAAGAATCATGAGTAAATTAAGTTTTCAAGCAGTAAAATCATCTGAAGTAAGCTATGAGGTTAGATAGCAATGATCTATTTGTTGAAGAAACTATGTACTAAAGCCTAATAGCAACGGCCCAGCTAGAGCCCACTTGCTCTCTTGATGTTTAGTCCCGCATCTTAGAAGAGATTGTTTCTCCTCTCTCTCTATTCCTATACAAGTGTACAAATCCTTGTATGTAAATGTGTGAAAATTAATAAAATATTATTGGATCTGTTAAAATAGCCCATGTAAAGGGCCCATTTATTGTTTTATCTTCTCTCCTCCTTTAGTCCCACATCTTGTATAGGATTTTCTTTTCTCTTCTTCTTCCTATATATTTGTATTCTCTCCTTGTATTTAGACACACAAGTAATACATACAAGATTTTGAGCTCTTTCAACAGGATCATTTCTCTATTTTCGTGTTTTCCTACAGTATCCGTAGCTAAGTTTCGTTAGAGCGAAAAGGAAAAAATCATGATCAAATAAGATTTTCAAGCAGTAAAAGGCATCTGAAGTCAGATACATGGTTATATAGCAATGACGGGGCATACTTAGAGCGAAAAGTAAAATATTTCATGAGCAAATCCGGTTTTCAAGGAAAAATCATCTGAAGCAAACTAGCTATATGGCAATACATACGTGTTAGGATAACGCCGAAAAATGTCCTTGATGACAATGATAGCCTCTTGCACAACATAGTTTACTTTAATCTTTATCAGCTCAAGCAAAACACTAATGCACCGCTCTGCAGCTCTCTCTAACTTGATAGCACAGCGACCAATTGCTCGAACAGCCTTTCTAACAAAATCTACATCTACTTCGGTTGCATACTCTTTGAACTCCAACAGAACCTGTTGGATATCACTCCTCATTAGTTTCAGCTCACAATGACTTCTTAAAACCAATACAAGTCCAGCAAAAATTATAGTTCCTGATAATAATTTGCAAAAGGAATTGTTGTCCAATTTTAACAAAAAAACATCCTAAATTTATATCAAGAAACATTCGCAGCACCTAAATAAAAAAACAATTAGACAAAAAGAATGCATCTGACTACCTTTGGAAAATTAAGTACTTGAATACAGTTCATCTTCCTATTAAACAATCTTTGGACTAGATTATGTGCATGTCAAGTGCTATATTTGTGAATTCTTCAAGAAACAGTACACTGAAATTCAATCACGCAAACAGAAATTAAAAGATGACTGAAGGACATCCATATAGAAGTGTATTCATCCAATTTTAAAACTACAAAAGACAACTTAGGTGATGATAAAGGCAGACAAACATTACAAAAAACAATTGTTTTGTGCCAGACCAAAGCTATTGTTGCATGTACGATACAAACAGAGTATGAAACAAAACCATTCATTATAACTTATGGGGCAACCGGTGTGACTGGGTTGATTGTGGTGTTAGCCCACGATGTTTTGAGCAAAATAGGTGAGAGAAAAAAGATAGAGCAGAAGTAGAGACAGGAAATTCTAATGTGTTGGAGTGGGAATATTTGGGTACCAAATATTATAAGTTTGCACTCATATCTAGATTTAGAGCGAAAAGGAAAAAAAATCATGAGCAAATAAGATTTTCAAGCAGTAAATGGCATCTGAAGTCAGACTCATGGTTATATAGCAATGATGGGGCATACTTAGAGCGAAAAAATATATATTTCACAAGCAAATCCAGTTTTCAAGGAAAAATCAATTAGGTATGACATTAAAATAAATTTAAAAGAGTAAATAAAATAGATAGAATAAGCAATTATATTTACATTTTCAGAATTGCAATCATATACAACATACGATAGAAAGAGAAGATAGAATGCTGAATCAAACCAGGTATTCCACAATAAACCAACCAATATATCAACTAAGAGTGGGATGTGAAAAAATGTCCTTCTAATTAAAACTAACAAAATTATGTAATGCACTACGAACCTGGTCTATGTTTCGGTCAGAAGCAAGCTTTATCATAATCTCCAGTTTCTCCATCTTAACATATATGGGATCATTGTATTTGCAAAAGAACACCTAAAAACAAAATGAGTGGACCTCTTGTAAGCAACGCAAACCATGTGGTTAACAACCAATATTGCAGCACACATCAACTCACTTTGATTTCATGTGCAAGAATTGTAGGTCGTTTTTGTACAATAAGGTTGATGTTTCTTAGAGCTACATATTGTATTTCGGGTTCAGCAGATAGAAGGGTCACTAGGGGGGGTGCCATCTTCTTGCAAAGGTTCCGAACTACATCAGTGCTAGTTATGAGCTCCATTTGCTGAAGGATCATCTGTTCGAACGAAGTCCAGATCATAAATCAGTCATCACCAAATATAACTCATCAAAATTATACTGAGACCTTGACTAAAAATATATATAATACTTCTGAAAAAGGAACAAAATCTTAACATAATTATTAAACAAAAACCATCTTTATTATCATTCAGAGAAAATAAGTTTGAAGGACGTAAGTTTAAAACAGTAGTTCAAGTGATTTTAATAGAAAACTATGATGAGATAGAAGATTGAATTTTGCATGCTTAGAAGATTAAATTTTGCATGTTTAGAAATATAGAAAAAGGAAGCAAGGAACCTTGTAGGCTGTATTTCTTGTATAAACTTTAAGTATGAGTACATTTAACTATGGCGTGGGTTCCGACTCTCTTCCGCTTGGAAGACCCTTCAAATTGCTGGCGGTGGGCTTTGATGGCCTCGTCGGCCACGATTTGTGCTTCAACCCGGTGAACGAGGTCGGCGTAGCTGGGGATGGTTTCCCTCATCAGGGAAGAGTAGAATCCACTCGGGCGGAGTCGTCCGAGGAAGACGCCGCGAAGAAGCTCTGGGTCGACCCCCAGGATCTGTCACGCCTCGGAGGTGAAGCGACGGAAGAAATCCTTGAGCGACTCTCCTTCGTTCTGGCAGATGCCGGAGAGGTGCGAGAAATCTCTGATGATCCGTCGGTTGGCTATGAACTGGAAGAGACGGGTGAGCTCCCCGAAGTTGTTGATTACCCCCTCTCACAGGGAGTGGAACCGCGTGCGTGTCTGCCCCTTTAGGGTAGTGGGGAACACTTGGCATGACAACTGATCGGGCGCAATGAAGAGGCGCATGATTGTCTCGAAGTGATTTATGTGCTCCAGGGGGTCCTCTATCCCATCGAAGACCTCGAATTGTGGTAGCTTGAACCTGTTTAGTACGGGGTGCGCCAAGACTTGAGGGGCGAGCGGGGCCCATGGTGGAATGGGCGCCGCGCATTCATGGGGCGGTGCCGCTCTTGGGCGTACCCTTCCTCGATCATGTCCCGGACCTCCTGGCGGGTGAGTCTACAGTCGCCTCGTTGGGCGTCCACTTCCATTGGTCGAGGGTCAAACTGAAAGTCGTCCTGGGGCTCCGGCCTTCAGACGACATGTATTGAGCTTGCTTCGTCGGAGAGTTCCTCGGCGTGGGAATCTTCTGGGCTAGCCGCGTCCTGACAAGGGACGTGCTCTGGTGCTATCACCGGTCATGCCTCACGCGCGTTGCCTGGGATGGGGAGGGTTGGACACCTCCATCCTCTGTAAGAGGGTGAGCATTTCAGTCTGGCACTCCTCCATTAGCCAGACGCGCTCTTCTACCACATCGGTGGGAAGGGTGGCGACGGCTGTTCTGTTGGGCAGCGAAGTATTGCCCGCAGGTAGGTTGGTTGCAGCTGTTTCGGGACGCTCTTCTGGGGTTGTGTCGTTAGTATTGCGCGCGCTCCTTCTTGTCATTGTCGTTGGTCGGGGAATGTTGAGACTTGTCATTGCCGATGTTTTCAAATGAAGGCCTGGAGCCTATTTATAGTTTTCTAGAGGGTAATGGTGGTAATTGCGACGGGGAGTGATTTGTGTTGGCGAATGGCGTTGCTCTGTTTCAATCACCTGGATCGCCACTTTTGCTAAAATGACAAGAGAGCCCCCAGGTAGTTCGGGCGGCCCGGGCAATGTGCCCAGAGGAGGTGATGGTCGGCGGCGGAGGAGGTGGTCGGAGACGTCGGGGGCCGACGCCGACCGTCAGCGGCGCGCCCGCACGCATGGCACGGTCGTGCGGCGTGCGACCACGCAGCGCGGCTGCGGGGGTGTGGTCGCGCAGGGGAGCGGCCGCGCGACACTGCAGCCGCGCGGGGATTCGGCTGCGTGGGGATGCGACCGCGCGGGGGGCGGCCGTGCGCTCGCGCTCCCGCGCACAAGCCGGGCGCGCCTGCGCGGCCCTGCCGGGCGCGCCCCGCGCCCCGCGGCCCTGCCGGGCGCGCCTGGGGTTCGGCTCCTCCTTTGGGGGCTCCTGGGGCTTGCGATTTTGCTGCGTGTAATTGGTTCGGTCGAGCTTGCGCGTACTCAGTCCAAGTCTAGCCGGTTTGACTAGGAAATTTCAAGAGGGACACCATCAAGAGCAGATAGAGAAATGTAAAAAAATCTACTGACAGAGATCCAAATACCATATTAGTCAAAATAAAGGTTGAAATGATGATTGTTGGTGGCACGGGGAGCTTGGTCTTGGCCAAACTTATTCTTTAGACTTTGCATGATGGATGGAATTGATATGTTTTCAATGTGATTTATGTGTTTTTACGAGTCTTTTTTGATTTAATGTGGGTAAAGCACTTAGTTTTGATTTAGGTGCCTTGACCTTAGCGTAAGTTCATTGAGTTAATTGTTAGTAGAGTACTTAATTTCAAAATCATCCAGATATTCCTAGGAATTCAAAGCACAGTGTCCATTAGGACCCCAATAGATAAGGTATCATTTAGTTCATTTGTTTATGTCAGTGATTGATGTTTTAGTTTGTAAACTCAATCTAATTGCAATGGATACGAATCTAATTATTATAGGTGTTGATCTAAGTTATCAAAGGCGCAAGGCGCACCGAGGCGCAAAGGGCCCCTGGAGCCTAGGCGCAAGGCGCAAGGCGCAGGCGCGCGCCTGAGGCACGTGAGGCGCAAAAATTGGGGAAAAAGGAAATTGAGCGAATTGGGCGCCCAATTCGCTGAAATTGTGCGAATTGGGCGCCCAATTCGCTGAAATTGAGCGAATTGGGCGCCCAATTCGCTGAAATTGAGCGAATTGGGCGCCCAATTCGCTGAAATTCAGCGAATTGGGTGCATTGGGCGCCCAATTCGCTGAAATTGAGCGAATTGGGTGCATTGGGCGCCCAATTCGCACAATTTCAGCGAATTGGGCGCCCAATTCGCTCAATTTCAGCGAATTGGGCGCCCAATTCGCACAATTTCAGCGAATTGGGCGCCCAATTCGCACAATTTCAGCGAATTGGGCGCCCAATTCGCACAATTTCAGCGAATTGGGCGCCCAATTCGCACAATTTCAGCGAATTGGGCGCCCAATTCGCACAATTTCAGCGAATTGGGCGCTCAAGTGCGCCTAGGGGTGCGTCTAAAATCATGTTTTTGCCCATATCAAAATTTTTTTAAAAAAAAATACCTTGAAAGGCCCAGGCGCGCCTTTAGCGCGCCTGGGAGCCTGTAAGGCGCGCGCCTAGGCGCGCCTGGGCGCGCCTGAGGCGCGCCTGGGGCACATCGCCCGCCTCAGCTGTGCTGAGGCGCGGCGGGCTGCGCCTGGTGCGCCCGGAGCCTCAGGCGCGCCTAGGCGCGCGCCTTGATAACTAAGGTGTTGATATTGTTGAAAATTATGAAGTGAAAATGGCGGCCTGGGCGGCCTGTTCGCGCGGTCTGCGCGGACAGGACTGGCAGCTAGCCAGATCGGCAATTGTGCTGTTGTAGCTTGTGCTCTGGCGGTCTGTGCGGACAGAAGTGGCGGCTAGCCAGGCCGGCTTGTGTTCAGCAGGCAGTTGGTTCCCATAAGGTAATCAGGCGGATAGAGTTGATATCCGCGGAGCTCGCCAAGACAGGTGAGGTGCGGACTCGTATAGAGTTCGCGGAGTCCGGGTTGCGGACTGGATTGGAGCTTTGGAGATCGGCATGGCGTGTACCTTGGTCTAGCTCTAGTGGCGCGGTTGGTGATAACCGCGGAGTTCGCCGGTTAGAGCGGACTAGTGCCGGAGTTCGCCGGTTTGTGCGGACTGGCTCAGTCCGGGAGATCGCGCGGTTTGCGCTGACTGATATCTCTGTCCGCCGAGCTCAGCAACTGTCAGTCTTGTGTGCTCTGGCTGCGGGCTAGGGGTATGCGGATTGGAGTGGTGTCCGCAGGCGCGTGCGAACTGGAGCTGTGTCCGCGGGTGGGCGGACTGGGGCGGTATCTGCAGAGTCCGGTTGTATGGCGATCAAGTCTGGCATTGCCTTGGCGACAATGCGGATTGGCTTGGTATCCAGCCTTGGTGGTGCGACCTTAGTGGACTGGCTGTCTAGCCTGATCGCGGCGGTCTGGTTGTGTATCTGCGGCTTGGCGGATAGACTTGGTGCTCGCCGAGAGATAGGGTGGTGATCCTATCAGCTAGGGCAGTGATCACACTCCTCTCCATGCCTATGAATAGGACCTCCTGTCACATCAACAATACACCGAGTGAACAGTAAGTGAACTTGGGCATTTGCTGCGGACAGGGTTTTCTTTCCGCGCTGTTTGAAGTGTTTGACCGGTTTGTGTTGTGCAGGTTATGCGGATAGTGCTGAGAAGCCAGGGACTTGGTTCTGACTTCGGTCAGGGACAGTGCGGACTCTGCGGATAGCAACCAGCGGTTAGCAGCAGGTCGCGGCTTGCGACCGGGCGGTCTTTTTCTTCTACAACTCTTTCCCAGTTCAATATGATGTCTGCTTCTGGCGGCTTGTTCAGTTCGGCAGTAGCAGTGCGCGTGATCTGGCGGCTAGGCGACCGTGCGGTTAAGCGACTTGCAGATCAGCGATCAGAGTTAGCTCAGCATTGGAATAACGGGCAGTCTGCGCGGCTAGGTTGCGGTTTGGCGACTTAGCGGTTTCAGCGGACTCCGTAGCGGTTAGCAGCAGAGCCGACGGTTACTACTTGAGTCCGCGCGGCTATGTTCTTGCCTTGTAATTTTTCTACTTCCATCGGATACATCGGCGAATCATGTCTCGTCATGTATCTCTCACCTTGTAAAGATTTTTTTGATAGTACAAGATACTTGCTCTCCTGTTTGCACTTAGTTGCTTGGGCTCGGATAAGTTGAGTTTTCCTGCATCTGGTTTCCCGTTTTCCGCGAATCACAAATTTTTACAGATATATAATAAATGGATAGGATAAAATGTGATTAAAGTAGTTTTAGGATATTAATTATAAATGCCTATTTATTTTTAGCATTTCATCTTGAGCCCTAAATTCTAATGCTTTGGAAGGAGCACAAGAGGAAGAAAGATTCCCATGATTTTGGTTCCCCTAGTTTATGGCTACTGTTTTTGAGATGGAAATTACAACTAATCCTTATTAATTATTACATGTGTTATTGTTGTTTATGATAATGCTGTGTGATGGTTTGCTGATTTTGATTTTAGTTCGCTGTGAATCTTTTGAATTGTCTTATTTTGCACCAACAATGTAGATTGCCTTATATGCAACGGTTTGTGGAATTAGTTTGGTTTTAAATGAATTTTGATGGAAAGCATGTTTTTTGATGGAAAGTAAGTTTTGATTAAAAGATGAATACTTGTGGCTTTAGTTCTTGGATGGTTTTTTATTTTAATGGTGTCATTTCTGAGATTTCATAGAGAACTATATTCTAAGTTTAGGTTCATATGCATGAATCTTCTTTGCTAGCCTATAATGCTGATTTGGTGGTTTAATGCTCCATTAGGATTTTCATTCCCTGTCGTTACATGTACAAGTTTATGTTACATTTTATCTTTAAATCTTTTCTTTTTGTATCACTTATGTCTCATCCCTCTTCCTATATAAAAAAGGGTGATTAATTGGATTAATGAATAGAACCTATTTTTTCACTCTTAACATATCATCAAAGCAGGCACTCCTTGTGCTCTAGCCCGATCCTCCCACTCGCCTCCTCTCGCACGTCCAACATCCCTCTCCCGTCGTGTATCTCTAGTGGTCATCTCACATGCCTTTATTCGCACATCCCTAAAGGCATCCAATCACGTTGCCCGCCGGTTCTCTCCAGTTGCACCACCAGCCCTCAAGTCGAGCGCGGTCACTCTTCCCGAGAGACTCTTCCCACGCGACACCTCCATCCCCGAGTGACTCGTCCCGTGCAACCCTCCAGTCAAGTGACTCTTTCAGCCAACAATTGAGCAGCCCTCCTTTGTTGTTCGTTTCAGGTTCTTGTTTAGCGTCGGTCACCCCTACGTGGTGAGGTAATCAAATTTTCGGTGTCATTTTTCTTGTGCTTGCCACGAGAAGATTTCTTATCCTCTCCTCTTCAAGATTTATGTGATCTGAGAGTTGGATCATGGTTCCAAGATGACTTAGAGAATTCATCTTGATTCTGAGGAATCCTAGATTCTTGTTTGGTGACCTTTAGATTTCTATTCTTGAGTAACAATGTCGGGCAATGTTGATTCGTCAGTTCCCACATCGGAAGTTGTTACCCCAGTGGCCTCAGAGCGAGGCATGATCGCAATACTCTCCAAATTATTACAATTCATTTGGATGATTCCAACAACCTCTGATGATCTCGCTCCATCACGTTGATGCTTAAGAATTGTAGCCTATTTGGTTATGTAAATGGCATCAACGGGAACTAATGAAAAACTCACCGGATTGGATGCAACGGGGGTCCAAAAACTCATTAGTCATGTATTGGCATATAAAATCCATGCAGGAGTTTATTGCTCTCAACTATTTGTTTCTCAACACTGTCACCGAATTTTGGAATAGAGCTGAATCTACTTACTCTCATAGGGGTAATGTCGTTCAGATCTTCTATTTAAGACGGAAGATATATTTGTTTCACCATATGATCGTTCTCCTTGAGTTTTTACTTGAAGTTTATACATTTCCATTTTGGTCCCCTCACGCTTGTTAATCATGAGGATGAGGTATTGGTTCAGGCTTGTGAAGAACGTAATAGGATTTGTCAATTCCTTCATGAGATCCATAGCAACTTTGATAAGATTAGTGTTCAAATTCTTAAGCGTCTAGCCGTCTACAATTACTATCCCTTCCCGAGGTATAAAATATTATGTAGTGGGAGTTTGATCGGTGGCAGACCATGCTTCCTGACTCGGCACCTAAAAGTTGCATCCTTTCTACTACTACCACTATGTCAAGGGGAGGCTGACATGTGATTCTAAAATGAAGAAGTCAAACAAAGACCACTTGATTTGGACTATTGTCAAAAGGGCTACCACCTAAGCGACACTTGCTTCAGACTCCATGGATTCAACCACGGAGAGGAGGTACTGCACCACGAGGTGGTCGTGGAAATGGGAGATCTCGGGGACATCAACCCCTTCTCGGTCACTGATTTCACAAATGCCACTGATGACACACTTCCTAGCAATAGTGAATCTAACTCCCCTTGCTTCCTTATTGCACTCTACGCCGCATGATGCATAATCTCTTAACTGAGTCTATCGCCCTATTATCGTCCTCTTATGCTCGCACGGGGACACCAGGCTCATTTTGTCATATCATGTTCTTACACTCAGTAGATCATTGACTCTGGATCCACTTATCATATAACCGACTCCGACAAAGGATGAGAATTGCAGATGGTTCTCTTTCTCACATTGATAGAAAGGGATCCATTTTCTACTCATCTCTCACCTTATTATCGGTTCTTCATGTTCCAAACTTTACTAATAATTTTCTTTTTATTATCCACTTGAAAATTCAATAAACTGCTCAGTAACATTCTTTCCTTCTTTATGTATTTTTCAAAACTTGAAGATGGGGAAGGCGATTGTCTTTGGTAACATGGTCAATGACCTATATGTGTTCTAGTTAAATCTGATGTCATCTCCCCAAGTCTTTCATTCTAGTTCTCCCCACCTTTTGTATTTCTGGCACTGTCCCCTAAAACATTCATTTATATTTATTATGAAACTGTTGTTTCTTGCTATGTCTGCAACTATTTTTGAATCATTTGTGTGCAATGAATGTACTCTTAACAAACATCAATGTGCTACTTTTACTGATGTTTTTATGCCTAGTACTACTCATTTTGTTGTTTTTTGCATTGATATATGGGAACCTTATCTTGTATCTTCTATTTATGTCTATGTTTGATATGTTACCTTCATTGACTATTTCTCGCATACTACTTGACTACATTTGATGAAAAACAAAACTTATGTTTTCACTACTATTCAGACATTCCAAAAAATTATCTGAACCCAATTTAGTGTCAATATTAAGATTTTGCGTGGTGACAATGGTTGTGAGTATATAGATTCCCAGTTTGAGAAATACCTTAGAGATCATGACATCATTCACCAAATCTCATGCGTCTACTCTCCCGCTCAAAATGGAGTTGAGCATAAAAATTGTCATCTTTTGGAGATTGCTAGATGTCTAGTGTCGATTATGCACCTCATCAAATACTCTTAAGTGATATTATTCTTACCGCTGCTTATAATATCAATTGTATGTCTTCTCGTGTTCTTAGGAACAACACCCTGCTTGGCAAAATCCATGTGTTTGTATGCAACTTCCCCCTTTTGTGCTTGGGTGTGTATGTTTTGTTCTTATTCATCACCTTTGTCCTACTAATTCGATCATCGTGTGGTCAAGTGCATTTTCATAGGTTACCCGCCCAAAAAGGGTACAAATATTTACATCCATCTACCAAAAAGTGTTTGGTGACTATGGATGTCATTTTTTGTGAATTTGAGGCGTACTATGGTTCCTCACTTCAGGGGGAGTCTATACCTTTGGAAATGAGCTCTTCTAGGTCAAGATACTAAAATAACAGGGAATGATAGGTAAGAGATCAAGATACTGAAATAAAAATTGGTAAATGAGTTTGAGATGAAAGACTTGGGAAAACTCAGATACTTCATGGGCATTCAAATTGTGAGGTCAATGGATGTCATCATTATTCCTTAGAGAAAATACACTATGGACTTCATGAGAAGACAAGGATGACCTGTCACACTCCAATCAAAGCAAACCATAAATTAGGGAGAGATGACGGGGAGGAATTGAAAACATCATTGAATTTCAGAGGTTGGTAGAAAGACTGGTTTACTTGTCATATATAGGCCCAAACATCTCTTTTGTCGTGAGAGTAATCAATCAGTACATACATTTGCCAAAGAACCTCCATATTGATGTTGCCCGTATAATTATAAGGTATTTCAAGTCCTCATTAGAAAGCGGGATATTATTCACTCTCAATATTGGACTGAAGATTGAAGTTTACATAGATGCAGACTGGGTTGGGTCCACTAAAGATCGAAGATTTACTTCATGATATTGTTCTCTCGTGGGCGGAAATCTTGTTAGCTGAAGGAGTAAAAAAATAACACGTTACTTCAAGATCAAGCGCAAAAGCTATGTTCAGAGCCATGGCCCATAGGGTCTATGAATGTATGGTTATGCACCTCGATGAGTGGCCTAGGCCTTACTCAAGATGAACCCATCAGATTTTACTGTGACAATAAGGTTGCTATCAGCATCCCTCGCAACCTTGTCCAGCATGACCGCACCAAGCACATTGAAGTTGAATGACATTTCATAAAAGACAACATAGAGAAAGGTTTTGTGTGTACACCATTTGTTCCTTCTGACAAACAACTTGTCAACATTCTCATTAAGAGGTTGAATGGAAGTGTTTGTGGAAAGATTGTTGGCAAGTTGGACATCAACATTTAGGCCCAACTTAAAAGGGAGTGTTATGTTTTACATTACATTTTATTTTTACGTCTTTTCATTATATATAACTTATGCTATCCCTCTTCCTATATAAAGGGAGTGATTGCTTGGATTAATGGAAATAACATTTTTCCACTCTTAACATTACAGAAACTATGGAGTACTTTTTATGAAATTTTCATGATGGTGTGTCATGATATTTTATATTGCTTAGACTTGTTCAGAGTTACAGTTACTCTAGTTAGGTTATTTCCCTTGTCAGAGACTGTTATTATGAAATTTTCACGTTGCTTTGTGCATGTTAATGGGCGATATTGGCAAGGTTGATAGCCTTGACTTGTGCTTTCTCTTGCAGGACAAATGTTATTTTTCCATAAGCTCTCGTCTACTTGAAACAGGCATTCTAATGGTTGATCTTGGTTATGTATATGAAACTAAGCATTAATGTTTAAGAACAACATAGGTTTCAAACGTAGACTAATTCTTTAGCCCCTTCACAAAGTGAACAAAGCACGAAGACCAATTTTTAATCCACAACTTCTAGCTTTTATAATTGTTCGGACAGAATGAAAAAAGAACGAAGACTAATTTTTAATCGTCAACTTTCAATATTTATATTTGTTTGGACAGATTGACAAAGCACTGGATGGAAAAATTAGAAAAGAGGGTACCTTTACGGCCGAAAGAACGACAGCACAATTGGCATGCTGGAGACGTGGTGTTACACGTTCCACAATGTTTTCAGCTTCACGGGCATCAGCTGCTTTATACCTTGACAGAGCATCCAAAATGAATACCTGGCCCCACCTACAAAAGGCACTTATTATTAGATCAAGCTGTGGAAGAGGGAGACATTTAACATATTTATTCTTTCAGCTGTAAGAAAATATGGCGATTAACTTCTGTTGACAAAAAGGTGCAAATTATGAAAGAACATATGGTGATTAACTTCAGTTGACAAAAAAAAGGTGGAAACTATGATTAACATTTGTGCGAATCTAAATAAAGCAATTACAATTCCGAGGGACGGATGAAAAGATTGAAACTTGATATTCGGCCTAACACCTTATGAGAAAGGTTGAAATCTGATTTCAGGTCAACACCGAATGAGAATAATTGAAAGTGTATGGCAATTGTAAGACTTACCGAAGCATGATATAAATTCAAAAAAAAAAATCTGTAGTTTTAAGAAGTCCCTAGAACTTTCAAAGCAATGCGATATGGCTTGATTGTAGTGAAAAGTAAAAAAAGATTTTGCTATGATGTCACCCATCATTGGCATGAATCCAATTCTGCTAATAAGTAGCTACAAGTTGGTTTGGATGTCACCTGCAAGTCTGCAACAACTCAAGCCAATCAAGTCTAAAAGTGCACAAAGGCTAACATTTCGTTTGACTCCAGAGTTTTTTCCACTTTTCAAGATGGAAAAGCAGTAAATAAAAAGTGGAGATTCTTTGGATAGAAAATCTGGAGAGCCTTTTAACTGACTTCTCACAATTTACTTCAAAAATAACTGTTTGAAAAAATTATTTTTGGGAAGAGAGATATGAGCAGAGGACATGACCACACGTGATGCCTTAATCCTATATGAATGAGCAATCACAAACAAATGCAATAGAACCAAAGACAACTCTAAAAGAAGTTGCGAAAGAATGAAGGTGTGTTCAATCCAATGAATGGAAAGCTCGCGGCGAATACCTTAACTCTAATGCAAACGAAACACTTCAATCATGCAATTAGTTCCGATACACAATTACTTATACAGTGTTAATTTTAAAATCTTGCGCTAACAACACAGTTGATAATAAATATTACAATGTAAGTAAGCGGATAATAATTATAACTAAATGAGAGTGTACTAAAATTAAATGTAGGCGGTTAAATCTTGCACAAGCACAGAAATTAATTGAGTCAATGATGTAGAGAAAATAGTATTAGAAATAAGCAAGTACACTCATGCAATGTAAAAAATTGATGACTAAATGTAAAGACTCGCCAAGAAAATCAGCACCGGAGATGGAAGATGTGGTAGGAGGCCTTGCAAAGATTGCAAGTGCATTGTATTGGACCGAGAAGGTAGAAGTTATTGGATGGTGGCCGTCGGAGAGGAAGAGGGGTTGTTGGAGGGTGGTCGAGGGCTGTTGCAGGGTGGAGGGGGGCTATTGGAGGGCGGTTAAGGGCTTTTGGAGGATGGGGGCTGTTGGACAGCTGTTGAGATTGTTGAAGATGGTCGGTGGTTATTTTTGGTGGAGTTGGGGCATGTGGTGACCATGGTTGTCAGGATCGCGATCCGGATCATAGGATCTTACAATCCTACGATCCAGACTTTGTAAATCGATCCAGATTTTGTAAAGCGATTCTCGATCCAATCTTACCATCCGAGCCAACCTCGAAACGATCTCATCTAGAATCTTGATCCTGACAACCTTGGTGGTGACAGGGAAGTGGTCAGTGGAGGCACAAGGAGGTTCAGTTGGCCTTTGGGATAGTGGTGAAATGTCGGACTGAAGGAGAGGACTGGCGGTTGTGGACGAAAATGAGGAAGTGGACAACGACTCTAGAGGAAGGGGAAATGGGAGGTGGCGGCAGCTGAAAGTGCAGCCGGCGGGTGTTGGATGACATGGAGTGATTGATCGGGCTTCAGATGGGGTTGTCAGAGGGGAATAGGGCGACGGTCGGTGGCAGAGCCCTCGACATAAGCATCGGGAGCGTGGGAGTTTGTACCCATGATGATCGAGCGGTTCCTTTGGTGAAACTATGTAACTGTCCATCCTCCTTAGCTCATAACCTAATAGGAATATAAGTAGGGAAGCTTTAAGTTAACTTAACGGACGGCTCTAATTATCTGATCATCTGAATTAACCTAACTCTCAAAATAACACACCGAAAAAATACAAAAAATAAGAAAATTTGAGTTGGTGGCAATAGCGGGCTCTGATTATCCGTCTAACGATCCAAAAATGTTGATACTTCAAAAAAAAGCTCAAATGAAGCGTGATTGATCACCATCAATATCACCAACTCGGAAGCATTCATCTTCAATGAATGGAGACAATCATGCTCCTCGTGCAGGCCAGACAAGAATGGAAAACTACATGAACTCTAACGGCTCAATCTCGCATCTCTTGGTAGGTGTAGTGTTCACTAACGACCATCATCCAACGAAGCAACAGAGAGTCCTACGTGCAAGGTAGGTCGTCGTAAAGGTGAAGGGTAGGGTTGCAATGGAAGCAGTGATGAAAGTGGCCACTAATGCTGAAAGGGAGTGTTGAAGATCCCAAAAACTAGGTGGCTTCATGTTACCTGTGGGAAAATTGCTAGGGTTTGGGAGAGAAACAAAGTGACATTACACACAAATGCCATATGAGAAAGATAAGAGACTCAAAGAAAATTGCATTAAACGTAATAAGTATATGTAATGCAATCCAGAAAAAAAACTTTGATGAAACTCTCAGAGGTTGGGTCCTACAAAGAACTCAATGAGAGCCCAAACAAACAATGACCAGAAAAGTGTCCAACACTTATATCATTCCCCCTTATATAAATGAGGGAGGGAACACATAATAAGAATTTACAAAATATTTTAATTAATACAATTAATTAAATCAATATTGACTATAATAATTACTCAATATTAACTAATTAATTACAAAAAATATATCCTTGCATAGGAGCATTCAAGGAAGCTTCCATACGCGTTCCCGCAATTCTCCGTGAGTGCCAAAGGGCGTGGCCACAATACTCGTACTGTGTGTTCTTCTCTAGTCAATGTGAGGAAACTCACTATGGCATGTGTAATAATATGCCACCCTTGAATATGATCTTGCCCCAAAGATCGAGTTCGGAACTTTGGCAGGATCTGTACTAATTCCAATGACATAGATAATCAGGATGAGAGGGAGTTGTGGAAAGCTAGGAAGCACAGGTACCGGGTACGATACATACCCGGTAAGACGGCATGACAAAATTTAAAAAAACTCTGTTGCGGGTACGACATGATGCGTTATAACAAGCGCAATAAATAGTTCTCAAAATATCAAAACATAAATCATAACTTGAAGTACAAGTCCACAAATCAATGCAACAAAACATGAAGTTTTCAAACATTAAGCATTCGTAAATATTACAAAATTTAACATTTTATATGTTTAACCAAAAGAGATAAATTAAACTTAAGTGTACTCATCAATCTTTTTTTCTACTTCTTCATTGTTAGAGATCAACTTCATTGTTGGAGATCAACATCTTCAATCTTCAATTAGTCTAGAGACAAGTTAGCCGTTTTGTTAATAACTTGCGGCGTATCAACACGTTCAATACACGTACTTGTAACAGAAACGTACCAGTACCAAAAATATACTCGGTACAGATACACAACTTAATTGGATGTACCAAAGCTTCCTAGCATAGTCAACCTTAATTTACCTTAGAAAAACAGACTCTTATCACAATATGCAGATTGATGTACTAAGTCCAAGTGTCCACATAGGTACATTCGCCGAGTATGGGGTACGTACCGGTACCGGATATGTATCTGGTACGAACGTAAGGGTGTGCTGCTTTTGAGGAAGTATTTGTGCTTCATATGTGGAAAGGAGACCATTGTACTTGGCAGTGTGAGTGTAGGTGTGTGCATACTTGAAGGAATGTGGAAATGGGAGATAAAGGGACTTTAAAGATAAAACAGAGGTTGGCAGTTAGGGTGGGGCTGCAGGCAGGTAGAAAACCATCATTGTTTATCGTGTAGAATAGCTTGACTAGGATGTAAGAGGGTTAGATAAAAACCAAGGTTTTAAAAACCGAACCGGGCATCGAACCGGCGGAGGAAAAGGTTCAAGATTGAACTGGTCCAACCGGTTTAACCGGGGTCGAACCATTTTATATATATATATATATATATATATATATATATATATATATGGTTTGATGGATATCCGCGTAGTGCGCACTTTTCTAATGTACGCGCATTTCACTGTTGTCGTTGGATTAAATCCAACGGCAACAGCGAAAAGCGCTATTAAAAAAAATCGACTTCCTTTTTTTTCCAGGGAGCGGCCGGCGGTTGCAGGCTCGTCGGCCACCGGCCGCCCTGGGCTGGTAGACGCCGACCAGCCCAAGGCGGCTGGTGGCAGGCGAGCCTGCAACCGCCGATTGTCCCGCTGCAATTTTTTTACAGCAGGGTGGCCGGTGGCCGGCGAGCCCGCAACCGCCGGCCGCCCCGGTGTCATCCGGGAAGATGAGCACGGATAAATGTAAATCTGTGTTACGCGGATTTACATTTATCCGATATATAATTTATATATATATATACAAGCAGTCGTCCATGGAATCCCGTGCGGAGAACATTCGTCGTGAGTGTGACATTTGTTGAGGGTGTGATATTTGTCGAGGGAGCGACATTTGGCTGAGGCGGCAACATTGGTGATAGGGGCGATATTTGTCGAGGGGGCGACATTTGTCGTGGGGGCGACATTTATCGTGAGGGTGACATTTATCGTGGGGGCAACATTCGTTCTCAAAATATATAGTTTGCCAAACAGGGTGACGAAATCAGACTGAATCATTTTTTTCGTCTGCGAGTTGGGTGGTCTTCGACCGCATCTATAAGAAGAGTTCTCAAAGTATAAGAAGAAATGACTAAAAAGACCACCCAAGATCCGGCCCAAACAAATAAAAAGGAGGGAAGAGCTCTTGGGTGGTCTTCTGACGCATCTAGGCGGGCTTCGTCTGCCTCCATACGTGCTTCGCCCGCCTCCGCACGTGCTTCGTCCGTGCTCGATGTGTCGTTGTGGGCTGCGCCCGCAACATATACATATGGGTACTCAAAATGATCGTAAAAAAATCTAAATCACGATTACATTTTTTTTCTTGTAAAAAACATACATTTTGACATACAAAACGTAATTTCTATCTCTTCTCTCTAAATATAAGAAAAAATGACTAAAAAGACCCAAACAAATGAAAATGAGAGTTGATTATATGAGGGGTATTTAGGGAATAAATGTTACATCATTATGGAGGGTATTTTGGGCATCCAAATGTTACACCATGGCTCTTTTGCTCCTTGCTTATATATATATATTAGAAAAATAATAATTAACATTATAAGAAAATTTTGCATATGTAATGGTAATTTATTAACATTATATTTTGACATAAATAAAAACGATATATCCAATATCACTACATTCATATATTTTAAGGCTCTGTTTGGCGCGGCGTTATTTCTCCGGTGAGTTTGGACTAAAACACCACCACCATAGAATAGATGTTTCGCTTGACAACTGTTACAACCACAATCAAGAAAAGAAAACTAGTTTTGAACATCAAAATGGATGAAGTTGCATAGGTAAGATTGGGTGTTCAAGAAAGACGGTTCATAACCACCGCGTTCACAACCGTCACCACCGTGCCAAATAGATCCTAAATCTTAATTGAATGATAGATGTATGTATATATTACAAATATATCATAAAATTGAATTTTTAAAAGATAATTTAATATATTAATATATCGAAGAAAATTTAATTTTGTATATTTATGTATATGTATATTTATTGTATATGTTTATTTTAGAATTATATTAATATTTATATGTATAAAAAATATTATAGCTTTAAGCAATAAGGTCCAAATGCCATGGTGGTTCAGTCTCTGTTAATTCTGAAGTGGCTGGAGTTCGAATCTCACCCTTCACCTATTTTTTGATATTAAAACAACGGGCTATTTGGCCCACCCACTTCTCTAAACCTGTGCCCGGTTCCTGGTTAAAAGGCCCGCCCGCCCGGTTTTTCGGTTCTGGGCCGGTTCGCTGTGCTACCGGACCTTGGCCCTTGACCGGGCCAGCCGGTAGTCCGGTCAGCGGTTCAACCGGTTAAACCAGCCGGTCCGGTCCGGTTTTAAAAATTTTGGATAAAACAAAGGCAAAAAGAGTGTGATAAAGGTAGTGGATAGGGAAGGATTGGGTTCCCTACTAAGGTCAAGTTGCAAAAGAGGTGACAGTTAGACCGGCGGCGTACAAGCAAGATTGGGACGTGTAGTGCCGAGCTCGAGCAAGGACATTTCGATGAAGAAAAGTGAAGGCAACCAGAGAAGAGCGGTCAAGGGTGGGAAGTCAGCTCTGTTGGCAAGGGCGGGGCTTGACGAACGAGAATGAAAGGTTTAGTGCTCGGTGGAAAGGGGGCATTGGATGGTATCGGGGAAAGAGGGGTTAGGGGCGGACTAGAAGAGTGGGGAAGGTCTGGGAAACTCTGTCGAAGCCGATGTGGGGCGAAGACAAGTGGGTGAGGCCATCGAAGGAGTCTAATGGCAAGGCCGGTATACATATAGGATACAATGGTGGAACTGAGAGCTCCAGAAGGGTGGGCGGTGCGGTTGTTGTTGAGGAAATCGTCGCAGACTATAGGATCTCACCAAGAACCGATGTGAAATCCATTTGCGATTCGTCTACCTATGTGGTGATAGAATTAAGCAACAGTGGCGTTGTCGACATCTATGAAGAGAGAAAAAGGGGTGAGATCCATGGCATTATCGACGGGTTTGTCGAACACGATCAGGGAGGTTGAATTGTAAGTAATTTTGGATTGTTGTGGCAGGACAAGTATTTGTGTATCTCCAAAGGTGGGGTGTCGATGAGGATCCCCTAACTTTTCTGGATGCTGCAAAGGAGATCCACAATTTCGTCGAAGGGCAGCGGGCTGGTACCCAGTGGTTGGAAGTGTAGCAGGCAAAGAGCAGCATGGTGGGTCATTGTTACCGGTGGGAAAATAGCTAGGGTTTGGGAGAGAACGACATTGCTCACAAATGACATTACAAGAAAGATGAGAGAATAAAAGAAAATTGCACTAAACGATAATAAAAATAGTGATACAATCTGAAGACAAGCTCTAGCAAAGCTCTTGGAGGCTGAGTCTTCCATAGAACTCTCTCTAAATGAGAGCCCAAGTGAGCAATGACCAAAAAGATGCCCAACATTCATACTTCCTTATATAGATGAGCGAGAGAACATATAATAAGAAATTACAAAATATTTTAATTGATACAATTAATTAAACAATATTTACTAATAATAACTAATCAAAATTAAGAAATTAATTGCAAAATTTATATCCTTGCATATGAGCATTCAAAATAGCTCTTATATAGCGTTGTCGATCAGCGTGGGCATGGTATCCATACTGTGTGTTCTTCTCTTGTCGATGCAAGTAAATTCACTCTAGTGTATGCATAACACTCCACCTCTAGCATCAAATCCCCTATATTGAATGCAGGATGAATACACATATTTCTACAAATATCAAGCTCATTAAAAATTTGGCTCAAACTCTTTCATGACAGTGTAAGGACTTGTTCGCTTAGAACTCAAACTCAAAGTTGGCCCAATGAGAACCTCTCAAATAATATGTTAATCATCACTGAATCACATTCAATGAATATTTCCTCTCATGTGATAACCCGCGCAAATTTTAAAAATTCTATTATTTAAATAACTTTGCGTTAGAGTATGACATGCAAAACAAGCACCAGATGCAAATGATAAATGATTAATCAGGCAGACTCACTAGGCCTACACAGGTTGAAACTTGAAAGTCTCTAAGAATTGGTGATTTATCAAAAGGTTCTTTAGTCAGTGTAGAAATATTCATTCAATGTGCAACTAACACACAAATTATTGCCCAAGACATTAACACTAAGATACGAGTTCATGGCATGCAAAATGTCTCTCAATGGATGGAACATGTGTGGAGGCTTACCGGGTGGTAAATACAAAAATTCAACAAGAATGTGATGATCACCCGAAAGAATATCTAAGACAATGACACAATGTCTAGGATGTGTAACTGACACCAAAAGGAAAAAGTTGGTCAGATGACTCTCCAGGAGGTATATAAGAAAATTTGGTGTGAATGTGATGATCCCTCAAACGAATACCCACAACATCCAAAATACGGCAAATGTTTCATAGATAGGACAACTCATCAGGTGGCTCAACCAAGGCTCAATGGGTAGTTCATTGAATAATTCATCAATAGTAGAATGCTCCTTCAGATAAGTATCATCGACAACGGTGGTGTCCTCAGGAACAGGTAAGACAACCACTACAAAATCAATATTATGCTCTTGGCTCTCGCGCAGGGCTTGACTTGACACTACAATGTGGAGAAACTTAGATTACTTGGTGAATCTATGATCAAGGGAGTAACTAAGTCAAATCTGGGGGTGGAGGAAGGATACATCACTATAGGAACACTGAGTCGCTCGTAATCACTCTCTTTCGAGGTCATAAGGTATGAGTTTGACTAAAGTGGCAGACAACTCATCAGACAATGCGCCACACTGGGCTGAGAGGACTCGGTATCAGATATATTGTCTTTCATGTCCAAGAGGAGAAAAGGACAAGAGTATGCATGGTGGTGGACTCGGACTGGGGAGAACTCATACTAGGGTGGTCAGGATATAAGTCTACTTGACTAACTGATGGAGATCACAATGATCCACTACTAATTTGTACGATCTGAGACCACGGATGCGTCCGGATGATTGTTTCGAACCGATTTTATGTATTTATTTTATATTTTTGAGTTGTTTTGACACCCGATAGATTCGGACATTCTAAACCGTCTGATCCAGGTGCCTAATTTCTTTTATGTTGTATTTAAACTTGCAAGGGGAGGTTGTGGGCATCGTGGGTATCTTCTCCTTTTGAAACTGTCAGTCATCCTGTCTCTCTGGTGCGACGGAGACAAAATGCTCAAACAAACGGAGCTTTATTCAAGATATGCATATGGCATTGACTAACATTTCAGGTAGTTATGGAGACGCCAAAGAGTTTGATATCCCAATAACATTGAATCAGGGATCACATTAAGTTTAAAGTTTTGCTAGTTATGGGGATAGTTACAAAGGATACTAATGTTGAGGTCTTGATGTTTGATATTTATACATAAGGGCCCATCCGGATCTCTAGAATTGGAATTGAGAATTGGAATTGAGGCAACAGAATTCTAATTCCAATGTTTGCAAGTTAGGAATTCCCTCGGAACCCATGGAATTCAATTTTGCAAGGTTTTGAAAACCGGACCGGACATCGAACTGACGGAGGGAAAGGTTCAAGGTTGAACCGGTCCAACCGGTTCAACCGGGGTCGAACCGTTACATATATATATATATTAGAAAATAGAAATAATTAACATTATCTTAGAAATTTACCTATAAATTGAAAATTTATTATCATTATATTGTGATACAAATAAAATAATGCATACATTATCACTATGCTCTGTTGAGTTTGGACAAAAACGACATTGTAATAGAGTAATAAAATGGAGATTTGGAATGACAATGGTTAAGATCACAATCAAGAAAATAAAACTAATTTTTTACTTTTAAACATAAAAGTGTACGAAGTTTCTTATATAAGGTCGGACGTTCAAGAGCGACGGTTCATAACCACCACGTTGATGACCGCCACCGCCGTGTCAAACAGAAAGTAAATTTTATTTGAAGGATAGATGTATGTATATATTAAAAATATATATAATTAATATTTATATATATGTAATTAATATTTATATAGATATGTATATTAATTATATATGTTTATTTTATATATACGTTAATATTTATATGTATAAAATATATTATGGGTTAAAACAATTAGAAGCAAATGGTCAGGTGGTCCGCTCTTAGCCTAATCTGGTCTTGGTGGGGGTTCAAATCCCCCCGCCAACATTTTTTCTGCTATTTAATAGCGGCCTTTGGCCCGCCCGATTTTGTGAAACCGCGCCCAGTTCCCAGCCCACCGGTCCGCCTGCCCGGTTCCGCGATTCTTGAGCGGCCCGTGGAGGGTCCAGTTTGCTTACCTGGACCGGACCGGCTGGGTCCCCGGTCCGCGGTTCGACCGGTCTGACCGGACGGCCCGGCCCGGTTTTTAAAAGCTTGCAATTTTGTGCTATGACCAATTCTTAGGGGTAAAGACAGGTATTTCATGCAATTCAGTTTTTTACTATGAGATTCATCGCCCGATCTTGCCACCGCCTGATCTCGCCGCCCCCTATCTCACCGCCGTCGCCCGATCCCGATCTCACCGTCGCCGCCCGATCTCACCGTTACTGCCAGATCTCATCGTCGCCGCCCAATCCCGTCGTCGTCGCCGCCCGATCTCACCGTCGTCGCCGCCCGATCTCACCGTCGTCGCCGCCATATCGCCCACCACCACCGCCCGATCACGCCGCCGCCGCCCGATCTCGCCGCCGCCACCACCTGATCTCGTCGTCGCCCGATCTCACCACCGCCATCGCTCAAACTCGCCGCCGTCACCGCCCGATCTTGTCGTAACCGCCCGATCTCGCTGCATTCGCATGATCTCGTCGTCTCTGCCCGATCTCGTTATCGCCCCCTGATCACGCCCCCAATCTCGTCGTCGTCGCCCAATCTCGTCGTCGTCGCCCGATCTCATCATTGTCGCATGGCCTCGTCATCGCCGCCCGATTTCGCTATCGTTGCCCGATCATAATTAATTGTTGGTACACTACCTGAAATTAATTTCTCTGGTATTGCGTTCCTTTTTTGCCAAGATATATATTTTCTGAGAGATCATAAAAGAGTAATTCCCTTCATTACATAATTTTCTTGCAATAACTTCGTCCCGAGTGACACAAGACTCCAACTTCAAATTGTTGTTGTTACCCGATCTTGCAGTCATGAGAAAAAAAAGTTTTAAACCAATTCCAATTTCAATTCTAGAAATCCACCCCACAGCTGAACTACATTGAAATTCAGACCAATTTCAATTCTCACGGAAATTGGAATTAGATGAATTCAAATTCTTGTGATCCGAACGGACTCTAATAGTTTTTATTACAAAGTCATTTGTAGAAAAAAAGGAGTTATAACAACGGTCAAAAATGTAGAAGACCAAGGATGGATTTAGTTGATTGTTATGGGCAACTCATTCAGGTCGGGGCTTAATCCCCATACCTCGGTCGAGCCACACAACAGGGTCGCGACTCATACACCCTAACCAGCTCTTCGCACCGGATACAATCAATAAGGTAGGTTGTTGAGGTCAGGACTTGATCTCAAGACCTCCTTGAAGAGATTCCTCATCTTGACTCCCTTCACCAACTAAGGTGCGGCTCAGTTGGTGAAGTGAAACAAGATGAGGGCTCTCTTCAAGGAGTTCTGGGGATCATGGTCTCAACAACCTACCGTATTGATTGTATCTGGTGCGGAGAGCTGGTTGGAGTGTATGCGTCGCGGCTCAATTGGTGAAGGGAGTCAAGATGAGGACTCTCTTCAAGGAGGTGTCTAGGGATCAATCCCCGGCCTCAACAACCTACCATATTGATTGTATTAGGTGTGGAGAGTTGGTTGGGGTGTATGGGCCGCAGCCTTATTGTGTGTCTCAATTGGGTTCTGGGGATTAAGCCCCTACCTGAATGAGCAGCCCATAACATAGATCAAATACTGACTAAATAATAAACAACTAGAATGAGTATGAAGTTGATAAATATAAACTAATATTTCAGAATATCAAATGATATCTAGATGTGGTAGGTTTAAATATCTTGACTTTACTATGGAAAAGGAATGGGAATCTAGGTGATGCAATAGAGGTTGGCTAGTGAACAAGAAAGTGTCCTAGGAGTATTTTGCTTTTAGAATATACCATGGAGACTTGAAAATCAATTTTATAAATCAATCATTAGACCAGCTATGTTATAGATTCAAATGTTGGGTGGTAAGAAATCACCAATAGTCACGTGTGGAAGAAACGGAAATGTTACAACAGATGTATAGTAAGATTAAGGATAGGTGGATAGGTGGAAAGAAATAAGGTAGTGGAAACAAGCTAAAGTGGTCATAAACTTCGGGGTGGGGTGGAGACGGGTAATTAAAAGAAATGGTTGTTTGGAAAAAAAGGCATGCTAGTTATTGAACCACTTTGCTGAAGAAACCAAAGAAGCACTTACTCAGTGCACTCATTCAAGGCAGTCAGAAGCTTTGTAAGTGTGTGACTAGTGATTTCAAAGATTGGTCTAGTACTTGTTTCTTGAATCTCTGCAAGTGCTGCAACTGCATTTGCCACTACCATTGGATTATTATCAGAAATCAAATCTTTAAGAGTATCAAGAAATCCCCTATCTTCAACCAGCTCAGCATTTATATCATATAGTTTAGCAACGCAAATTGCAGCGGTCTTTCTAACATAAGGATCATCATCCTGTAATTGGACCAAAACACGTGGAAAAGTTTAGGTGCCAAATAAATTTTCTGGACTTAACTGATAATAGAGTAGATTAAAAAATAAGATAAAATACTCAAAAGAAAATTACAATTCAACTAGAAAATATATTGTTAGTTAACTAAAAATACAAGTCATAAATAAACCTTGAGACATCTCTGAAGGGGGTCACATAAATATTCTGTAATTTTATCTACTCGGATGCATCCCATCGTCCTGACAGCTAAGGCCCGAATTAGAGGATTGGGATCTTGTGAATCCTACAAAGATATTCACAGAATGTGAGAAAATTAAAAGAACGGCATGACCAACATATAATGCTAAGTAGTCTTGAGAAAAACTAACGAAGAGGCCAACTACCAACAAATTATCCATAGACATAAAATCATAAAATACTACTTTAGGTGAACTTCAGAGGAAGAAAGCAACCTTTTACCTTCACAAAAGTGTTCACAGCTAGTATGGCAAGATCCGGTTGACTTTTTGCATAATTTATAAGATACAGATAGACAAGCTTTTTCAGCTCTAAATTTTCTGTTTGCATGCAATTGACAACGTCCGTGAACAACGAAGAAACATCCTTTCCAACGGTCATTGCAGCAATAACTTTCTTCACAGCATCCTTCTTCTTATCCTACACAACATACATGTGCTTCCTACCATTAGAGAACTACCATAAGGAGAAAATAAGAAATGAAAACTCAAATCAAACTAAAACACTGGACTAATCGAGAATCGAACTACAGAAGTATGGCAGCATCGAAGGTGCCAAAAAGCATTATTTTCCAACCAATCCAAGAAAGGTATATTTCCACAGCAACAATTAGTATCAAAGAATTTATAGAGAAAATTTCATACAGGATGGGAATGTTAAGTGTAATTTGTAAATGCAAAGGTAGAGAAAGGGAGCCTATAAAAAGTGAATAAATTTATGAGAAAATTATGTGGGAAGCTGGATAAACAGAAGTTACATGATTAGCATCATTGAAAGAAGATTTTAGTTATTTCATATGATCTTAGTCTCGTCTTAGCATTCATTGTGCTTTATCTATGCACGGGCATGTTTTACCAATTACCATTAAGCTGCACTACCCCCAACAGATTCACAATTAAGTTTCTGCCAAAAAAGATATTTAGGGTTCACAATCTTTATACAATCCGTAAACTAATGTACAACTTCTTCATATATCACACTCCCAGTTCTGCATTGTAAGATACATAATGTATTCACAGTGTATAAGAAATTCACTAAAATTAACGCTATAATGTAAAATAAGGTATTTTACTAACACGAAGGTAACACAAAGTTCCTCGCAACCAAATGAAATACTTTTATTGTTGGGTATGTTGAAAACAAGGAATCAAAGGAATAAGAAAAAATAGTGTCCTACATTCCGGATTAAATGTCAATAGCTGCAGAAAAACTGTCATGGTATAGCATTTTTCTGTAAGGTTTTGATTTACCTCCAAAATAAATGGTTACACTACTACATCTATAAATTTATGATGTTTTGGTCTAGTGGCTTCTGATATGTTCGCACGAACTACTAGCCAACCCACCGAATTCAGGCATTGCACCACCACTGACTGATGGGGAACACGGATTGAGAGCGGATTGATACTTAACGGAGCCCGGACAAGTCCACATATGCATGAGGCGAAGATATGATGATCCAACAGCAGCACAGCCCGCCTCCAGATTTCCAGCCCCAGTGCCGCCAACTCCTACAAGCTACAACCGCCCACCGCCGGACCCTCTTGTTTGTGAGTTTCTTGTATTGTTTTTTATCATATATTGAATATTGGATTAATATCATATTTTTACAAGTGCTTCCTGCTTTGTTTTCATTGTTTCCCTATAATAATCAGTAAGTGAATGTTTTGGTTTAAGGTCCTTCGTGCGAAAGACGTGTATTGCTCGCTTAACTAAAATTATTGTGAATGCCATGTAGTATCACTAAACTTTTTTAGTTCTTACCAATCAATTAATTTCAAGATTAATTTAATCATGCACACATCATATTGACTACGTCTGAGCAAGTCAACCCAACACCAGTCATATAGGTTCACATTTGTGTTCGTTCACCTCCACTGACTACCCTTTGTCATATTTGGTAGCAAAGACAAGGGTTTGGTCCACTTGCATGTTACATAATTGTAAGACTTTCCGCCGGTCAATGTACGACCCAAACCTAACTAGCGACAGAACAACCAACTCCAACCCCAAAATGACTCCAGCAGAATTCCAATAGTTGATGCTAGATTGGTTTGATCAGATGAACGCACAATTTGATGGTCTCTGCACTCGCATCAATGCCCTCGAGGACCAACGCAGTCAAGGCACTCATAGGAGAGAGAATGTTACCATCCCACCTAACGATCATTATGAACAGCATGACACCCTCCCTCCTCAAGATTGGTGTGCTAGGAATCAACCCTCGCGAGAGCTTGTCTCACCTATGAGGTGAACCCTGGATCACATTCATGATCGTCGACTAGGACCCGCCCAAAACAGATCGTTCCATCCACAGGAGGACTATCAACCTTGACAGTCTGTCTGTCGTGATCGAGTCCAAGTCCATTTTGATTATGGGCGGGACGACTACTATGATGGTTACTCTGAACCACATAGGGCACCACATGCTGAGGATGGCATCACTCTCTATATGTATTGACACTCCTACCTTTGACGGCCATTAGACCCAAAGGTCTTTAGCGACTGGCTCTAGTAGATGGACCACTACTTCAGGTGGAATAATATGACAAACGAGTGATGTTTTAGATTTGTGAGGACTAAGCTTATAGTCCCGACGAAGATCTTCTAGAATAAACTGGAGAGATCACTCCATCGAGACGGATACCATCATATTATTCATTGGGAGAATACAAAGCGCTATTAAAGGGAAAATATCTCCTTACCTTCTATCGGGAACAGTGGTGGGACAAACATTACGAATTGCGCCAGGGCAGGCTATCAGTGGTTAATTATATATCTCGATTTGATGAGTCGACTGTGATGAGTGATCTATGTAAGGTGACTAGCGCCACCATTTTTCGATTCCATTCAGGATTGGGGGATGAGTTCCGTAGGGAGCTTATCCCACATGACTTGGATACAGTAAAACAGATTTTTTAGATGACCCTCGAATAAGAGCAATACCTTCAATTATAATGTGAGATTCAAATAATTCATGCAACTTCTTTCACCTAAAATCTTGCCAGAAGCTATTTTGTGCATACAACTAGGACCTAAATACAATAACATTGTTGATTTCCTTTTCTAATCATTTGCGTGTAAGTTTTATTCATTAAAATGAACCTCGCACGAAAACTCCGCATTCTTAAATCTTAGACACGATAGTTTTTGTCTAGTTCTTCTTTGTTACTCTCAAGAGTTTAAAAAATTATTTTGATGATGGCAAACTAAATATTAGTATTGGCAATCCTAGTAGGAGCTTATGTGCATCATATATTTGTTAAATAGAGAACCTAAGCTATATGATTATACGATCAGTACAAATTGACAGCCTACATTATATGATTATAAGCTTACAATAGCTAGTGTTTGATATATTTGCCAAGTTGCTCATTTGGCACATGAAACATGGTAACTTAAATAAATATAGAAGTTCTAAAGTGGAGTCGCCGCCAACTCTAGCTTTATAAGAGGATTCATGGTCGATATGGGATAAATAATATAAATACACTGGGATAAGCTATACATGATTTCACTGTCATCTTGAAATAGCTAACATGCATTTTAAGAAAATATAATTATTTAGTTAGATATAAAAGTGGTGCAATCAAGTTACAAACAAACATTTTTGTAGAAGGGAAGAACAAACTTCTTGAAAAAATCTTAAGGTGAACCAAACATCGAGTTTGGAAACACAATATATGGTACTGATCATATAGGAAAATTTAAAAAAAAATGTAAAGACGAAGGTTTAAAAGGTGCATTTAAAATATGAGAAGTTATTAAGCTCTAAAGATCGATTATTCAAATAGGGAAATTGGACATTATCAATGATTTACATTATCTAAGTTAAGTGTGATAGATATGATAATGCTAAGAAGGATGAGAGGAAAACTAAAATGAAAAAGGAGTGACAGCTATAAATGATAATAATATAAAATGGACTATTGAGCATATACAAAAAAATACTCAAAGATACACCAGTTGGACAAATATATAAAACTTGTCTTGATGGACAGGTGGGATAAAAGGTAGATCCGAAGTAAATGAAAGTTATACAATATAATTTAAGTAGTCTAGTTTTAATATATCGAGCAACACTCGATGGGAATGAATGAAGAATACGGATTAATAAATCCAACAACAAATAGTTAGGTTAAATTTATTGATGAACAACATCTTATTTACCATGAAAACCCACCATTTGAGGCTTCCTAACAACTACATATTCCTCCACAGGTTCTCATTTACAAGCTAGCAATTCCTCTTTTAATTTAATTCAAATTTGCAATGCCAACATGATGTAGAAACTAGCTCATGTATAAGGAAAGATATGATGTACTTAGGCATTAGTGAGATTATGACTAAAGATGGGCACAATCGCGACAAAGGATCAATATAGCCGACCCGACTATAGTGGGAAAAATTCTTGAGTGTTGTTGTTGTTGCAATGCCAACATAAAATGAGCTTTCCTAAGTAAAACCTTCTGTTAGAACCTAGCTCAGCTTATTGGAACAAATCACATTTCCAATCTATTGACCAGAAAATACATAAGGTAGATGCTTTCTTCATTAATTTTCCACAACCAACATTTCATCGAATCTTTCGCTTTTCGAGCAAACCCCGCATATCGCAGGATCTGGCACAGAGTACACCATAACACATCAGGTTTGTGAGGAAAGTGATTGGAGGAGAGATGATTACCTTGTACTGTGAATTCAGCTCCTCCTTTAGCTCGGGGATCTCCCCTTTCTTGGTGGTGGAAAAGTACTTGGAATCGTGCCCGCTCATCTTTGCTCCTTAGTAGGTCGCAATGTCTGTTACAATTTTGATGCATATCAAAAATTGGGAAATTACATTTTAAATATCAAAACTGTGATCTTTTAAATATTGTGGCACAATGGATAAGTTTACGATTAACATTAAGCGGTAACCAATCAAGTGCTCGCAAACGCGCCAAAATTTTTAGCATTCAAGCAAAGATTTGACACAATTTAATAAACCTGCACAAGCATTATCCAGAAAATCGAACAAACAAGAATTTAAGGTTAACCACAAATAAGAAAGTATGATGTTTAGGGGGAAGCTCAGAAATTTTTTAAAGATCATAAAATATAAGCATAAAGTTATACGAAACAGGTTATGAGCAAAGATGGAAGGTTATACCTCGGGCGACTAGGCGCAGTTAGGTGCCGTCTTCTGCCGCTCTGGTTGGAGGAGTCTGAGGATGAAACTGGATGCTAAGATTCAGCAGTTTGGGATTGGATTTTCTGGTTCGACAGGTAGCTGAAAGGGATCCCAACGGTTTACTGTTTCAGAGGATCAGCGGATTGAGGGGGTTTAGTCATGTTGATTTGGAGTTAGGATGCTTGAAGATGGAAGACGGGGAGTTCAAAGGAATGGGAGGGACGTTAGTGTGGAGGAGAAGAGTAATTGGGCTGCTGGAGTGATGACTCTCTAGGAAGAAGATCGGCGAGCGTTGGAGAAAGGAACAAAGTCGGGTCTCCAGGGGGCGTCGTTCCAAGGGAGGATGCTCGGAGTGGGATCGCCGGAGACTGACCTTCCGACGGGGTGTAGCAGTGGAGCCGATCGACGTGCCTAGGGCGAAACGACGAAGGGGAAGGTGCGCCGGATGGAACCGCACGGGACAAGATCCGTCAATTTCTTCTCCAGGGGAATTTTCGCACTCTGCACCTCCAATAAGGAGGTTTGGCACCTTGAACCCTTAAATTTTAGTTTTGACATTTTGCATCATTCAAACACCCTAAATTAGCGTTTTCCACTCTCTCCTATTTATCAGTATTTTTTAATCCCTTTTAATTATATTAAGGGTAGTTTTGTCATATAAATCAAGTAGAAAGTTCTCTTACCGTCCTCCGCCGCCATTTCCAGCAGCAGTGGCGCCCGTTTCAAACGGTCTCTGCTGCCGGCTAGCTTCTGGCTTATGTTCTTCCCATGGAGGAAATTTTTGCCCGCGATCTGAACTCTGTTCAAGTATAACTTTGTATGCCTTTTTCATATAAATATGTTATCTGGTTTGATCTCTGAGCTCAGTATAACTTTTTTATTTTTTTTGTTCATTCATTATCGTTTGAAACCCCTTATTAGATTTAGGGTTTCTCGCCGAAAATCCTATTTCTATGAAAATATTCTTCGTTCTTGCTTTAATTTTTTGTTCTTCATTAGGTTAAAGGATAATGTGGATTATTAGAGCTAAAGATGCAAGTGCTTGTGCATTCTACATGCCGTTTGAAATCTCCTTATTCACTATCTGAATGCACCATTTAGGTTCATTCATAGGTTCTGCAAACGTAGATTACATAGCTGATGTAATCAATTATTTTGACTATTGTAATTATGATGAGATAGTGCTAAATGATTTGAATGAAATGACAATAAACCTTAGTCACAATGAATGAGTCAGATTTTTTTGTTGTTTATATGTCCATAGTGATTGCAGAATTTGTTATTGTTGGATAATAATGAGGTTGTTAAAAGTTTGATACAATATATCAACTTGAAAAGAGAAGTTGATGTTTATGCCGAAACTGTGGAAGCTCAACCTGAACAAGATATGCATGGAGGCAATGATGATACTGCACCAATAAAAAAACTTCAAAATTACAGCGACTCTGTGAGCAATGAAGATGACACTGATGGCACAGATTTCACTTTTATTGATGATTTTCTAGATGGTGATTATGATAGTGATGACTTGCAATTTGATGAAAATATTGATGAAGTTGTCGAATTGGTCGGTTGTAAAGAGCAACTCAAATGATTGAGCACAATAGTTCTCTTACCACCACAAATTCAAAGGAAAGCAGATCAACACATTGTCAAATTTATCAAGGGATGCAGGTGAATCATATTTTGAATTTCAAGTTGGACTATGTTTTAATACAGCTCAAGATTTCAGAGATGTTGCACAGACCTATTCCAATATGCAAGAGAGACCTATTAAATTTTAAAAAAATCGTAGTGATAAAGTGCAGGTTACTTGCGAATATGATTGGGTAATGTGCGTTGCATTCATCTCTAAGAATGACCACACCTTTCAAGTAAAGACAATCAGAGGTCAACACACATGCTATATAGCCCAAGTTCTAAGCATTGTACTTCAGATTCCCATGCAAATAAATATCAACACGACCTGAGAAGTAATCATGAGTGGTCTGTATGTTCAATAAAAGAAACTATGCAAATGAAAAATAGAGCTTTTTCTATTTGGAAGATGTATATAGCAAAAAATATGTCCACAAGATAATTCATGGTACATAGGTGGAGCAATACATCAGACTATGGGACTACTATGAAAAAATCCGTCAAACTAATACTTATACAACAGTAAAACTGCAGTGCAAACAAGTATCTGAAAATCAAACATGTGTATTCAAACGACTATATATATGTCAGGGTGCTTTAAAAATGAGTTTTATTGTTGGATGTCGGCCAGTTATAGGATTTGATGGAACTCACCTAAAAATGTCTACTCGAGGAGTTCTATTATGTGTAGTTGTAATTGATGGGAATAATGATATGTATCATATAGCTTATGTTATGGTTTTAAGTGAGACTAGAAAAACCTAGCAATGGTTTATTACTAAACCTGCTAGATTTAAATATTGTAAATCAAAATGCATGGACTATAATTTCTGATAAATAGAAGAGACTAATACCGACAATTGAAGAATTATTACTGAAAGACTTTGTTTCAAGATCCTAAACACCTAGAGGGGGGTGAATAGGTTCTAATCTTTTTGAGTCTTTTTGATTTTAAGGCAAACAGATATTTGTAACTTCTTTTAGCACAGAATAATTCTATCTACAGAAATTAAATACAACACAGCAAACACCAGATCTATAGTTGTTCCCCAAGATATGGGTGCATCCACTTTCCCCCTTCGCATATCCAGCAGATAACTGGATTCAGCCTAACTTCCTTCCACTAGCTCGGATCCGCATATCTTACAAACTCAGAACCCAAAATGGTTCCTACACCTCAGACTTTACACAAGTCCTACCTCAGATTCTTCTCTGAATCCTACCTCAGGCCTCAGTCCTACCTCAGGCCTCAGCCCTACCTCAGCCTTTATAATTAGGCTTACAACTCCGACTTTCCACAAGTCCTATCTCAGGCACACTGCCCTACCTCAGCCTTTATAATGTTAGGCTTACAATCTCAGATCTAACAATAGATCCTACAAGAATTTGTGAGTAATAAGTATCAGAAAACTTCACCAGCTAGATTTCTCTATTGATGTTGTCTTCTTGATCAGTTCTTGTATAGACTGATCCTTCTGATCCAACCTAACTTAGCTTTTCAAAGCTTCTTGATTAGGACAAATAAGGTATATCTACTCTTGAAGTTGAAGTTGATCTTCAGTCAGCTTCTTCCTTAGATTCAGATTGAACTCTGAATCTTTCTTGCAGAAAAAATCTTGATCTGTTAGAGTTCTTCTTTATGATCCCGAGATCTTTCTTATTGATGCCTCACGTTGTTGTTCTGTCATTTCTGATCTGGCTCTTATATAGAGCTTACTTCATGGTTACCGGCTTCCGGTTCATAACAGACTTCTGACAGTTCTGACAGTGATGTCAGACCAGTTAGTTATGACAGCTGTCAAGTCACCAGTCACGTCACCAGGTTCTTAAATGTCTTTTCAACTCAGCATACAACACTCAACAGACTGCTTCACATGTGTAGACACATATAGACTAAGTGTCGACACAAGTCTTCATGGTGTTGACACAAATACTCCAAGTGTCGACACAGTCATACTTCTGCTTCTCGACACTGTTTTTTGTATATGTCGACACAAGTCCTGTGTGTCGACACAGCAGCTTCTTGTCTCGACATTTCTGTTGCAGACAGATGGCGTTGAGTATTTGTCAAATGGCATTGAGTGTGTGTCGACACAAGTCCTGTGTGTCGACACAAGTCCTGTGTGTCGACACAATTACTTCTAAACTCGACACAGCCTCTTGAGAGTTGGTGTGTCGACACAAGTCCTGTGTGTCGACACAATTGCTTCAGGTGTCGACATAGCTCCTGAGTGTCGACTCGTCTTCTATTTTAAGTGTCGACACAATTCTATTTTAAGTTGTCGACACAATTCTGGATGTCGACACAGCTGCTTCTTTAGGTGTCGGCATAGCTTTGAGTGTCGACACAACCTCTTTATAAGTGTCGACACATTTTGTCAGTGTGTCGACACAGCTTTCCTGAGTGTCGACATAGCAGCTGGGTGTCGACATAGCTTCTTCATAAGTGTCGACACATTTCGTCTGTGTGTCGACACAGCTTGTCTAAGTATCGACACAATCTCCTTGAGTGTCGACACAGATTCTTCACAAGTGTCGATACTTGTACTTAGAAAATTTTCCTTCAAATTTTTAAACTTGCACAATGAAACTCAAACTTCTATCAAATACACATTGATGCATATCATTGACTAAGTTGTGGCTTCTCCAAATCTAGTACACATTTTCCAATGTACCCAACAATTTCCCTCTATTTGGAGAAATCATAACCCTTAGTTAAAGATATACATCTCTTAAGATAAAACAAAATTGTAATAGAAGTAAAAAACATTTAAGAGCAGGTTATTACATAATCATTGTAAACAACAACCACTTAATA
Source organism: Platanthera zijinensis (assembly GCA_039513925.1). NCBI lineage: Eukaryota > Viridiplantae > Streptophyta > Magnoliopsida > Asparagales > Orchidaceae > Platanthera > Platanthera zijinensis. The sequence goes on along the minus strand of CM077079.1, from coordinate 13,594,182 downwards.
CTGAAACAGATTTCATTAATCCGAAAAACTTTGGTTTACATGAATTTCTTATAGAACTAAAGGAAAAATAATACATTATTCTATTACAAGAACCTAGCAATCCTATTACTGACTAGGCTCCTTAATAACTGTTCCTTTGCCAGACTTGATTTTAGCCTGCACAAAAGGTTCAGCATCTTCAGCTGGCTTTTTCCCTTTGAGAGCTTTCTTCTTTAATGCTTCAGCCTTGATCTTCTTTCTTTCAAAATAGTGGAAAGGTTTTGGGAAGTACTTGTTTGGCTCTTGAGCATTAGCAGGTAGCTTCCCAGCCTTAGCACTTCTTCTATGTTGAAGAATTGCTTCTTGTCCTGCTTGATATTTATTCCACTCTTGTTCAGAATACCACTTACCCCTGTCATGAGTTTTATCCTTAACAGCTTTCCAGGCAGTAAGTATGATATTTCTAGAAGTTGGGCTCCACTGCTCAAAATCTGGCTTCAGCTCAGCCTGCTCTCTGAATCTCTTCTTGGAAAGTTAAGCTTCCTTCTGAGCTTCTAATGCAGCTTCTGACATTTCAACCTTTTCCAGAATTACATTTTGTACCTCTGGTGGAGAACTATACATTTTTAGCACTTCTTCTTGAACCATCTCAAAATTAGCTGGGGGATAGATCACCTGAGCAACTTCAGGCTGATCTCCTTCAAAATATTCAGGTTGTATCCTAGACTCGGCTATATTAGCATCATCACAAAGAGGAGGATATCCAAGAGTAGCTCTGATGCTATTGGTAGTCCATTTAGTATGGTTAGAGCTGGCTTTGACTAGTAATCTCTCCTCCTTTATGACTTCTCTTGCAACATGATCTCTTATATCTTCTTTCTGGAATCTGACTTGATCAGCTATATATTCAGTTCCCTCTTTAAAATAAGCTCTGAATTTAGTCAGGAAAGTTTTAATTTTCTCCTGAGATTCTTGATATGTGGCTTTGATAGCAGATATATCTTCCTGGATTTGCTTGGAGATTTCAGCCTTCAGAGTAGTGCTAGAATCAGTGAGCTTTGTCAATATTTCATAATGTGATTCCTTGAGATTTTCATTCATCCTCAACTGATTCTCCAGTGCATATCCCTGCTTCACTTCAATTTCATCCACTTTAGCTTGTATATCTTGTTGTTGCTTGGTCAGGAACACCACAGCATTACCTCCTTTATGGAAGCAATCTGTCATCTCCTTCTTATTTTGATTTACTTCAAATCTAATGGATTTGATGTCCTGGGCCAACTGAAACTGTAACTCCTTATGAGTTTCATCCACATATTTTTCTATAGTCTGCCTTTGATTATCTAATTTTATCTACATCTGGACCAGTAAAGAACTGAAGTCCATGCTTGATGCAGATGGTGCAGTTCACAATTATAAAGCTTTTTTATATCCAAAACTCTTCTTCTTTAATACAGACAGGTTTCTTTTCTTAGCCAATATGGCTTCTTCATCTTCAGAAGATTCAGATGTACTTTTAATATCAACAGTTTTCTTTTCAGCTGGGGTATCCTTGGATAACTCCCCCTCAGTCCTTAGAATTTCGTTTTCTTTTTCAATTTCCTCCCCCTCAGTCTTATCAGTAAGAGGATCAGGAAACAATTCTTCCATTGTAAATTCCTGCTATATCTGTTCAGAAGGAATAAAATTAGTTTTTTTTAACTACTTAAAAGACTAATACCACTTGAAAGACCTCTTTTGTTGTGTAAACAAAAGTGTCCCTTTGAATAATTTTTGAGGAGAATACTATAATACATCACTAGTCTGTGGAGAAGATACTTACTGGCTCATTTTGAGCATTATTCTTATCAGTTACTTCAGCTGCAGTGTTAATTTCAGATACAACATCCATTATTGTGTCTGCAGCTAAGTCACTATCCAGGACAGCATCATCAATACCTCCCCTTTGGGCAGGCAACTCAGTTTCTTTTTCTAGGTTTTCCCCCCTGGAGTAGAGTCAATTTGTTGCTCTTGGGGCTCACAGTCCTTTGCTTGAGCATGAACATCTTGTTGTTGTTGGTATTCATCATAACTGAAGACCACTTCCTCCTCAGAATCATTGGAGGAGTCAGCTTGTACAACCACCTTCTTTTTCTTATTGTCTTTGTTAGTTTGATTCTTTGGAGCAGGGACTTCCTTGGTTATAACTCTGTCCCACCCTAACAGTATCCTTACATCCATTTTTCTCATATGATTTATCTTAGTGTCATTTGCTTGTTTCAGAACATCTGAAATTACTGATGTTAAGCATAGGCTGAGGATCCTTCCCAGGTTAGGTTTCTTTATTCCTTCTTGTAGTTTATCAAACACTACTGCTGCCCAGTCAGTGTTTATCTTGAATATGATTCTTATCATCAGATTGAACATGTGGGCAGAAATCTGATCATGTTCACCTGTTTTGTAGATAATTGATAACTTCGCAAAAAGAAGTTATCTTGCTCCCTATTTTAACCATATCTATTGATTTTATATCATAATTATGAATGAAAAGTTTAAACATTCAAATACATTATTAATTATAGTTGAAATGATTAATACGGTTATGTTGGCATGATTTTACGATAGGATTTGTGAAGAAATTGAGTTGAGGACCGAAGGCTACAAGTTGTTGAGAAACTGGAAAATATTGTAACATAATTTGGATGTTATAACATTCCTGGCAGGTCAAACAGTGCAGAAATCCAGCAATTGAAAGGTTACAACACCGCTCTGGAATGTTACAACATTATGAGCAGTTACAGGAAACTGAATCTCGAATTTCAGCCATTTTCAACCGTTGCACTTGAAATTAAAGCACCCGTTCAACATAAAAATATTACAAAATAGTGGGCCCCACTGGGAGGAGGATTAAGGAGAGTTTAAAAGAGGATTTATTCGGCCATAAAAGGGGGATCTTTTCATTATTCGGCCATTAAGAGAGGAGGAGAAAAACCTGTGAAGAATTGCTGTCAAGGGGGAAACCAGTCCAGTTCTCGGCATTCAGGCTGAAGGAAACACTTCCACGTCACTGGAGAAGGGAAGATTCACATTTCTTTCGAAATGTTTAGTAAGATCTCTTCAGTTTTGTGTTATTTTTCTGCAGTCATGAACTAAAACTCTCTAGTCTTGCATGATGAGAGTAGTATGTGTATTTTGATGATGAACATCTTTGATTTTGAGTTTGTTTTGTGATTATCTTTATAGATCTTGTGATTTTTATGGTGAAATTGTTGGATCATGTCTTTTTATTATATTGTACCGCGAGAATCGAGAGATGAGCGTCGTAACGTTAATTTAAGGGCTAGTTTATCGCAGTGCGAGAATCGAGAGATGAGCAGTGTGAATCATTAGCCAAAATTTCGTTATTTTTACGGCGTTTCAAGAATCGAGAGAGGAGAAACGTGCGTGCATCACAAGATCTCTTGAGTTTTGAAAAGTGAAAGAGATTTCCTTTTCATGCTAGAGAATTAGATTTTTGCGCTTCATAATATTTTTCGTTTCGCCTAAGTTAGAGATAACTAGGGTTGCGTAGATATTAAGACTTCTTGTATCGAGAGATAAAGATTTCTTCTTTGAAAATCATCGCAAGATAATTCAAAGCTAAACCAAATGAAATATTTATTTTATCATCATCATGTTATACATATAAAATCAGAAATGCAAGGCTATTTTTTCTAATTGCTAAAAAGTTACTCTAAAATCTAGTTAAATTAATTTTAATATTTATCTAAAAGTTTCAATCTATTTTCAGAAAATCAATTAACCATTTTACTTGGATTCATAGAAACGGTGTAGCTAGTAATTGTAAGCACTAAACTCATCACTTCTCCGTGGGAACGATCTCACTCACTCTGTATTACTTGTACGGCACGTATACTTGCGTTTTCAGCTCTATTTTGCGCGTATCAAGTTTTTGGCGCCGTTGCCGGGGAATGTGCAACGGATTTAGTGTTTTTCTCTTACAATATTAGTGAACCTTAGTACGTGGAGGTCAAGTTTTATTTTCACTTGTTAGTTTATTGTATTTAGGTTATCATCTTTGTTATCTTGTAGTGTATGTCCAGGTATCGAACCGTTGAATTAATTCCTCTAAATTCTGAAATCGAACGAACCTGTAGACGAAATCGAAAGTCAACTAGGCTGGAACAACTTAATCAACTAGCAATGGATAATCCCAATCAAGACGATGAGCCTCACCAGAACGGGCAGGATTTAGGTGGTCAAGTGGAACATAATGAACACCCAAATGAACCAAGACGAACTTGTCGTGATTATAACATGCCTTTTAGGGGAGGGGTACAGTTTAGTATCGCTAGACCCGCGATAGAGGCCAATAACTTTAAGATAGATTCCATGGCAATGCAACTTGTTCAAAACAACAAGTTTGGGGGTCTTAATCATGAAGACCCTAACTCTCACCTTAGAACTTTCATAGAGATATGTGACACGTTTAAGATTAATGGTGCATCTGATGAAGCCATTAAGTTACGCTTGTTTCCTTTCTCCTTAGAAGGGAAAGCGAAGGACTGGTTGAACTCATTACATCATGAGTCCATTACTACTTGGGCTATTTTAACCGAAAATTTTTTATCCAAATATTTCCCTCCATCCAAAACTGCTAAGTTAATGCGGGATATCTCTACATTCATGCAAGCGAATGGAGAAACCCTATATGATGCGTGGGAACGATTTAAGGAATTACTACGTAGATGTCCCCACCATGGGCTAGCCATTCACCAACAAGTATGGACGTTCTATAACGGCCTTCAGACATCTACAATGATCCAAGTAGATGGAGCTGCAGGAGGTTCGCTGATGAACAAGTATCCTGAAGATGCCTACGGTATTTTGGAAGAGCTATCTTCCAATAATTACCACACGATTGAGCGTCAAGTACATCCTCCCACTACGGCAGGATTGTATCAAGTTGACCAATTAACGTCATTTGCAGCCCAAATGACGTCCCAATTTAATAGCATTAACAAGAGGTTAGATGCTTTGACGTTGAACCAAAATCAAATGAATCCTCAAGTCAATAGCATTATTACTCCCATAGTTTCTCCTAACCCTACCGTAACAATTGAACAACTCGTAGGGGGTAATGAAGAAGTTAATTATTTAGGAGGGTATTATAAGCAAAATACAAACCCTAACCCAAACCACTATAATCCCGAATGGAGAAACCATCCTAATTTCTCCTGGAAGAACAACTCCGGTCCTACTCCACCACACTTATTTAATTCTAATGCTAATCCTCAACATCAAAACAATCATTCCAATCAAGCGGGACCATCTAGAAAGGTAACGGATGACTTCATCATAGAATCGATGCAAAAGAATGAAGCCCGGTTCTCTAGTTTGGAAGGGTCAATGAGAATGATTGAAACGCAACTAGGACAAATCGCCACCACTTTAAGTATGCGACCGCAAGGCACACTCCCTACGGATACCACACCCAATCCCAAGGGAGATAATCATCATTGTAAGGCCATCACATTACGAAGCGGTCGTGAGTTAATAGTTGGTCAAGACACTAATCCACATGAACAAAATAAAAATCAAGATCAAGAAGGAGTCAAGGGTCCTAGTGAGCAAGTAATAATAAAAAGAAATGAGGGAGATAAGAGTGAGGAGGAAGGAGTAATAACAGGAAGAAATGATAAGGAAATAGAAAGAGAAAAAGAGGAAAGAAGGAAGGAGAGCCCACGAACCTATCCACCACCACCTTTTCCCCAAAGGCTAAAAAAGAGCAAATTAGACCAACAATTTCAGAAATTCTTAGAAATCTTTAAGAAGTTGCAAATTAATATACCCTTTGCCGAAGCATTAGAACAGATGCCGAGTTACGTAAAGTTCATGAAAGATATATTAAATAAAAAACGGAAGTTTGATGTGAACGAAACGGTAACCCTTACACATGAATGTAGTGCAATTCTCCAAAGGAGATTGCCACCAAAACTAAAGGACCCCGGAAGCTTCACGATTCCGTGTTCTATTGGGCATCAATTCGAGGGAAAGACTTTGTGCGATCTAGGGGCGAGCATAAATCTTATGCCACTTTCAATTAATAAGAAGTTAGGATTGGGGGAGATTTCCAAAACATCGCTTACATTACAATTAGCCGATAAATCTCTAACCTTTCCAAAGGGGATTGTAGAAGACGTCTTAGTCAAGGTAGAAAAGTTTATCTTTCCGGCAGATTTTGTGGTATTAGACATGGAGGAAGACAAGGAAGTACCCATTATAGTGGGTAGGCCTTTCTTAGCCACCGGGAAAACTTTAATTGACGTACACAAGGGTGAGTTAACCATGAGGGTTAACGATGAACAAGTGACTTTTAATGTACTAAAAGCCATGAAATTCCCTCGTTTAGAAGAAGATGGCATAGAGGAAGTCAAGAGTATGACCCTTCATGATTACAACTTAAGTGAGAGTCTAGAAGAAGATGTAGAGGAGGGGATGGAAGAAGAGAAATCTGATTTTGAGAACGAAATTCAAGAATGCTTTGAAATAAGTACACGTTCACCGACATTCACTCGTAAGCCGGATATTTTAGATATGACAGATAAGACATGTGCAAATAAACCTTCCATCATTAGTCCACCCACACTTGAGTTGAAACCATTACCTAAACATCTGGCCTACGCATATCTAGGAGACAATGATACATTACCGGTCATTGTCAACTCAAAATTATCACCAGATCAACATCAACAACTCATAGATTTGCTGAAGCAATTTAAATTAGCCATAGGTTGGACGATCGCGGACATAAGAGGGATTAGTCCTTCAGTATGCATGCACAAGATTCTCCTAGAAGAATCTTACAAAGGTTCAATTGAGCCTCAATGCCGCCTCAGTCCACTTATGAAAGAGGTCGTAAAGAAAGAAATAATAAAATGGTTAGATGCAGGGATAATATACCCTATCTCCGATAGTTCTTGGGTCTCTCCGGTTCAATGTGTTCCGAAGAAAGGAGGGATGACCGTAATAAAAAATGATAAGAACGAATTAATATCGACTAGAGCCATTATATGGATTATCGCAAGCTTAACAAGGCTACTAGAAAAGACCACTTTCCATTGCCTTTCATCGATCAAGTTCTAGATAAGTTGTCTGGTAATGATTTCTTCTGCTTCTTAGACGGCTATTCCGGGTATAACCAAATCACGGTTGACCCGGAAGATCAAGAGAAAACTATCTTCACGTGCCCTTACGGAACATTCGCCTTTAGGAGAATACCATTTGGTCTATGCAACGCACCCGCCACGTTCCAACGGTGTATGATTGCTATATTTTCAGAAATTATGGATCATGGTATAGAGATCTTCATGGATGATTTCTCCATCTTCGGAAAATCATTTGGAGAGTGTTTAGAGTGCTTAGAAAGAGTGCTTGCGCGATGTATCGAAACTAACCTTGTGCTGAACTGGAAAAAGTGTCATTTCATGGTACGCGAAGGCATCGTGCTAGGCCATCATGTGTCAAGCAAGGGGTTAGAAGTAGATAAGGCCAAAATTGAGGTCATTGAGAAATTACCCCCTCCTAGGAATGTGAAAGAGTTAAGGAGTTTCCTAGGGCATGCGGAATTTTACCGAAGGTTTATCAAAGATTTTGCGAGAATTGCAAAACCTCTTAGTGGATTGTTGGAAAAGGATACAAAATTTCAATTTGATGAAGACTGTTTGAGTGCATTTAATAAATTAAAGAAGCAATTAACCACGACACCAATTGTGGTGGCACCCGACTGGAGTGAACCATTTGTCTTTATGTGTGATGCGAGTGACTATGCCGTTGGTGTAGTGCTAGGTCAAGTTAGAGAGAAACTTTTTCACACTGTAGCTTACGCGAGCAAAACTCTGATCGAAGCTCAAATCAATTACACCACGACTGAGAAGGAGTTGTTGGCAGTAGTCTACGCCTTCGAAAAGTTTCGATCTTATCTTTTATGCACTCGAGTTACCGTTTTTACTGATCATGCGGCCATCCGTTATTTGATGGAAAAGAAAGATACAAAGCCGAGATTGATTCGTTGGGTACTATTATTGCAGGAATTCGATTTGGAGATTAAGGATAGAAAGGGCGTAGATAACCCTGTAGCAGACCATCTTTCTAGGATCGAACCAGAGGAATCTTATTATCATTCAGAGATTGAGGAGAGATTTCCAGATGAGCAAATCTTAGCTATATCAGAGGGGTTAGTGCCATGGTACGCCGATTACGTCAATTACCTCGTTAGTAACATCTTACCTTCAGATTTAAACTACCAACAACGAAAGAGGTTCTTACACCAAGTGCGGTCTTATATTTGGGACCCACCTTATTTGTTTAAAATTGGTGTTGACGGAGTAGTGAGGAGATGTATCCCGGAAGTAGAAATGCATCCTATTTTAGAAAATTGTCATAGTTCTCCCTACGGAGGACACTTCAAGGGAAATAGGACAGCTATGAAAGTCCTGGAGGCCGGATTCTATTGGCCTACATTATTTCATGATTCTAGAGAACATGTGAAAAGGTGTGACCGATGTCAAAAAGAAGAAAATATTAAGAAGAACGAAGCTATGCCTATGAACCCAATTCTAGAAGTTGAGCTTTTTGATGTCTGGGGTATAGACTTCATGGGACCATTCGTTAATTCGAATGGTAATTTATTTATCCTCTTAGCCGTAGACTATGTATCGAAATGGGTCGAAGCCATAGCCACGACCAAAAATGATGCTAAGGTGGTGCTATACTTCCTAAAAAACTTCATATTTAGTCGATTTGGAACACCCAAAGCTATTATAAGCGACGGAGGAAGTCACTTTTGTAATCACCAATTTGCTGCATTGTTGAAAAAGTACGGGGTTAGGCATAAGGTAGCATTGGCATACCACCCCCAAACAAATGGGTTAGCAGAAGTATCTAATAGAGAGATCAAGAAAATCTTGGCTAAAACAGTTAGTGTAAATTGCAAGGATTGGTCTCAAAAGCTCAACGATGCTTTGTGGGCATATAGAACTGCTTTCAAGACCCCGATTGGTGTTACCCCGTATCGTTTAGTTTACGGAAAGGCTTGTCACTTACCGTTAGAGTTGGAATATCGGGCATATTGGGCCATTAAGAAAATAAACTTTGACTTTCAAGAAGTCGGAAAATTTAGACTACTACAGTTAAATGAATTGGAGGAGATCCGCAGGCATATGAAAGTGCAAAGGTTTATAAGGACCGTACTAAAATGTGGCATGACCGCCATCTTACGGAAAAACATTTGCAACCAGGGCAATTAGTTCTATTATTCAATTCACGACTAAAAATTTTTCCTGGTAAATTAAAATCTAGGTGGTCGGGCCCGTTTCGGGTCAAGGAAGTGCTTCCTCATGGCGTCGTTACTATCATCAATGAAAAGGACCATTCAGAGTTTAAGGTCAATGACGGATGTCTTAAGGCTTATTTAGGAAACGAAAATGAACGAGTCATATCGTTCATACACTTGAAATAAAATTTTCGAGCCGCCACCCGTCCTGCCGGGACGCTAAATTAGGCGCTACTTGGGAGGCAACCCAATCGCCATTTCTATCAGTTTTATTTTTATTATTATTATTTTTTGTCTCAATCCTTAGTTCAAATGCATGAGCGTTTCGTTACTCAAAGCACTGTTCTGAAATCGGCATCTAAAATGAGTGTATTGAAAATCTCGAAAATGTCATAGCACTTGCACAGCATGTCATAACCTTCTTTTCTCTGCCTTTTCCTCCTATTCGATGTTGATTAAAAAGTCCTGAGCCGGTTCAGTTGAACCGGCTTGTTATTTTAAATATATATATATATATATATATTTATTTATATATATATAGTCGACCCTTCTTCGACTATTTGGCGACACAAGAGCGGCGGAGAGGGCTAGGGCGACGATCCGGGCGGTGATCCCCTTTCCCACAGGCGGTGAGTCCCTGCACTCCAGGCGGTGATTCCCTTTCCCGCAGGCGGTGATTCCATGCTCTCCAGGCGGTGATTTCCTCATCCTCTCTTTCCGGGCGGTGAGTCCATGCTCTCCAGGCGGTGATTTCCCCTTCCTCTATCACTTGCAAACAATCTTTAGCTTACGCAGGCTAACCCGGTAAGTTTCCCCTTGTCTAAATTTTGTTTTTATTTCCTCAATTTTGAGTTCACTTTCCAGTTAGCCTTCTCCACATTGATCCTTAGGAATGGCTCCGCATAAAAGCAAACACAAGACTGTAGCTCATAAGGACATCAGATTTGCCAACAAAGAAGCCCAAGTGCGATACGAAACTATCAAATTAGCACCCTGTATTTTTGAACGAGGATTCGAGATGGAACTCAGGGGATGGAGTGTTAATTATGTTAGGAGGATCAATTTATTCGGTTGGGAGAGATTTTGTCATCCACGTAAAGAAGCTATTGTATCATGGGTCCATGAGTTTTACGCGAACCTTAAGTTTCAGAAGGACAACATCGTCTTAGTGCGGGGCAGAGAAGTCCACTTTTCGGCTGAGGCACTCAATGATTTGTTTGAAATCAAAGCACCTCTGGTGGATGAGTTGGCTCATTCCAGTTTCTCTCCAATAGAGATCGGAACTCTTCTTTATCATTCGCCCGATCCTAATTGGGCTGGCCAAGACATAAAATTTTTGGAATCTTCAAAATTCTCAAGAGAGGCCAAAGCTTGATTATTATTTGTAAATGCGAGTCTCATGCCTACGCGTCACTCCAACAAAATCTCCTTCGAAAGGGCCCTTCTAGTCTTTGGAATTCTTAGTGATGTCCCTATTAATGTAGGGCGTATCATTTCTCAACAAATGTTGAAGAAAGCTTCTCAAGATAAAATCCGACCATTATGGTTCCCTACCCTAATAACTGAATTATGTCGGAACGCCGGTGTTAGCACAGGGGAAGGTGATCTCATCACCGTAGTCGGACATCACATCACCCAAACAGTTATCATGACTAACATTAAGGAGTCCGCCGACGGTTTTAAAAAGGGAGATCATTCTACAGAGACTGCCGATTTTGCCGTATCACATCAGCCCTCTTCGTCCACTACGGCCAATCCGCCTATTACTACCAACCCGGAAGTGCCCTCGCTGCATCAAGACAAGGAGTCAAACCAGGGCAGCAATGAATACGTCAAAGATTACCTAAGGTATCAACATGTTTACCTCAATTCTCGTCTGGACTATTTGACTCAAAACCAAGCCAAGTTAATGAAAAAAGCAAAGATTCAAATTCCCGCGCCAGTTTTTCAATCTCAATCAAGGTTCGATGCGGAAGGGTTCTTATTACATCGCAATGGCAAACGTGCGGATCCTAACTTCTACGAAGTTAATGCTAGTGATAGTGATGCATGAACATTTTTTGTGTTTTGGCTTCTTTTTGATGGATCCTCTCAATGGTAGTGCTAGTTGTTTTTTGTGAAACTTATATTGGTTATCTACGAAGAATATGCTAATGTTCTCATATTGATCTTTTATGGTGCTGTCAAACTTATCATGACTATGCTCTGTTATGTTGGTCTTACTTGAATTAAAATCTATACTGTTAGTTTAACAATATCCTGATTATAATCTTTTAAATGTTGACGATAAGGAGCTTTTATTTATTTCTCCATATTGATCTTTTATGGTGCTGCTATGTTTACATAACATGTTGGTGGTGATGAATGACTCATTTATTTATACTGTGACCTTGAGAGCTCATGCTCAAATTTTTTACTAGGGACTAGTAAAAGTACAAGTATGGGGGTGTCATGGCACGTCCCTCAAATGGCACGTCCCTCTATCACTTACAAGACAAATGTTTTATAAAGTGTAATGTGCGAAATTCTACTCTTACTTTTTTTAGTATAAAGCTATTCAAGTCTTCCAATTTAACTTGAAGGATAGACGAGTCAATCCAGCAAGTTGGATTTTAAAATTGTAATCAGAAAGATTTGTTAAAGCTCTATTAAAAAGTCCGTCTCACAATTATGCACTATAGTTCTTAAAATGAATTTATGCCCTTTAAATTTATTTAATTAACTTCGGATCTTAATGTGAATAGATCGAGTATGATCTAATTCGATGATAGTAGCCAACATATTGAGTGAACATAGTAACTTCGCTTCCACATAAATCCTTACATTTGTTGCCATCCCTATTAATTCTGAGCGTAAAGCAATGGTTCTTTATTTCCCTATGTTCCTTACCATTGTATCTAGTAGACTGACCAGTTATGGGTGTTAAAAAAAATATTTATACCATAGTGACATGAGGCCTAAGTGTGCTCCCGCGTACTTAGAATGATCCCAACTATGGTGAAAAATAAAAAGTATATATATGTATCATAGTGATATGTGGCCCAAGGATGTTTACGCATACTTGGAACGATCCCAACTATGAAAATATCAAAAAAAAATGTGTGTTATTGAAAGTTGACCCCATAATTTGGAAAGCTACTAAGATGTATAATTCGGGAAATAGCTGCCCACCATTCCAAATTCATCAATTCATTTTATTTGACGTCAGTTTCTACTAAACTCATGTAGAGGTCATATCAAAGTCTTAGTCCGCTCTTGATCTATCGTATTGGTGACGAAGTTTATCAATAATGAATGTAAGGGAAGTCGATAATTTTTAAGAACATTACACCTAACACTCGAATTTCTAATTGAGCTTTATCCTATATCTAACTGATGAATTTGAAAAGTTTTGAACTCTTATGGATTCGCGAGTCTAACATCAGTTAATGTGAATTACTTGAATCTATTTTGTTTGACTTATAATGAAGAGTAGGATGGATCGAATTTACACAATCATAAACATTTGTCATTTTTATAGGATGTACCTTTGCTAGGGACTAGCAATGATTCAAGTATGGGGGTGTGATAACTTCGCAAAAAGAAGTTATCTTGCTCCATATTTTAACCATATCTATTGATTTTATATCATAATTATGAATGAAAAGTTTAAACATTCAAATACATTATTAATTGTAGTTGAAATGATTAATACGGTTATGTTGGCATGATTTTACGATAGGATTTGTGAAGAAATTGAGTTGAGGACCGAAGGCTACAAGTTGTTGAGAAACTGGAAAATGTTGTAACATAATTTGGATGTTATAACATTCCTGGCAGGTCAAACAGTGCAGAAATCCAGCAATTGAAAGGTTACAACACCGCTCTGGAATGTTACAACATTATGAGCAGTTACAGGAAACTGAATCTCAAATTTCAGCCATTTTCAACCGTTGCACTTGAAATTAAAGCACCCGTTCAACATAAAAATATTACAAAATAGTGGGCCCCACTGGGAGGAGGATTAAGGAGAGTTTAAAAGAGGATTTATTCGGCCATAAAAGGGGGATCTTTTCATTATTCAGCCATTAAGAGAGGAGGAGAAAAACCTGTGAAGAATTGCTGTCAAGGGGGAAACCAGTCCAGTTCTCGGCATTCGGGCTGAAGGAAACACTTCCACGTCACTGGAGAAGGGAAGATTCACATTTCTTTCGAAATGTTTAGTAAGATCTCTTCAGTTTTGTGTTATTTTTCCGCAGTCATGAACTAAAACTCTCTAGTCTTGCATGATGAGAGTAGTATGTGTATTTTGATGATGAACATCTTTGATTTTGAGTTTGTTTTGTGATTATCTTTATAGATCTTGTGATTTTTATGGTGAAATTGTTGGATCATGTCTTTTTATTATATTGCACCGCGAGAATCGAGAGATGAGCGTCGTAACGTTAATTTAAGGGCTAGTTTATCGCAGTGCGAGAATCGAGAGATGAGCAGTGTGAATCATTAGCCAAAATTTCTTTATTTTTACGGCGTTTCAAGAATCGAGAGAGGAGAAACGTGCGTGCATCATAAGATCTCTTGAGTTTTGAAAAGTGAAAGAGATTTCCTTTTTATGCTAGCGAATTAGATTTTTGCGCTTCATAATATTTTTCGTTTCGCCTAAGTTAGAGATAACTAGGGTTGCGTAGATATTAAGACTTCTTGTATCGAGAGATAAAGATTTCTTCTTTAAAAATCATCGCAAGATAATTCAAAGCTAAACCAAATGAAATATTTATTTTATCATCATCATGTTATACATATGAAATCAGAAATGCAAGGCTATTTTCTCTAATTGCTAAAAAGTTACTCTAAAATCTAGTTAAATTAATTTTAATATTTATCTAAAAGTTTCAATCTATTTTCAGAAAATCAATTCACCATTTTACTTGGATTCATAGAAACGATGTAGCTAGTAATTGTAAGCATTAAACTCATCACTTCTCCGTGGGAACGATCTCACTCACTCTGTATTACTTGTACGGCACGTATACTTGCGTTTTCAGCTCTATTTTGCGCGTATCAATAATCACTTTGCCACTACTTCTGAAAGAAATTTTCCTTGGGAATTCATCTCTTTTCTATTGATAGATGAACCCATCTTCATACTGGGATTCAGTTCACACCAGCTTAATGCTTCAATTATTTGGGATGGAGTAATTTCGTCTGTATCCTTAATCAATGACAAATGTAGTGCTTTCCTGATTAATTTCAAAGTGAGCTTCACCTGGGTACCTTGAATAGATGCCTTGATTTTCTTTCCTTTAGAGTCCAATGAAGCGGTTGTGTAGAACTCCATGACTTCCTTCTTCCAAATTTTGGTCGGTTCTGTGACTAAAAATTCTAGTCCATTTTCAAAAATTAGGGCAATAACTCCCTGAATTTCGTCAGAAGCAGTTGTGAAACCTTCGCGAACCAGTTCGTAACCTTCATTAACCTTGTCTTCTTGGTGTGGCGCCATTGATGTAAGTACTAGAGGAGAAGAGAAGAGAAGTTCTATGTCGACAGAAGGTGTAGAGTCAAAAATTCTGATAGCGTAGTCGACTAGATTTTGGATTCACCTTTTTATAGTACTTGTGTCAAGGGCAGGTCAAAAGATGGGCCTAAGTCGACAGGTCAGTTTTCGTGTCGACATTCAAATGACCTAGGTCTTGACAGAACTTAAGCTGAGTCGACACAACTATGTGTCGACCTTCTAATATCTAAGTCGACAAAACATATATTAAGTCGACACGTTTATGTGTTGACATACTTGAGTCTGTGTCGACATACTTGCGTCTGTGTCGATACTGACAACTTAAGTCTCGACAGAGTTGTGTCGACACCAACTTTTTGTGTCGACACAAATATCCTCACGACTTATAGTCTCGACAAGGTTGTGTCGACACCTATTCTCCTGTCGACACAGATACTATTTCTGTGTCGACACATCCTTTTCCTATGTCGACACAACATACTGAGTGTGTCGACACAACTTGCTTGTGTCAACACAAACTTTGTACTTAGACAAATTTCAAGAGAAATTTGGTGCTTACTGATGCTACTCATGGAAACTTATGTTAACCTATTCTAGGTTCAACATACCTAATTCAATTTTGAAATTATTGAATTTAGTTTCATCCAGTGGTTTTGTGAAAATATCAGCTATTTGATTATCTGTTTTTACAAACTCTAGATTAAAAAATTTTTTTCAACATGTTCTCTGATAAAATGAAACTTTATTTCTATATGCTTGGTCCTACTGTGTGATACATGATTCTTAGCAATAGAAATAGCACTTGTAGAATCACAAAATAGTGGAATTCTACTTACTCGGATGTCATAATCTTCTAGTTGATGCTTTATCCACATTAATTGTGCACAACAGCTACCTGCAGCTATATACTCTGATTCAGCTATTAATATAGCTACACTAGTTTGTTTCTTACTGCTCCATGACACCAGCCTCCCACCAAGGAACTGACAGGTTCATGTGGTACTTTTTCTGTCTTCTTTGCATTCAGCAAAATCTGCATCTGAGAAACCTGTTAATAAAAAATCTTTATTCTTAGGGTACCAAAGGCCTAGATTAGGTGTGCCCTTAAGATATCTCAAAATTCTTTTAGTTGCAGTATAATGAGATTCCTTAGGACATGCTTGATACCTAGCACAAACACATGTTGCATACATGATGTCAGGTCTACTAACAGTCAAGTATAGTAGGAAGCCAATTATCCTTCTGTACAAAGACTCATCAACAGGTTTCCCTGCTTCATCTTTGCATATAGGCATACTTGTTCCCATTGAAGTTTTCATTGTAGAAGCTGAGTCCAAACACTACTTCTTAATCAACTCCTTGGTGAACTTAGACTGGGATATGGACAACCCACTCTCAGTCTGTCTAACTTGAAGTCCCAAGAAGAACTTCAGCTCACTCATACTGCTCATCTCAAACTTCCCTTGTGTTGAAGTGGTGACCGGGCGGTCTGGCGGTCTGGCTTGGCGAGTTGATGACCGGACGGTCTAGCGGTTTCCCTTTAGCGGGTTGATTGTTATGTGTTGCTGTCTGAGGTCCAAGCGGTCTAGCGGCTTGTCACTGGCGACTTGGAGACTGGGCGGTCTGGCAATCTCACATGGCGATCTCTCTCTCTCTGGAAGTTGCCGAGCGGTTGACCCCGGTGGGCCCCCTGTGGCGGAATATCCCCGCGGTCCTGTGGTTGGGATTAGTCCCACATCGCTCGCAGCGCTCGCTCCTCTGTGTTTATGTACCCCACCACCCTTCATCTCAATACCTGGGTTTTGAGATGCGATATGGGTGGGCGGGTTCTCACAGAGATGGAGTGCGGACACCTTTGAGTGTATGAGCGTGAAAGGTCTTTAACAAGGGTTTGGAGGCTGATGCCCATATCCAACAAGTGCGATGTTAGGATTGGGTGAGCAGTCGATGGGTAGCATTGCAAATAGGGGGTTTCGGACCTTCCCGGCGTGTTGCACTACGCGTGTAGGTCGATGGATAATGCTCATAGTTTCCGTGAGGTGAGTGCCTCTGCGTGAGCTTGGTGCGTGAGGTTTCCGACGTGTGTTTGGAGGCTTATGCCCGACCAACAAGCTAAACACCTCGAATCGGTGGTGGAACCTAAAGGTTTTTGGTACACCATAATCGTGCCCTAAGTGCACGGAGCGCCTGGCGCTGAGACCGGCGTTTGTGATGATGTGTGTGATATATTTGTTGTGATTGTTATATATACAGGGAAGGAACCACTGCCCCGGGTAAGGGGTAGGGTCGTTATAATTGGTCAGCTGAACCGTTGCTTTGTTTATCGCCCTTGGGGTGGACGTCCATATACAGGTGTTGCGGGCTGATTGGATTAAGCAGGTCGAAGCCCTTTGCTGTTGCTGCTGGTAGGCCCTTGAAGGTCGTGCGAAGTATTGAATTTCATGTGTGGCCGGCCTGCGTGCCGATGTATGAAATCATATTTTGTAAAGAGAAACTTGTAAGGCCTTAAGGCCGCGAGTGTTTGAGTTGTAAACATTCCTGCTGTTTATATAAATGTGATATTTATGTAGTAGTGAACATTCATGGTTTGAGTTCGTACAAATTATAAGCTTCCGCTAGAACGCTCTGGGTCAGGGTGCGCTGGTATTTTAGTATTAACCTGTGACCTTGCCGTCTGTTTGTAACATATAGTGTGGGGCCAGGGCCGGACCTTCTATTATATGTTATTTAACGGGTCGGTTTGTTACATTTTGGTATCAGAGGCCCTCGGTTTTCCGCTTTCGAATTCGTGGCCGAATTCTTTTGTCGGGTGGCGCGCACGTGTACATGCGAACCGTTTTAACATAATTGAACTCAAGAATGTCCACTAGGAATGTGCGCGTGTGTATTCGGTATGTTTGCCATTTTGGATTGGAGGTTGATTAATTATAGGTGACAAGGAGTGGAGCTGGGTAGTCTGAGCCCCAACGTTCGGATGAGAGTGCGACACCAGCTGAGGTGCACACACCTCCTCCTTCTGTGGAAACCGTACGCTTAGTTGCAGAGGCGATATTTGCCATGTTTCAAGCACAGCCTATTAGGCAGGCAAGGCCTGTAGTGGAGCCAGTTCGGTTTGGTGCGAGGCAAGAGCGTGTTGAGGTTCTGGTTGATGAGAAAGCCACTGATGAGCAACTAAAGCGGTTTATTGATTTTCATCCACCTATGTTTATCGGGGCGAATTCCCCAACACAGGCGGAGGATTGGCTCTCCAGAGTGAGGAGGATTGGCTCTCCAGAGTGAAGAGGATCCTGACAGCGCTCAGGATTGATGAGGGGCAGAGAGTCACGTTAGCCACTTATCTACTAGAAGGATAGGCGAGGCTTTGGTGGGATGAAGTCGAGATGCGCCAATTGGCAGGTAGAGGCCTGAGAGAGATTTCGATGGAGGAATTCTCCAGATTGTTTTTGGCAAAGTATTTGCCAGTATCGCGGCAAATTGCAATGGAGAATGAATTTCAATGTCTGGTGCAGGGTGAGAAGACTGTTGATGATTACCTGCATGAGTTTACCAGGCTGGGACGTTATGCGGGGTCGACGTTTGCGGAAGAGGCGCGGAAGACAAATAGGTTCTATGAGTGACTTCGTGATGAGTTGCGGTTGGCTCTCCCGAGTTCAGTGAACCAAGGCTTCCAAGCCTTAGTCGATACAGCCTGTGCGCTGGAGAAGGACTTGAAACGGGTGCGGGACAAGAAGAACTTGACGGTGGAAAAGTTGGAGTTCAAAGTTCCGCAGTCCAAACAATCAAAGTTTAGGAAACGGGATAAGAAGAGGTTCAGGCCCACAGAACAAACGTCTTCGGATGTTGCTTCGGGCACGACGTTTGGGTAAGGATGTGTTGAGTCGCGTGCCTGTTTCACTTGTGGGAAGCAAGGGCATATAGTCCTTTACTATTGGAAAGGCCCGTGAAAGAGTGAGCAAAAGACTGGTGCGTCCTATGAGGAGAAAGGCAAATGTTGGAGTAATTTGCCAGCAGGACACGTGTGTGTGGGACCGACCCCGTGGCTTTCCCCACCGCGTTCCTGGTCTGGGTGTTGACCCCGGTGGGCCCCCTGTGGCGGAATATCCCCGCGGTCCTGTGGTTGGGATTAGTCCCACATCGCTCGCAGCGCTCGTTCCTCCGTATTTATGTACCCCGTCACCCTTCATCTCAACACCTGGGTTTTGAGATGTGATATGGGCGGGCGGGTTCTCACATGGTATCAGAGGACTCGGTCTACTCCTCCTGATTGGGTCTTCTTCTGTCCGTGCGGCCTTTGTGTCCTCTTCTCGCGGCCTGTTACCGCGGCTTGTCTCCTTCGCCGGCTTGCATTCTGCTCGCGCGGCTTCTTTCCTTGTCGTTGCTCTCTGCCTGCACGACCTGTTGCCTTTTGCCTTCTAGTTTCTCCTCTTCTGTTCGCGCGGTCTGTCTGCTAGCCGCCCGACTTCTCTCCCTCTGTTTGGTTCGGCAGCTTGGTCGTGGCATTGCTTGCCGCTGGTCTCTGTGTGACCGCTGCGATCTCTCCTTCTCTTGCTCGCCCGGTCTCTCCTCTTAACCGCGCGACCTCTCTTCCAAGATGACCAATTCTGATGGCTCCACCTCGTCTACTGTCGTTGTCCCACCGCCTCCTCCTTCTCCTGCTTCTGGGAATCTTGGCACCGTCTCTAAGCTTCTGGGGCCCAATTATCCCGACTGGAGTGTCTCATTTACTTTTCTTCTCCGCTCTCAGCGCAAGCGTCATCATCTTACCGATGACCCTCCGCCTACTGACTCTGCCGAGTTTAATGATTGGGATGCGAATGATGCACTGGTTCGCACTTGGCTGGCGAACAGCCTGTCTGATGAATGTCTTCCTGTCATCCGTCACGATGAGACGGTCAAACAAGCTTGGAATCACTTGGCCGCTCTCTACTCCAAGGGGGGCCAAACCTCTCGCATCTATACTCTCTACGCGGATCTCTTTTCTCGCCAGTCCATGTCCCCTCCGGCAGCTTACCAACAGGTCCAAGCCCTTGGCGCTGAGATTCTACAAAATCGTCCTCTCTCTGCAGATGTGGCCACTCAGCTGAAGCACTTCCAGGAACTCCTAGTGGTCTGTTACCTTCTGCGGCTTCCGGACTCATACGATATGATCCGGCAGCAAATTCTTGGAGAGGCTGAGTCTCCTACCCTGGATGCTACTGCTGCCCGCATTGCCGCTGTTACCTCTCTGCTCCAACGCCCCGTGCTTGCCGCTCCTCCGGCTCCGGATGCCTATGCCCACCAGGCTCATCGTGGTGGATTTAGTGGCCGTGGTACCCACTCTGGCGGGCGTGGCCCTTCTCGCTACCTCTGTACTCATTGTGGTCGCACAGGACACCTGATTGACCGCTGCTGGACAAAGCATCCACATCTTCGCCCCGCTGGTGATGCTCCTTCTACTTCCAAGCCATCTGCCTCCGTGGCCACGACCTCAGGTAGTGCCCACGTGGTTACCCAAGGTAAATGGCTAATCGACTCTGGCGCCACTAATCATATGACGGGCAATCCTCAGTGTTTTTCTCTCCTAGAAACACATGATCGGTTGCCTCCTGTTCTAGTTGCGGATGGTTCTCCCTCTCCGGTGCATGGAACGGGCATGGTTCAAGTTACTCCGTCACTTCGCCTGGCGGATACCCTCTATGTGCCCAAGTTTCCGTGCAATTTATTGTCGGTTACTTCTCTTTGCAAGCAACTTCAGTGTTCGGTAACATTTACTCCTTCTTCTTGTTCGTTTCAGGACCCGGACTCCAAGCGGACGATTGCTACTGGGACTGAGCGAGGCGGTCTCTACTTCCTTGATGATGTATCCGCACTTACCGTCTTCTCTCCAGCTTCTACAGATCTTCTTCAGTGGCACCTTCGACTGGGGCATCCTCCCTCACGTCTCATCCACCAACTGTTCCCTCATCTACCTCAGCACAACTCTCCTCTCAACTGTGATGCCTGTCAACTGGGCAAACATCACCGTTCCCCCTTTCCTCCTAGACAAGGTCGTGGCTCTTCCAAGCCGTTCGACCTTATTCACTCTGATGTTTGGGGACCTTCCCCTACCCTCACCATAGGGCGTGGGAGTTCATATTTTGTAACGTTTATTGATGATTATTCTAGATGTACGTGGGTGTATCTATTAAAGGATCGCTCCGAACTATTCTCTGTATGGACATCATTTTACTATATGATTCAAAATCAATTTGCTGCCTCTGTGAAAATTTTTCGCTCTGATAATGCAAAAGAATATCTGAGTAGTGATTTCGCTTCTTTTTGTACGCAACATGGCATCATTCACCAAACTAGCTGCGTCTATACCTCCCAGCAAAATGGGGTGGCGGAACGTAAAAACCGTCACCTCCTTGATGTCGCTCGCACTCTCATGACGCAGATGCAGGTTCCTCGTAGCTATTGGGGCTACGCGGTCCTCCTCTCCTGCTACCTCATCAATCGCATTCCCTCTACTGTCCTCAAAGGCAAAACCCCGTTTTCCATCCTCTATCCCTCCAAAGAACCCTTTCCCTTACCTCTCCGCATTTTTGGGTGCACTGCCTTTGTTCATAGCCCTGCCGCAACTCGCGACAAATTGTCCCCTCGTGCCACGAAGTGTATCTTTTTGGGCTACTCCACAACTCAAAAAGGTTACTGCTGCTTTGACCCTGTTACTCGCAAGCAGTTCGTCTCGGCGGATGTGACATTCTTTGAAAATGCCGCCTACTTCTCTTCTGACCTCCCACAGGTCGATGGATCGAACCTCCCTCTTCCTCCTACCGACTCGACCTCTCCACCCATTCTCTCCACCACATCCACGCCTCTTGAGATTCCTCCATCACCACCTCTACCGGCCCCTCCTTCTATTGCTCATGCTCCTTCTCCCTCGTCTCCTCGGCCGTCTCTCTCTTCTCCCGGGCCAGCTCTCTCCGCCACGGATGCACCGGCGACTGAGGAACTCGAGGACTTGGAGCTGCCCATTGCCCTTCGCAAAGGGGTTCGGACGTGCACCCAGCACTCGCTGGCAGCTGTTGTTTCTTATGATCAGCTAACACCTTCTCGCAGGGACTTCGCCCTAGCTATCTCAGCGACTACCACACCTCGCACTTACCAGGAAGCTCTTGGTATTCCTCACTGGAAGGCTGCCATGGATGAGGAGATTACTACTCTCTCTGACCGGGGCACTTGGACCCTTGTGCCTCCTCCTTTTGGCACGGATGTGGTTGGTTGTCGATGGGTGTTTGTCGTTAAGTTCCGTCCCGATGGCAGTGTGGACCGGTACAAAGCCCGACTTGTTGCAAAAGGGTTTACTCAGACCTATGGCGTTGATTACTTTGACACGTTCTCGCCCGTTGCTCGCCTCAGCACAATTCGAGTCCTTTTGTCGGTGGCGGTCAACAAGGATTGGCCTATTTCGCAGTTAGACGTCAAGAATGCCTTCCTCTATGGTGACCTTCACGAGGACGTCTACATGGAGCAACCTCCTGGGTATGTTGCTCAGGGGGAGACTCAAGTATGCAAGTTGAAGAAGGCCATCTATGGCCTAAAGCAGAGTCCCAGGGCGTGGTTCGATAAGTTCAGTAGCATCGTTGGGGCTATCGGTTTCACCAGGAGTTCGGCTGATCACTCCTTGTTCATTCGCAAGACCGCTTCCGGTCTGGTTGTGCTAGCTGTTTACGTGGACGATATTCTTCTTACTGGCAACGATCAAGCTGGTGTAGCCTTGACGAAGGTCCATCTCCGCCAACACCTAGTCACGAAGGATATGGGTTCTCCAAAATACTTCTTGGGAATTGAAATCTCTCGGAAACCTGGGTTTTGAGATGTGATATGGGCGGGCGGGTTCTCACATGGTATCAGAGGATGGTTGTCCTGCTGCGGGGGTGTGTTGGAGTAATTTGCCAGCAGGACACGTGTGTGTGGGACCGACCCCGTGGCTTTCCCCACCGCATTTCTGGTCTGGGTGTTGACCCCGGTGGGCCCCCTGTGGCGGAATATCCCCGCGGTCCTGTGGTTGGGATTAGTCCCACATCGCTCGCAGCGCTCGTTCCTCCGTATTTATGTACCCCGTCACCCTTCATCTCAACACCTGGGTTTTGAGATGTGATATGGGCGGGCGGGTTCTCACAGCAAAGTAGTGGCGGAATCATCTGCATTCTGGGCGCAACCGCGAGTGTACAATCTCGCAGTGCAGGAGCCGCAAAGCTCAAATCATGAAGTACAGCAGCCTCAGGTGTAAAATCTGGAGTTGCAGGAGGTTGTCAAGAGGCTTCTAAAAGACGCGGATGAGCGGAAATAAAGTGGAGTGTGCACTTTATTGCTTTTGTGTTGTACTTTGTACATTTGGTATGTATGTGTTTTGTGAAAACACTTGTGTCGGTGCGATGCCGTGGGGCGAGACAAGCTGCGGTCTCCGAGCTCGCAACCAGGATCGTCTTTGTTTCTATGGCAACGAAGTGGTTGTCTTGGTTTCTACGTTGCGCTAAATTTCGGGACGAAATTTCTGTAAGGAGGGGAGGGTTGTAACACCACAAATTTCAATTTAAAGTGCAGACTGGGTGACACGGCCTGGGACACGGGCGTGTCCCAGGGCATGTCAAACTCTGGGTACTCGGTTGTGTCGTTAGAGCTCGAAAAAAAATGAAGTCCACAGGCGTTGAGAGGCGACACGGCCTGGGACACGGGCGTGTCCCAGGGCGTGTCCTGCTCAGGTTGGAAACTGAGTGGTGTTGAGTGGCGTTGAGTGGCGTTGAGTGTGGAATATGGCCTGTGACACAGGCGTGCCACAGGGGCGTGTTCGGCACATGGCAAAGGACACGGGCATGTGCCTTAGCCATGTGCTTCTCGGGAGTGTTGGTCCTGTGTCGAGTGACGAACACGCCCCTCAACACGGGCGTGTACCCTGTGATACGGGCGTGTCTCAACCCGTGTTCTGGTCTGGGTAAGTCGGTTCGTGTACCACTTGCAGTACACGACCTGTGACACGGGCATGTCACAGACCGTGTCAGCCGGAAAAGTTGACTTTTCAGGCGATTTGTGGCCGTTCGTTTCCCTCATCCTAGATCTAATGGCCCAGGGTATTTCCAACTGGGTTTAAATCCGAGATTGGCATGAAGAATCCTTCCTATCTTTGGCCATTCTCTTTCTAAAGAGAAGAGAGAGAGGAGAGCTTGGAGGAGGAAGAAGGAGAAGCTTTCCGGCCGCTGGTGGAGCTTCAACGGTCCGACTCGAGTTCCGAGGCCAGCGTTTTGGAGGCAAGGCCGTTGCGGTGCTTTCCAACCGGCCAGTTTTCCATGGCTCTGAAGCGATTGTTAAGGGTAACGATCTGCTTCTTGGATAAGTGAAGTCCTACTTTATGCATGTGCATGAGATCCTCCATCATGAGGTGGAAAGTGTAAGCGATTCCAGCGGTTGAGTCTGCATCTAGATCCAGAATTGTGTTGTACGGAATATGCATGTTGTGTGAAGCCCATCTGGACTGGTAGTCTGGATTGGTGATGTTACGAACCGGAGAAGACTTCGTGTATTAATCGTTTAGCTTGCGGAGATGGTGAGGACGATTGTGATTGGTGAGAAGGATGCTTTGCATAGCTCCTTTGGTTGGATGCTCGGCACGAGTTGGTTCATGGAATGGAAAGCGGCACTGTGTGCCGGTGTTATGAGATGGAGTGCAGACACCTCTGAGTGGATGGGCGCGAGAGGTCTTCAACAGGGGTTTGGAGGCTGATGCTCATATCCAACAAGTGAGATGTTAGGATCGGGTGAGCAGTCGATGGGTAGCATTGCAAATGGGTGGTTTCGGACCTTCCCGATGTGTTGCACTACGCGTATACGTCGATGGATAGTGCTCACAGTTGTCATAAGATGAGTGCCTCTGCGTGAGCTGGGTGCGTGAGGTCTCCGACGTGTGTTTGGAGGCTTATGCCCGACCAACAAGCTAAACACCTCGAATCGGTGGTGGAATTTAGAGGTTTTTGGTTCACCATAATCGTGCCCTAAGTGCACTGAGCGTCTGGCGCTGAGGCCGGCGTTTATGATGATGTGTGTGATATATTTGTAGTGATTGTTATACATGCAGGGAAGGAACCACTGCCCCGGGTAAGGGGTAGGGTCGTTATAATTGGTCAGCTGAAAGCTGATCGTTGCTTTGTTTATCACCCTTGGGGTTGACGTTCATATGCAGGTGTTGCGGGTTGATTGGATTAAGCGGGCCTAAGCCCTTTGCTATTGTTGCTGGTAGGCCCTTGAAGGCCGTGCGAAGTATTGGATTTCTTGTGTGGCCGGCCTGCGTGCCGATGTATGAAATCATATTTTGTAAAGAGAAACTTGTAAGGCCTTAAGGCCGTGAACGTTTGAGTTGTAAACATTCATGGTGTTTATATAAATGTGATATTTATATAGTAGTGGATATTCATGGTTTGAGTTCGTACAACTTATAAGCTTCCGCTAGAATGCTCTGGGTTAGGGTACGCTGGTATTTTGGTTTTAATCTGTGACCTCGCCGTCTGTTTGTAGCATATAGCGTGGGGCCCCGGCCGGACCTTCTATTATATGTTATTTAACGGGTCGGGTTGTTACACGGAAGTCCCTAAACCTTGCCTAAGGCTCCGTTTGGCGCGACATTATTGCTCCGGTGAGTTTGGACAAAAAAATGACATTATTGTGGAATGTCTGTTTGGCATGACAACGGTTATGACCACCACCAAGAAAAGAAAAGGGCATATATATTGGCAGCCCAACTTTGGATATTGGCAGTCCAGTAAAATAATAAAAAACACATAATATGGCCGCTAATAGAAGCTCAAAACGCGGGTTCCACGCGTTTTAAAAATAGGTCTACTATATGGCATTTTTAGAAAAATTGTTCAATATAAAAGTTGTAGATCTCGTCGAGATCTACAACTTTCATGTTGAACACTTTTCCTAAAAATGACTTTTAAAAACTTAGTTTTTGGGCTGTCAGTATCCATTGGGCTGTCAATAGCCATTTTTTGCGCTGTCATTATCTTTGGGCTGCCAATAAACATATAAGTGCTGTCAATATAAATACCCAAAGAAAACTAATTTTAAATATAAAAATGGACGAAATTACTTAGATGAGATGGAAGGTTCACAAAAAATGATTCATAACCACCTCGTTCTCCATCGCCGCCAAACAATGCCTTAGATAGCAAAAATTTTTGGGAGCGGCACCTGCTCCTAAAAGAAGGAGCGCGGGTAGCGCTCCAGCGTCCGATCACGTGCTAAAAATTGTGCTTTGTTTTTTTATTTTTGTATTTTTTCCCCGATTGACGACTGATGTTGGATCTGCGAGATCACCGACTTAAATTTCACGTGCTCCTAAAGGAAGAAACGCTCGTAGACAATTATTGTTCCTTAGATAGACTTCACATGAAAGATGATTAGGGCAATATCTTCTCATTTCTCCAACAACAACAGATTAGCAGTGATTGGGCGCTCCTCTTTATAGAAATCATTTTTATATTCATGCAATGTACGTATTTACCCCACTTGCAGGCTGGCGTCTCTGTCATCCGGAGGTGGGACCCGCATCGCGCTGGATCCATTGCCTCCAACTTTATGATTAGCGGGTGGTTAGCTGCAAGGGATAAGCCTTGACCTGTCTGGCTATCCGGGGGGATTTAGGCTCTGTTTGGCTGACTTTTTTGGGGCGATGAGTTTTTAAAAAGCACAAGTGTCATAAAAGTGGGCAAAATTTTATGTGCGGAATCCCCACGGGAGAATCGTGGGAGGATCTGAGGATCTTTTTTTAGTTCAAAAGTACAACTAGAAATATGGTGTATTGTAAAAATGATTTTTTAGTTCAAAAATGGATTGGATTTTACGGGTGAAAATACATCTGTATTTTCATTGATTGTAAAAATGAACTGGATTTTAGTTCAAAAAATGAAATGGATTTTTTGTTCAAAAAATCCTTTTTTTTACAGTTGTATTTTAATCCTAATATATATATATATAAGTACTTAAAATGAGCGTAAAAATACATAGATCAATATTTTGTGACTTTTTTTTTGAAAAAATAAAAATTATAGAAGGAATTTGTATTTTCAGTTATAAAAAAAAGGTACTCCCACGGTTCTCCTGTGGGGTTCCGCACATAAAATTCTCTCTAAAAAGTATGTTTGATATCATAATAATTATCGAAAATTTTCTGTGTCGTACCCCTACGGGAAGGATCATGGGGGAAATACAAAATTCTCATATGATTTTTATTTTTTCACAAAATAAGTCACGAAATTTTAATCTATGTATTTTTACGCTTATTTTAAGTACCCATGTGACTATATTTTAGGGTGAAAATATAACTGTAAAAAAGTTCTTTTTTTTTGAACTAAAAATCCAATCTATTTTTTGAATTAGAATTCACTCCATTTTTACAATCAATAAAAAACCAATTTTATTTTTGAACTAAAAAAAGATCTCTCACCGATCTCTCATGTGAGCACCGCACAAAAAATTTTCTCTAATAATTATAGGGTGGTGTTAAAGGCACACTATTTTCAGCTATGTGCACCCATCAAAAATATAATCCTTAATAATTTAGATTTTCTAAACCCCACCCAACTAAAGCAGAAGCAGCCCGTCTTCCCCTTCTCGATACGCACTTTTTGAACTGCGTCTTCTACGTTCATTTTAAGGAGAAGTGTTCAACATAAAAGTTGTAGATCTCGACGATATCTACAATTTTCATGTTGAACACTTTTTGATTTATAGCCGTTTAGGTCCCCGATTTGGCCCCTGAAAAAAATCACGCGGACATTCATTTGTTCCGCGTGATTTTTTTGGGGGCCAAATCGGGGGCCTAAACGGCTTTAAATGAAAAAGTGTTCAACATGAAAGTTGTAGATATCGTCAAGATCTACAACTTTCATGTTGAACACCTTTCATAAAAATGCACGTAGAAGACGCAGTTTAAAAAGGCGCGTATTTCATTTTTAAAAAAACTATGCAATCACAGCAACGTCATCCTCCCCACAACTCTTGTGGACATGTACTGCAGATGAGGGTACGTTGAAGCAGCTTTGGAGGTATTCCGCCGGATTTCGAGCAAAGACGTCGTGCTTTGGAACGTGATGATCGGAGGGCTCGCGATGCACGGTCATGGCCGTCTTACCGTCGATCTGTTTGCTCTGATGAAGGAGACGACAACGGCGCCCAACGAGTCCACATACATTGCAGCTATGTTTGCTCAGACTGTGCACATAGTATTGGCGTGCACAAAGACGAAGATGGTGTGCACATAAAATTCCAATGGGTGCACATAGTATTGGTGTGCACAAAGCCGAAGATGGTGTGCCTTTAACACCACTCTAATTATAACTACTACCAAAAAACTAAAGGTAGTTTTGAATCTAAAAGTGGAGGAGTTTCTTAGGTGAGGTTGAATGCTCATCAACCACGGTTCATAATTACATCGTTCATTATTGTCACTGTCGCGTCAAACTAAGCCATAGTCTTCCTACCACAATTATACCGGCTTCATGACACACAAAATAAGCTTACTCCTGCCTAAGCAAGATCAAGTCTTTTGGGACAATTAAAAAAGTCCATTTATTTCGGCGTTTTTGCTCTCTCCATTGGGAAAAATATTTAGGTACGTCTATCGCACAAGAGTTGAAGTATGATAACAGTGAAAAATATAAAAAAAAATAAATTTAATTTTTTTTATTTTTTTAAAAATAATTATAAAATATTATTTATATATTTTTACAAATATTTCGAGCTACTATTTATAAAAAAAATATTTTATGCGGCTTTTCGACGGAGATTGTTTTTTTCGTAAATGGTTAAAAGGCTGGTCATCTAATGACTGATCGAGCGACTGACATGTCACTCGCACAAGAGCATGGTATGATAGACGCACCTAAAATTTTTTCATCAATTAAAGAGAAAATACAGACTAAAAATTTGTTTTGTAATTCTCCAATTCTAATCGGTCATCACTACAACTCCAAAACCTAATTTTTTGCCATCCGTCTTCACTCCCTGCTGTACGTCAACGCTCTTCGCCAAACAAACAGATCCTCAAAAGGCTCTGTTTGGCATGGTGGCAGCGGTCGTAAACCCATGAGTTAAACCGTCTGTTTGGATGAAATTTTTTAGGTGAGCATTAACGAATTACAATATAACCCCCTCATATTCATGACAGACCACCAAACCAAACGGAGCCAAAAAGTCATAAACCAAACGCTTTCCCAAACGCCATATGTAGCTGTCAACAAAGAACCTGTCTAGTGTCTTCCTCTGTATAATCCTTTTCTTCTACTCCCCCAATGTTTTTCCTTCCAAGAAATTCATAATTACGACGTTAATTTCTTGTTGACTCCACTCCACCCTCTCCAGCCTCCTCCATCCCTCATAAATAACCAAAGCACTTCCGTTTTAGAGATCACAGCCCCAGAGAACTCTCTCTCTCTCTCTTCCTCTGTTTTTCTGCTCTGCTCTGTCTCTGCTTCTCCGGCGATGGCGAGCAGGAACGATGAAGAAGCCCAGCAGCCGCTAAATCCGGAGAAGCAGCCACTCCTCCGCCGGCAAAGCACCGTAAACCCGCCGGAGGATCAGATGACCGCAGCCCAGAAAGCCATAGCCAAGACCTTCCAGAGCACCGCCAACCTCGCCAAACTCCTCCCCACCGGCACAGTCCTCGCTTACCAAGTCCTCGCCCCTCTCGTCACCCACGCCGGCCGCTGCTCCGACGCCAACCGCGCCATGACCGTCGCCCTCGTCATCCTCTGCGCCCTCTCCTGCTACGTCCTCACCTTCACCGACAGCTTCCGCGACTCCGGCGGCGTCGTCCGCTACGGGTTCTCCACCCGCAGGGGCCTGTGGGTCATGGACGGCACCGCGCAGATGCCGGCCGAGGAGGCTGAGGCGTACAGGCTCAAGCTCATCGATTTCGCGCACGGGTTCATGTCAGTGCTGGTGTTCGCCGCGGTGGCGCTGCTCGACCGAAATTTCGTGTCCTGCTTTTATCCGACTCCGTCGGAGGAGATGGCGCAGGTAATCGCCGTAATGCCGGTGGCGATGGGGGTGGTGGGGAGCGGGTTCTTCGTTGCTTTTCCGACGACGCGGCATGGAATTGGCTTCCCTCTCTCTTCTGATTGATTTTGTTAATTTGAATCCCTTGTAATTTCTCAGCCTCTGTTTTTTTCATTTCTGATCATGAATTGCTCAAAATTTCCCAATTTTATTTTCGGAATATGGAGTGAGAGGGGTGGGGGTCGAAATGGAGCGGATCAAGACCGTTTATTCCTTACTGCGGGTGCAAATGGAGCAAATGCCGCTGGCGACCGTTTGTTTACCCGCCGTCCGGCGACGTTTGCTCCAAACGGAGGCGGCGAAACGCCGAACCAAACAAAGCTTGATTTTCACCGGTTATGATCACATGAACCGGACCTTAATTAAAGTCCGGTTCATGCGGTCGTAACAGTTTAACCGGTGAAAATAAGTTCCCTCAAACGGAGTCTTTGTCTTCTCCGGTGAGATCGACTCTTCAAGGGCCCTTGGGGAGTCGTAGAGGGACTCCCCACCTATTACGATGCCCCGCCGGCCACTAGGGCGGTTCGTTGTTCGTCTTGCTTGTAGGTGGTCCGAAAAGCTTAATACCTGGTGGAATCGAATTCACCGGCGATGGGGGAGCTGGTCGGAGGTTGGGAAACCTTCTTAGAAATGAGGGGAGTTAAGGAAGTGTGTTAACCAATCATCCGGAAGCTACAAGTTAGGGTCGAATACTCAAAAAAAAGTACCGCAAAATGGTTTTTAATTAAAATTAATATATTTGCAAGTTATTTTGGCTCTTGTTTTTTTATTTTAGTTTTTTTTAATTTTGAGCATTCTGTAAGGTGATTGTTAACCGCAATCCGTTATTGGCTTGTCGCACTCCAAAATCTCCAAATTTTTCGTGTCTTTTCAAAATACGCCTTGTACATGCAATTTCGGGAAAAGTGTTCAACACGAAAGTTGTAGATCAACACGAAAGTTGTAGATCTACAACTTTCGTGTTGAGCACTTTTCCCGAAATTGCATATACAAGGCGTATTTATGAAATGCGAAAAATCTGAGCATATTTCCAAAGTACGCCTTATACATGCATTTTTAGGAGAAATGTTCAACACGAAAGTTGTAGATCTCGACTTGAGCACTTTTCCTAAAATTGCATGTACTAACTGACTGAAAAC
The DNA here is from genome assembly GCA_039513925.1 of Platanthera zijinensis. NCBI lineage: Eukaryota > Viridiplantae > Streptophyta > Magnoliopsida > Asparagales > Orchidaceae > Platanthera > Platanthera zijinensis. The sequence continues at coordinate 13,563,182 of CM077079.1, read as the reverse complement.
TCAAAATAATTTCTTAATGAAAGCTCAAGATGGTTAGATGCTAGTCATTCCACACCTGATGACTTAACTGTTGAAGCCAAAATTAACCGAAGCCAAAATTGGCTTCTGTGGAGTTCGGGGTCCCAAAAGAGGGGTGACCGCACACCTACTACACTCAAATGAACGATCTAGGCTCTAGACTAGAAACGTAAGGGACAGACCCAAGGTCTCAGCGTGGAGGACCCACCGCATACCCGGAAGAATAACGAACTCTTCCCCTCCCAAGCCAAAAGCTGAGTTAAGACACCTTCGGAGGGCGCTCTTGGCCGACCGGAACATCTAAGGAGGGTCTCAAGACCAACTCTCTCCTATCCAGATGTATCTCCTTGGGTCTATACAAAATGCTCCTCAAACGCGCTACTAAAGGCGCAACATCGTCGAGCAATTCTATAACACGCTGCCCAACTGGGCTGCAAACAGCGCGACTCCGCTGCCTTAAAAGGCTATCAACAGGCCAACAGGGGTTTCCCGGCATAAACCTCGGGGCTCCCACGGGACGAGCGGTTCACGAGCACATCGCTCGCCCGAAGCAAAAAGAGTAAATCATACATCCACAGAGCATCACAGATTATAAATTATTACAGGAATATAAATTCCATACTTCGGCACGCAGGCCGGCAATATAAATAAGAGTAGGCCTTCGAGGGCCGGCACCGGCTTGGGCTTAAGCCCGCTACTCCCCGCTCGGTACTGCAACACCTGTACGCCAACGTCTCGACGAACGACTGCCAGCTGAACAACAGTCAGCTAACATAAGCTGGACAAATATATTCCGTACACCCCTTTTTCGGGGCTACGGTGCGCATTCCCTGCAAGTAGATAGTATCCAACTTCCACGGAGTCTTCTCCGGGAACACTAGAACATCACCAATTCGGCTCATACGTCCGAATGAGCTTCACACAGCACATCACCAATTCGGCTCGTACGTTCGAATGAGCTTCACACAGCACATCACCAATTCGGCTCGTACGTCCGAATGGGCTTCACACAGCACATCACCAATTCGACTCGTACGTCCGAATGGGCTTCACACAGCATGCCTAAATCCGTACTCACACTTCCGGATACTAGATGCAATTAATAGCGGGGACGTACACGTCGACCCGTCGGAAAGCTCCCTTCCCCCACCCGTTGGTGGAGAGGGGCTTCCATGCAAATGTAAATCGAGGGCTTCACCTGCCCGAGTAGAGACATCGTTACCCTTGGCGCGTGCTTGGCGGCGGTGCCGGCGGCCGATCTCCCTTTTAGGCCTAGCCTTGCTCGAGGCGGCGATGACGGTGGCCGGACTCGTTGTTGGCGGCGATGAGAAGAGGGCCGGGCTGACCTAGATGCAGCCGGCTTCGAGGAGGTGGCCGAGCTCGACCTTGCCGCAGGCGGAGTCGAGGAAGAGGGTCGAGCTTGGGCCATGCCTTGGCGGCGACGGGAAGAGGGGTCGAGGGGAGCTCGGCCCCGCTGGAGGCGGCGACAGGAAGAAGGGGTCGAGAGGAGCTCGGCCCCGCTGGAGGCGGCCTGGAAGAAGAAGGGGCCGAGAGGAGCTCGGCCCCGCTGGAGACGGCCTGGAAGAGGGGGCGAGAAAAACTCGGCCCTGGCCGGCGACGAGAGGGGAGGCCGGGAGGAGCTCGGCCTGCTGCGATGCTCTAGGCCGAGAAGAAGAGAGGGGCGGCCTGGATGGGAAGTGGGGGGCCAAGAGGAGCTCGGCCCTGGCCGGCGACGGGAGAGGAGGAGGAGCCTCGCTCTTTTTGGCCGGCGGCGGGAGAGATGGAGGGAGGAGCGGCTGTGCTCCTCCAGGCGGCCGGCGACAGGAGAGGAGGAGGGAGGAGCGGCTGTGCTCCTCCTGGCGGCCGGCGACGGGAGAGGAGGAGGAGGCCGAGCGGGTTGCTCCAGGCGGCCGGCGACGGGATCGGGAAAACTCTAAGGGCTTTCCCCTGCTTGCCTTCTTCTTCCTCTTTTGTTTTTCTTTTTGCTTTTTCTCTCTCTGCCTGCCGCCTGTACCCAGCCCCCCTCTCTCTTATCTTTTTCTTTTTGTTTTCTTTTTTCTGTTTTTTCCTGCTGTACCCGGCTGCTCCCCCACATGCCTCTTTTTTTTTTTTTTTTTACTTTACCTGCTATTCTCCCCTCCCAAAGATTATTATATATTATAATATATATAATATTAATATATTATATATTATGATATTAATATATATAATATTAATATATTATAATATTAATCAAATATCTATAAAAAGGCCTTTACGAGCAAAGCCTCCACGCGTGTGTACGAGTGTTCGCACGTCCTCGAACGGGGCTGCACCACATCGTCGCTCGTAGCATGTCCTTTAGTAGCGCGTTTGAGGAGCATTTTGTATAGACCTAAGAAGATACATCTGGATAGGAGAGAGTTGGTCTTGAGACCCTCCTTAGATTTCCCGGTCGGCCAAGAGCGCCCTCCGAAGGTGTCTTAGCTCAGCTTTTGGCTTGGGAGGGGAAGAGGTTGTTATTCTTTCGGGTATGCGGTGGGTCCTCCACGCTGAGACCTTGGGTCGGTCCCTTACGTTCCTAGTCTAGAGCCTAGATCGTTCATTTGAGTGTAGTAGGTGTGCGGTCACCCCTCTTTTGGGACCCCGAACTCCACAGAAGCCAATTTTGGCTTCGGTCAATTTTGGCTTCAACAGTTATGGTGCGGTGAGCGTGGAGAGTGACCAGCACGAAAAAACTCAGTCGAACGTCATGGCTATAGAAGAGGAATCAAGTGACGACCAGGGTCATGTGATGAAAGAAGTCCCCTCCCACTCCTCTTTAGTCGATCTTAACCGTCCTAGCTTTTCGTCTCCCCTCTGGTTCCCAAGAGGGTGGACGTAGCGGGTAGAGGTGCCTCGTGTCGGATTGTTACTTGGTTGATCGGGTTAACAGTTCTTTTGAGTTCTTGGATTATCTTTATGTTTGCTTTATAGTTGTGTCGGAGAGGAGACCCCGAGAAGACCTGCTGACCAGGCTCTTATCAAGCTGGCAGAGCTGTAGGCTCACTCGGGGGTTGGAGTTGGTTTGGAGAGGAGACCCCCAGGTAGACCCGCTGCGCAGGCTCCCATCTAGCTGGCAGGTCCGAAGGCTCGCCTGTGGGGGAGAGGTCTGGTCCTTAGTTCTGCACTACGCTGAGCTCGTCTCGGCCCCAGGTAGACCCGCTGCGCAGGCTCCCATCTAGCTGGCAGGTCCGTAGGCTCGCCTGTGGGGGATAGGATTGGTTTGATCGTCATCGGCACCCCGAGCTCGGCTCGGCCCCAGGTAGACCCGCTGCGCAGGCTCCCATCTAGCTGGCAAGTCCGTAGGCTCGCCTGTGGGGGATAGGATTGGTTTGATCGTCATCGGCACCCCGAGCTCGGCTCGGCCCCAGGTAGACCCGCTGCGCAGGCTCCCATCTAGCTGGCAGGTCCGTAGGCTCGCCTGTGGGGGAAAGGTTGGCTTTTGAGATACTTTGGTTCAGCCACTTCTACAACACCCCGAGCCGGGCTCGGCCCCAGGTAGACCCGCTGCGCAGGCTCCCATCAAGCTGGCAGGTCCGAAGGCTCGCCTGTGGGGGAAAGGTTGGCTTTTGAGATGTTCTGGTTTAGCCACTTCTACGACACCCCGAGCCGGGCTCGGCCCCAGGTAGACCCGCTGCGCAGGCTCCCATCAAGCTGGCAGGTCCGAAGGCTCGCCTGTGGGGGAATGGTTGGCTTTTGAGATGTTCTGGTTTAGCCACTTCTACGACACCCCGAGCCGGGCTCGGCCCCAGGTAGACCCCCTGCGCAGGCTCCCATCAAGCTGGCAGGTCTGAAGGCTCGCCTGTGGGGGAAAGGTTGGCTTTTGAGATACTTTGGTTCAGCCACTTCTACGACACCCCGAGCCGGGCTCGGCCCCAGGTAGACCCGCTGCGCAGGCTCCCATCAAGCTGGTAGGTCTGAAGGCTCGCCTGTGGGGGAAAGGTTGGCTTTTGAGATGTTCTGGTTTAGCCACTTCTATGGCACCCCGAGCTCGGCTCGGCCCCAGGTAGACCCGCTGCGCAGGCTCCCATCTAGCTGGCAGGTCTGTAGGCTCGCCTGTGGGGGAAAGGTTGGCTTTTGAGATGTACTGGTTTAGCCACTTCTACGACACCCCGAGCTCGGCTCGGCCCCAGGTAGACCCGCTGCGCAGGCTCCCATCAAGCTGGCAGGTCTGAAGGCTCGCCTGTGGGGGAAAGGTTGGCTTTTGAGACGCTTCGGTTTAGCTACTTCATCGACGCCTCGAGCCGGGCTCGGCCCCAGGTATACTTATTGTAAGTAAGGGTATAAGGGCAGTTCGGTAGCAGTGAGCGTTATAAGTATCAAGTGGTTCAGAATGATCAAAAGGTGCACGAAGAGTTTAGTGTTTTGAATGCAAATTTTCGATTTTCTCAAATTTTTCTTTTGGGTCGGCTCCCACTCGTCGGATACTTGGGATTGGACATTTCTTTCCGAACTTGTACCAACCTCGAAAAGAGCGGGGATTGTGTACAACCCCGTATCTGGGCGAGCGGGATCCTCCCCAAGTGACGGACTCAGGACATGCTATGAGCGACGATGTGGTGCAGCCCCGTTCGAGGACTTGCGAGCACTCGTACACACGCGTGGAGGCTTTGCTCTTAAAGGCCTTTTTATAGATATTTGATTAATATTATAATATATTAATATTATATATATTAATATCATAATATATAATATATTAATATTATATATATTATAATATATAATAATCTTTGGGAGGGGAGAATAGCAGGTAAAGTAAAAAAAGAAGAAAAAGAGGCATGCGGGGGAGCAGCCGGGTACGGCAGGAAAAAACAGAAAAAAGAAAACAAAAAGAAAAAGATAAGAGAGAGGGGGGCTGGGTACAGGCGGCAGGCAGAGAGAGAAAAAGCAAAAAGAAAAACAAAAGAGGAAGAAGAAGGCAAGCAGGGGAAAGCCCTTAGGGTTTTCCCGATCCCGTCGCCGGCCGCCTGGAGCAACCCGCTCGGCCTCCTCCTCTCCCGTCGCCGGCCGCCTGGAGGAGCACAGCCGCTCCTCCCTCCTCCTCTCCCGTCGCCGGCCGCCTGGAGGAGCACAGCCGCTCCTCCCTCCATCTCTCCCGCCGTCGGCCAAAAAGAGCGAGGCTCCTCCTCCTCTCCCGTCGCCGGCTAGGGCCGAGCTCCTCTTGGCCCCCCACTTCCCATCCAGGCCGCCCCTCTCTTCTTCTCGGCCTAGAGCATCGCAGCAGGCCGAGCTCCTCCCGGCCTACCCTCTCGTCGCCGGCCAGGGCCGAGTTTTTCTCGCCCCCTCTTCCAGGCCGTCTCTAGCGGGGCCGAGCTCCTCTCGGCCCCTTCTTCTTCCAGGCCGCCTCCAGCGGGGCCGAGCTCCTCTCGGCCCCTTCTTCCTGTCGCCGCCTCCAGCGGGGCCGAGCTCCCCTCGACCCCTCTTCCCGTCGCCGCCAAGGCATGGCCCAAGCTCGACCCTCTTCCTCGACTCCGCCTGCGGCAAGGTCGAGCTCGGCCACCTCCTCGAAGCCGGCTGCATCTAGGTCAGCCCGGCCCTCTTCTCATCGCCGCCAACAACGAGTCCGGCCACCGCCATCGCCGCCTTGAGCAAGGCTAGGCCTAAAAGGGAGATCGGCCGCCGGCACCGCCGCCAAGCACGCGCCAAGGGTAACGATGTCTCTACTCGGGCAGGTGAAGCCCTCGATTTACATTTGCATGGAAGCCCCTCTCCACCAACGGGTGGGGGAAGGGAGCTTTCCGACGGGTCGACGTGTACGTCCCCGCTATTAATTGCATCTAGTATCCGGAAGTGTGAGTACGGATTTAGGCATGCTGTGTGAAGCCCATTCGGACGTACGAGCCGAATTGGTGATGTGCTGTGTGAAGCCCATTCAGACGTACGAGCCGAATTGGTGATGTGCTGTGTGAAGCTCATTCGGACGTACGAGCCGAATTGGTGATGTGCTATGTGAAGCCCATTCGGACGTATGAGCCGAATTGGTGATGTTCTGGTGTTCCCGGAGAAGACTCCGTAGAAGTTGGATACTATCTACTTGCAGGGAATGCGCACCGTAGCCCCGAAAAAGGGGTGTACGGAATATATTTGTCCAGCTTATGTTAGCCGACTGTTGTTCAGCTGGCAGTCGTTCGTCGAGATGTTGGCGTACATGTGTTGCAGTACCGAGCGGGGAGTAGCGGGCTTAAGCCCAAGCCGGTGCCGGCCCTCGAAGGCCTACTCTTATTTATATTGCTGGCCTGCATGCCGAAGTATGGAATTTATATTCCTGTAATAATTTATAATCTGTGATGCTCTGTGGATGTATGATTTACTTTTTTTGCTTCGGGCGAGCGATGTGCTTGTGAACCGCTCGTCCCGTGGGAGCCCCGAGGTTTATGCCGGGAAACCCCTGTTGGCCTGTTGATAGCCTTTTAAGGCAGCGGAGTCGCGCTGTTTGCAGCCCAGTTGGGCAGCGTGTTATAGAATTGCTCGGCGATGTTGCGCCTTTAGTAGCGCGTTTGAGGAGCATTTTGTATAGACCCAAGGAGATACATCTGGATAGGAGAGAGTTGGTCTTGAGACCCTCCTTAGATGTTCCGGTCGGCCAAGAGCGCCCTCCGAAGGTGTCTTAGCTCAGCTTTTGGCTTGGGAGGGGAAGAGTTCGTTATTCTTTCGGGTATGCGGTGGGTCCTCCACGCTGAGACCTTGGGTCTGTCCCTTACGTTCCTAGTCTAGAGCCTAGATCGTTCATTTGAGTGTAGTAGGTGTGCGGTCACCCCTCTTTTGGGATCCCGAACTCCACACAAGCCAATTTTGGCTTCGGTCAATTTTGGTTTCAACAGTTAAGTCATCAGGTGTGGAATGACTAGCATTTAACCATCTTGAGCTTTCATTAAGAAATTATTTTGGGTTTTCAGTCAGTTATTAGATGCTTGAATATTGCGACTATAGGTTCTTACCATAAAACATAAACATTGGAAAAAGTTTCATATTTCTATGAACTTTAATCTCATCTCCCCCAATGTTTTTATTGTGAGAACTCTATTTAAGCCCTTTGTCAAGGCGTTTGCAATATTATCTTTTGACCTCACATCAACGAGGTTTACAATCCCTTGACTCGTAAGGGAGGTCAACCAGGCTTGTTTCATCCTGAGTTGCCTTCTTTTGCTATTGAACAAAGTATTCGTAGCAATCGTTTTAGTAGCCTGATTATCGCAGTAAATTGCAACAGAACTTAACTTCAGGTTCGACAATGGAATGTCCATCACCAAATCTCTTATCCACTCTGCTTCTTCTCCCGCTGAAGCTAGAGCGTAGTGTTCAGATTCCATAAAAGATAGTGCAATACATGATTGCCTCTTGGACTTCTAGGCTACAACTGCTCCTCCTAGTGTGAATATAAATCTACAAGTGGACTTGCTGTCGTTTAATTCTGAGCACCATGATGCATCAGAATATCCTTCCAAAACTGGAGGATGACCATGGTAACATAAAATATACTTTTGGGTGTGCTTTAAGTATCGCATCAACCTATCGAGGGCATCCTAATGGTCTTGGCTAGGATTACTAGTGAATCTGCTCAACATGCCGACCGTAAAGGCTATGTCTGGTCTTGTGCAGACCATAGCATACATGAGACTACCAATCAGTTTAGCATAATCTGACTATCGAATCGCAGCTCCGTCATTGGGCTTCAAGCGATTGTTGTAATCGTAAGGTGTCTCCACTGCTCTACGTTCACTGTATCCCCACGTGTCCAACATGGACTTTATGTAGTGGCTTTGACTTAGGGAAATGCTATTTTCCCCAAAGCTCACTTGCATGCCTAGAATAGTCTCGGCTACACCTAGGTCTTTATTGCTAAACTCTTTCATCAGTTCTGACTTAACGTCATCCACTATGGATTGATCAGAATCAAGAATCAGCATATCATCCACATACAAGCATATTATAGCGACTTTGTTTGATCTATGACGTATGTAAAGACATTTGTCCGAGAGACTCGACATGAATCCCATGTTCCTTACACAATAGTCAAACTTCTCATGCCATAATTTTGGAGCTTATTTTAGTCTGTATAACGACTTGATTAACTTACAGACCTTATATTCGTGACCGTCTACTATGAAGCCTTCAGGTTAGCTCATGTATACTTCTTCGATCAGATCTCTGTTCAAGAACGCAGTCTTAACATCCATTTGATGAACAATAAAGTTCTCAATGGACGCAATAGCAAGTATGATCCTAATGGTTGTTAAGTGACATACTGGTGAATATACATCAAAGTAATCCACCCCACTAATTTGTGTGAAACCTTTAGCCACAAGAAGTGCTTTATACTTAGCTACGATACCATCAGGATTGAGTTTCTTTTTCAGAACTCACTTACACCCTATAGTTTTAGCCCCTCTTGGCTTATCAACCAACGTCCATGTGTTGTTCTGAAGTAGAGAATTCATCTCTTCATCAATGACTTCTTTCCAGAGTAGTGAATCTCTTAATCTTATTGCATCCTTATAGGTGGATGGATCGGCCTCAACGTGATAAGTGACAAAGTCACTACCAAAGGTTCTGAGAGTTCGCTCTCTCACCAAAGTCCGTCTAGACTCTAGGACACTACTGTCTACTGGGACTGAATAGGAGGTGCTCGGTACTGATTTAGGGTCTTCCTCAGTAATAGTTGCTTGCATACCTGGGATTGTTATGTTTTTATCCTTAAGGAACTTATTCTCAAAGAACATTGCATCCATTGATTCAATAATTATATTATTAGACAGGTCTAAGAATTTATCTGTAACACTATCTTCAGCACAACCTAAGTAGACACATGTGTTGGTTCTAGGTCCAAGTTTAGACCGTCTAGGGTCAGAGACCCTGACATAGGCTATGCAGCCCCAGGTCTTAAGTCTAGTTAAAGACGGGGGTCTCTTAAACCAAAGCTCGTAGGGTGTGACGTCTAACTTAGCATGAGGAACTTTGTTTAGAATATTGTTTGCAGTTAAAACTGCTTCTCCCCAATAGGCGGTAGGCATGCCAGCAGTGAGGAACATAGAATTTAACATCTCTGTTAACGTTCTATTCTTTCTCTCGGCTATACCATTCGATTGGGGTGAGTAAGGAGCAGTGGTTTCTGCTATGATCCCTTGAGAGGCAAGGAAACCCCAGAACTCACAGAACATGTATTCTCCTCCTCTATCACTTCTAAACCTCTTAATTCTCAAGTCTAGTTTGTTCTCTACCCTGGTTTTGAAAAGACAGAACTTTTCAAACGCTTCATCGTTAGTTTTAAGAAGGTAAATATGACAGAACCTAGAGCAATCATCTATAAACGTGATCATATACTTCCTTCCTCCTCGGGTGACAAAGCTTTTAAAATCACACATATCGGAATGTATAAGCTCTAGTGGTGTTGTGCTCCTAGTAACCGCACTAAAAGGTTTCCTAGTGATCTTAGTCTGAGCATACACGTCACATTTCTCAGGCGGTGACTTAGTGTCTAATGTGATCTGGTGAGTTCTATCTATTTGGAACATTTTTCTATAGTTCACATGTCCTAGTCTCTCATGTAGAGTCTTAGGGCTAACTAAGTTTGTTTGAACTTGTTGAACTAATTCATTTGCTAGACTTAATTGGTACATCCTATTTTGGACGTATGCACATCCAAAATAGTGTGAGTTAACTGACAATGTTACTCTACCGCTATAAAAAGTGAAAGACATACCAACATCACATAATAAACTTATAGAAACTAAGTTAGTAGCTAGAGAAGGAATAAAGTTAACATTTTTTAGAGTTAAAGTCTTACCTGAGGATAGCAGCAGCGTTGCATTCCCCACCTTCAAGACGTCAGTTGTCTCGCCATTTGCAACTATAACAGACTCTTTCACAGTAGTGAACCCTGTCATAAGATCAGCATTATTACAAATGTGACATGTCGCCCCCGAATCCAAGAACCACTCTGTGCTGGCCTTAGCATTTTCCGACCATCGTAACAAAGTCGGAAGGCTCAGTTAGGCTAACCATATTGGCTTGGTTGCCATCCTGTGGTGCTTTGGTTCTTTCCCTTTTGGGGAGTCTGCAATCAGACGCGTTGTGCCCCCACTTATTGCAGTTAAAACACTTGCCCTTGAACTTTTCGGCACGTTTGTTAGGGCCTGCAACTTGGGAGCTACCGTGAGAGGGTCTGGTTCTTTTAGGGTTCAACACGCGTTTAGAACTGAGAACCATGTTAGCCGCAGCCTTCTGCTTGCTAACAATTTCTAAAGCGTGTCGAGTCTCATTCTCATCCTTAATGCGAATAAATCGCTTGAGGTCATTAAGACCGACCTACGTCTTCTTGCGGTATATTTCAGTTTTGAAATTAAACCACGTAGAGTGCAGCTTAAAAATTATCGTGCCAGCAACAAACCTGTCTGGCAGGGTAATGTTCTCACTATGTAAAGAATCTACTAAAACTTAAAAATCAGATACCTGAGGGAGAATGACCTTCTCCTCGTCGAACATGAAGGAATGAAATTTGTCCACCAGGTGTGCCTTGGACAGATCCTCCTCTTGCCTGAAGTGCTCCTCTAGTGCTTCCCAGATTTCCTTGACGGTCTTCAGCTTGATATACGTTTTCTCCAGGCTGGAGTACAGTCAGTTCAGCAGGTAGTCGCAGCAGAAATTCTCATCAGCAATGCACTGGGCTTCGTCATCAGTTCCAGAAACTGCAGCACGGTCGGACTGAACAGTGTAGAACACGTTCAGGTACTTCATACCAAACTGAGTATTCAACTTCCAATCGGTGAATTCAGTCGCCGTAAACTTCTCCAGTTTATTCATCGAAACTGGAGACGAAAAACTATTTCTCTTCATCATCGTGCGACACTTTGTAAAATTTGGAAACCAAAGTAAGAAAACTCTCTGTTCCAACAACTTAGAATTTCCTCCAACAAGATGTAGATCTTCTACAAACTAAAAGGTTTGTGCTGGACGGAGTTTCTGATTTCACCTTCGGTGATTTCACCTGTAGCAACCAAAACAAAATCCCCCCCCCCCCGTTTTTTTGTGCTGATCCCGATAGAAGGCAGCCACCTTCTCCTGAGGTAGACGGCGGCACAAGGCAAGATAAAAGAGGAGAACCGGTCAGTACAAGTAAAGAACCGACCGAATCAGAACATCAAACTCCAAAAAATGGGGGTGGCGATGGGCAACTCCTTCAACTGCGGCGGAGAAAAACTTGCAGGCGGCGAAAAAAAAATTCTCTCTTTTTTTTCGATCTGTAATTGCAGCGGCAAAATGATCCTTTTTCCCGATCGACGCAGTGGAGAAATCCAAAAAAACGAGAGCGTTATTCCTCCTCCGACTCCGGCTAGCGAGTAACGGCAGCGAAGCTTTTGCCTTCTCCAGGCAGCGGCTATCCCTTCCTTCCTCCCGATTTATGCTAGCGGTGGCTCCCGACAACACAGAAACGGCGGCCCTAAACGGCGACAGGAGAAAATCCAAAGAGGCGATGGGAAACAGGAGAGGGATTCTCCTCTCGATCTGCTGCCCTGAACAACGACGGGAGCGGTTTTTCCTGAGCGAAAACCGAGCGACGGGAAGCGGTTACAGGGAGGTTTTTCGGAGTGGTGAGCGACGGGGGCTTATTGCTTCGAGAATGTTTAGTAGCTCGAAGCATCCGGATGAGGATCTAGGTGGAATCCCCTACCCGTTGCCCCTAGGTGGGTATAAATAGAGAAATCCAAGGAGTTTCTACGGGTATGGGTTAACCGTGTACCCGACACGACCCATTATGCCTCCGAACCCGTTAATTTGCCCAAATATACACTAACACCTTGTACGATGCTTGGGTAACTTCACTCATTTCTCTTCTGTTTGTGTGTGCTTCTTCTTCCATCATTCCACAAGTTCTTGTGTGAAATTTTTTGGTATGTTGGAAATGACATCAGCGATGACAATTGTGTTAGCCTCTAAGTGACGCACTCGCATTTCTCGTAAGCCTTCTTCATCCTTGGGGGATTGATGTTTAGGGCAAGTTTGCCTATCAGGAGAATCTCTCTAATTGAACCCCTCCTTTAAAATAGATGTTTGATTTAGGCTCCGTTTAGGGGGACTTATTTTCATCGGTCAAGCGATCATGACCGCATGAACTGAGACTTAATTATGGTCCGATTCATGCGGTCATGACCGCTTGACAGGTGAAAATAAGTCCCCCCCCAAACGGAGCCTTAATAGATTGCTCGTTGTGTATGAGTGTATGGCGATGTTTTGTTATGAGGTTCTAATGTAATCATTGTGTAACGTGCTTAACTCGGGCTGTGTCCTTGTCGGGTCTTGAGGGTTAGATCTAGAATGTTAGTTTTGAGTCTTTATTATAACTTGTAGTTTGTTGCATTTGCACCCACTAATTTCTCGTGATAATTCCGCTAAGAGTTGGAGTGTAGAACCCTTCTTATTTTGGGCGGCTTTACATCAGAAAGCTCACCAGAAGGGGGATTGTCGGTTGCAATCCATGGTAGCGGGTTGGCTATGAAAGCTCGAATTTGTCGCTGATGATCGTCAGAGAGGAGGGAGGATGATCAATTAGGGTTTCAGTTTCATTTGCACAAGCTTGACAGTGTTTGTTGAAAAGATTGGGGTCCCTGTTTATAGGTGTGGAGGGGAGTTGGGATCCTCCTAATGAAGGTGTAACCACCACCTGTGGTGGCCGCCGCCCTCTTCACCGTGGTCAGGGCATGGGGATGTGGGCATGAAGGGCGTTGGTATTTCAAAAACTTTAAAACTAATTTTTATTTAAATATTTGGTCAATGAGTTCACACTTAACTTATTTCATGGGCTACATTTGTTGTGGGGTCATCTTGTGTAGACTAATTAAGCTTATGTTTTGATTGGCTAAGTCCAATTAGACTTAAAATAATATTTGATTATTTAATGAAAATTTATTTAATTATTTAATAATAATAAATTGATGGGGATTAACCCATTTTAAAAGCATTTGGGGTGTGCATAGCCGTTCCAAATGAGAGAACCATGGGGTTGACTAGTCAACCCACTCCCCATGATCCTCATCATTATAGGAGGAGAGTGGGAGGGTCCACTTCCACTTTTATCTCTCCACTAATTCCTCTCCCATCACAAAAAGAGGAAACCACCGCCACTCGACCCCAACCACCGTCGGCCACCGGCCGCTGGCCGCCCCCGGCCGGCCGCCTCCCGCCGCCGACAGCCACCGGCCAGCCGCAGGCCGCCTCCCGTCGTCGGCCGCCTCCCGCCTCCCGCCGTCGGCCGCCTCCCGCCGTCGGCCGCCTCCCGCCGTCAGCCGCCTCCCGCCGCCGGCCGCCGCCAGTCGGCCACCGGTCGCCTCCCATCGGCTGCCTCCCGCCGACCACTGCCGGCCGGTTGCACGTCGCCCGTGCCTCCACCGTCCAATTGTGATGGGGCCTCCGTAGCCGTCCGATCCGTGGGTAGCCACCCACTAACCAACCTAGTTAGTGGGGGGACCCACCATGACCTCCCCCTGGAGGCTATAAAAGGCCCACCGGGAGCTCCTCATTTCTCACTTTTTTCTTCTCCGGGTCGTCTTCTTCCTCAGGTGAGAGCTCTCCTGCCTCCTCTCCCGAGTCGGCCTCCAGTCGTCGTGAACCTCCAGCGGCCACCAACGGCCATCAGCGGCTACGAGCACTCCACCAGCACGTTGCCAGCAGAGAAAAGCCCAAGTCCTCGAGGAAGCCAAAGGAAGAAGACATCCGTCGCCAGCAAGAGCGTGTGCGACCATACCAGCACCAGAGCACCAGGATCATCCTGCGCACTCCAACGTCCAAGTCACTTCCGCGGCGCAGTTTGTTGCCCGCAGGGAGTCATAGCCTTTCTCTCTTTCCCCAAGCTGTAACCGGAGCGGCATATCGCCTCGATTTACCAAACATACTGTAATCACCAGAAGCTAGTGAAATTTGACCGACACGGACCCGGTCACGTGGTTTTTTACCAATTTAAGGAATTTTTCCACATCATCACACCTTGTGTCGACTGTTCGTTTTCATTGACTGTGTGCGCGCTCGACCGTTCCGCGGGCTAAGACGGTCCAAATTAATCTGATCCGATCGGAACATCGAGTTAGTCCGCAACATAAATAATTATTAAATTTTCCTCATAATAATGGTCAAAGGTGCCCCCCATAAAATATTTCAAAAAATTTATGGCCTTGTGTATTTTTATTTTATTAATTTGATTGATACACGCTAATTCTAATTTTTAATTTGATTAAATCTTTCTTTTATTAAAAATAATTATGAAATACATTTAAATAATTTTAATTCAAAATTACGATGTAATTCACTTCGTCATAATGGGATCCATTAGTGCATGAAACGAGAGCTAGTGAACCAAACGTGCTAAAGATCATTTAAAACAGTCACTTAAAACTAAAAATTGTAAACAAAATCTTAACTACAAAGAATCTGACCGAACTGTACCTGAATTATTTGGGTGATTGTTATTAGCACTACAGTTTTGACTAGTCGCACAACGTTTTCTCCTAATTTCTCGTGCCTTTTGAAAATATGTATTGTACATGCACTTTTAGGAAAAGTGTTCAACACGAAAGTTGTAGATCTCGACGAAATCTAAAACTTTCATGTTGAACACTTTTCCTAAAAATGCATGTACAAGGCGTATTTTTAAAATGCGTGAAATCTGGGTGTATTTCCAAAGTACGTCTTGTACATGCATTTTTAGGAAAAGTGTTCAACACGAAAATTGTAGATCTCGTCGATATATACAACTTTCGTGTTGAACACTTTTCCTAAAAATGCATGTACAAGACGTATTTCCAAAAAGCGCGAGAAAATAGGTGAAAACGTTGTGCGACTAGCCAGAATTGTAGTGCTAATAACAATCACCATTATTTGTGTACGATTTGAATTTTGTTGGAGCAGTGAAGAACAGTATTTTTGATGTGGTTCCTTCATTTTATTATCCGGATCGAAACCGAAATCGCAATATACAAGTCTCGAGCAATTTTAAAAAATTTAGACTTAATCTGAACCAATGTTTTAAATGTCGTTTGAGATGTCCGACATGTCAATTAACGTGACCTGTTTAAAGAGAAAACGATTTGCATAACAAAATTATATAAGTAATGTTGTTTTTTTAGGGAATTGTTAAAAGCACCGCATTTTTGGCTAATCGCACCGCATTTGAGTCTTTTAACACTTAAAATTTGTCACTCTAAAAATATACCCGCACCGCACTGCTGCTTCCTCGCACCGCAGTCCTAAAATCCCGATCTTCTCCTCATGCCTCCTGACGCGTCGCTGGCTCCTCCCGCCTCCTCCAGCCCCTCCAGCCCTTTCCGTCGCCGACACCGGCAGATATCAGCGCCAACGCCGCCTCTCGTCACGCTCAGATTTTACGCCTTTCAGAAATACGCCCTGTACATGCAATTTCAGGAAAAGTGTTCAACACGAAAGTTGTAGATCTCGTCGAGATCTACAACTTTTGTGTTGAACACTTTTCCTGAAATTGCATGTACAAGGCGTATTTCGAAAAGACGCGAAAAGTTAGGAGATTTTTGGGTGCGACTAGCGAATAAAGAGTTGCGATTAACAATCACATATGTTAAAGGACTTCTGAAATTTCTTTGAGTTCATTACTGTTTCTATGTTTAGAAGTAAATTGTTGCAATATTATTGGTCCTCATCGTGAATTGTGCCCCAAATATTATTGGTCCATATTATAGATGTCGTTGATGAAGATCACAAATATTTGAAGAAAAGAGGATAATAATTTGGACAACACATTTTATGGGTTTTTTGTATCAAATATTTTTTTTCTATTGAGTATATATTAATATTGTAATTCAATGAGAACCTATTTTAATTCATAAATTAAGTGCGGTGCGTTTATCTCAATTGCGGTGCGGATAACAATGTGCGGTGCTTTTAACAATATGTGAAAAACTGCGGTGCTTTTAACAAAGCGGTGCGATTAGCCAAAAGTGCGGTGCTTTTAACAATTCCCTTTTTTTAATATAACAGAGGCTATACCGGACGAAATCTGCTATAAAGGCTGACGGCTACTAGTCAAAATGTCACTATATTTGGCTACTTGATATATTATAACATCTAAAAGTTCCACAGGTCTAAAAATTTTCGTCTGAGAGTGTATTTTTCGTCCGGGCATACATTTTCTCGTCCGAACGCACATTTTTCATCCGGACGTACTTTTTCGCTCAGGTGCCCATTTTTCGCTCAGGTGCCGTTTTTTCGTCCAAGCGCACATTTTTCGCCTGAGCGCCCATTTTTCGCCCGGATGTCCATATTTTACTCGGGTTCGCATTTTTCGCCCGGGCTTGCATTTTGCTTCCGGGCACGCATTTTTTGCCCGAGCAAGAAATGTCCGCTCGCCCCCCCCCCTCTCGTGCTCTGCATGATGGTATCAGCCTGAGTGGGTCCGCCTGCACGACAGTATTTGCCCGCCCTCGCGACAGTATCCTCATGACCCCCGCCTCCCACGCGACAGTATTCGCCTACCCCTGGCGGACTCCGCTCGCACGATAGCATCTCCCCCAAAATGAATACAAAGAATAAAATAATTTTAAAAATAAAAACAACAAAAATTTAAATATTAAAAAAATGAAGGAAACACAAAAAAAAGGAGCAATGGAGCATGAACATTATTATATATATAAGTAGAGGCATTTATATAAGGTTTTTTAATATTGATATTTATTATATATAATTATCAAAAAACATTTTTGTATTTGTGCAAATATTTATCTGTATAAAATATATTTCATGCGTTCAGTGGCGGATCCAGGAATTTAGAAAAGGGGGTGCACAAAATTTTTTTTAATATCATAATATTGAAAATGAAAAATGTCTGATATTATAAAGTCATACACAATTACATATAAATGTCTTAATTGAAAATTACTAAATACCAGAAGAAATTACAGTTGTCCGCGTCGAGTCTTCATTTTTTGAAAACGATCAATAACATCATCATCTGAAACTTTCAAAAATGCGTCTCTTTCAATGAATGTAACCAAGCAGTCATTTAATGTCTGATCGCCCAAACTATTACGTAATCTGTTCTTGACATAATTCATGCCTGAAAAGACTCTTTCAACACTTGCAGTGGCCACAGGAAGAATCAGTACGAACTTCAATAGCTTATATAATTGTTGATAAGCAATATGTTTCCCAGTTTCAACAAGTTTCATAGAGAGATGACCAAGGTCGTTCAAGTCAAAAAATCTCTCGTCGCTTTTCATATCCACAATGAAATTGTCTAACTGAAATTCAAGATTAAACAACTCCAAACTTGAAAAATCAATAGGATAAAACTCTGCAAGTCTGAGTATTTTTTGCTTGTCAAAACAACCAAAGGAGTTAATGGGATTCAAACAAGCCATACAATGGAGCAACTCCATACTCACCTCATCAAATCTGTTATTAAGCTCATGCAATTGCAAATCAACCACCTTTAAGAAAATTGACACCCGATAATGATGCAAATATGTGTAGTCTTCAACAAATCGTCTTGATCTTCCGCGCGGAACATACAGATCATCCATTTTAGGAATATGTATATTATATTTACCACAAAAAAGTAAGACCTTATTGAACAGAGCATCCCAACCATCATCACGCAAGTTTTGCAATTGTCTTTTTGTCAAACTTACGAAAGACATAGCATTAATAATATCCTGATCTTTTCTTTGCAAAGCAAGATTTAATTCATGTGTATAACCAAATATAGTTGTCATCACATGAATCATCAAAACAAAGTCAAACAATTCTAATGCAAACAATACACCTTGTGCCTTCACCCGATCATTTGCCTTACTCTTTCCAATCTTCAAAAGTGTAGCAACCATATCAGGATATAAAGAAATAATATGGATTAATGTCTTGTGATGTGAGCCCCAACGAGTATCCCCCGGCCGACCCAAAGAAAGTGTCTGATTTAAGCCCGACCCCGTTTGTAGTTCACCATCTTCTAGTGCCTGAGCAACCTTTTGCACTTGACTTTCTCTAAGCATCTCATTTCGCTTGCAAGAAACTCCAACCACATTTAATAGCGTCGAAATTGCTTCAAAAAACCATTGACAATCATCATTTATTTTAGCAACTGCAACTACGGTTAACTGAAGCTGATGAGCAAAACAGTGAATGTAATAAGCTGATGGATTTTCTTTTAAAATTAGACTCTTGAGTCCATTTATCTCCCCACTCATATTACTTGCACCATCATATCCTTGGCCACGGATTTTAGACAAATTCAAGGAATGGTCAATTAACAATGATTCAATTGCAGTTTTAAGAGACATGGCAGTAGTATCGTGAACATGCACAATGCCGAGAAAACGCTCTATTAATCTTCCGTTCCTATCAACATAACGCAAACAAAGGGCCAATTGTTCTCTGTGTGACACGTCACTAGATTCATCAGCTAAAATTGAGTAGTAGTCATCTCCAAGCTCTTACAGTATAATCTTTGTAGTTTCTTTGGCACAAGCATTAATGATATCTTTCTGAATTGAAGGCGCAGTTAGTTGATTGTTTCTCGGGGCATTTTTCAGCACATATTTACCAACTTCTTCATCTATATCGGCAAGCCACTGCAAAAGCTCGAGAAAATTTCCCCTATTAAGTGAATGATGACTCTCATCATGCCCGCGTAGGGACAATCCCTGTCGCAAGAGAAATCTCAAGCATTTCAAAGAAGCTTGTAATCGTGATTTGTTTTCAAACTTTGTTCTATCCGATTGTTTATCAAGAGAAACAATGATAGACTTTTGGGGATTTTTTAAACCTTCAAATTTCTGGAGTGCTAAATGATGAGAACTATTAATCTTGCCAACATGTTTTGTAAATCCGTCAGGTTTATTCCATGACCTATATCCTCCTCCACTGACAAAAGCATCTCCCCTGGCAGCAGTACTTGCGGTTTCATTCTTGAATAAGTAACAAACAAGACAATACGCAGCGTCCTTTTCAACACTATATTCTAGCCACTCAAACATATCATACCATGTGACTACAAACCTACGTTCTCGGTCACCTATCTTTCTTTGAGGAAATGGATGCAATTTTGGTTGGCATGGACCTCTTAGTATATAAGCCTTTCTCACTGCATCTTGCTCATTTAAAGGATATGCTGATATACTTTTTCTCATTCCCGGATCCTGTGGAAGCATCTCCAAGTCATATAAAGCGCTCATTATAACGTCTTGAGCATTAGGAGATGGCAAATCCGACGCATTCTCGATAGCTTCAGAAGCACTAAGGGATAACTCTTCATTTTGACTTGGAGGTTTACATCTTGAAATCTCTTGAGATTTTAATTTCTTTTGAAACATAGATGATATGAGACTGGACTTCTTTTTTTGACTCTCCATATCACAATATTGTTCAATTCTATTTCTATATGAATGCCAGAAAAAACAAAATATTAACAAAAAACCATATTAATAAAATGCAAAGTATTTAAATATCTATCTACTCCGCTTGACCCTCTACCGGCCAATACTACGGAGTAGCCCTAGGGATAAACATTCAACACAGAGACTATGTGTTTTGCTTAGTCACTACCTGACTAATACCTCAAAACACCCCTAAAAATAAAAATACATGAAAATAAATTGTGATAGGGTATATGGAAGCAAAACCTTGGCCACAATCTGTAGCCAGAGAAGAACGTATTTCTCCTTCTTTTGTTGTCACGTGACTCACGTACTCAGTCCTCACGAATGTAGGCCACAATCTGTAATAGTATATGAAGAAGCTTAACAAACCTTGAAAATTGGAATAATTGTGCATAATCTGAAGAGGGCATACCTTGGAAATCGAGTACATATGGTGTCATAAGCCTATCTCCGGTCGCATTTTTCGGCAAACAAAGCACTACGACATAGATCCACTGAACAGAGCTCTGAAAAAGTGAGCTTTGTTAATCAAAAACCCAAGATCATCTCATCTGGAGGCTGGAAAGAGAGCTTTATTAACATAAACCGGGGAGAGTACTAAGGGGCTGAAGGTCGGACTTCGGAGAAACATAAACAGAACTGGGGAGAGCTTTAGGGCAGGAAGGAGTCAAGGAGGTAAAAACGAAAACTGTAAAAATGTGAAATAGAGAGAATGCGATCTACCAGGACAGTAAAACTGTGAAAGTGTAAAACTGTGATCTAACATCTACCGATCTACGGATCTACCTGTAAGGCTGTAAAAACTGGAATATTCCTGCAAGTGCAGGAAGCAGTTCAGTCGGGAGCCGGGAGGGAGAACCAGACTGCCGAGTGGAACAGCGATGGCGCTGCCTGGACGATCTGGAGAGTGGAGAACTGGAGCTGTGAGTCGGTGACAGCGCCACAGCGGTGAGCGGTCACCGGCGCGGCGGCGCCGTTGTTCGTGGCGGCGTGGCGGAAGACGGAAGAAATGACCTAGGGTCGGGACTGGCGGATTGCGGCCGATTCCGCGATTTGGGATGAAGGAGTGAACTCAACAGCGCGGCGGCCGATTTATGTATGGTTGAGTAAAATTTAGGGGGTGCACGGTCTAAAATTTTGCCCTACTAATACATATTTTTGGCCTATATAAATAACACCACATAGAAGTGCATAAATAAAAAGGGGGTGCTAGTGTCCCTTTGGCCCCCCTTTAAATCCGCCAAATGGCCTAGTGGATGGCACTCAAAGTATGCCCGGCCGTGATTTGAGCTGGAGACCCAGTGATTTGCCTTTTTGTAGATTAAAATTCGGAGCCTAGCCCCGCCAGTAGGGTCAACTCCCACCAGGTTTACCGGCCCACCCGCACGGCGGGTCTTGAACTTGATCGGACCGGGCGGTCCGATCTGCTGAATCCGGCGGTCCAAGCCGGTTCTTAAAATCATGTATGTGTGCTTTTTTGTCTCACATTGTCTAATCCACTAGTTCTCTTGTTGCACATAAGGAGCAGGCAGGGAGCCTTAGAGTCTGTTTGGCGCAGTTCTGGCGGCTGGAGAATCTCTATTCCAGCCGCCAGAGCTGTTTTTTAACTGTTTGGGACAGCTTCTTGTGAAGAGCTTTTCAGAAATCTGGAGCTGTTTTGCAGCTCTTCAGAAATCTCCCCCCCAGCTTCAGCTTCCGCAAAATAGCTTTCTCTCTCACAGGTTTTGGAAATCTAATGGTTTCTTCAGTTGGAACATGCTCAGAGGCCGGACGGCCTTCCTCCGACGATTCCGAGCCCCCGACGGCCTTTCTCCGGCGATTCCGAGCTCCCGACGGCCTTTCTCCGGCGATTCCGAGCGCACTTCTGCACAAAACACCCAAACACTCTGCAGATTTTCAAAACTGCTCCCCAGAGATCTATTTTAAAACAGCTCTATCCGAACAACAGCTTTTCAATCCGTCAGAGCTGTCCCAAACAGAGCCTTAATAGTTTAGTTGTTGTTGGCGGGCTAGCAGAAGCCCAAGATTATGTTGACGGGCTTTTTGTAGCGTCATTGGGCTTTGTTCACTGGTTGCGGCCGTGCATGCCTTGTCTTGTTTGTGGGTAATTTTTTCCTACATAATACGAAACGGATGATTGAGATTGATTTGAAGGCCCACCGTGTTATACCGTGCAATTGCAACGACCGATGATAAATTTTTGTATATAGTATATACATATATATGTTAATTTTTGTCGATCTTTGTTGAACTGGGCGGTTCATTGCCCCCCCTCTATATATTATATTATATTATATTATTCATTAGGGTAAGAAAAAGAGGGAACAGAGAGCGGGCGGATTCTCCTCTGATTTTCAGAGCCGGGGATACATTCGGCTGTCCCCCCCCCCATCCTCGGCGATTTCAGACGGGAGAAAGCAGCGGCGGCTGCTTCGGCCAGGGAGGATACTCCTGTCAACGGAGTTTCTCGACAAGGAGGGAGGCGGATCTGCGGCTATCAGTGAGGGAGTTCCTATTCTCGTTCAGTCGAGGAAGATCGAGGAGGTCCATTCAACCAGTTTTCTCCAGGATCGGTGGCCCTTGACATCCTGAGAATAATGGATAAGGCCAGGTGAGGGCTTCGATCAAGGAGAAGGTGAGATCTCTCGCTCGTGGAGATCTTTGGAGGTCGGTGGCGTCGTGAACGCCGACATGTATAGGGGTTGATTGTGATTCTTGGCGCTCCAGGTTCTGTTTCTCATTGTTGTAAACACTCATATTATTATTATAGTGGATCTTTTCTGACGCTCTCCCCGTGGATGTAGAAGTTTCTCTCCGAACCACGTATACCCTGTGTCATCTGTGTGTGCTATTTTGTTTATCTCTTAATTTTGTGGTTATTGTTATTGCGTTGCACGCTCCGCGACGATTGGAATCGGTGCGGTTTTCATAACAATTGGTATCAGAGGTAGGTTTTGGTTCTCGGAAAACCCTAAGAAACATGATGGCGGTAAAATTCGAGATTTCGAAGTACAATGACAAGATTGATTTTGGTCTGTGACAGAAACAGATAAAGACAGTTCTCGTTCAGCAAGATCTCCATAAAGCACTCCTTGGCAAAGAGAAGTCTGGGAAGGAGGACAACGAATAAGAAAAATTGGATCTGAAGGTCATCAATACAATTCAGTTGCGTCTAGCAGACAAGGTGATGTATAATATAGCCGACGTTGAGACTACAACAGATCTGTGGAAGAAATTGGAGGAGCTCTACATGTTCAAGTCGCTTACGAACAAACTTTACGTCAAGAAACAGTTATACAGCTTGAGGATGTTTGAGAGTACTCAGCTACTGAAGCATATGAATGTGTTCAACAAGCTCATTTCTCAGTTGCGTAGTATAGATGCGAAAGTTGAGGAAGAAGACTAGGCTCCTCTTTTGTTGTCTTTGTTGCTGAATTCCTTTGATCATTGTGTCACCACGATCCTTTATAGGAAGGACACCCTAAAGATGGAAGAGGTGATGACTATGTTGTTGTCTAATGAAACGAAAAGCAAGCCAGGCTCTAGCACCGGTGAGGGTCTACTGGTGAAGTTCAATGACTCAATTAGAGGCGGATCTAGAGATAGAGGCAAGAAGGTAAACAGGCCCAAGTCCAAGTCCAAAAGCCAAAACAACAGATGTCACTACTGCAATGATAAAAAAACATTGAAAAAATAATTGCCCGAAGAAGAAGCTCAAGGAGAGGACTCAAGAGCCACAACAGGCTGCAGTGACATCCGATAATGAGAGCGATACTGACGTTCTCCATGTCTCACCCAGTCTCGACACCACAAACACATGGATCATGGATACTGGATGCTCTTATCACAAGTTCCCAAATAAAGAATGGTTCTATAGCTTCAGACAATGTGACGATGGTCGTGTTCTGATGGGAAATAACTCAGAGTGCAGAATAATGAGGATTGGCAGTATTAGAATCAAGATGTTCGATGGAAACGCCAGAACTCTCACAGATGTCAGATACGTGCCCGATCTAAGAAAGAAACTGATTTCTTTAGGCACTTTGGAGGTGGCTAGTTATTCATATGTTGGTGATGGTGGCTATTTGAAGGTCAAGAAAGACGCTTTAGTCATGATGAAAGACGAGCGCTCAGGTACTCTATACAAATTGATCGACACTACAATAGTCGGAGATGCAGTAGTTTCTACATCAACAGATGAGGATTCCTCTCTGCTATGACATGCTAGGCTTGGCTACATGAGCGAGAGAGGACTATTGGAGCTGCATAAGAAAGGACTGCTGAAAGGAGTAAAAATGTGTAAGCTCGACTTCTGTGAGACGTGTATCCTCATAAAACAGTGCAAAGTAAAATTTGTGACATCGAGCAAGCGCAACCAGCAGATCCTGGAGTACATACACTCAAATGTTTGGGGGTCAGTCCCAGAGCCAGCACTTGGATGTGCTAAGTATTTCGTGACCTTCATTGACGATTTCACAAAAAAGTTCTGGACCTACTTTCTCAAGCACAAGTCTGAAGTATTCAAGAATTTCAAGTCTGGAAGACCAAAGTGGAAAAGCAGACCGGGCAGAAGGTGAAATACCTCAGATCTGATAATGAAGGTGAATATACCTCATCGGAGTTTCAGGCATACTACAGTCAGGAAGGTATTACTCGACATCTCACCATACCAAGTACACTACAATAGAATAGGGTTATAGAGAGGATGAATAGAATGTTGTTAGAAAGAGCTCGGTGCATGCGACTATTCTTTGATCTACCTAAGTCTTTCTAGGCCGAAGTCATTAATACAGTCTATTATCTAGTGAATCGGTCTCCATCAATGCCACTAGATCTGAAGTCTACACAAAAAGTATGGTCAGGTAAATCTGTTGATTATTCTGATATTTATATTTTTTTGATGCCCTGTCTACACATTATTGTAGGATTCAGAAAGAACAAAGTTGGAGCTAAGTTCAAGAGATGCATCTATCTAGGCCAGAATGCCGACACCAAAGGGTTCAAGCCGTGAAATCCTGAAACCAAGAAGGCTGAGATGAAACGCGACGTCATCTTTGATGAGGTTTCTACGCTGAAGAAGTCTCAGTCTCTTGCTAAAGAGGTACAGAAGACTCCAGAATCACCAGTGGAGGTGGAGCTGGATGCAAGTGCCAAAGCAGACGTTCATGACGATTCCTCCGACTTGAAGGAAACAGATGATGTTCAACCAGTTAAAGTAGATCCATACTCAATTGGTAGAGGAAAGGAGACGAGAGAGGTCAGACTGCCTCTCAGACTATAAGACACTGTAGTATATGCTTTTCAGGTGATATCCTCAGACCCTTGTTCTTACCGAGAAGTTATAGAGAGCAAAGACTGTTCTCAGTGGAAAGCAGCTATGGTGGAAGAAAAAGAATCCCTTCAGAAGAACAAGACTTGGTACTTGGTTAATCTGCCTAAAAGGGCTAAGACAATCAGTTCCAAATGAGTGTTTAGAAAGAAGGAGTCCACATTAAAAAGGATCAATGAAGATATAAGGCCAGATTCGTTGCAAAGGGGTTCGCACTGAAGAAGCGAGTCGATTTTGACGAGATCTTCTCACCTAGGGCTGATATCGAGTCGAGTTCGAGTGATTTTGGCTCGGCTCGAAATCGAAATTGATTTCGAGTCGAGTCGGCTCGACTCGGAATGACTCGATTCCGAGTCGGCTCGAAATCGAATCAAGTAGGATCAAAATTGAATCAAGTCGGTTCAAAATCGAATCGAGTCGGCTTGAAATCAAATACAGTCGGCTCGAAATCGAATCCAGTCGGTTCTAAATTTAACAATTTTTCGTTTTATTTCTAGTTTGCTCAAAATAAAATTGGGCAACCTATAAATTTAACAAATGAAACACTTAAAGCCTTCATTCTTTTTATTTAGGTTTAAATTTTGTTATTTTTTATTTTAAAATAAGAAAATATTAATAAATACATAATTTTTTTAATTAATTCGAGTTGATTCGAATCATATTTCGAGCGATTCAGAGCTGGGTCGAAATCGACTCGAAATCAAATTAGAGTCAAATTGAATCGACTCAAATTGAGTCGAATCAATTTTAACCGATTCCGATTCGGCTCAATTTTTGAACGATTTTCGAGCAATTTTCGAGTTTCGAATAATATGCTCAGCCCTATTCTCACCAGTGGTGAAACATTGTTCCATTCAGGTACAACTCACCATGGTAGCTATGTGGGATATGGAGCTGGAACAGATGGACATGAAGACTGCTTTTCTTCACTGCAGCCTAGATGAGGAGATCTACATACTGTAGCCTGAAGGGTTTGTTCGACCTGGTGATGAGAAAAAGGTCTACAAGCAAAAATGTCTCTCTATGGTTTGAAGTAGACTCTGATGATATGGTACAAGAGGTTCAACACCTTTACGACATCACATGGCTACAACAGGAGCCAGTACGACAGCTGCATCTACTACAGATTTCTTGTAAACGGTAATATTTTGATTCTGATGCTCTACGTTGATGATATGTTGATTGCTTGCAAGTCAGCCAGGAAAATTCAGATACTGAAGCAGAAATTAAATGCTGAATTTGAAAGATCTTGGTCATGCTCAGAAGATCCTTGGGTTGGAGATCAAGCGGGATAAAAAGCAAGACATGTTGTGGCTTTCTCAGACCGGTTACATTCAGAAGGTACTCAAAAAGTTCAATATGATGGAACCTAGAGCTGTTACGACTCCATTGGGACAACTGTTTAGATTGTCATCACAAAAGTGCCCATAAACCGAGGAGGAATGTCAGAAGATGCTTAGTGTGTCATACGCCAGTGCGGTAGGATGCTTGATATACACGATGATATGCGCGAGACCAGATATTGCTCAGACAATGAATGTTGTTAGCAGATATATGACAAATCCAGGGCGACAACGCTGGGAAGCAGTCAAGTTGATTTGCGGTATTTGAATGGAACTCCATACGTTGGTTTACTTTTTAAAGGGGCAAAGTTGCTGGAGCTTTAGAGGACTTCATTGATTCTAACTACGCAGGTGACCACGATAGAAGAAGATCTACCTCAGGCTACATATTCCTTCTAGGTGGAGGTCCTATCTATTGGAAAGCTACTCTTCAGGATATAGTAGCTCTATCCACGATAGAGGCAGAGTATATTGCTGTGGTGGAGGTCGCTAATGAAGTTATTTCGCTCTGAGGTCTCATCAAGGAACTTAAAGTTTCTCAAGAGTCAGTGAAGCTGCACTGTGATAGTCAGAGTGCAATTTGTCTTGCAAAGGACCTGGTCTATCATGCAAGGACAAAACACATTGATGTGCGCTACCACAAGTTGAGGGAGTTCATTAGAGGAGGTGATATTCAGTTACTGAAGGCACCTACAGAGGACAATGTTGCTGATATGTTGACAAAACCTCTGACATGAGTCAAGTTCAAGCACTGCCTTGACTTGACTCACATTTGTACCTGCTGATCGTGGTGACGCAAGGGAGAGGGGGTGTTCCATTTGGGAGAAGATCTAAGATGATGGTGGAGCTCAATCGCAAGGAGCGTCACAGTGGAGATTGTTAATTTTTGCCAATCCTTGTTGAACTGGGCGGTTCATTGCTCCACCTCTCTCTCTCTCTCTATAAATTATATTATTCGGTTCATTAGGGTAAGAAAATGAGGGAACAAAGAGTGGGCGGCTTCTCCTCCGATTTTCAGGGCCGACGATACATTCAGCTGCTCCTCCCCTCCATCCTCGGCGATTTCAGACGGGAGAAAGCAACGACGGCTGCTTCGACCAAGGAGGATACTCTTGTCAATGGAGTTTCTCGGCAAGGAGGGAGGCAGACCTGTGGCTATCGGTGAGGGAGTTTCTATTCTCATTCAGTCGAGGAAGATCGAGAAGGTCAATTCGACCAATTTTCTTCAGGATCGGTGGCCCTCGACATCCCGAGAATAAAGGATAAGGCCAGGTGAGGGCTTTGATCAAGGAGAAGGTGAGATATCTCGCTCATGGAGATCTTTGGAGGTCGGTGGCATCGTGAACGCCGACGTGTATTGGGGCTGATTGCGATTCTTGGCGCTTCAGGTTCTGTTTCTCATTGTTGTAAACACTCATATTATTATAGTGGGTCTTTTTGGCGCTTTCCCGTTGGATGCAGAAGTTTCTCTCCGAATCACGTATATCTTGTGTCGTGTGTGTGCGCTATTTTGTTTATCTCTTAATTTTGCGGTTATTGTTATTGCGTTGCGCGCTCCGCGGTGATTGAGAATCGGTGCGGTTTTCATAACATATATACGTGTATATATCTATACATATATTCAAAGAAGTATCGTTGACCATTGCGATTGCACGGTATAACATCTGAGACCTTTCAAATCAATCTTGACAGTCCATTTTTTATTTTAATAATTAGTTTTTTTTAATTATTATTTATTAACTATTTAATTAATGAAATTAATTAAATCATACCGTTCTGACAATTAATTAAATTCGGGCGAAATTAATAAAATGAAATTAATTAAAGAATAATTAAACAAAATAATAATAATAAATAATTTTAAATAAAAACATTAAATAAACCTAGGATAGTAGAAGGTCCTGAACTCCATCAAATCAATTTAGACCGTTTGATTGATTAGATCATTACATCTCAGTCGTTTGATCATGCCATAACATCGAATCAATCAGGGTCGTTCGTTTATTTTTTTATAGGACTCTTACACCTAGGATAGTAGATGGTCCTGAACATATAATTTTAGTCGGCCTACTACCTTACAAATGGAAATTACCATTTTACCCTTACATTTTAAAAAAAAATCAAAAAACAAGTGAGCTTACTTGTACATCAAAACCGCTTTGCATGACCCACCTACTTTATGTCAAATTTCAAACATTCCATTTCTCTCTTACTATTTAAACACGATGGAATATATTAAGGGTGTTGTTACTGTTGAAATTTCTGAATCTTGGAATGAGCAAGAGTCATCTCAACTAAAGTTAGTCACAACCAGAAATACATGCAGCAACAAGAATCTTTATTGATAACAAAAATCTTCTTTACAAGGCGAGACATACATGGCGAGACATGATTCGCCAAAACAACTACAGGGAGAGCAGAGACAATTACAATTACAAGACAAGTCAAGTTGCGTAGACTGAGCAAGTAGCCGCCGGACCTACTGCTGCACTATGGAGCCCGCACAGTCCGCCAAATCTGCCAGGTCGCCAGACCGCAAACCAAGCTGCGCGGACTGCCCCTTATTCCAATGCTGAGCTCTAGCCGCCAATCTACAAGCCGCCTGACCGCGAGGTGGCCTAGCTGCCAGACCGCACGGGCTGCTGATGACAAACTGAACAGGCCGCCTGAAGCAGACGACTTATTGAACCCCGAAACAAGTTGTCAAAGAGAAAACTGCCTGATCGCTGTCCGCGACCTGCTGTTTATCGCATGTTGCTTAACCGCAGAGTCCGCACTGTCCCTGATCGCAATCCGAGCTAAGTCCTAGCTTTCCAGCGCTATCCGCACAACCTGCACAGCATAAACCGGTCAACTTCATTAACCTGGGCGGATACCATAATCCAGTCTGCAACAACTGTTTGCGGGCTCACTTACTGTTCATTCTCTCTCCATTCCTGATGGCAGGGGTCCTATTTATAGGCACGATGAGGAGTATGGTCACCGCCCTAGCCGATAGAAACACCGTCTCATCCCGCAGCAGGAACAAGTGTATCCGCAAGCCGCGGATACACTCCCAGTCCACCGCGACTTCTGCGAGATAGCCAGACCGCCTATGCTCCACCAAGGCCGGACATCAAGCCAGTCCGCCTTGTCGCCCCAAGGCCAAGCCAGGATGCCTCCACAGCCGGACTCTACGATAACACTGTTCGCTAAACGCAGACACATCTCCAGTCCGCATACAATGAGTCTGCAGCCATGCCACCAAGGCAATTATCGTACTCAGCGGACACAGCTCCAGTCCGCACACCTTGCAGACGCAACACCAGTCCGCACTCTCCAAGCTCGCAACCAAGGCACATTACAATACTGTCTAGCTCAGCGGACTGAGTAGTAGACCGCACTTAACTACGCGATCTCTCCGGACTGAGCCAAACCTGGACATGGTTCAGAACCAACCAAGTCCACACCACTGGCCACAAGGGCCAGTCTGCACTTACTGGCGGACACTGGATTCGGTCCGCCCGTCCTGGTGAACTCCAGCAACTGTCTGCACTGTCTGGCGACCTCCGCGGCTTTCGCTAGCCGCTGTTCCAGAGCTAGACCAAGGCTTCAGCCAAGTCGGTCTATCGAGCGCCAGTCCAGTCCGCTGCTTGCCGGACTCTACGGATAGAGTCGCTATCTGCCCGGTTACCTTCTGGGATCCAACTGCCTGCTGAGCATAAACCGGCCTGGCAGGCCGCCGCTTCTGTTCGCTTAGTCTGCGCGAACAGACCACCCATGCCGCCAAAGAACAAGTTGTCTGCAACAGCTCTGTCGACCTGGCTGTCCGCCACTCCTGCCCGCATAGTCCGTGCAGACAGGTCGCCTAAGTCCAATCACCCACTTTCACTTCACCATTTTCAACACTCCCCCTTGAAGTGAGAAGTGGTGAATAACCCCAGCAGCTCCCGTAACCTTACACCTGGTCCCTCCGATAACACCTTCGAGGAGATGTCCAAGACATAGTCCCCGCCATGCATATCCTGGACCATGAGGGAGCCCTCCAGCATCTCCCAAAAGGAGCCATGTTTCCCTCTGCCTTTTTCTACAGCTTCGACCTCCACTCGTGCGTCACAAGAGTATCACCAACGATATTGGGCATAAGGCCCCAAGCCTCGTCACCTCTGAGGGTAGTCACCTCCTCAGCCATGACGTCATCCACCTCCTTGACTCCAGTGGTGTCATCACAGCAAGAAGATACTTGCTCAACCTGAGGGCCTGCAAGGAAACATGAGACAAAGCTCACCGCATTTCCTTCACTATATCGAGCTGGTGGGTTGCTGATCCTCTTCGACCTCCGAAGAGCCTGATCACGGCTAGCCACCTCCGCTGCTTCTCCTGAACCAGCTCCATTCCCGGGCAATCCCGGAACAATGCTCCCCTTGCTTCCTGAACAAGAAGCCACCGTACTGGAATCAGGAGAACCTGGAGCAACGCTCCGTCTGCTACCTGAATCAGAAGCCTTCGCTCTTGAAAAAGAACTCTCTGGAACATCGCTCCCCTTGCTTCTTGAAACAGAAGCCTCCGTCTTTGAGCCATAAGCACCTGGAGCAACGCTCCCCCTGCTTCCTGACCCAGACGTCTTTGCCCCGGGGCTAGAATAACCTGGAGCTCCTAGTGACACAGGTAATTCCAACTGACCCTTAACAGCAGCCTCCTTCAGCCCACCATCTGACTTGCTCTCCTCTAGCTCCACACATGAGCTGCCCCAATACGACGTCAGCTCATTGAAGACAACGTCTCTCGACATGATGAACCTCTTCGTTGCATGATCCATACACCTCCATCTTCTCTTCTGCTCATCATACTCAACAAAGACTAGCTTCGTTTTGAGAGCATCTGGTGTGTGTATGTAGTAGGTAGATCCAAACACCCGAAGGTGCTTCACACTGGGCTTCACCCCAAACATCAGCTCATATGGAGTCTTCACGGATCGGACTAAGAGACATCCGATTGATGACATGTGCCGCACATGCCATCCCTTCCGCCCAAAAGGTCTTAGGAATGCTTTTACACTGAAGCTAACACTTGCAGGTCTCCGTCAACCAACGGATCATCTGAGCTGCAACACCATCTTGCTGTGAAGTATATCCACGAGAAAGCTCCCTTCAGATCCCATATTTCCTACAAAAGTTCGAGAACTCAGTTGAGCCGAACTCACCACCGATACCCGCTCTCAACTTCTTTATCCGCAGGCCAAGCTGACCCTCCACAAGCTTCTTGAACTCCACAAATATGCAGAACATATTCGACTTCTCCTTCATGAAGTATACCCAAGTATACTTTGAATAGTCATCAACTAATATCAATATGTACATGCTGCCTCCAAGACTGACGGTGACGGTCGGTCCCACCAGATCACCATGGATAACCTCCAATGGTGCCTTACATCTGGACTATACCTTATCAACCGTAAAGCGATAAACTTCACCGTATTGATATCCCGTGCAAGCCTGACCATCGCCAAAGGATGACATCTTAGGCAAGCCTCTCACAAGGCTTCTCACCGTCATTGCTTTCAACTTGTCCATCCCTACGTGCCCCAGTCTTTCATGCCAGATAGTTGCACTATCATTGGCCTTCATCCGATCATCACCAGAACTTGTTGATGATCCAACCAAGTTCTTCTCCTTACTCCCAGCATGAGCTACGTTCATCGAGTGCAGGACAAACTTACACTCCTTCCTGAGATGACCATACTGCTTGTATCTATAGCACCTTGGTCCTTCCTTCCTCTTTCCATCACGCCTAGGAGAATCACTCCTCTCTTGCTGACATGAAGTAGAAGGACCATCCTCCGTAGCCTCCTTCATCTCCTTGTAGAACAACCCATCAAGGGAAATCCAAATCTCCGCAGCTGACCGACATTCACTGATGTGGTCCAAGAGCTTTGATGAGATTGCCTGCTTGAGAATAGACTCCGCTCTCGCATTTGTCTCCTTCCAAGCTCTCATCGCTTCAACATTATCAGCAGTAACCTCTTGTCTTTCTGCTCTGCACACACCCTCCCAAAGGTCCTCGCCAAGAAGATAGCTCTTCATACAAGACTTCCACTTCTCAAAGTTAGTCTCTGTTAGGAGATCAATCCAAAGATCACTTGCATCTCCCGGTGCCATGGTTCTACCACTGGTTGCCTCTTCACAAGAGCAACAACCACTTCAGTTGATAACTGCTTATCCACTCCAATCTCCCTCTGATACCATGTTGAAATTTTCGGATCTTGGAATGAGCATGAGTTATCTCAACTAAAGTTAGTCACAACCAAAACACATGCAGCAACAAGAATCTTTATTGATAACAACAATCTTCTTTACAAGGCGAGACATACATGACGAGACATGATTCGCCAAAACCACTACAGGGAGAGCAGAGACAATTACAATTACAAGACAAGTCAAGCCGCGCAGACTGAGCAAGTAGCCGCCGGACCTACTGCTGCACTATGGAGTCTGCACAGTCCGCCAAGTCTGCCAGGTCGCCAGACCGCAAACCAAGCTGCGATGACCTCCCCTTATTCCAATGTTGAGCTCTAGCCGCCGATCTGAAAGCCGCCTAACCGCAAGGTTGCCTAGCTGCCAGACCGCACGGGCTGCTGATGCCGAACTGAACAGGCCGCCTGAAGCAGACGACTTATTGAACCTCGAAACAAGTTGCCAAAGAGAAAACCGCCTGATCGCTGTCCGCGACCTGCTGTTTACCGCCTGTTGCTTAACCGCAGAGTTCGCACTGTCCCTGACCACAATCAGAGCCAAGTCCTAGCTTTCCAGCGCTATCCGCACAACCTGCACAGCACAAACCGGTCAACTTCATCAACCCGAGCGGATACCTCGAAACAAGTTGCAGTGTTAAGAATTATTATTTGCGGTGTTATGAGAGTACTTTTTATAAAATGGTTTATCCTGAGATTAGAATTAGCTATGTCTAATTATTATTATATTATTATATTATTATTATATTATCTTATCGACTGCTTAACTCATATATATTATTATATTATTATATTATGTCTAATTATTATTTTATCTAATATATTCAGCCGCAACCATCTCCACCCTCTCTTTCTATGGTCCTCCTTCGGAAATATGTTTAGGAGACCTATTTATTTTCTTTGTTTAATGATAAAAACAATGAATGGATGAGATCTCATTGAGCTCAATCGGACGACAGATAGAAGCGTGACTGACACCAAAGCTAAGATTTTTATTTAGTGGAGATATCAATAAAAATACATATGTCTATATTTTTATATATCTTTAACTACATTAACAAAATAGTTTGAAGTTGTAGAATTCATTTTAGTCATCCAAGTGGTACAATGAAGAGAGAGAAATAAGAAAAGAAGAGAGAGGGGGAGAGGGGGGAGAGAGAATCTTTATAGCTCTCATAACCCTACATTTAGGGATACGAGGGAGGGGAAGAGAAGAGAGAGGGGGAGAGAGAAATTGATTTTTAGGTGAAAATTTACATTTTTTTACAAATAAAAATAAGAATATTGATTCATATTTTTTTTTACGGTTATTTTAAGTACTCATATGCATATGTTTTGAATAAAACTACTCAAAAGCGTGCGAAGCCCGCTCGAATGCTGGCGCATTCCGCTCGAATGCGGGCACAACCCGCTAAGAGTCAACGAGCACGAGCGTAGCATGTGCGGAACTGCTCGTTTAATATGTAGATATACATAAGAAATATATATACCGAAATATAACATACAGATAGATATATGTGTATCTGTACAAAGCCCGTCAGGGACGGGCGTGGTACTGTCGTGCGGGGCATGGGGGGCCCTGTGCATTGTCACACACACACACACTCACACACACATATGCGTGTACATACGAGTGACAGGCACGGGGCTCTGCCCCTACGTCCAACCGTGACAGTACCTCAACTGTGATAGTGTATGAGGAGATCTCGTGCTTCACATGACAATTATTCCGATCACGACATTGTCCCGATGTGACGGCGCTCCCGCCGGCCACAAACCCCTAAGTGTTGTTCTCCGCTCGTCGCTCACTTTTGCGGCGTGCACAGGACGGGAAGAACACATTTTTTATTGTTGGTAGAAGATTTTTTTTTTATGTGAAAGCACATTTTTAAAAATAAAAGCACAAAACACAAATTTAAAAAAATGAAATTTTTTCAATAAAAAAGGGGTAAAATGAGAAAACGAATGTTTAACCCAAAAATGTTTTTCCCTTTTAATATAGTATATATATATGATAACCTTTAATGCGATTCGCAAGTTCCATTACATCGCTCTCTAAGTCAGCTTATATGTAAAAATATGAGAAAACTTTTTATAAAACTGATCGAAGTTTGTAAAAATATCATTTAACTTTTTTTGATTGGGACAATATTTTTTGAAAACGTTAGATTAATTTTCATGAGTATGATATTTGATCTAATTAATAGATTTTTGACAATTAGCTATAGAATTTCAATTTTGTAAAACTTGTAATTTTGTCAAATTTATATGAAAACATTTGGTTGGAAGGTCTATCTTATATAATTTTTCTATACGGGTCCAACACAGCTTTCGAATTTGAATTTCGTTGAGCGATTGAAAAAAAAATCAACTATTTAAGTTTGTAAGTTCATATAGACCAAAAAACCTATATTTTCTCCCCAAAAATTGAACCTGGGTACGTGTCTGGATATGCCTGTGAATAATTTTGTCCCTGGATCTTCAAAATAAACCTAAAATGCCTGCCAAAATAGGGCTCAAAGGGGCACCCTAGACATGCCCAAATGGGCCACCCCCGCGTGCCTTCCCAGCTCACTACTCGGATGCATAGCTTCCTGTTGCTCTAGCGCAACAAAAGTTTGGCAGCCAAAAGAATTAGCTTGTTGTGCAATCGGACCGAGTACCACGGTAGTGCAACAGAATAAATCGAGCACAAGTAATAGCACAAAATATAAACAGAGCGAGATTTCAAGCACACACAAACGACAAATAAATTTTACGTGGTTCGGAGAGGAGCTCCTACGTCCACGGGGAAAGTGCGCCGGAAAAGATCCACTGTAATGATGAGGAGTTACGGATTACAACAGAGACCGTAAAAGGTCGAGCAATAAAGAGAAAACCGAAAAACTGAAATTGGAGTTGTCGTCGTTCCGTCAGCGCTCCTACGTGAACGGGGAGAACGCACCGGAAAAAATCCACTGTAATGATGAGAAGTTACAAATTACAACAGAGACCGTAAAAGGTCGAACAATAAAGAGAAAACTGAAAAACTGAAATAGGAGTTGTCGTCGTAAAAGGTCAAGCAATAGGAGTTGTCGGGACGGCGACAACTCCCATTTCAGTTTTTTGGTTTTCTCTTTATTGTTCGACCTTTTAGGGTCTCTGTTGTAATCTGTAACTCATCATCATTACAGTGGATTTTTTCCGGCGCGCTCTTCCCGTGGACGTAGGAGCTCCTCATCGAACCACATAAAATTTATTTGTCGCCTGTGTGTACTTGAAATCTCGCTCTGTTTGTATTTTGTGTTATTGCTTATCCTCGGTTTATTTCATTGCGCTACCGCGGTACTCGGTCCGATTGCACAACAATTGGTATTATAGGGAGGTTCCGCGAGGGTGATCGTCTGGACATTCCGGTTTTAGATCTGGGTCAACGGTAGGCGACGACATCGGTCCGCTCCCCATCTTCTTATTTCTGGTTCGTGAACATTATTCAGATTGCTCAGTAGCTTTGCGAGCAAAACAATGACAGCAAAATTCGAAATTTCGAAGTACGATGGCAAAATCGACTTCGGGTTCTGGCAAAAGCGGATCAAGACGGTTCTCGTTCAGTAAGGTCTCCATAAGACGCTCCTCGGCAAGGAGAAGTCTGGAAAGAAGGATGATGAATGAGAAGAACTGGTTCTGAAGGCCATCAGCACGATTCAGTTAAGTCTAGCCGATGAAGTCATGTATAATGTAGTCGACGCTGAGACTACAGAAGACTTATGAAAGAGATTGGAGAAACTGTACATGTCTAAGGTGGCGTTTGGTTAGGCTTTTAGGCTGCTGAGCGGCGGAAACGCACCCCTGTTTTGGACATAAGCACCGTTTGGCGCGGCTGATCTTGCAAACCGCGGTTCTGAAAATCCGGGATTTTACCTAATACCCTATCCGCGATTTTTTTCTGCTTTCCGCCGCAACTGCTGCTTCGCCCGATCCAATCATCTTCCCCGACGACAATCATCTTCCCCGGGCGACAACGACGAGAGGCTTCTTCCAGCGACGACGACGAGAGCTCTGCTTCAGCGACGACGACGGCGAGCGCTTTTTTCCTTTTCAGCTACGAGCTGCCGTCGAGCCTCCGCCGAAACGACGACGAGCGCTCTGCTTCTCGGTTCCTACTTCAGCGACGCGTCTCTGCCGACAACGAGAGGCTTCCTAAAACCTTCTTCTTCCGCAGTTCGAATTTGATTACTGTAATCTATAGATCTTAGATTCCTGCCCACAGGTATGCATTCTAATCCTTTCCCTAACTGTCACCTTGAAGCTGACAGTGGGGTTCCTAAATTTTCAGACTGTTGAGGTTTTCAATTTTATTTAAGATATCTAGTGGTAGAAATATTTGTCAGTTTGATGCTTTCTTCACATATAATTCTGCATCGCTGAATTCTTGTTGAATAATTTGAATAATTCATTATTTGTTGGAATAATTTACGACTGCAGGAAGTTTTTTCTAGTAATTTTCTTGTCGAGTACTGAAAGATTTGAGAGAAAGGGGGCAAATTCTTCTCTGTGAGATGATTTGAGTTCAGAATTCTTTTGAGCTGCAAGTGAAGTGTTCTGTTGAAGATTATCCCTATGATTAACAAGTTCTTCCATAATAAGAAGCATACACTTTTGCTTTCTTCCCAAGCCGAAGGGATATTTGATTCTTAGTACGTCTTAGCACGCAATATTTCACTCAGAATTAACAAGTTTTATTACAAAAAAAATTTCACTCAAAATTCTGTTTTGTATCCAAACAATTTTTTGAAAACTCCGTTTTGCAAACTCTGTTTCACCCAAACAGTTTTTTAGCAAAACTCTGTTTTCCAGAATCAACACTTTTTTTATCAGCAACAGTTCATCAGCAGCTTTCCATCAGCAATAGCCCAACCAAACAGAGCCTAAGTCTTTCACGAATAAGCTCTACGTGAAGAGACAATTGTACAGTCTGAGGATGTCCGAGGGCAATCAGTTGCTGGAGCACATGAATGCGTTCAACAAACTCATCTCTCTTCTGCGGAGTATGGACGTGAAGGTCGAAGAAGAAGACCAGACTCTTCTATTACTATCATCTCTACCAAATTCCTATGACCATCTGATCACCACCATCCTCTACGAAAAGGACACTCTTAAGATGGAGGAGGTAATGACGACGCTGCTCTCAAATGAAACGAGGAGCAAATCAGGCTCTAGTACCAACGAGGGTTTGTTCGTAAAGAACAAAGAACCGGTCAGAGGGAGATCGAGAGATAGAGGGAAGAAGGTCAACCGACCTAGATCCAAGTCTAGGGACAAGAAGAACCAGTGTCACTATTACAAAGAAGAAGAGCACTGGAAAAACAACTGTCCGAAGAAAAAGGCGAAAGAGAAGAATCAGGCACCACAGCAGGCGGCTGTGGCTTCAGACCCAGAGAGCAATGCTGACGTACTCCATGTTTCAATCTACCCTCGACTCCACCGACACTTGGATCATGGATACGGGATGCTCGTATCACATGTGACGACGGTCGTGTTTTAATGGGAAACGACTCAGAATGCAAGATGCACGAGATCGGCAACATCCGAATAAAATGTTCGATGGAACAACCAGAACGCTCTGTTTATATTTTGCACTATTCCTTGTGCTCGTTTTATTCCGTTGCGTTACCGCGATACTCGGTTCGATTGCACAACATTAACTTACCAACAAAATCAGTACATGCAGGAATTGACTTGTGCAAAATTATAGTTTTAATAGGGTGGTGTTAAACGCACACCATTTTCAGCTATGTGCACACCCATCAAAAATATAATCTTTAATAATTTAGGTTTTCTAAACCCCACCCAACTAAAGCCGAAGCAGCCCGCCTCCCCCTTTCCGATACACGCCTTTTTGAACTGCGTCTTCTACGTGCATTATAATGAAACGTGTTCAACATGAAAGTTGTAGATCTCGACGATATCTACAACTTTCATGTTGAACACTTTTTGATTTAAAGCCGTTTAGGCCCCCGAAAAAAATCACGCG
Source organism: Platanthera zijinensis (assembly GCA_039513925.1). Lineage (NCBI taxonomy): Eukaryota > Viridiplantae > Streptophyta > Magnoliopsida > Asparagales > Orchidaceae > Platanthera > Platanthera zijinensis. Next base: position 13,524,838 of record CM077079.1, on the reverse strand, counting down.
GAACACTTTGATTTGAAAAATCACGCGTGATTTTTTTAGGGGGTCAAATCGGGGGCCTAAACGGCTTTAAATCAAAAGGTGTTCAACATGAAAGTTGTAGATATCGTCGAGATCTACAACTTTCATGTTGAACACGTTACATAAAAATGCACGTAGAAGACGAGGTTCAAAAAGGCGCGTATTTCATTTTTAATAAAAACTATGCAATCACGACAACGTCATCCTCCCCACAGCTCTTGTGGACATGTACTGCAGATGCGGTGCGTTGAAGCAGCTTTGGAGGTGTTCCGCTGGGTTTCGAGCAAAGACGTCGTGCTTTGGAACGTGATGATCGGAGGGCTCGCGATGCACGGCCATGGCCGCCTTGCCGTCAATCTGTTTGCTCTGATGAAGGAGACGACAACGGTGCCCAACGAGTCCACATACATTGCAGCTATGTTTGCTCAAACTGTGCACATAGTATTGGTGTGCACAAAGCCGAAGATGGTGTGCACATAAAATTTCAATGGGTGCACATAGTATTGGTGTGCACAAACCCGAAGATGGTGTGCCTTTAACACCACCCTTTTAATATTTGATTGCACGACAAAATTTAGTCAGCAGAATTGAAATTGAATAAAAATAACGTTCAACTAAAAGATGAAATAGACATTGTGCAGAATTTGAATAATATCTTGACATGGAGTGAGAAAAAGAATTGATCCAAGCAAAAATAATTTAAGGTAGAAAAGAAATTGCTAATAACAATTTCATATTTAACTTTTTTGTTAAAATCTCCATAAACTCTAAGCAGAAACTTTCGAAGAGACTGAATTTAAAACAGTAATCCAAATTCGTTCACCATCAGGTTCAAGTTGCCCCTTCGTGCTCAAGAGAACATATCCAATCTCTCTCCGTCGTCAATGGAAGGAGCTCGGGCGAGGTACAACCCCGACCGCTCCGGAGCCGCTCCGGCCAGAGCATTCCGCTCGCCAAGCATAGAGCGGAGAAGAAACCGAATGACCAAGAAGAAGAAGAGGAGGTGGATGAGGAAGAAAAAGAAGAAGTGAAGGGAGGTCACGGGTTGGTGACCAGAGAAGAAAAGAGGGAATATCGAGGAAGAGGATAAGAATTCAATCCATCCCTTTTTCAAGATTTCAGGCCATTTTGAAAACCAATAAAATTAGAGCAAATGTAATTCTGAATTTATGTGTAACCAAAGACAAAATTTAATTTGTTAGGCTTAGTTTGATTCGGCGGGTGCGGAGCGAACCGGCGGGTTCGAAATGAAGGAGGGAGGCCGCCAATCGAAATGGCGCTTTTCCTGGCTTTTCCTTTGTCCGGGGGGAGGAGATGGAGCAAACGGGATCAACGATTCATTTCTTTTGCCGCCTTGGGGAAGCATTTGCTCCAAACACAGCCAGTAAACGCCGAACCAAACGAAGTCTTAATCCCAATATGTCAATTTTGTAAAACCAATTACCTCATGTAGTAATAATGTGTACTTATTATTCAATTTTCACTAACTTTTTGGCAGAATGCATCCTATAAATATCAATTTTTGACAGAATGCATCCTGAAAGTTTAAATATAGCACAATTTACTTCCCCCTAAATCTATTTTTTGGCAATGATGGGTTACACCATCATTTATAGAGAAAGCCCCCCCCCCTCCATGATCTCCTCCCCAAAAGGGGATCATGGGGTTGACTAAGTCAATTCCCCCCATGAACTCTCATGATGAGGAAATCACGGGGGGGGGGGGGGGGCAACTCCCTCTCCCCATGGAGGAAAACCGCCGGCCTGACCGCCGCCGGCATCCGGCCTCCCGCCGGTCTCGCCGCGGTCGACCTCCCACCTCGCCACGGCAGGCCGCGACCCGGCCGCGCCAGGCCTCCTGGCCGCGGTCGGACCGCCGGCCTTGCCGCGGCAGGGCCACGGCCAGGCCCCGGCAGGCCGCGGGCGACCTGGCCACCAGCCCGGTCGCGCTGCGGCCGACCTGGCTGGCCTTACCGCAGCAAGCCGAGGCCAGGCCACGACAGGCTGCCGTCGCCGGCCTTACGGTCGGCCACCTCCGCCGCCTTGGCGCCCCGTCGCCGTGGACGGCCTGCCCAACGTCCGATCGGGGGGGAGGCTCTCCTCGCCGTCCGATCAGGAGGGTAACCACCCACTAACCCACTATGTTAGTGGTGGGGCCTACCATGATGTAGTACCCCCCAACCTTTTGGCCGGGTCGGGCCGAAGGGGGTACTACTGGCCCAAGACGCCCACCCAGTGCTCATAGGGGAAACGATCCACTCTGTCCAAGCACTAGATGGCTGCCTTGGTTGGCTCGAATCATAACATTCACAACCCATCAGAATATAACGGAAGCATTAACAGGAAACCATTGCAGATTTATATATCACATATCAAAATTACAGCAGTTCTAGGGCCAAAGCCTAAGTACTTATATAAGCCCGTGGGCTATACATGTGCTACATATAATCCTCATATACTCTCTCTCTCTCTCTACGCTGCTCGACGGAACTCACGTCTCTAAACTCTGGGGACGGCGGGGGTGCATCTGCTCGAGTAGACCTAGCTGCTGGCGTAATCTCCTGCGGCAGCGGGTCACTAAGGTGCTCCACCTCCTGTGAATGGTTAATCAAATAACCGTTAGTCACAGAGTTAAGTGGAAACAAATCTCCTCCCCGGATCCACATCCTGGGGACGAGCACGCACCCACCCAACAGAAGTAAATAGCTGAAGCACGAGAGGGTTAGCACAATATTCCATATATGAATAGCTAGGAGCAAATATAAAAGAGTGCAGTATAACCGGAAAAAACAGCAATAATATAAAACGGTTATAACAATGCTCTACTAGCTCATCAGCACAATATGTCTTCATATCCTGAATTCTATCGCAGGCATTCATAGCCGCGCACATACCGCAGGCATTCCCAGCCGCGCGCATACGCAGGCATTCACAGCCGCGTGCATACCGCAGGCATTCACAGTCGCGCACATACCGCAGGCATTCAAAGTCGCGCACACAAACCCTATGTCGACATAGTTTGGACCGCTTCTTTTCCAGCAGGGTAGCGAGCCCCGCGGGCCTCACCGATGTGACCGTCGGTGACAGTGACCAGTCCTGCCACTTCTTAGTGTGATCATAACGCACAACCCCAGGCCCTAACGTACAACCTGGTGTACTCTTGGATGTGAGCGACATCCAGCGAATCATTTCGGCCGACCAGCGGAGGAAAATCCGACGGGGAATAAAACGACCGGTCACCCGTGGTACTCATCTCCCTATCGCCTTGAATCGTCAACCTTCCTACACCGGTACAAACGGTCTGCGGAAGGGACTAACCCGCCACTATCCCACCGCAAGCAATTTACAGACAATCAATCAACGACAAACATAATACACATCGAGTCTACGTTGGCCTGCCCTACTAGGCTTAAACTTCGGGCGGCGGCGCTTAGCTCTAATTTCGTCAAGGAGCATGGGAGCGCATTATTTGGGGCTAGACCTGGAGGAATACCTCAACTCCGGTTATCCCTAACTAAGGCTCAACCATAATAACGACTGCTCGTCAGAGCAAGACCCGAGATTATAATAGTAAATTGCACTGAGGACAAATGCGGTGTTTATGCTGCTTATTAAAGTGTTGGAAAGAAACGTGACCAGTACGAAACTTGAGTAACACTGAATTTAAAGTACTTGACCAGTACGAGACTGGAGTAAAGCTGAATTAAAAGTACTTGACCAGTACGAGACTGAAGTAAAGCTGAATTAAAAATAATTGACCAGTACGAGACTGGAGTAGAACTGAATTAAAAGTACTTGACCAGTACGAGACTGGAGTAGAACTGAATTAAAAGTACTTGACCAGTACGAGACTGGAGTAGAGCTGAATTAAAAGTACTTGACCAGTACGAGACTGGAGTAGAACTGAATTGAAAGTTCTGAACTGAAAAGAATAAAGGAACATGACCAGTGTAAGACTGGAATAATCATAAAGAAAATGGTTAGTAGTCTAATTACTCCATCCAGGAGGCTTCAGTCTCATCTCCGTTCTCAGGAGGCACAATCAGTTCTATTTTAGTTTTTAATAAGGCTTCATTGGGTTACACACATTATTAAGATCCGATTAGGGTTTGGTTGCGCTTTATTAATTACGACTTAATCGGATCAGGGGTTTGTTAGGAATACACCCTTATTATTTGTCAAGAATAATTCATAACACACCACTCGTACTTTCATCTTCCGAGCGTGCCCAAATCACCCGAGAGTCGAGGCGCTCGACGGTTTCATGAAATCTCAAAACACCCGGAGCTTGGTCACTTGCCTCGGCCACTCTCGTAGATCATATAATTTGAATTGCTTATTCAAATTAGAAAGGGTGGTCGCGCGCTCCAATTTTCACCTTCGAGGAAAATGAGCGTAATAAAATTCCGAGCGCGACCCTAGGCTTCCATAATTTGGGAAAAATATCAAATCTTCTCACCATGATCCCAAACTTTGATATTGTAGCACCCCCCCAACCTTTGCCCGGGTCGGGCCGGAGGGGTGCTACTGGCCCAAGACGCCCACCCAGTGCTTATAGGGGAAACGATCCACCCTGTCCAAGCACTAGATGGCCGTCTCGGTTGGCTTGAATCATAACATTCACAACCCATCAGAATATAGCGGAAGTATTAACAGGAAACCATTGCAGATTCATATATATGACATATCAGAATCACAGCGGTTCTAGGGCCGAAGCCTAAGTACTCATATAAGCCCGTAGGCTATACATGTGCTCCATATAATCCTCATATACTCTCTCTCTACGCTGCTCGGCGGAACTCACGTCTCTAAACTCTGGGGACGGCGGGGGTACATCTGCTCGAGTCGACCTAGCTGCTGGCGTAATCTCCTGCGGCAGCGGGTCACTACGGTGCTCCACCTCCTGTGAATGGTTAATCAAATAACCGTTAGTCACAGAGCTAAGTAGAAACAAATCTCCTCCCCGGATCCACATCCTGGGGACGAGCACGCACCCACCCAACAGAAGTAAATAGCCGAAGCAAGAGAGGGTTAGCACAACATTTCATTTATGAACAGCTAGGAGCAATTATAAAAGAGTGCAGTATAACCGGAAAAAGCAGCAATAGTATAAAACGGTTATAACCATGCTCTACTAGCTCATCAGCACAACAAGTTTTCATACCCTGATTTCTATCGCAGGCATTCACAGCCGCGCACACACCGCATGCATTCACAGCCTGCGCACACAGACCCTATGTCGACATAGTTTGGACCGCTTCTGTTCCAGCAGGGTAGCAAGCCCCGCGGGCCTCACCGATGTGGCCGTCGGTGACAGTGGCCAGTCCTGCCACTTCTGGGGGTGATCGTACCGCACAACCCCAGGCCCTAACGTACAACCTTGTGTACTCTTGGATGTGAGCGACATCCAACGAATCATTTTGGCCGACCAGCGGAGGAAAACCCGACGGGGAATAAAACAGCCGGTCACCCGTGGTACCCATCTCCCTGTCGCCTTGAGTCGTCAACCTTCCCGCACCGGTACGAACGGTCTGCGGAAGGGACTGACCCGCCACTATTCCACCGCAAGCAATTTACAAACAATCAATTAACGTCAAACATAACACACACTGGGTCTACGTCGGCCTGCCCTACTAGGCTTAAACTTCGGGCGGCGACGCTTAGCTCTACTTTCGCCAAGGAGCGTGGGAGCGCATTATTTGGGGCTAGACCTGGAGGAATACCTCAACTCCGGTTATCCCCAACTAAGGCCCAACCTTAATAACGACTGCTCGTCAGAGCAGGACCCGGGGTTATAATAGTAAATTGCAATGAAGACAAGTGCGGTGATTATGCTGCTTATTTAAAGTGCTGGAAAGAAACGTGACCAGTACGAAACTGGAGTAGTACTGAATAAAAAAGTACTTGACCAGTACGAGACTGGAGTAGAGTTAATTAAAGGTACTTGACCAGTACGAGACTGGAGTATAACTGGATTGAAAGTACTTGACCAGTACGAGACTGGAGTATAACTGAATTGGAAGTACTTGACCAGTATGAGACTGGAGTATAACTGAATTGAAAGTACTTGACCAGTACGAGACTGGAGTATAACTGAATTGAAAGTACTTGACCAGTACGAGACTGGAGTATAACTAAATTGAAAGTACTGAACTGAAAAGAATAAAAGAACAGGACCAGTGCAAGACTGGAATAATCATAAAGAAAATGGTTAGTAGTCCAATCACTCCATCCAGGAGGCTTCAGTTCCATCTCCGTTCTCAGGAGAGATTTTCAGTTCCATCCCCGTTCTCAGGAGGCACATTCAGTTCTATTTCAGTTTTTAATAAGGCTTCATTGGGTTGCACCCATTATTATGATCCGATTAGAATCTGGTTGCGCTTTATTAATCACGGATTAATCAGATCAGGGGCTTATCAGGAGTTGCACCCTCATTAGTTATCGAGAATAATTCGCATAGCACTACTCGTACTCTCGCTTCCGAGCGTACCCAAATCACCCGAGAGGCGAGACGCTCAACGGTTTCACGGAATCTCGGAGCACACGGGGTTCGGTCACTTGCCTCGGCCACTCTCGATGATATGACAATTTTATTATTCTTTTAGTGAGGATAGTCGCGCGCTCCAATTTTCCTTTTCGAGCGTAATAATTATCGGGCGCGATCCTAGGCTTCCAAAATTTGGGAAAAATATCAACACTCAATCTCATGACCCCAAATTTTGATACAACCCTTCAAATACCCTAAAATGAGCCTAGTAATTTTTTGGTAATTTTCCAAAGTATTTTGGGCCTTTAATTTGGCCAAACAAATTTTATTTGGGCTTTTAAAAATACCAATTAAACTCCAAAAATTCTCAAAATTTTTGTGGATATTGCCCTTATTAAGGGGGACATTTTTCATATTCAAAACATTTTCATGAGGGCTCTATTTTGACCTCTTAAAAATAAAAACCCTTAATATTATAATATTATATATATTATAATATAATATAAAATATTAAGTTTAAAAAAAACTGTACACCATCTTCTCCCCCCCCGCCGCCTGTACCAAAACCGCACCTTGCGGGTCTCCTCCGCCGCCGGCCGGCCACCGGCCGGCCGTGGCTCCACCACCGGCCGACTGCCCGGTGGTGGGCGCTCCCTCCGGCGGTGGTCCGGCGGCCCGCCGCCGCCGGCCGCCGCCAGAGTTTTTTTTTGTTTTTAAACCGTGAGGGGAGGGGAGTGGCGGCGGCGGCGCTCCGGCCGCCGGAGCTTGCATGCAACACGTCCAAAAGTTAGGGAGGAGGGAGAGAGAAAGTTTCTATCTGAAGTTGGGGGGTTTGGCGGCCTCCGGCGAGCTCCGCCATGAATGGCTTTGGAAGGTGGTGGAGCTCGGCTTTGCCTTTTCCGGCCACCAGAGCTCCGGCAGAGGGGGGAGGAGCAGGGGGAAGGCTGCTCTGAGACTGTGTGGGGAGTATAGGGGGAGGGGGGGCCTTTATATAGGGAGGGGGAGGGGGAGCTCCCTCCTTTTGGGTGGTGTGGGACTAATCCCTCCTTAGGGAGGGATTAATCCCACCCTCCAGCTGTCCTCCAGCTGTCCAAGGACAGCTGGAGGTCTCTCCTTTTTCCCATGTGGAAAAGGATGAGGCCCTTCATGGGCTTGGGCCTTAAGAAAGAGGGGGAGAAAGAGAGAGAGAGAGAGAGGGAAGAAGTGGGTGGGCCTCCACTTGTAGTGGGATGGGGGCTTGCTGGTTGGGGGCCCAAGGAGAGTGAGGGGGGGCAAGGGTTATTCATCCATGGAGAGGAGGTGGGCTCCTCATTTGAAGAAAAATCCAAAAAGTGGATTTTTAGGAGAGTTTGACCAAGTCAACCCTAGGATGGGTCCCCCTTGCTGGTCAAAGTCAATGTGGGTCCAAGTCATCGGGGTCGGGTCAAGGTTTGGGTGTCGTGTCACAATTGGTGTGTGCACGCTTTTCGGTGCACGACGAGGCTTGATTTGACCACGGGTTGACCAATTATCGTCGAAATTGATCGGGATGACTTCCGTTGACTTTGTATTGACTATACGAGTCCAACGCCACTGACCGGGGTCGAATCGGAGTTCGTTTGGCGAAAATCCGATATTTGCGCGTCGCAGCGTGCTAAAACGGTCAAAACGCCCATAATCATCGTTAGGCTTCGAATTGCGACGCAACGAGTTCCGATGCGTTCGAATCAACTATACGAAGTCATGAGAATTGACAGAACTCAAATCGGAGTTCTCTATGTCAATATCCAAAAATCTCATTTTCGCGACATTCTGCGAGTAACGGCCAAATCCACTATATGACCTCTAGGTTCAATTGAACGAGTTCCGATGTGCTCGTATTGACTATACGAGGCCACAGGAACTGACGGAACTCAATTCGGAGTCCTCTAGCTCTGTTTCCTACCTTGGGTTACCCCTCACCGGGTCATGGGTAGGGTCCGGGCCACTTTTATTGGGCCCACTAGGGTTCTGGTGGCCCAATAAGAGTCGGGATGTTACAATCCAATAAAAATAAAAGGATTTTCGTCCCCGAAAATTTGCTTGAAGTAGGTGGAAAAAGTAACATACCTGGGGTAAGAGCTCTGGATGCTTTTCTCGGAGGTGTGCTTCAGGTTCCCACGTGAACTCTTCTCGTCCGCAGTTTGACCATAACACTTTAACCATCGGAATGGTTTTATTACGTAGTGTCTTGACCTTATAATCCACTACTCTGATGGGTTCGAGCCGGACGGATCTATCTGACTGTAGCTGCTCTGGTGGAGTAGGAAGGTACTGCTCTGATTGCCGGAGGACTCGTCTCAAGGAAGAGACATGAAACACATCATGAAGGTTCCCCAACTCCGGGGGCAAGGCCAAACGATAGGCGACGGGGCCAACACGCTCTATCACCGGATAGGGGCCCAAGAAGCGGGGGTCTAACTTTTTCTGCTTCCTCAACCGGGAGACACCATACATGGGTTTTATTTTTAAGAACACCATTTCCCCCACGCTAAACTCCACCGGTCGGTGCCGCGCATCATAGTACTTAGCCTGCCGGCTTTGCGCTTCCCGCATCCGCTCCTGGATCAGCCGTATCGCTGCCGTAGTATCATCGATGTAAGCCACTCCCAAGGCTTCTGGGTCCTCTTCCTGAGCCCAAGTCAACGGGGTTCGGCAACGTCTTCCATACAATGCCTCGTATGGAGCCATCTTAATACTAGCCTGGTAGCTGTTATTGTAAGAAAATTCGACCAACGGCAACAGCTGCTCCCTTGGCTCATTGCGCTCTACTATGCACAATCGAAGTAGATCCTCCATCGTCCGGTTTGTCCTCTCCGTCTGTCCGTCTGTCTGCGGGTGGAAGGCGGTGCTGAAGGCCAACTTGGTCCCCAAATATGCCTGCACCCGCCTCCACTCCTTAGATGTGAAACGCCCGTCACGGTCTGACACGATGGACTTTGGTACTCCGTGGAATCGTACCACTTGCTCTAGGAACATCCTGGCTAGGATATCTACTCCGTCGCCCTGTCGGTTTGGGATGAACCGCGCTACCTTGGTGAGTCGATCTACGACCACCCATATTGAGTCATTCCCAGCGCGGGATCGAGGTAGGCCGTGGACGAAGTCCATGGAGATGTCTTCGAACTTCCACTCTGGTATCGGCAGGGGCTGTAATAGGCCTCCTGGACTGCGGCATTCGGCCTTAACCTTCTGACAGGTCTGACACCGGGCTACGAAGTCGGTGACATCTCTTTTCATTCCAGGCCAGTAAATGGTCCTACGCAAGTCTACGTACATTTTAACTACGCCAGGGTGAATCGAGTACCTGGACTGATGGGCCTCTTGCAAAATTTCTTCATGAATCCCTCCGGTAGCGGGAACAAATATGCGATGCTTGAATTGCAGAATCCCGTCATGCAGTTTATAGTCCTCCTGTGCCCCTCCTTGCAGAGATCGGACGATCGGCATTACTTCTGGATCGATCTTCTGGGCTTCTCGTATCCGGTCCCGGATGTCGCATTGGATTTCCATCCAATACAGCTGCGAGTAGTACTCTTCCGGATCTCTTCAAGCAACCAGGGTAATCTCCATGTCTATCAGAGACTGGAAGAGTTCTTTAGGGATCTGCTCCATCCAACTCCCGGCTATTGCAGGCTGGCGGCTCAAGGCGTCAGCGACTCTGTTAGCCTTCCCGGGGTGATATTGGAGAGCGAAGTCGTAATCGCATAAGAATTCCAGCCATCGGCGCTGCCGGAGGTTCAGCTCTTTTTGCATGAAGATATACTTGAGGCTCTTGTGGTCGGAGAAGATCTCACATCTTACCCCGTACAAGTAATGCCTCCAAATTTTGAGGGCGAAGACGACGACGCCCAACTCTAAATCGTGTGCTGCGTAATTCAATTCGTGCGGCTTTAGTTGCCGAGATGCATAAGCCACTACCTTACCATACTGCATTAGAACAGCTCCCAATCCCTTCAGGGAGGCATCAGTGTAGATTTGGAATCCCTCGGTCCCTGTGGGGATCGTAAGGATTGGCGCGGAAGTCAGCCGCTTCTTCAGCTCGACAAACGCAGCCTCGCACTCCAGCGTCCATCGGAATATGACGTCCTTTTTGGTGAGAGCAGTTAGGGGTAGGGCAATCTTGGAAAAACCCTCGACAAATTTCCTGTAGTATCCGGCAATACCGAGGAAACTCCGGATATCCACAGCTGTCCTAAGTGGCGGCCAATTTTGTACCGCCTGGACCTTGGCTTGGTCTACTGCCACTCCTTCCCTGTTTATCGTGTGGCCTAAGAATCCAACTTCTTCTAGCCAAAATTCGCATTTACTAAATTTGGCGAAGAGAGAGTGCTCCCGGAGCTTTAATAACACCATCTGAAGGTGCCGGGTATGGTCCGTCTTGGTCTTCGAGTAGATTAGGATGTCATCTATGAAGACGATGACAAAGTGATCCAAGAAAGGTTCGAAGACTCTATGCATCAGGGCCATGAAGGCGGAAGGCGCGTTGGTGAGCCCGAAGGGCATTACTAGGAATTCATAAAGACCATAACGAGAGCTGAAGGCAGTCTTGGGAATGTCTTCCTCTCGGACTCGGAGCTGGTAATAGCCGGATCTCAGGTCCATCTTGGAAAATACGGACGCACCTTGCAATTGATCGAACAGTTCGTCGATCCTAGGGAGGGGGTAGGTATTGCGTACAGTCAGCTTATTCAGCTCCCTGTAGTCGATGCACAGTCGCAAAGTCTCATCTTTCTTTTTGACGAAAAGTACCGGGGCTCCCCAGGGCGAGGAACTAGGGCGGACGAAACCAGCATCTATTAGTTCCTGTAGCTGGATCTTTAGTTCAGTCAGCTCCCTTGGGGCCATCCGGTAGGGGGCTCGTGATACTGGCCGTGCTCCGGACACAAGCTCAATCTGAAAGTCGACCTCTCGCTGGGGTGGCAATCCCGGGAGGGACTCAGGGAAAATATCGGGGAAGTCGCGGACTACCGGGACCTTGGCGAGCACCTGGGATTTGTCTTCCATCTCGAAGCAGATAAGGTATACTTCATCCTTCTGTCGGACGGATTTCACCATCTGCGTAGAAGTCAGGATAATACGCGAGACAGAGGGCACACCTGTCAACGTGACGGTATGGCCATTCAGGTTCCGTAGCCGGACTTCTCGTGTGGAACAGTTTATCTGAGCTTGGTGCTCGGCTAGCCAGTCCATTCCCAAAATTATGTCGAATCCAGTTATGGCTAGGATGGTTGCATAGATTTCAAACTCCACTTCTCCCAGCATAGCCTGGAACGAGCACTTTTCGGTAGAAGTCATATCCGACCCGTCCGGTAAATGGATTCGTATAGACAGTCCGGTCGAACGAACAACATTTCCTTTTGTTGCGATGAATTCGTGGGAGACGAAAGAATGAGTTGCTCCCGTGTCGAAGAGGGTTTTGGCAGGAAGTCCTTCTACCAACAAGATTCCTGACGACAAGGGAAAATATATATATATATATATATCAACTATCTAATACAGAGGATATAAGTACACATAAGTAATATACAACATCAGTAGTCAGATCTGATATCTCTCTATCGCCTAAGATATATACCTATGACTACGTCAGGGGCTGGTCCGTGCTGCAGGTCTAGTGCATAGGCCTCCTGGGGCGCTGCTCGGCACTGCTGGCCTCTCCTGCCAGCTCTGCCTCTGCGACCTCTCTGACCATGCCCTCGTGCCGGCTGTCCACCCTGAACAGCTCCCAATCCGGGTCTCCCCGTCGCCTGAGGGCAAAAGGCCCTCATATGTCCTGGCTGATGACATAAGAAGCAGTTCCCTGCGAAGGGAACATCTCGTCGGGCTACTAGTGGGGGCTGCGGTGCTGGAGCTGGTCTGAAGTCTGGCTGTGTAGCTGGGGGTGCTGGTGGGTGCCTATAAGGCTGCCTGCGGCGTCGCTGCCTGCGCTCTCTATCCTGTCTATGGGGAGCGACTCCTCCATATCGTCTCTGGTCTCGAGGGAGCTCTTCCTGACCTCTGCGCCGCTGAGCCACTGTCTGCTGGTCCAACTCTAAGGCTACCGCATGGGTAGCTATGGTGTGGAAGGTGGCCTGAGAGAGCATAATCAGGGCCTGCCTCAGGTCGTCTCGTAGTCCTCTATAGAACCGAGAAGCTCTATCCCTATCGGAGGCGGCCAGGTTCCCGGCGAAGCGTGCCAGGTGTATGAACTCTCTCTCATACTCTGCCACAGTGCGGTTGCCCTGTCGGATGAGCAGGAACCTCTCTTGTAGCGCGGCTCGGTCTGTATCTGTGATAAAGAACTCTAGTAGAGCTACGGAGAACTCTCCCCAAAGGATCGTGCTCATCGGCCGACCTCGAAAGGTAGAGCGACTAGCCGCTCTCCACCAATCCCTCGCATATCCCTCCAAGAGGGTCACCACCAAAGAAACTGCTGCCACAGCTGGGCACATCATCCCTACTAACAGCTCCTCCACTCGCTCCACCCACTCCTCAACCTGAATGGCCGTCTCTGTACCCCTGAACGGGGGAGGCCTGAGTCCTCGAAAAGTCGTCAGCAGATCGGTGGGTGCGGTCATCTCTCGCGGTGGCTGTGCTAGGGCATCCCGGAACGTCGCTAGTATAGCCGTCAACGTCTGCCCCATATCCGTCTCGGCAAACGGTATAGCCGCGGGGGCGACCGGGTCTGGTGGTGGGGTAGCTAGAACATATCCCCTAGACGAAGATCCCCCGTTACTGTCCTCCGGTATCTGGAGAAGTAACAGGAAAGAGTGTCAGTATTTTGCAAAAGTAGTGGCAATTTGCAAAAACGACAGACAAAGCGGAAACAACGGTGTATGGGCATACTATCGTACAGTCTAGAATCCCTAAGCCTCTACACTAGGGTCCACCAGGCTTCCGCTGCAAGGTTCGTCCCGAACCTAAAACGAAGCGAGGGACGAAGGGATCCTGAGACTGCTCCACAAGGAAGAATCGTGATCGCTCTGATCCATTTGTAGCACTCCCCCCAACCTTTGCCCGGGTCGGGCCGGAGGGGTGCTACTGGCCCAAGACGCCCACCCAGTGCTTATAGGGGAAACGATCCACCCTGTCCAAGCACTAGATGGCCGCCTCGGTTGGCTCGAATCATAACATTCACAACCTATCAGAATATAGCGGAATCATTAACAGGAAACCATTGCAGATTCATATATATGACATATCAGAATCACAGCGGTTCTAGGGCCGAAGCCTAAGTACTCATATAAGCCCGTAGGCTATACATGTGCTCCATATAATCCTCATATACTCTCTCTCTACGCTGCTCGGCGGAACTCACGTCTCTAAACTCTGGGGACGGCGGGGGTACATCTGCTCGAGTCGACCTAGCTGCTGGCGTAATCTCCTGCGGCAGCGGGTCACTACGGTGCTCCACCTCCTGTAAATGGTTAATCAAATAACCGTTAGTCACAGAGATAAGTAGAAACAAATCTCCTCCCCGGATCCACATCCTGGGGACGAGCACGCACCCACCCAACAGAAGTAAATAGCCGAAGCAAGAGAGGGTTAGCACAACATTTCATTTATGAACAACTAGGAGCAATTATAAAAGAGTGCAGTATAACCGAAAAAAGCAGCAATAGTATAAAACGGTTATAACCATGCTCTACTAGCTCATCAGCACAACAAGTTTTCATACCCTGATTTCTATCGCAGGCATTCACAGCCGCGCACACACCGCATGCATTCACAGCCTGCGCACACAGACCCTATGTCGACATAGTTTGGACCGCTTCTGTTCCAGCAGGGTAGCAAGCCCCGCGGGCCTCACCGATGTGGCCGTCGGTGACAGTGGCCAGTCCTGCCACTTCTGGGGTGATCGTACCGCACAACCCCAGGCCCTAACGTACAACCTTGTGTACTCTTGGATGTGAGCGATATCCAACGAATCATTTTGGCCGACCAGCGGAGGAAAACCCGACGGGGAATAAAACAGCCGGTCACCCGTGGTACCCATCTCCCTGTCGCCTTGAGTCGTCAACCTTCCCGCACCGGTACGAACGGTCTGCGGAAGGGACTGACCCGCCACTATTCCACCGCAAGCAATTTACAAACAATCAATTAACGTCAAACATAACACACACTGGGTCTACGTCGGCCTGCCCTACTAGGCTTAAACTTCGGGCGGCGACGCTTAGCTCTACTTTCGCCAAGGAGCGTGGGAGCGCATTATTTGGGGCTAGACCTGGAGGAATACCTCAACTCCGGTTATCCCCAACTAAGGCCCAACCTTAATAACGACTGCTCGTCAGAGCAGGACCCGGGGTTATAATAGTAAATTGCAATGAAGACAAGTGCGGTGATTATGCTGCTTATTTAAAGTGCTGGAAAGAAACGTGACCAGTACGAAACTGGAGTAGTACTGAATAAAAAAGTACTTGACCAGTACGAGACTGGAGTAGAGTTAATTAAAGGTACTTGACCAGTACGAGACTGGAGTATAACTGGATTGAAAGTACTTGACCAGTACGAGACTGGAGTATAACTGAATTGGAAGTACTTGACCAGTATGAGACTGGAGTATAACTGAATTGAAAGTACTTGACCAGTACGAGACTGGAGTATAACTGAATTGAAAGTACTTGACCAGTACGAGACTGGAGTATAACTAAATTGAAAGTACTGAACTGAAAAGAATAAAAGAACAGGACCAGTGCAAGACTGGAATAATCATAAAGAAAATGGTTAGTAGTCCAATCACTCCATCCAGGAGGCTTCAGTTCCATCTCCGTTCTCAGGAGAGATTTTCAGTTCCATCCCCGTTCTCAGGAGGCACATTCAGTTCTATTTCAGTTTTTAATAAGGCTTCATTGGGTTGCACCCATTATTATGATCCGATTAGAATCTGGTTGCGCTTTATTAATCACGGATTAATCAGATCAGGGGCTTATCAGGAGTTGCACCCTCATTAGTTATCGAGAATAATTCGCATAGCACTACTCGTACTCTCGCTTCCGAGCGTACCCAAATCACCCGAGAGGCGAGACGCTCAACGGTTTCACGGAATCTCGGAGCACACGGGGTTCGGTCACTTGCCTCGGCCACTCTCGATGATATGACAATTTTATTATTCTTTTAGTGAGGATAGTCGCGCGCTCCAATTTTCCTTTTCGAGCGTAATAATTATCGGGCGCGATCCTAGGCTTCCAAAATTTGGGAAAAATATCAACACTCAATCTCATGA
Source organism: Platanthera zijinensis (assembly GCA_039513925.1). Lineage (NCBI taxonomy): Eukaryota > Viridiplantae > Streptophyta > Magnoliopsida > Asparagales > Orchidaceae > Platanthera > Platanthera zijinensis. The sequence goes on along the minus strand of CM077079.1, from coordinate 13,509,111 downwards.
CCCCAAATTTTGATACAACCCTTCAAATACCCTAAAATGAGCCTAGTAATTTTTTGGTAATTTTCCAAAGTATTTTGGGCCTTTAATTTGGCCAAACAAATTTTATTTGGGCTTTTAAAAATACCAATTAAACTCCAAAAATTCTCAAAATTTTTGTGGATATTGCCCTTATTAAGGGGGACATTTTTCATATTCAAAACATTTTCATGAGGGCTCTATTTTGACCTCTTAAAAATAAAAACCCTTAATATTATAATATTATATATATTATAATATAATATAAAATATTAAGTTTAAAAAAAACTGTACACCATCTTCTCCCCCCCCGCCGCCTGTACCAAAACCGCACCTTGCGGGTCTCCTCCGCCGCCGGCCGGCCACCGGCCGGCCGTGGCTCCACCACCGGCCGACTGCCCGGTGGTGGGCGCTCCCTCCGGCGGTGGTCCGGCGGCCCGCCGCCGCCGGCCGCCGCCAGAGTTTTTTTTTGTTTTTAAACCGTGAGGGGAGGGGAGTGGCGGCGGCGGCGCTCCGGCCGCCGGAGCTTGCATGCGACACGTCCAAAAGTTAGGGAGGAGGGAGAGAGAAAGTTTCTATCTGAAGTTGGGGGGTTTGGCGGCCTCCGGCGAGCTCCGCCATGAATGGCTTTGGAAGGTGGTGGAGCTCGGCTTTGCCTTTTCCGGCCACCAGAGCTCCGGCAGAGGGGGGAGGAGCAGGGGGAAGGCTGCTCTGAGACTGTGTGGGGAGTATAGGGGGAGGGGGGGCCTTTATATAGGGAGGGGGAGCTCCCTCCTTTTGGGTGGTGTGGGACTAATCCCTCCTTAGGGAGGGATTAATCCCACCCTCCAGCTGTCCTCCAGCTGTCCAAGGACAGCTGGAGGTCTCTCCTTTTTCCCATGTGGAAAAGGATGAGGCCCTTCATGGGCTTGGGCCTTAAGAAAGAGGGGGAGAAAGAGAGAGAGAGAGAGAGGGAAGAAGTGGGTGGGCCTCCACTTGTAGTGGGATGGGGGCTTGCTGGTTGGGGGCCCAAGGAGAGTGAGGGGGGGCAAGGGTTATTCATCCATGGAGAGGAGGTGGGCTCCTCATTTGAAGAAAAATCCAAAAAGTGGATTTTTAGGAGAGTTTGACCAAGTCAACCCTAGGATGGGTCCCCCTTGCTGGTCAAAGTCAATGTGGGTCCAAGTCATCGGGGTCGGGTCAAGGTTTGGGTGTCGTGTCACAATTGGTGTGTGCACGCTTTTCGGTGCACGACGAGGCTTGATTTGACCACGGGTTGACCAATTATCGTCGAAATTGATCGGGATGACTTCCGTTGACTTTGTATTGACTATACGAGTCCAACGCCACTGACTGGGGTCGAATCGGAGTTCGTTTGGCGAAAATCCGATATTTGCGCGTCGCAGCGTGCTAAAACGGTCAAAACGCCCATAATCATCGTTAGGCTTCGAATTGCGACGCAACGAGTTCCGATGCGTTCGAATCAACTATACGAAGTCATGAGAATTGACAGAACTCAAATCGGAGTTCTCTATGTCAATATCCAAAAATCTCATTTTCGCGACATTCTGCGAGTAACGGCCAAATCCACTATATGACCTCTAGGTTCAATTGAACGAGTTCCGATGTGCTCGTATTGACTATACGAGGCCACAGGAACTGACGGAACTCAATTCGGAGTCCTCTAGCTCTGTTTCCTACCTTGGGTTACCCCTCACCGGGTCATGGGTAGGGTCCGGGCCACTTTTATTGGGCCCACTAGGGTTCTGGTGGCCCAATAAGAGTCGGGATGTTACAATCCAATAAAAATAAAAGGATTTTCGTCCCCGAAAATTTGCTTGAAGTAGGTGGAAAAAGTAACATACCTGGGGTAAGAGCTCTGGATGCTTTTCTCGGAGGTGTGCTTCAGGTTCCCACGTGAACTCTTCTCGTCCGCAGTTTGACCATAACACTTTAACCATCGGAATGGTTTTATTACGTAGTGTCTTGACCTTATAATCCACTACTCTGATGGGTTCGAGCCGGACGGATCTATCTGACTGTAGCTGCTCTGGTGGAGTAGGAAGGTACTGCTCTGATTGCCGGAGGACTCGTCTCAAGGAAGAGACATGAAACACATCATGAAGGTTCCCCAACTCCGGGGGCAAGGCCAAACGATAGGCGACGGGGCCAACACGCTCTATCACCGGATAGGGGCCCAAGAAGCGGGGGTCTAACTTTTTCTGCTTCCTCAACCGGGAGACACCATACATGGGTTTTATTTTTAAGAACACCATTTCCCCCACGCTAAACTCCACCGGTCGGTGCCGCGCATCATAGTACTTAGCCTGCCGGCTTTGCGCTTCCCGCATCCGCTCCTGGATCAGCCGTATCGCTGCCGTAGTATCATCGATGTAAGCCACTCCCAAGGCTTCCGGGTCCTCTTCCTGAGCCCAAGTCAACGGGGTTCGGCAACGTCTTCCATACAATGCCTCGTATGGAGCCATCTTAATACTAGCCTGGTAGCTGTTATTGTAAGAAAATTCGACCAACGGCAACAGCTGCTCCCTTGGCTCATTGCGCTCTACTATGCACAATCGAAGTAGATCCTCCATCGTCCGGTTTGTCCTCTCCGTCTGTCCGTCTGTCTGCGGGTGGAAGGCGGTGCTGAAGGCCAACTTGGTCCCCAAATATGCCTGCACCCGCCTCCACTCCTTAGATGTGAAACGCCCGTCACGGAATCTCGGAGCACACGGGGTTCGGTCACTTGCCTCGGCCACTCTCGATGATATGACAATTTTATTATTCTTTTAGTGAGGATAGTCGCGCGCTCCAATTTTCCTTTTCGAGCGTAATAATTATCGGGCGCGATCCTAGGCTTCCAAAATTTGGGAAAAATATCAACACTCAATCTCATGACCCCAAATTTTGATACAACCCTTCAAATACCCTAAAATGAGCCTAGTAATTTTTTGGTAATTTTCCAAAGTATTTTGGGCCTTTAATTTGGCCAAACAAATTTTATTTGGGCTTTTAAAAATACCAATTAAACTCCAAAAATTCTCAAAATTTTTGTGGATATTGCCCTTATTAAGGGGGACATTTTTCATATTCAAAACATTTTCATGAGGGCTCTATTTTGACCTCTTAAAAATAAAAACCCATAATATTATAATATTATATATATTATAATATAATATAAAATATTAAGTTTAAAAAAAACTGTACACCATCTTCTCCCCCCCCCGCCGCCTGTACCAAAACCGCACCTTGCGGGTCTCCTCCGCCACCGGCCGGCCGTGGCTCCACCACCGGCCGACTGCCCGGTGGTGGGCGCTCCCTCCGGCGGTGGTCCGGCGGCCCGCCGCCGCCGGCCGCCGCCGGAGTTTTTTTTTGTTTTTAAACCGTGAGGGGAGGGGAGTGGCGGCGGCGGCGCTCCGGCCGCCGGAGCTTGCATGCGACACGTCCAAAAGTTAGGGAGGAGGGAGAGAGAAAGTTTCTACCTGAAGTTGGGGGGTTTGGCGGCCTCCGGCGAGCTCCGCCATGAATGGCTTTGGAAGGTGGTGGAGCTCGGCTTTGCCTTTTCCGGCCACCAGAGCTCCGGCAGAGGGGGGAGGAGCAGGGGGAAGGCTGCTCTGAGACTGTGTGGGGAGTATAGGGGGAGGGGGGCCTTTATATAGGGAGGGGGAGGGGGAGCTCCCTCCTTTTGGGTGGTGTGGGACTAATCCCTCCTTAGGGAGGGATTAATCCCACCCTCCAGCTGTCCTCCAGCTGTCCAAGAACAGCTGGAGGTCTCTCCTTTTTCCCATGTGGAAAAGGATGAGGCCCTTTATGGGCTTGGGCCTTAAGAAAGAGGGGGAGAAAGAGAGAGAGAGAGAGAGGGAAGAAGTGGGTGGGCCTCCACTTGTAGTGGGATGGGGGCTTGCTGGTTGGGGGCCCAAGGAGAGTGAGGGGGGGCAAGGGTTATTCATCCATGGAGAGGAGGTGGGCTCCTCATTTGAAGAAAAATCCAAAAAGTGGATTTTTAGGAGAGTTTGACCAAGTCAACCCTAGGATGGGTCCCCCTTGCTGGTCAAAGTCAATGTGGGTCCAAGTCATCGGGGTCGGGTCAAGGTTCGGGTGTCGTGTCACAATTGGTGTGTGCACGCTTTTCGGTGCACGACGAGGCTTGATTTGACCACGGGTTGACCAATTATCGTCGAAATTGATCGGGATGACTTCCGTTGACTTTGTATTGACTATACGAGTCCAACGCCACTGACCGGGGTCGAATCGGAGTTCGTTTGGCGAAAATCCGATATTTGCGCGTCGCAGCGTGCTAAAACGGTCAAAACGCCCATAATCATCGTTAGGCTTCGAATTGCGACGCAACGAGTTTCGATGCGTTCAAATCAACTATACGAAGTCATGAGAATTGACAGAACTCAAATCGGAGTTCTCTATGTCAATATCCAAAAATCTCATTTTCGCGACATTCTGCGAGTAACGGCCAAATCCACTATATGACCTCTATGTTCAATTGAACGAGTTCCGATGTGCTCGTATTGACTATACGAGGCCACAGGAACTGACGGAACTCAATTCGGAGTCCTCTAGCTCTGTTTCCTACCTTGGGTTACCCCTCACCGGGTCATGGGTAGGGTCCGGGCCACTTTTATTGGGCCCACTAGGGTTCTGGTGGCCCAATAAAAGTCGGGATGTTACAGATATAACCTTTAAGAGGGCCTAAAATGAGCTTAGTAATTTTTCCAAAAAATTTTGGGCCATTTTGGACATTTAATTTGGCCAAATAAAATTTATTTGGGCTTTTTAAAATACCAAATCAACTCCAAAAATTCTCAAAATTTTTGTGAAGATTTCCCTCATTAAGGGGAACAACATTATGTTCAAAACTTTTCCATCAGGGCTCTAGTTTAGCTTCAGAAATCAAGTCCCTTTCTTATTAATTATAAAATTATAAAATTATAAAATTATTAAATTTATAAAATTTTATAAACATTTATTATAACAAAAGCAGAGGAGTCACCGCCTGTATGAAAACCGTGCCCTTGCGGGCCTTCCCCGCCGCCGGCCGGCCGTGACTCCGTCCCCGACCAAATCTCTTGTGGCGGGCGCTCCCTCCAGCGGTAGTCCGGCGGCCTGCCGCCGCCGGCCATCGCCAGAGCTCTCCTTTTTTTTTGAACGGAAGGGAGGGGGTGACGGCGGCGGCGCTCCGGCCGCCGGAGCTCGCATGCAACCCTTCCAGAAGATAGGGAAGAAGGAGAGGGGAAGGTTTCCACCTTGTTTGGGGGTCTCCGGGAGCTCTCGGCGAAGTTGCCATGAGAGGTGGTGGAAGGTGGCGGAGCTCGACATCTCATTTTCCGGTGAGGTGGAACTCCGGCAGAGGCATGGTGGTGGCTCGTTTTGAGCTGGGAAGTGGGGCAAGTTCATCTAGAGGGATAGGAGTCCTTATATAGAGTGAGGAGAGAGGGCCCTTACTCTTCTTCTTGGTTAAGCAAATCAAGAGAGTGAGTTTGGCCAACCCTTGTAGGGTTAACTCCCCAGCTGTATGGGGCACATGTCAGCCTACTAATGGTTGGTTGTACTACCTAAGGTCCTAGACTAGGCTATTAGGCATGTGGGGAGTTTGTTCTTAGCCAATAGAAAGAGAGGGAGAGAGAGAGGTGGAGTTCTTTGATTGATCTCCCTTCTCCTATTTAGGGTTATAATGGCTGCTGTCAGCCATCTATTGGAGAGGGTACAACCAAGTGTCTCCATCTAGCTTGGAGGTTTGGAAGAGAGAGAGAAGGAGAGGGGAGTGGAGGGAAAATATTGGTGGGCCTCCATTTGGGCATATTCCTCTTCTTTTCTAATTGATTTGGGGGCCCAAGGAATGAGGGGGGGGGGGGTATGGGTCATCCTTCTTTGGAGAGTAAGTGTATACCTTCTTAAGAAATTTTTCCAAAAAATGGTTTTTAGGGGGAAATTTGACCAAAATCAACCCTAGGGGGTCCCCCTTGCTGGTCAAAGTCAAAGTGGGTCCAAGTCGTCGGGGTCGAGTCAAAGTTTGGGTGTCGTGTCATAATTGGTGTGCGCACGCTTTTCGGTGCACGACTAGGCTTGATTTGACCACGGGTTGACCAATTATCGTCGAAATTGACCGGAACGACTTCTATTGACTTCGTATTGACCATACAAGTCCAACGCCACTGACTGGGGTTGAATCGGAGTCCGTTTGGCGAAAGTCCAAAATTTGCGCGTCGCAGCGTGCTAAAACGGTCAAACGCTCATAATCATCGTTAGGCTTCGAATCGCGACGCAACGAGTTCCGATGCGTTCGTATCAACAAAGTCATAGGAATTGTCAGAACCCAAATCGGAGTTCTCTATGTCAATATCCAAAAATCTTATCATCGCGACGTTCTGCGAGGAATGGCCACATCCACTATATGATCTCGGGGTCCCACTGAACGAGTTCCGATGCACTCGTATTGACTATACGAGGCCACAGGAATTGATAGAACTCAATTAAGAGTTCTCTAGCTCGATACCCTGCCAAGGGTTGCCTCATACCGGGTCACGGGTAGAGGCTCGGGTCACTTTTATTGGGCCCACTAGGGCTCTAGTGGCCCAATAAAAGTCGGGATGTTACAATCCAATAAAAATAAAAGGATTTTTGTCCCCGAAAATTTTCTTGAAGTAGGGGGAAAAGTATCATACCTGGGGAAAGAGCTCTGGGTGCTTTTCTCGGATGAGTACTTCAGGTTCCCACGTGAACTCTTCTCGTCCGCAGTTTGACCATAGTACCTTAACCATTGGAACGGTTTTATTACGTAGTGTCTTGACCTTATAATCCACTACTTTGACGGGTTCGAGCCGGACGGATCTATTTGACTGTAGCTGTACCGGTGGAGTAGGAAGGTACTGCTCTGGTTGCCGGAGGACTCGTCTCAAGGAAGAGACATGAAACACATCGTGAAGATTCCCCAACTCTGGGGGCAAGGCCAAACGATAGGCGACGGGGCCAACACGCTCTATCACCGGATAGGGGCCCAAGAAGCAGGGATCTAACTTTTTCTGCTTCCTCAACCGGGAGACACCATGCATGAGCTTTATTTTAAAGAATACCATTTCCCCCACGCTAAACTCCACCGGTCGGTGTCGCGCATCATAGTACTTAGCCTGCCGGCTCTGCGCTTCCCGCATTCGCTCCTGAATTAGCTGTATCGCTGCCGTAGTGTCTTCGATGTAAGCCACTCCCAAGGCTTCTGGGTCCTCTTCCTGAGCCCAAGTCAACGGGGTTCGGCAACGCCTTACATACAATGCCTCGTATGGAGCCATCTTAATGCTAGCCTGGTAGCTGTTATTGCATGAAAATTCGACCAACGGCAACAGCTGCTCCCATGGCTCATTGTGCTCCACTATGCACAGTCGAAGAAAGTCCTCCATCGTCTGGTTCGTCCTCTCCGTCTGTACGTCTGTCTGCGGGTGGAAGACAGTGCTGAAGGCCAACTTGGTTCCCAAATACGCCTGCACCTTCCTCCACTCCTTGGATGTGAAACGCCCGTCACGATCTAACACGATAGATTTTGGTACTCCGTGGAATCGTACCACTTGCTCTAGAAACATCCTGGCCAGGATATCTACTCCGTCACCCTGTCGGTTTGGAATGAATCGCGCTACCTTGGTGATTCGATCTACGACCACCCAAATTGAGTCAATCCCAGAGCGGGATCGAGGTAGGCCGTGGACGAAGTCCATGGAGATGTCTTCGAACTTCCACTCTGGTATTGGCAGGGGCTGTACTAGGCCTCCTGGACTGCGGCATTCGGCCTTAACCTTCTGACATGTCTGACACCGGGCAACGAAATTGGTGACATCTCTTTTCATTCCAGGCCAATAGATGGTCCTACGCAAGTCTACGTACATCTTAACTACGCCAGTATGAAATGAGTACCTTGACTGATGGGCCTCTTGCAAAATTTCCTCACGAATCCCTCCGGTAGCGGGAACAAATATGCGATGCTTGAATTGCAGAATCCCTTCATGCAGTTTATAATCCTCATGTGCCTCTCCTTGCAGAGATCAAATGATCGACATCACCTCTGGGTCGATCTTCTGGGCTTCTAGTATCCGGTCCCGGATGTCGCATTGGATTTCCATCCAATACAGCTGCGAGTAGTACTCTTTCGGATCTCTTCGGGCAACCAGGGTAATCTCCATATCTATCAAAGACTGGAAGAGCTCTTTAGGGATATGCTCCATCCAACTCCCGGCTATTGCAGGCTGGTGGCTCAAGGCGTTAGCAACTCTGTTAGCCTTCCCGGGGTGATATTGGAGAGCGAAGTCATAATCGCATAAGAATTCCAGCCATCGCCGCTGCCGGAGGTTCAGCTCTTTCTGCGTGAAGATATACTTGAGGCTCTTGTAATCGGAGAAGATCTCACATCTTACTCCGTACAGATAATGCCTCCAGATTTTAAGGGCGAAGACGACGGTGCCCAACTCTAAATCATGCGCCGCGTAGTTTAACTCGTGCTGCTTTAATTGCCGCGAAGCGTAGGCCACTACCTTGTCGTGCTGCATTAGGACTGCTCCCAATCCCTTCAGGGAAGCATCGGTTTAGATTTGGAATCCCTCGGTCCCTGTGGGGATCGTAAGGATTGGCGAAGAAGTCAGCCGCTTCTTCAGCTCGACAAACGCGGCCTCACACTCCTTCGTCCATCGGAATGTGACGTCCTTCTTGGTGAGAGCAGTTAGGGGTAGGGCAATCTTAAAAAAACCCTCGACAAACTTCTTGTAGTATCCGGCAAGACCGAGGAAACTCCGGATATCCGCAGTTGTCATGAGTGGTGGCCAATTTTGTACTGCCTGGATCTTGGCTTGGTCCATTGCTACTCCCTCCTTGTTTATCGTATGACCCAAGAATCCAACTTCTTCTAGCCAGAATTCGCATTTACTAAATTTGGCGAAGAGAGAGTGCTCCCGGAGTTTTAGTAGCACCATCTGCAGGTGCCGAGTATGGTCCATCTTGGTCTTCGAGTAGATTAGGATGTCGTCTATGAAGACGATGACAAAGTGATCCAAGAAAGGTTCGAAGACTCTATTCATCAGGGCCATGAAGGCGGAAGGCGCGTTGGTGAGCCCAAAGGGCATCACTAGAAATTCATATAGACCGTATCGGGAGCTAAAGGCAGCCTTGGGGATATCTTCCTCTCGGATTCGAAGCTGGTAATAGCCGGATCTCAGGTCCATCTTGGAAAACACGGACGCACCTTGCAACTGATCGAACAGTTCGTCGATTCTAGGGAGGGGATAGGTATTGTGTACAGTCAGCTTATTCAACTCCCTATAGTTGATACACAGTCGCAGAGTCCCATCTTTCTTCTTTACAAAGAGTATCGGGGCTCCCCAGGGCGAGGAACTGGGGCGGACAAATCCAGCATCTATTAGTTCCAGTAGCTGGATCTTTAGTTCAGTCAGCTCCCTTGAGGCCATTCGGTAGGGGGCTCGTGACACTGGTCGTGCTCCGGACACGAGCTCGATCTGAAAGTCGACCTCTCGCTGGGGTGGCAATCCCGGGAGGGACTCAGGGAAAATATCAAGAAAATCGCGGACTACCGGGACCTTGGCGAGCACCTGGGATTTGCCTTCCATCTCGAAGTAGATAAGGTATACTTCGTCCTTCTGTCGGTCGGATTTCACCATCTGCGTAGAAGTCAAGATAATACGCGAGACAGAGGGCACACCTATCAGCGTGACGGTCTGGCAATTCGGGTTCTGTAGCCGGACTTCTCGCGTGGAACAGTTTATCTGGGCTTGGTGCTCGGCCAGCCAGTCCATCCCCAGAATTATGTCAAACCCCGTTATTGCTGGGATGGTTGCGTAGATCTCAAATTCTACTTCTCTTAGCACATCCTGGAACGAGCACTTTTTGGTAGAAGTCATATCCGACCCGTCCGGTAAACGGATTCGTATAGACAGTCCGGGATGACGAATAACATTTCCTTTTATTGCGATGAACTCGTGAGAGACGAAAGAATGAGTTACTCCCGTGTCGAAAAGGGTTTTGGCAGGAAGTCCTTCTACCAACAAGATTCCTGACGACATGAGAATATATATATATATATATATATATCAACTATTTAATACAGAGGATATAAGTACACATAAGTATTATACAACATCAGTAGTTAGATATGATATCTCTCTATCGTCTAAGATATATACCTATGACTACGTCAGGGGCCAGTCCGTGCTGCAGGTCGAGTGCGTAGGCCTCCTGGGGCGCTGCTCGGCCCTGCTGGCCTCTCCTGCCAGCTCTGCCTCTGCGACCTCTCTGACCCTGCCCTCGTGCCGACTGTCCACCCTGAACAGCTCCCAATCCGGGTCTCCCCGTCGCCTGAGGGCAAAAGGCCCTCATATGTCCTGGCTGATGACATAAGAAGCAGTTCCCTGGGAAGGGAACATCTCGTCGGGCCACTAGTGGGGGCTGTGGTGCTAGAGCTGGTCTGACGTCTGGTTGTGCAGCTGGGGGTGCTGGAGTGCTAGGGGTGCTGGTGGGCTCCTACAAGGCTGCTTGCGGCGTCGCTGCCTACGCTCTCTATCCTGTCTATGGGGAGTGACTCCTCTGTATCGCCTCTGGTCTCGAGGGAGCTCTTCTTGACCTCTGTGCTGCTGAGCCACTATCTGCTGGTCCAACTTTAAGGCTATCGCATGGGTGCTATGGTGTGGAAGGTTGCCTGAGAGAGCATAATCAGGGCCTGCCTCAGGTCGTCTCGTTGTCCTTGGTAAAACCGGGAAGCTCTATCCCTATCGGAGGCAGCCAGGTTCCCGGTGAAGCGTGCCAGGTGTATGAACTCTCTCTCATACTCTGCCACAGTGCGGTTGCCCTGTTGGATGAGCAGGAACCTCTCTTGCAGCGCGGCTTGGTCTGTATCTGTGATAAAGAACTCTAGTAGAGCTATGGAGAACTCTCCCCAAAGGATCGTGCTCATCGGCCGATCTCGAAAGATAGAGCGACTAGCCGTTCTCCATCAATCCCTCGCATATCCCTCCAAGAGGGTCACCACCAAAGAGACTACTGCCACAGCTGGGCACATCATCCCTACTAACAACTCCTCCACTCGCTCCACCCACTCCTCTACCTGAATGGCCGTCTCTATACCCCTGAAAGGGGGAGGCCTCAGTCCTCGGAAAGTCGTCAGTAGATCGGTGGGTGCGGTCATCTCTCACGGTGGCTGTGCTAGGGCATCCCGGAAAGTCGCTAGTATAGCCGTCAGTGTCTGCCCCATATCTGTCTCGGCAAACGGTACGGTCGTGGGAGCGACCGGGTCTGGTGGTGGGGTAGCTGGAACATATCCTCTAGACGAGGATCCCCCGTTACTGTACTCCGATATCTGGAGAAGTAACAGGAAAGAGTGTCAGAATTTTACAAAAGTATGGGAAATTTGCAAAAATGACAACCCAAGCGGAAAACAACGGTAAATGGGCGTACTATCGTACAGTTTAGAATCCCTAAGCCTTTACACTAGGGTCCACCAGGCTTCCGCTACAAGGTTCGTCCCGAACCTAAAACGAAGCGAGGGACGAAGGGATCCTGAGACTGCTCCACAAGGAAGAATCGTGATCGCTCTGATCCATTTGTAGTACCCCCCCAACCTTTTGACCGGGTCGGGCCGAAGGGGGTACTACTGGCCTAAGACGCCCACCCAATGCTCATAGGGGAAACGATCCACCCTGTCCAAGAACTAGATGGCCGTCTTGGTTTGCTCGAATCATAACATTCACAACCCATCAGAATATAGCGGAAGCATTAACAGGAAACCATTGCAGATTTATATATCACATATCAAAATTACAGCAGTTCTAGGGCCAAAGCCTAAGTACTTATATAAGCCGGTGGGCTATACATGTGCTACATATAATCCTCATATACTCTCTCTCTCTCTCTCTACGCTGCTCGATGGAACTCACATCTCTAAACTCTAGGGACGGCGGGGGTGCATCTGCTCGAGTAGACCTAGCTGCTGGCGTAATCTCCTGCGGCAGCGGGTCACTACGGTGCTCCACCTCCTGTGAATGGTTAATCAAATAACCGTTAGTCACAGAGTTAAGTGGAAACAAATCTCCTCCCCGGATCCACATCCTGGGAACGAGCACGCACCCACCCAACAGAAGTAAATAGCCGAAGCACGAGAGAGTAAGTATATTATTCCATATATGAATAGCTAGGAGCAAATATAAAAGAGTTTAGTATAACCGGAAAAAGCAGCAATAATATAAAATGGTTATAACAATGCTCTACTAACTCATCAGCACAACATGTTTTCATATCCTGAATTCTATCGCGGGCATTCACAGCCGCGCACATACCGCAGGCATTCACAGCCGCGCGCATACCGCAGGCATTCACAGCCGCGCACATAACGCAGACATTCACAGCCGCGCACATACCGCAGGCATTCACAGCCGCGCACATACCGAAGGCATTCACAGCCGCGCACACAAACCCTATGTCGACATAGTTTGGACCGCTTATGTTCCAGCAGGGTAGCGAGTCCCGCGGGCCTCACCGATGTGGCCGTCGGTGACAGCGGCCAGTCCTGCCACTTCTGAGGGTGATAAAACCGCACAACCCCAGGCCCTAACGTACAACCTGGTGTACTCTTGGATGTGAGCGACATCCAGCGAACCATTTCGGCCGACCAGCGGAGGAAAACCCGACGGGGAATAAAACGGCCGGTCACCCGTGGTACCCATCTCCCTGTCACCTTGAATCGTCAACCTTCCCACACCGGTACAAACGGTCTTCGGAAGGGACTGACCCACCACTATCACCGCAAGCAATTTACAGACAATCAATCAACGACAAACATAATACACATCGAGTCTACGTTGGCCTGCCCTACTAGGCTTAAACTTCGGGCGGCGACGCTTAGCTCTACTTTCGTCAAGGAGCGTGGGAGCGCATTATTTGGGGCTAGACCTGGAGTAATACCTCAACTCCGGTTATCCCCAACTAAGGCTCAACCATAATAATGACTGCTCGTCAGAGCAAGACCCGGGATTATAATAGTAAATTGCACTGAGGACAAATGCGGTGTTTATGTTGCTTATTTAAAGTGCTGGAAAGAAACGTGACCAGAACAAAACTTGAGTAGCACTGAATTAAAAGTACTTGACCAGTACGAGACTGAAGTAAAGTTGAATTAAAAATAATTGACCAGTACGAGACTGGAGTAGAACTGAATTAAAAGTACTTGACCAGTATGAGACTGGAGTAGAACTGAATTAAATGTACTTGACCAGTACGAGACTGGAGTAGAGCTGAATTAAAAGTACTTGACCAGTACGAGACTAGAGTAGAACTGAATTGAAAGTTCTGAACTGAAAAGAATAAAGGAACAAGACCAGTGTAAGACTGAAATAATCATAAAGAAAATGGTTAGTAGTCTAATTACTCCATCCAGGAGGCTTCAGTCTCATCTCCGTTCTCAGGAGGCACAATCAGTTCTATTTTAGTTTTTAATAAGGCTTCATTGGGTTACACCTATTATTAAGATCCGATTAGGGTTTGGTTGCGCTTTATTAATTACGACTTAATCGGATCAGGAATTTGTTAGGAATACACCCTTATTATTTGTCAAGAATAATTCATAACACACCACTCGTACTTTCGTCTTCCGATCGTGCCCAAATCATCCGAGAGTCGAGGCGCTCGACGGTTTCATGAAATCTCGAAACACCCGCAGCTTGGTCACTTGCCTCGGCCACTCTCGTAGATCATATAATTTGAATTGCTTATTCAAATTAGAAAGGGTGGTCGCGCGCTCCAATTTTCACCTTCGAGGAAAATGAGAGTAATAAAATTCCGAGCACGACCCTAGGCTTCCATAATTTGGGAAAAATATCAAATCTTCTCATCATGATCCCAAATTTTGATATAACCTTTAAGAGGACCTAAAATGAGCCTAGTAATTTTTCCAAAAAAATTCGGGCCATTTTGGACATTTAATTTGGCCAAATAAAATTTATTTGGGCTTTTTAAAATACCAAATCAACTCCAAAAATTCTCAAAATTTTTGTGAAGATTTCCCTCATTAAGGGGAACAACATTATGTTGAAAACTTTTCCATCAGGGCTCTAGTTTAGCTTCAGAAATCAAGTCCCTTTCTTATTAATTATAAAATTATAAAATTATTAAATTTATAAAATTTTATAAACATTTATTATAACAAAAGCAGAGGAGTCACCGCCTGTATGAAAACCGTGCCCTTGCGGGCCTTCCTCGCCGCCGGCCGGCCGTGACTCCGTCCCCGACCAAATCTCTTGTGGCGGGCGCTCCCTCCAGCGGTAGTCCGGCGGCCTGCCGCCGCCGGCCATCGCCAGAGCTCTCCTTTTTTTTTGAACAGAAGGGAGGGGGTGACGGCGGAGGCGCTCCGGCCGCCGGAGCTCGCATGCAACCCTTCCAGAAGATAGGGAAGAAGGAGAGGGGAAGGTTTCCACCTTGTTTGGGGGTCTCCGGGAGCTCTCGGCGAAGTTGCCATGAGAGGTGGTGGAAGGTGGCGGAGCTCGGCATCTCATTTTCCGGTGAGGTGGAACTCCGACAGAGGCATGGTGGTGGCTCGTTTTGAGCTGGGAAGTGGGGCAAGTTCATCCAGAGGGATAGGGGTCCTTATATAGAGTGAGGAGAGAGGGCCCTTACTCTTCTTCTTGGTTAAGCAAATCAAGAGAGTGAGTTTGGCCAACCCTTGTAGGGTTAACTCCCCAGCTGTATGGGGCACATATCAGCCTACTAATGGTTGGTTGTACTACCTAAGGTCCTAGACTAGGCTATTAGGCATGTGGGGAGTTTGTTCTTAGCCAATAGAAAGAGAGGGAGAGAGGGAGGTGGAGTTCTTTGATTGATCTCCCTTCTCCTATTTAGGGTTATAATGGCTGCTGTCAGCCATCTATTGGAGAGGGTACAACCAAGTGTCTCCATCTAGCTAGGAGGTTTGGAAGAGAGAGAGAAGGAGAGGGGAGTTGAGGGAAAATATTGGTGGGCCTCCATTTGGGCCTATTCCTCTTCTTTTCTAATTGATTTGGGGGCCCAAGGAATGAGGGGGGGGGGGGGTATGGGTCATCCTTCTTTGGAGAGTAGGTGTATACCTTCTTAAGAAATTTTTCCAAAAAATGGGTTTTAGGGGGAAATTTGACCAAAGTCAATCCTTGGGGGTCCCCCTTGCTGGTCAAAGTCAAAGTGGGTCCAAGTCGTCGGGGTCGAGTCAAAGTTCGGGTGTCATGTCATAATTGGTGTGCGCATGCTTTTCGGTGCACGAGTAGGCTTGATTTGACCACGGGTTCATGACCAATTATCGTCGAAATTGACCGGAACGACTTCTGTTGACTTCGTATTGACCATACAAGTTTAACGCCACTGACTGGGGTTGAATCGGAGTCCGGTTGGCGAAATTCCGAAATTTGCGCGTCGCAGCGTGCTAAAACGATCAAACAACGCTCATAATCATCGTCAGGCTTCGAATCGCGACGCAACGAGTTCCGATGCGTTCGTATCAACAAAGTCATAGGAATTGTCAGAACCCAAATCGGAGTTCTCTATGTCAATATCCAAAAATCTCATCTTCGCGACGTTCTGCGAGGAATGGCCACATCCACTATATGATCTCGGGGTCCCACTGAACGAGTTCCGATTCACTCGTATTGACTATGCGAGGCCACAGGAACTGATAGAACTCAATTCGGAGTTCTCTAGCTCGATATCCTGCCTAGGGTTGCCTCATACCGGGTCACGGGTAGAGGCTCGGGTCACTTATATTGGGCCCACTAGGGCTCTAGTGGCCCAATAAAAGTCGGGATGTTACACATGATCCTCCCCTGGAGGCTATAAAAGGAGCCCCAGGGCCTCCTCATTCTTCACTTTTCTGCTCCCGGTCATCTTCTTCCTCAGGTGATAGCTCTGTCAGTCTCCTCTCTCAAGTCATCTTCCCGCTACCAGCGGCCACCAGCGTCCACCCGCGCGCCACCAGCAGGAAAACGCCTAAGTCCCGGAGCGAGCTGTAGGAGGAAGACGACCCCCGCAAGAAAGCGCACGCCGCCTCCAGCACCAGAGCACCAAGGCCATCCCTCGTACTTCAGCATCCAAGTCACTCCTGCGGCGCAGCCTGTTGCCCGCGGGGAGTGGTAGTCTTTTTCTCTCGGAAAACGAGATCACCAGCTCTGTCACTTCCAAGTTCTGCTTCAATGACAAAAAGAAGCGCCTGCCCCACTGAAGGATCCCTTGGCGGACACGCACGCTCCCACTCCTTGGAGGACGTGCCACTGACAGCTGAAGTCGATCGCTTTCGCCCCCATCACCACCCTGGAGGAGCGTGTTCTCCAGATGGAAGAGCTATAAACCAAAATGCTCACCCTTCTCCGAAGCCTGGGAGCACCTCCTGCTCCCCCGCTGCCACCAACACCAGCCATTCCCCTGCCTCCGCCAAATCAAGGCCCGATGCAAGAATTTCCGCAAAGAAAAGGACAAACTCTCATGGGAAAGGAAGAATGACGTCAGGCAGTGCCCCATCAGCGCAACCCTCGAGGGACTGGGGGGCAACATCCACCTCAAGGATACTCCCTCTGAATACCACCCGCACTGACGCGATACACGCAATGCGGAATGATCCAAAATTCCACCGGCCAAGGATCTCCCAGCCATGCAAGAAAGCTGATTTATTGCCATCAGAAGAACTCTCTTCCTCAACCAGGCATTGTCTGCACAGGTAGTACGACATAGAGAAGGAATTCTCGAGCACAAGTAGCTCCCCCGCACCCGCTACATCACTTCAAGAGATGTACGATCACCACCTCGCCCATCCTCATTACGAAGAGAGCGCTGGAAACGTAATGGGTCTCGATACCTCTACCACGAAGCAAATACTAAATGAATATCTACTCAACAAAAACTCACCCAACTGCTGGGCAGCCCCGGGTTCAGAAGATGACCTTGAAATCTGTGATTTTAGCGGAACAGACAACCCACTGGCACACGTGGAGCATTTTGAAGCTATCATGCATGCCCGCAACGCTTCCGATCAACTCATGGTCCAAGCATTTTTGTCAACACTAAAAGGGGAAGCTCGGGCTTGGTTTCATTTTCTACAAGAAGAAAAGATGAACAGCTACATTGAACTCACAGTTCTCTTTATCGAAAGGTTCATGACAGTCAAGAAGCCCTCACCAGAAAAGCCAGGTCCAAGTAGAGTTTGAAAAGGAAACTAGAGAGCGGTACGCGCCTCGAGCACAAGAGAAACTGCGATCAACGCGCAAATACCTACAAAGGACGAGAATTGCGTCAGTTTGCGACACTCGACGCCCCTCAAGGCAAGATCTTCGAAGCAATTCGTGACCATCCGGCCTTGTGCAGGCCCAGACTGCTCGTCCCCGGCCGAGGAGATTTATCAAAATTCTGCGAGTATCACTAGGTCCATGGCCACAACACCAACGAATGCAATCGACTAAAAGAAGAAATCCAGCGACTGACCAGTCTGGGGGCGGTTGATCGATTCCTATCAAGAAAGAGACCGCCTCCTAGTCAGAGTATGAGATCTATAACCATCAGAATCGGCGAGCCATCTACCGAGTTGAACCAAGTTCTAGTGGACGGAGAGATCACCGTTAATGTGCTGTTTCTATTAACACTACTTCAACTCAAGCTGACCACTAGCAACCTCGAGCTAACGTCTGCCAGCGCACATATTTCGGGAATCGCCCCAGTACAAGTTATTGGCACCATCACTCTCCCGGTCACTCTTGAAGAAGCACCTCGGAAGCATCCTATGACGTGCAGTTCGTCATCATCCAAGCTGACTCTGACTACACTGCAATACTCCAACAATCACTCCTGGACGTCTTCCAATCCTGCTCTCACCACTTCCATCTTTGAGTCGTTTCCTCGATTATTGATTTACTATTGTAAAAACCTCAAGCTCGAGCTTGCGAAGACTATCTTTTTGTTATTTGCTTTATTAGTGCCCAATCAGGAAATTGCTTCACTAGGCTAGGTCGCGCAATCAGGTCAAATATATACATTCTTCGGCGGTCGGGTCGAGTACTTACATTCTCCACCGATGATGCAGACCATCGCCCAGCCGTCATAAAAACACTATGGGGGCCTGCCCCCCTCACGAAGAAGCCGCGAGCAACCCTCGCGCAAACTAAGCCGCAAGCAGCCCTCGTGCAACACCGTGGGGGCCTGCCCACCTCATGAAGAAGCTGCGAGCAGCCCTCGTGCAAACTAAGCCACGAACAGCCCTCGCGCAACACCGTGAGGGCCTGTCCCCCTCACGAAGAAGCTGTGAGCAGCCCTCGCGCAAACTATAAGCCGCGAGCAGCCCTCGCGCAAACTAAGCCGCGAGCAGCCCTCGCGCAAACTAAGCCGCAAGCAGCCCTCGTGCAACACCGTGGGGGACTTCCCCCATCATGAAGAAGCCGCGAGCAGCCCTCGTGCAAACTAAGTCGCGAGCAGCCCTCGTGCAACACCGTGGGGGCCTGGCTCCCTCACGAAGAAGCTGCGAGCAGCCCTCGCGCAAACTAAGTCGCGAGCAACCCTCGTGCAACACCGTGGGGGCCTGCCCCCCTCACGAAAAAGCCGCGAGCAGCCATCACGCAAACTAAGCTGCGAGCAGCCCTCGTGCAACACCGTGGGGGCCTGTCCCCTTCATGAAGAAGCCACGAGTAGCCCTCGCGCAAATTAAGCCGCGAGCAGCCCACGTGCAACACCGTGGGGGCTTTCCCCCCTCACGAAGAAACTGCGAGCAGCCCTCGCACAAACTAAGCCGCGAGCAGCCCTCGTGCAACACCGTAGGGGCTTTCCCCCCTCACGAAGAAGCCGCGAGCAACCCTCGCGCGAACCAAGCCGCGAGCAACCCTCGCGCGAACTAAGCCGCGAGCAGCCCTCGCGCGAACTAAGCCGCGAGCAACCCTCGTGCGAACTAAGCCGCGAGCAGCCAACGCGTGAACTAAGCCGCGAGCAGCCCTCGCGCAGGCCAAGCCGCGAGCAATTCTCGCGCAAACTCAGCCATGAGCAGCACTCGTGCAAACTAAGCCGCGAGTAGTCCTCACGCAAATAAGCCACGGGTCAGTGTCATGCAAACAAAGCAGCTAAGATGACATAAAAAACAATAATTCATAACAGAATAAAGCTGAAATAATACAAGATGACCAATCAATGCCTAGAAACAACAATGACCCATGCTAAACAAAAGGGCAAAAAACAATACGCCCAACTGAACAATAAAATACAAACACACAACGATAGAGATATGAGTACCACTACTCGTCCTCGACATCTGAGTCATAGCGCTCATCCTCAGAAACATCTGCAAAACTAAAACAGGATGTGTCACATCTCAGACTCTTGCTAACAAAGCGAAAGGCCTTTAAAACACCATGTCGGAGTGCTAACTCACGAATATCATCCATCTGAGGCTCCACCTCCTTGGACCATATATCGTCACGAACCTCTTCTGCGATCAGACTACGGTCTCGCATATAATCCAGTGACTCCAGGTACTCTGTAATTCCCGCAGCCTTCAACTCCGACACATGACCATCAGAGGACAACATCTCCACTTGCCCCTTTGCCACCGGAAGCTGAGTCTCAAGACCGGTGGCTTCCTCTCGCGCCGCCTGCAACTGGGTCTCTAAGCCCGAAGCCTCCTCCTTCGAATGCTTCAACATCTGGGTGGTCCTCTCCACCAAGGTCTTCTCCACTTCCAAGGTCGTGCGCGCATCATCTAGCTCGGATTTCAGCCCCGAGCCGATCCGGCAAAACCGCGCAATATCCCGATCATGCTCCTCCTTCAGAGAGGCAAGCAAGCTCGACGACGACCGAAGCTTCTCCTGAAGAGCAAGGTACCCATCCTTCAGACTCACGTAATGGTCATTCCAGGTTACCGCAATCTGTGCCTGAGTCTCAATCTGTACAAAGAAAAGACTAGAATTAGCGTCAAATAGCAAGGAAAAGATAAGGAAAGGAACCTTAGGAACAAACCAAGTCCTTACCGCATCGCTCATCGCCCTCAAAGAAAAGGACATCCGTGGAGCCACTGTATCCGGCGAAACCTGAGGAACCGGGGATGCAAGTATCGACATCTCGGGAGTCGACTCATGACAAACATAAGAAATAGTCGCTGCCACCACCACGTCAAGGTCACCAGGAGGGGCCGTCGCCGCTTTCCTCTTCCGACCCCCTCCTTGAGAAGTCCCGGCTGTCTGAACTATGTCCAACGAGATACCACACCACAACAAACGCTTCTCCTCCACATAGATATAAATATTAAAAAGGCGATTGGCTAACTCACGAGGCTCAGAAAATCCGAGCACCGGGGAAAAATCTCGCTCCTTACCCCTCACGCGGCGACAACGATCGGGAAGCACATCCCACACCTTGGGAAGGCCCCAAGAATTCTTAACATATCCAAACAAAGTGTGTTGGATCCCTAGTTTTGATTTGGGTTATGCTATCTCTTTTAGGCACAATTGACCCAAGATTTATCTATGGTCAATGGTTAGACTAAATGTTAGTCTACCCTCAGGCTAGGCTAGTTGAGAAAGGTTTGGAATGAGAATTTGGTTTAGTAGTTTTGTGTTCGACGATAGTCGAACATCGCTCGACGATCTTCGATTGATGATCGATGATCTCAGAGTCATATAAACTCTGAAATGGGATCGACGATCTGCTTGCTCAGATCGACGATCGTGTTGCCCTGGTCGACGATTTCTGTAAAGATAGTTTTTCTTCAGGTCGACGATCTGCTTGTTCAGATCGACGATCTTCGTTCTCTGGTCGACGTTTTCTGTCTGCTATTATCTGTATTCTTTTCATTTGAATTATTGATTTATTTCCTCAGGTTTAAAACATATGTTATTCAGATATTCTGCTTAATTTAATGCCTATATTCCTTTACTTATTTGCAAAATTCCTTGTGCATTAATTGAGAGATTTGGCAGAATAAAGTCGTTTGTTTTATTAGAGGAAATCGTGTTTTTCTAACAGCTGTAATATAGCCGTTATGCCTTGCTTCCTGTTCCAATTTATAAAGTCAATTTGATAGGATATTTTAATATCCTTAATTCCTTTTTGGGAATGACAGAGAAGATTTCTGGCGCAGTTTCTTTATTTGTTTTATTGTATTATTTGGAAAGATTTTTTAGTGCAGGGCTCGAGGCATTATTCAAAGAAGAGAAGTTTCTATATTATCAGTGCAGTCAGTTGAATACAATATACAACAACACAATATAATTCTCAAAAGACACAGAACCAGAATTCTCAAGAGAAAAAGAAAAATTCTTCTTCTTCCTGAGTTCATCCTATCTTCAGGAAAATCAATTCTCAGTGCTCAAGCTTTCAAGAAGAAGATCACTCCCAGATTGCTGAACATCATTGCTGTAGATTGCAAAAGCTACTGAAGAAGAACATTCATTCAAAAGCTAGAGTCTTCTTCAAGGCTGCATCAGAAAGTCTACTCAAGCAATTTGGAGATCCTACACCCTGAAACAAAGCTTCTTCCTAGACATTCTCTAAGCCAGGGGGAGCTTTGATATATTCAGAGCAATCCACTAGCTTCTCTGAACACAGATAAAACACCTTCAACTCTTTCCCTTAACCTCCTGTAAAAGGGTTATTACTTCCTTCAAAAGTGAACTTTTGGTGGCAGGGCACCTGATCAAAAACCTGTGTGTTTGGTTCTTAGGTACCTGATCAAAAGCCTGAAGGGTTTCTAGATCTACCTGAAATAGATCTTGTTGTGGCAGGGCACCTGAACAAAAACCTGTAGTGGATTCCTACCAGGGTGGTAGAAGAGTGGATGTACCCAATTGGGGAACCACTATAAAGCTCTTGTGTTGTCTGGTTGTTTACTTTAATTGATGCACTGTGGCTGTGATAGATATAACTAGGTTGCTAGTTACTGTGTTAGGACACATGCTCAACTGAAACTTAAGTTAGCATCCTCTGTTTTTCACCACACTCTATTAGGCTTTAAGTATAAAGCTTTTAGTTTTTATATTCCGCAAATAGCTCAAGAGAAGTGTTTAGAGTCTCTTTATTTTTAAATACTCTATTCACCCCCCCCTCTAGAGTAGTAAGTATCTTATCCCCTCACTTTCAATTGGTATCAGAGCGAGGTTGGTTATTCAACAGCTTAACCATTCCTAGGTTGATTGGTTGAACATGCTAACACCTGAAGCATAAGATCTTGTGATAAGATACTTTGATACCATATACACTCACATTAGATTCATGGACCAGTACAAAGATTACTCTAGCACCAGACCTCCAGTATGCAACTTAGCCAAGTTTGGCATCTGGAAGGCAAGAATTAGACTTTACATGAACTCTATTGATGAAGATATTTTTTCCTCTATTTTAACAGGGCCACCAACACCACCTGCTGCAGCTACTGCTACAACATCTGCAAATCTCAGTGCAGTGCCACCTCCTGACTATAATGAAACTTACAAGAAGGCCAAGATAGCTGATGCCAAAGCTATGAATATTCTGACTCAGACTATGTCTGATGAGACATTCCAGAAAGTGGCTGATTGCACCTCAGCAAAAGCCATGTGGGACTCACTGAATCAGATTGTAGCTGGTTCAGCTAATGAGAGGAAGGATAGAAGGTCCAACCTCATATCCCAATATGAGAACTTCAAGAAGGAAGAAGCTGAGACAGTAGAAGCCATGTACACAAGGCTCAGCTCCATTATCAATGAGCTGAGGACACTTGATAAGGAGATTTCATTGACTGAAGTCAATGATAAAATACTGATGTGCTTCCCCAGCACATGGGATCTCAGAATCTGTCCAATCAAGGAGTCCAGAAGTACAATAGAGATATCAACTGAAGCTCTCCTTGGCAAACTCAAATCATTTGAGCAAGTACTGAAGACCATGGAAGCTGAAGCTGAAGCCAAAGCACCTACTCCAATAAGGAAAGAGCAAACCCTTGCTCTTAAGGCTGATGATGAGTCCAAGGTGACTCAATCAAATGAAGAACTGATGGCACTCTTTGCCAAGAGGATCTACAAGATGGGCAGAAAAGACAACAGAAGAAAGCCATCAAAATATGATGATAAGCCAAGATATGATAAAACCCCATCTAAAGAAATTATTTGTTATGGATGCAGGAAGCCTGGACACATTCTCCCTGAGTGTCTAGAGACAAAGCATAAGGAAAGAAGAAAAGAAAAAGAACATGAGAAGCACTACTCCAAGACATCCTCTCACAAGTATAAGAAGAAAGAGAAAGGTCTTGTTGCAAAGACCTGGAGTGATACTGAGGAAGACTCATCTTCCTCCAGCTCCAGTGAAGATGATGAAGAAGAGAAGAAAGCTAAAGAGATTTGCCTTATGACAATTAATGCCTGCAATAGTAACTCAGCTGCAGAGATGACTGAAGATGAGGAGGATGAATTATCTGATGAAGACCAGGTAATTGCATCTTATGATTTCACATCTGCTGAATTTAAGCATGATTTTAAAACTCTTTGCCTAGATTTACTTAGCTCAGAAAATGAGATTAAATTGCTTAGAGATAAACTAGCTGGATCTGAATCTCTATCTAGTGAAAACATTAGATTAGAATCTGAACTCACTAGAGCATCTGAAGAAATTAAATTTCTTAAATTAGAGCTAGCTAAAGCTAAGAGGTTAGAAGATTCACTTAATGGCAGAAGCCTTAAGTTGCTAGAGATCACAAGCACTACCAACACTAGGACAGATAATAATAAGTTAGGCTTAGGTGTCTCCCCTAGTGAACCATCATTGCTCCTTAAATACAATCTATCCACTCCAGTAAAGTTTGTTTCTGAAAAGGGAATACACAACACTGAGGTTGTTCAAAAGGCTAAGAAAATTTTAAATAAGGTTAAGAGAGACAAAAGGAAACAAAAATTCATCGAAATACAAAAATCGTCGAACGCCCATCGACGATCGTTGCACCCATCGTCGAACGACAATCGACGATCTCTGAACTCACCTGCTAGGTACAATTACTCAGCAATGAGGGATCGACGATCTCAACCTGAGTCGTCGAACAGAAATCGACGATCATGGAACAAAGAATTCTATTCTGTGAACCAAGATCGACAATCTGGGTACCGATCGTCGACCACCGATCGACGATCAGAACTAAATTTTCAGAATTACAACAATGCTTGCAGGAATAATAAGTTTAATAACAACTCTAGGTCTACTAATCTATCTTTAAATTGGATTATCCCACCTAGGAGATCGCATCCCTTAGGATATCATCCTCAACCTGCATATTCTTTTATTTCTAGTTTTTCCTATGTGAAGAACAATAGACCCAAGATTACCTGGGTCCACAATGTTTAATCTATCTTATTGTAGCTGAAGACCTATCCTATCACTCAGGACAAGTGGTATTTGGATAGTGGATGCTCCAAGCATATGACAGAAAATAAAGATAATCTATCAAGCTTCAAAGCCAAGTTGGGACCAAAGGTGGTCTTTGGTGATTCCAGCTGTGGTCAGACTGAAGGATATGACAAATTCACCTTAGGGTCAGTGACTTTCAAGAAGGTAGCTTATGTAAAAGGACTGAAGCACAATCTCATTTCTGTAAATCAGCTTTGTGATGCTGGCTATCAGGTTTGGTTTTCTAATACTCTGTGCAATATTACTTTGAATAATAACATTGTATTAGTAGGCATTAGACAAAGAAATATTTATCTTGTAGATTTTAAATCCACTTCTTCTGAAATTTTCTTATTTAATGAAGTGAGTAGCAATAATACTTTGTGGCATAAAAGGCTAGGTCATGTTAACCTCAGGAATATATCTAGGTTATCTAAATACAACCTTGTCAGAGGTTTACCCTCTTGCCCCCACAAGAAGGAAGGCCTATGCAAGGCTTGTCAACTAGGCAAGCAAACCAAAAATAGTTTCAAAGCTGTAAATAAAAGTGATTCACCTAGAATTCTGTACCTATTGCACTTGGATCTTTTTAGTCCAATAGCTGTACAAAGTCTAGGAGGGAAATTCTATACCCTAGTGATTGTAGATGATTACTCCAGGTTCACTTGAGTGTTCTTCTTGAGAACTAAATCTGATAACTTTAAAGTTCTTACAGACTTTTTACATTGTATAAAGATTGAGTTCAATACTCACATTGCCCTGATCAGAATTGATCATGGGACAGAGTTTGTTCTCTTCTTATGTAAGAATTCTGTGAGAAAGAAGGTATCAGGCTTAGCTTCTCTGCTCCTAGAACTCCTCAACAAAATGAGGTAGTTGAAAGGAAAAAAACAGAACCCTGATTGAAGCTGCAGGAACATTGTTAGCAGATGCTAATATGCCTTTATCCTTTTGGGCAGAAGCAGTTAGCACAGCTAACTATGTACTGAATAGGAGTTTGATACATAAACTAAAGGGGAAAACTCCTTATGAATTGCTTAAAGAAAAGAAACCTAAAATAGATTATTTTAGAATTTTTGGCTGTGTAGTTTACATTCACAACAATAACAAAGAATACATTAGAAAGTTTGAGGCAAAGGCTTCAATGAGAATCTTTCTCGGATATTCCCAAGTAAGCAAAACCTATAGGGGTTTTAATCAATCCTCATTAAAAATTGAAGAGTCAGTACATGTATCCTTTGATGAATCCAAGATGTTTTATAGAGAGAAGGAAACTTCCTCCAGTAGTTCTTTGCAGGTACCTGAATTATGCAAGAATTTGGATGAGCTAAAACTCACTCAGGGGATTCAACCAGCTCCTCAGTTATCTGATTCAGACAGTGATGAAGACCTGGTAGAAGTGATTGCAGTTTTACCAACAGCCAATCTAATTCTACCTGAGGAATTAATTCCAACTGCTATTGAAGATCACATACCACCAACTGATTATGTCACACTTAGAGATCATCCTACATCTCAAGTGATTGGAGACATTTCAACTGGTGTGCAAACTAGACATCAACTAAGTCAAGATGTGATGCTTGCTTGTTTTCTGTCTCAGATTGAGCCCCTAACCATAAAAGATGCTGAACAAGATCCCCACTGGATCATTGCTATGCAAGAGGAGCTAAATCAGTTTGAAAGATGCAAAGTTTGGAAGTTGGTACCAAGACCAAAATGCCAACTGATTATAGGCACTAAATAGGTGTTTAGAAATAAGTTGGATGCTCAAGGAACTATTATAAGGAATAAAGTAAGGCTTGTAGCACAGGGCTACAGACAGGAAGAAGGAATAGACTATGATCAGACTTTTGCTCATGTTGCAAGGCTAGAGGCAATAAGGATCTTTCTAGCATATGCAGCCTACATGAAGTTTAAGGTGTTCCAGATATATGTAAAGAGTACATTCTTAAATGGTGAGCTAAAGGAAGATGTATTTGTTGAACAACCCCCTGGTTTCATTTCTTCAACTTATCCCTCACATGTTTTTAAGTTGGAAAAAGCTCTGTATGGACTTAAGCAGACTCCTAGAGTATGGTATGAGACTCTAGCTAGTTTTCTATTAGAACATAAGTTTGATAGAGACATAGTTGATAGAACCCTTTTTATTAAGCACCACAAGGACAAAATCCTTGTGGTGCTTAATAAAAAGGGTTCCATCAACTATGCCTCTATCAAACTTATGTTCTAACTGCCAATCTAATTCTACCTGAGGAATTAATTCCAACTACTATTGAAGATCACATACCACCAACTGGTTATGTCACACTTAGAGATCATCCTATATCTCAAGTGATTGGAGACATTTCAACTGGTGTATAAACTAGACATCAACTAAGTCAAGATGTGATGCTTGCTTGTTTTCTGTCTCAGATTGAGCCCCTAACCATAAAAGATGCTGAACAAGATCCCCACTGGATCATTGCTATGCAAGAGAAGCTAAATCCGTTTGAAAGATGCAAAGTTTGGAAGTTAGTACCAAGACCAAAATGCCAACTGATTATAGGCACTAAATGAGTGTTTAGAAATAAGTTGGATGCTCAAGGAACTATTATAAGGAATAAAACAAGGCTTATAACACAGTGCTACAGACAGGAAGAAGGAATAGACTATGATCAAACTTTTGCTCCTGTTGCAAGGCTAGAGGCAATAAGGATCTTTCTAGCATATGCAGCCTACATGAAGTTTAAGGTGTTCAAGATATATGTAAAGAGTACATTCTTAAATGGTGAGCTAAAGGAAGATGTATTTGTTGAACAATCCCCTGGTTTCATTTCTTCAACTTATCCCTCACATGTTTTAAGTTGGAAAAAGCTCTGTATGGACTTAAGCAGACTCCTAGAGCATGGTATGAGACTCTAGCTAGTTTTCTATTAGAACATAAGTTTGATAGAGACATAGTTGATAGAACCCTTTTTATTAAGCACCACAAGGACAAAATCCTGTTAGTTCAAATTTATGTGGATGACATTATATTTGGTTCCACTGATCCCAAACTATGCAAAAGGTTCTCCGACCTAATGCATTCTAAGTTTGAGATGAGTAGTATGAGTGAGCTGTCTTATTTCCTTGGTCTCCAAGTGAAACAAGATGCTGATGACATCTTCATCTCCCAATCTAAATATGCCAAGGAATTGGTAAATAAGTTTGGGATGACAGATGCTTCAGCAATGCACACTCCTATGACTACTAATATAGTTATTGATTCTGATGATAAGGGCAAGCCTGTTGATCAGAAAAATTATAGGGCCATTGTTGGTTCCCTATTATATCTAACTGCAAGTAGACCTGATATAATGTTTGTCACATGCCTATGTGCTAAATTTCAGGTCAACCCCAAGGAATCTCAC
Organism: Platanthera zijinensis; assembly: GCA_039513925.1. Classification (NCBI taxonomy): domain Eukaryota; kingdom Viridiplantae; phylum Streptophyta; class Magnoliopsida; order Asparagales; family Orchidaceae; genus Platanthera; species Platanthera zijinensis. Next base: position 13,481,344 of record CM077079.1, on the reverse strand, counting down.
TTGACTCTTCTCAAGAGAATCTTAAGATACTTGAAGGGATGCCCTAATTTAGGACTTTGGTACCCAGCTGAATCAGAATTTTAGTTGATTGGATACTCAGATGCTGACTATGCTGGCTGTAGAGTTGACAGGAAGAGCACCACAGGGACTTGTCAGTTCCTAGGTGAGAGATTAGTCTCTTGGTTTTGCAAGAAGCAGGCTTCTGTTTCAACTTCAACTGTAGAGGCTGAATATATAGCAGCTGCTAGTTGCTGTTCACAGATTCTGTGGATTCAAAATTAACTCTTGGATTATGGGTACACACACAAAAACACCAAAATTATGTGTGACAGTACCAGTGCTATTTCCATGGCACAAAATCCTGTACACCATTCTAGGACTAAGCATATTGACATTAAACACCATTTTCTTAGAGACTGTGTTGACAAGAATAAGATAAATCTCGAGTTTATACCCACAGATCTTCAGAGAAGTGATATTTTCACAAAGCCTTTAGATGAATAGAAACATCTATTCTTTTTGAATCAACTAGGCATGATGAATGAACCAGACTAAGTGAAAAATCTGCTAAGTTGAAATCTGTTCTGAGATCGTCGAACGGTGTTCGAAGATAGTCGAACAGGTTGAGCTAAATCGTCGACCCTAGGTCTACGACAGCTCTTTGCGTTTAGAGATAGAAATCGTCGATCGATGATCGACGACTCTGCTTTGGAAATCGATTGTCGACCGACGATTGACGACCGATTCTCTTGATCTTCATTCAGAGATCGATGATGCCAGTTTATCTCAAACCGATCGTCTATCTAGGTCTAAAGATCGTCGACGGAACTCGCCTTTTCGTATTTTGCTTCCAGGCTTGTTTCGAGCTCTCGTCCTGCGCTTTCTCTTCTCTCTCTCTCTGTGTGTGTTTGTTCTTGTTTCAGGTACTCTCATCGATCAAATGACGATTTCCTCTGCAACCCTATCCGTGATGAAGTTCGATGCAAGCTTCAGTGTTGATTTCGAGTCTTTCAGAGACTGCGAACAAGTTTTTCAGGAAATGCTGCAGTTGTGTGAAGATCAAGGTCTTAAGAAACTCATGTCCTCAAAGCTCAAACCGCACCTATCAGAAATCAAGGAATGAGTTTATACATCGTCTTCTGATGACAAAGAGATGAAAGGATCAATCAGCGGCGTGGAGGTAACTCTTACTCCAGAAATTCTGACTGAAATTTTTGAGTTAAAGAATGGCTCTGATGAGTATGAGCAAGATTCTGCTGAGTACGGAAGGATGCTGTTGGAAATGGGTCATGCAGAAGGCATCCCATCCAAGCTCCTGAAGGTAAACTTATCTGTCGGATTCAAGTTTCTGGCTGATCTAGTTGGAAAAGTGTTGCTTGGAAAGCATTCCACCCATGATAACATCAACCGGCATCAGTTTGCCTTGATGTCAGCTCTCGTGAATAAGAAAGAAATCAACTGGGCTGGTCTGCTGTTTGATTTGATCAGGAAGAAGAACAATAAGAAAGAGGTAACACAAGGAAGGCTGATCGGGTTCTTTCTCTCTAAGAAAGCTTCCCAGCTGTTAGGCTCTGCTCCTACAGCGATCAATGCCAGCAAGAGAATAGATCCTTCTCTATTCATTAAGTGGAAGAGGACTATTCAGAAGCCTTCAAAGGCTGGGTCTGCCCTTACAACGTCTGAGGGAACAAGGGCTCTTGAAGCCGCTTCCCTCCCTAGTGAAGATATCCCTGCTTCCTCCTCCTTACCATCCACCTTCATTGACATTCCTTCTTCTCCTGTGAACCATCCATCTCCACCTGCTTCTCCAACACTAGCTCACATAACTGAGATTCCAAATCTAAATTTAGAATCTTTGTTCAATCTGCTTTCTCCATCTCATTCCCCAGCTACCTCAAATCATCCCTCACCAGCTGCTGATCATCCATCTCATCATAATTCTCCAAATATTGAAACCCCAGTTCAGAAGAATATTAATTCTGATGATTCCCCCTCCATCATTCCTCCATTGTTTCAAATCACACCAGAATTCATTGCAACTGTCCTTTACCTCATAACTCCTCCCATCAAAGCCATGATAGCTGAGGTCATTGCCCCTCTTGCTCTATCTATCTCTTCTCTTGCTGCCTCCATTTCCACCCTCACAATCCCTTCTTCATCTAGGGGCCTGAGTTTAGTTTTCACTGAACCCAGGCAGGGGGAGATGCTTGATGAAGATGATTCAGGCCCTGCTATGGAGTTAAAAAGATTTTCAGAGTTAGAAATATTTTTAGTTCTAGTCCCAGATGCAGTTGTTTTAGCTCCAGATGCAGTTATTCCAGATTCTATTCAGAGGATAGTTGAAGATTCAGATGCTCCAGTAGTTTTGGAAGAGGAACTGGATGCATTCCTTGACTCAGATGACGAGTCATCCTGTGGAGACCTTTATAATCCTATCTCCTCCCCTTATTCTTTTGATTCTCTTCAGGCCATTGTGTTCTACCAGAGACCAATGTGCTTTCAGTTTTTAGATAGCTTTGTTATTTCTGAAACAATAGCTGAAGCAGATTTTGCTTTCAAAGTTTATCTTGAGGAGATTTCTACTCCTGTTGCTGCTAGATATCTAGAAGGAATTATAATATCTTTCTTAGAAGCTAAATGGAATTCTACTGCTCAAGAAACAGTTCCAGAAATTGAGACTGTTGTGCCTTCTACCCTTTGGGATGACACCCCAGGTCCAGATTTGAACTCTCTCCTGGCCCAAGACATTCTAGAAGAAGAAAAAGAAAAAGCTCTTCTGCAAGCTAAAGAGAAAGAGGAGGCTATGTTAAAGGAAATTGATGATCTGTATGTAGAATCTCAACCCTCACATTCTGAGAATGAAGATGAAGATTCTGATGATTCTGATAGTAATAAGAAAAAGAAAAGGTCTGCTCAAAAGAAAAGGAAAGTCACAGCTCCAGCTCCTCCTAATCCAGATAATGATATTCCCTACTACATTTTGAAAGGAATTGATCCTAAAGCTAAAAATTTTGAGGCTTGGATGTGGTACTCTAAGAATGAACAGAAAGCAAGGAAGAAGAGCAGGAAGTACTCTCCTCCTCCTAAGGGAATTCAGAGAGGTCCTCCTCCTCCTCCCTCTGCTGGTGCCTCAGGAAATATTGCTCCCAGATCTTCTGCTCCTTCAGCCAGGCAAAATCAGTCCTATACCTATCAGAGAAAGGGAAGACAGCCTCCTCCAAGCAGTTCTAGTGATCAGAGGCAGTCTAAAAAGTCAAATATTCAAAGAGAGTAAGTTAAGGAAGTTGTATATCAACAACCCACCTTCTCTCCTCCTCCAGCCTTTAGATCACCTTCAAAGGAAAAACCTGCTCAGGCCAAACCAGTAAATTTCAAAGAAAAAAGAGTTATATATTCTGATAAATCAAGCAAAAAGTATGCTGAGTTTGCTCATCCATCCAGTCTTATAATTCAAGAGCCAGCAGATATAAATGTCAAGCCAGTTCAAGTGCAAACTGAGAGTTTCTTAACTCAATCAGTAAAATTCAAGACTATAAATCCATTGGATCCTTTTGATGAACATGCCTATGAAAGTCAAGAGCTTGATCCTAACTATAAAATGGCTAGACTTCTAGAGTTGGTTGGATCTGCACAAATCAAGAAAGCTAAAGAAGAAGGAAAAGACATTGCAGGATTTTCTACCATGTCAAAATACAGAAAAAAAGAATTGAACAAATTTCAAGTCAGTTCAGAGGTTTTTGATGCTTCCAAGTATATGGAAAAACACCCTAAAGCTGTTCTGCCTAAAGCAGGGGAACTAAAGATTATTGAAGAACAGGACTTGAAGCTATCAAAGAAGGATGCATCTGATCCAAGAAGAAAAATTACTTTCTCTCCTGCTACTTCTATTCTTCCTTCAGACTCTATTGATAATTGACTGTGCTATTTGTTTTGACTAATCTGATTTATTCAAATATGCTTGTTGATATATCTTTTGTTGTTTATTCGTATCTGCTTGTATTAGATTTATTTTGTTTGAGTGACATCACCCAAATAGTGGGAGATTGTTGGATCCCTAGTTTTGATTTGGGCTATGTCATCTCTTTTAGGCGCAATTGACCCAAGATTAATCTATGGTCAATGGTTAGACTAAATGTTAGTCTACCCTCAGGCTAGGCTAGTTGAGAAAGGTTTGGAATGAGAATTTGGTTTAGCAGTTTTGTGTTCGACGATAGTCGAACTTCGCTCGACGATCTTCGATTGATGATCGACGATCTCAGAGTCATATGAACTCTGAAGTGGGATCGACGATCTGCTTGCTCAGATCGACGATCGTGTTGCCCTGGTCGACGATTTCTGTGAAGATAGTTTTTCTTCAGGTCGACGATCTGCTTGTTCAGATCAACGATCTTCGTTCTCTGGTCGACGTTTTCTGTCTGCTATTATCTGTATTCTTTTCATTTGAATTATTGATTTATTTCCTCATGTTTAAGACATATGTTATTCAGATATTCTGCTTAATTTAATGCCTATATTCCTTTGCTTATTTGCAAAATTCCTTGTGCATTAATTGAGAGATTTGACAGAATAAAGTCGTTTGTTTTATTAGAGGAAATCGTGTTTTTCTAACAGCTGTAATATAGCCGTTATGCCTTGCTTCCTATGCCAATTTATAAAGTCAATTTGATATGATATTTTAATATCCTTAATTCCTTTTTGGGAATGACAGAGAAGATTTCTGGCACAGTTTCTTTATTTGTTTTATTGTATTATTTGAAAAGATTTTTTAGTGCAGGGCTCGAGGCATTATTCAAAGAAGAGAAGTTTCTATATTATCAGTGCAGTCGGTTGAATACAATATACAACAACACAATACAATTCTCAAAAGACACATAACCAGAATTCTCAAGAGAAAAAGAAAAGTTCTTCTTCTTCCTGAGTTCATCCTATCTTCAGGAAAATCAATTCTCAGTGCTCAAGCTTTCAAGAAGAAGATCACTCCCAGATTGCTGAACATCATTGTTGTAGATTGCAAAAGCTACTGAAGAAGAGCATTTATTCAAAAGCTAGAGTCCTCTTCAAGGCTGCATCCGAAAGTCTACTCAAGCAATTTGGAGATCCTACACCCTGAAGCAAAGCTTCTTCCTGGACATTCTCTTAGCCAGGGGGAGCTTTGATATATTCAAAGCAATCCACTAGCTTCTTTGAACACAGAGAAGACACCTTCAACTCTTTCCCTTAACCTCCTGTAAAAGGGTTATTACTCTCTTCAAAAGTGAATCTTTGGTGGCAGGGCACCTGATCAAAAACCTGTGTGTTTGGTTTTTAGACACCTGATCAAAAGCCTGAAGGGTTTCTAGATCTACCTGAAGCAGATCTTGTGGTGGCAGGGCACCTGAACAAAAACCTGTAGTGAATTCCTACCAGGGTGGTAGAAGAGTGGATGTACCCAATTGGGAAACCACTAGAAAGCTCTTGTGTTGTCTGGTTGTTTACTTTAATTGATGCACTGTGGCTGTGATAGATATAACTAGGTTGCTAGTTGCTGTGTTAGGACATATGCTCAACTGAAACTTCAGTTAGCATCCTCTGTTTTTCACCACACTCTATTAGGCTTTAAGTATAAAGCTTTTAGTTTTTATATTCCGCAAATAGCTCAAGAGAAGTGTTTAGAGTCTCTTTATTTTTGAATACTCTATTCCCCCCCCTCTAGAGTAGTAAGTATCTTATCCCCTCACTTTCAAAGTGTTACCGTGAGGACGGTCCTTGCAGGATTCAAACTCCAACCAACTCTTATTGCTACGAACCTCCACCCGCCCACCACCATCGGAACGAACGTTACACCAATCTCAGAATTGGTCCAAGGAAAACTGGCCTCAATGCTCACGAAAGAAGGCAACTAAGCCCATAATTCGGGCAATTCCAACCGGGATGACCTGGGAAATAGGCACCCCACAGAACTTCAAGATCTCAATCACCTCCTTGCATGGTGGAAAACGGAAGCCATACCTCAGGGAAACTTCGCAGATCGTCAACCAGCCGCGAGGAGGATTCTGGACTCGCTCCTCAGGATGTTGGATCCTCACTTCCAAGTCGGAAGGAAGCCCATTTTTCTTCCTCCAAATTTCCACACCATCTTCGGTCAAAGAGGAACGCAAGCGCATCGGTCCGGAAGAACGCTTCAAAACCTATACAGAACGAAAATCAGAAGGTCAGGATTGCCCAAAAAATGAAGGCTTGGAGTCACACATCCAAGCACATGCAGCCCGACAGCGCGCAAAGCAAGGGAAACGCGCAAACTAGGACGCTTGCGCACATGGCCAAGTGCGCGCACGGCGTGGGCGCACGCAAACTGGGCGCGCGCGGCCTACCATGCGTGCGGGCATCACGAGCAGCCCGCGCGCGCGCGCAACCCACCCGCGCCCAGCCCGCTCCGCGCGTGCACGAGGCCTGGACACGAGTGGTCCGGGCGCGGGCGCGGCCTGACCGCGCGCGCGCGCTGCCTAGGCGTGCGCGACTGGTCCCACGCCCGTAGTCCGGGCGCACACGGCCTGACCGCGAGCACGGCTTGCCGGCGCGCGCGACCGGCCCCGCGCCCGCAGTCCGAGCGCCCACGGCCTGGCCGCGAGCACGACATGCCGGCGCGCACACCTTGGGCGCGCGCGCGGCCTGAGCGCATGCGCGTGGCCGGCGGTCGCGCATCCCGGATGAGCGTGTTTGCATTCGGCGTCCTCGCCTGCCGACTCTTCTTCAAATTTTGCTTTGAATACCTTGGAGGCACCGCCCTTCTTCACCTCCATCTTCTCGCCGGAGGTCGCATTGACAGAAGGAGGGAAATGATAGTAGAAAAATCCTTCTTCTCTCGCTCGCTTCGCTCCCAGACAACATGGATTTGAGGGGTAATTGTTGGGTTCCACCATCTTTTATAAAGAAAACCCCCCATGATCTCCTCCAAAAAAGGGGATCATGGGGTTGACTAAGTCAATTCCACCCCCCATGAACTCTCATGATGAGAAAATCATGGGGGTGGGGCCCACTCTCTCTCCCCATGGAGGAAAACCGCCGCCGTCGCCGACCGACCTGACCGCCGCCGGTATCCGGCCTCTCTTCGGCCTCGCCGCGGTCGACCTCCCGCCTCGCCACGGCAAGCCGCGACCCGGTCGTGCCAGGCCGCCGACGGCCTTTCCGCGGCAAGCCGCAGCCGGACCGCCGGCCTTGCCGCGGCTGGACCGCCGGCCTTGCGTTGGCCTTACCGCGACAAGGCCACAGCCAGGCCGGCCGGTAGGCAGGCCGCCGGCATTGCTGCGACAGGCCGCCAGCCTTATTGCGGCAGGCCGCGGCCGGGCCACTAGCCGTGCCGCGGCTGGCCGCGGCCTTGCCGCGGCAGGGTTACGGCCAGGCCCCGGCATGCCGCGGCCGGCCTAGCCACCAGCCCGGCCGCACTGCGACCGGCCTGGCCGGCCTTGCCGCAGCAAGCCGCGGCCAGGCCACGGCAGGCCGCCGCTGCCGGCCACCTCCGCCACCTTGGCGCCCCGTCGCCGTGGACGGCCTGCCCACCATCTGATCGGGGGGAGGCTCTCCTCGCCGTCCGATCAGGAGGGTAACCACTCACTAACCCACTATGTTAGTGGTGGGGCCCACCATGATCCTCCCCTAGAGGCTATAAAAGGAGCCCCAGGGCCTCCTCATTCTTCACTTTTCTGCTCCCGATTATCTTCTTCCTCAGGTGATAGCTCTGTCAGTCTCCTCCCTCAAGTCATCTTCCAGCCACCAGCGGCCACCCGCGCGCCACCAGCAGGAAAACGCCTAAATCCCGAAGCGAGTTATAGGAGGAAGACGACCCCCGCAAGAAAGCGCACGCCGCCTCCAGCACCAGAGCACTAATGCCATCCCTCGTACTTCAACATCCTAGTCACTCCTGCGACGCAGCCTGTTGCCCGCAGGGAGTGGTAGTCTTTTTCTCTCTTCTTCAAGTTATAACGGGAGCGGCCTGTCGCCCCGATTCTCCAACACCTTGTAATCACCAGAAGCTAGTGGAGTTTGACCGGGACAGACCCGGTCACGCGGTTTTTTACCCATTTGAGGGATTTTTCCACGTCATCACATCTTCTGTCAACCTCTCATTTTCATTGACTATGTACGCGCTCGACCGCTCCGTGAGCTAAGACGGTTCAAATTAATCCGATCCGACCGGAGCATCGAGTTAGTTCGCAACAGGCAACATGCACCATACATTAAGGCTTCATTTGGTTTGGCGGTGGCGGGTCGATCCGGCGGGTGGAAACGGAGTGTTCGAACCGGAGGGGGGAGGTGGCTGCTCCAAACGGAACTTTTTGGGGGCGTTTCTCAAGGGGGGCGGGTGGAAACGGAGCAAACGCCGCCGGAGGTTCATTTGTTTTTCCTCCTTCCGGCGGCGTTTGCTCAAAACGGAGCAATGAAACGCCCAAACAAATGGAGCCTAAAGAAATAAAAGCGAAGAAATTATAAAAGCCTAGAATATAGGTTAAGAAAAAAATTAATTTTGAGAAATATATTATGCTATATTTAAATTTTCGAAATATATTCCGTAAAAAAATAATATTTCTGTAGTGCATTAAAACCCTTTCTCACCTTGTTTCCTCAAACGGCCGGCGCACGATAACTCCCTCCCTGCTTCTATCTGTTCTCCTCCACACAAACAATATCGTTAACCAAAATATCAAATCCCCGCAATCTCACTCCTGCAGAGCACCCCTTCTCTCTCTCTCTCTCATCAGAATGGCGTCGACGAGATTCATCTCCGGCACCGGGAGCGGAATACCCGGCCTATTAAGCCTGCGACGATCTCCGTCGACGGCGTCCCTCACAGTCCCGACGGCCCCTCGTTCTGCGGGCGCCGTATGCGACGGAGGGAACCTCATTTGGTGTAGGAATCTCCGATCATCCATCTTCCTAGACCGAACCCCATCTCTTCTGCACGCTAAGATTGCCGGAAATCACGGGATCCTACCGCCGATTGCCGCCGCCGCCTCATCTCCGGCCGAAGGAAGCGATTCCGCGGGGTGAGGTCCGGCTCCTCCGTGAAGCGATTTTATTCTCACACTTTAAATAGAGAATCCACTAATTTTTTATCTGCCCGCCGGACCGCCGGCGGGGGTTTTTTCTCAGGGAAGCGCCGGCGTCATTCGCCGTTAAGTACCCGTTTCTCATCACGGGCTCCTTCTTCCTGTTCTGGTACGCCGTGGAAATGTCCGTTAAAATAGAGAAATTACCGTTGCCGCCATCTTTGATTCCGTAATTTCGTTTCTGCCACTGCAGGTATTTTTTGAATGTCATCTTCAACATACTGAACAAGAAGATCTACAACTACTTCCCGTATCCGTAGTAAGCACTCTCGTATATAGTGGGTCCCGCTTTTTTTTTTGTGCGTGAAATGCTGGTTTCTGATTGGTTGATGTTGCTGTCTGATGTTTTCCGCATCGCAGCTTCGTTTCTGTAATACACCTGTTGGTCGGGGTCGTGTATTGTCTCGTGAGCTGGGCGGTTGGCCTTCCTAAACGCGCTGTAAGTTATGCTTAAAAAAACATTTCTTTGAAGAGTAAACCACCGTTTGGGGGGACTTATTTTCACGGGTCAAGTGTTTACGACCGTATGAATCGGACCGTAATTAAGGTCCGGTTCATGCGCTCGTAACCGCTTGACCGATCAAAATAAGTCCCCTCAAACGAAGCTTAAGGCTCTGTTTGAGGGGACTTATTTTAAAGTCCCGGTTCATACGGTTGTAACCGCTTGACTTGTGAAAATAAGTCCCCCAAACAAAGTCTAAATATTACATTTTTCTGTGCATTTTGTGTGAAATTTGAGGAAAAATGAAGGGTAAGATTTGCCCATATTTCACACTTGTGATGAGACCCTTCCCCGGGCCTGGCTGCGCCGGGATTCTTTGTGCACTGGAATGTTTGAATTTGAGTAAAAAAAATACTGATTTACATTGAATTTATTTGTATTTACATTTTCATTTGCATTTTGATCAAGCCCAATGTTAAAAAATATCAAATTTAGCAACTCCAAGGATCATAAAACACTATTATGCAACATTCTTTACATTTAAACAAGAAATTGTGAAGGAGAAATGGTGGGACTATAAATTTGATTATAGCGTTGTTGCAATGGAAGAATCAAAAGATCTCCTCAATATTTCTATTGATGAAAGGCTCATTTTAAGTACATGAGCTAATAATGAATTAGAACTGAAGTCAAGATGAAAATTTGGAGCAAGCACTGCAAAAAAAGTTAACTATTGGAAGAGATTGACATTTGGAGGAGGTCGCGCCAATAATAGAGGACGAAGCAGTTTTAAAGGAGGCTCAAATAGTCAAAGGGGATACGGTAGAAGTCATCAAGAGCAAGATGGTGAACATATCATGAAGGATAAACTAGCTGGGAACAAGGCCAATGATGAGATATCAAGGAAGAAATATTCAAGCAAGTAGACCTTAAGCTCAATGCTACAGCTGCAAGAGGTATAAGCATCACAACTATGACCGCAGAGATAAGACAAGATAGATGAAAAAGATAAATTTTGTTGTACATAATCTGTGGAAAAAGGTTACCGCTTTTTCATTTCTCTTCATATATATAACATGTATAAGTATGTTATATGCACACCACTACACAAACACTAGTAATACTAAATAGACACTAAAACTCCTCCTCAAGGTGGGAGAAAGATATTCATTTGGCCTATCTTGCCACAATTCCTGATCATGTCTTTCGAGCTAAGACCTTTGGTCAAACAATCTGCGACCTGATTCTTGGTCGAGACATGACTAAGCTCCAGTAGCCCACTGTCCAAATTTTCTTTTTATGAAGAACCTATTGATCTCGATATGCTTGGTTCTATCATGGGGGATTGGATTGTTTGCAATACTGATGGCTGCCTGACCGTCACACCATAGCTGCATCCTATCTCCTCGATCCAATTTCAGTTTCATCAGCATGCCCTTTAGCCACAGAAGTTCGGCAACCACCAATGACATAGCTCAATATTCCGCCTCTGCCGTCGATCTGGCCACCACCGACTGTTTTTTGCCCCTCCAGGAGACCAGGTTGCCTCCTACGAATGTGCATTAGCCCGAATTGGATCTCTTGTCGTCTACACCACTAGCCTAATCAGAGTCAAAGTAGCCCTCAATCTTCACATGCCCGTTGTTCCTGAATAGTAGCTTTTTTCCCTGGGCAGCCTTCAAGTACCGAAGGATCTGATACACAATATTCATGTGCCCCTTTCTAGGGTCATGCATATAGCGGCTCACCACACTCACGACAAAAGAGACGTCCGGACGTGTGTGGCTCTGGTAAATCAGCTTCCCAATTAGTTTCTGAATCTCTGATACATCTCCCGATCATCTGATTCACTTGCCTTAGTACCCAGTTTACACTTCGGGTCGATCGGTGTTGTAGCAGGATTGCACCCGAACATCCTCGTCTGTGTGAGGAGATCCAAGACATACTTCCTCTAGGACAGAACAAATCCCTTTGCACCATATACAATCTCAATCCCAAGGAAGTATTTAAGTAAACTCAAATTCTTTTTCTCGAACTCCTTGCTTAACGTCTCCTTGAGGCGGATAATTTCCTGTTCAATATCCCTTGTGATGATCATGTCATCCACATACACCGCAAACATGGTGATGTAATGACCTTCATTTTTCCTGAAGAACAACATGTGATCGACATTGATCTGCTGATATGCCATCTCAATCATAGTCTTCCTGAATCGATCAAACTACGCACGAGAAGAGTGCTTCAATCCATAGAGAGACTTCTTCAATCGACAGACTCTGCCCTCTATCTTGGCTGCGCTAAAACCCGGTGGTATCTCCATATACACTTCCTTAGTCAGATCTCCATGAAGTAATGCATTTTCACATATAGTTGGTGCAACTTCCATCCACCATTCACTGCCAAGCTGATCAGAGTTCGAACGGTACTCATCTTTGCCATGGGTGCAAATGTCTCGTAATCAATGTCATATGTCTGGTTCTACCCCTTTGTGACCAATCAAGCCTTGTATCGCTCGACCTGTCCAACCAGATTCTGCTTCACGGTGAAAACTCACTTACACCCAACAACCCTCTTATCTTTTGGTAGTAGTGTTAGCTCCCAGGTCTTGTTTTTCTCAAGAGCTCTCATCTCCTCCTTCATTGTTGCATGCCACTTTAGATCAGCTTTGTCAACCTGTCAATTGTTAGGTACAATAATACTATCCAAAGATGCAATGAATACTCCATGGGAAGAAGAAATATTATCATATGACACAAAAGAAACAATGTCTCAACCATATCTATCAGGAGGATCCGCATTGCTGCGAGTGGTCCTCCGGATCGTAACGGTTGGGGATAGGGGAGTAAAAGGAATGATCTCACCAAAAAGTGGCAGTGGTGGTAGAGGTACTCCAAGAGCAGAAACTGACGTAGACGAGGGACTGGGCACTGACACTAGAGGTACGGGTATTGGTTCTGCAGTTCACTTCCCTGTTCTACGAAATGTAAGTAGCTCCCCTTGAGCCGTAGGCCTCACACTCTCACTTTCTCCTCCTGCTCTTCTCCTTCACAGATCCTTCACGTCATACTTCCAAATCTATCACCAAACTCTTCCTTACTCGCTTCATGCTTCCAGTCTTTGGGAGTACTGGCATAGGTGGGGCCTCCTCCTGTCGGTAGTACTGCTCCATCTCTCTGAAGTGGACATCCATGCTCACGAAACTTCACTTCTCCACATGACTCCAATACATATACCCCTTCTGAGTACTAGAGTAGCCCATAAAAATACACCTGAGTGCCTTTAGATCAAGTTCCCGACACTCGGTATGTTTTCCTTCACGAAGCACACACAGCCGAATACTTTTAATGGAAGCATCCCCGATTATGTCCCTGCAACTTCTGACACAAGGTTTTCTACCCTAGAATCCGTGATGGCATTATGTTGATCAATTGTGCTGCAGTTAACACTATACACCCCCATAAACTCTGGGGTACTTTCATATTGAGCATCATACTCCTTGTCACCTCCATAAGATATCTGTTTTTTCGCTCCGTCACGCCATTATGTGCAGGTGTGTATGTACGTGTGGTCTGATGCAATATTCCATGGGCTGATAGGTACTCTGTTAATGCCCTTTTAGTGTACTCTGTTCCATTTTCCGACCTTAATACTTTTATCTATTGGAATCAAGATTCGGCCCAACGAGGAGTTCGGGCCCAAAGGGGGACAACCTGCACCTACTTCTCCTGAGAAAGATCTCTTGACTGAAGACTTGGAACCAAGCACTAACCCCGAGCTACAGCTCGGAGGTCCCACCATGCACCCAGAAGATCTTAGAGCGCTTCCCCTCTCAAACCAATGCTTTAGCTGGACATTTTTAGAGGGCATTGGAAGCCAACCAAGATTGACCAGAGAAGGATGAAGCCCAAAAAAACTGATCCCTTCCAAAGGTGCCCTTCAGGGTCTATTAATAGTTTTTAAGCCCGGTCTGCACATAGCGGAACTCCGCCTTTTAGTTTTACTAAACGCACTCCAAAATGATCTGCCAACAGCCAGACTCCGTTGTTTGGAATGGCTATTCACAGTCAAAAATAAATACAAAATTCTACGGACAATCTCTAAAACGTGGGAGGCGGGTGCCCGATGAAGCTGGGGCTCGCCAACCTCTAGTTTGCCGCCTGGGGCGAGTGTGGTCCTACCATCCGGCTCGCCCCGCTTGGAGTAGCGAGTGCCTGACGAAGCTGGCACTCGCCATCCTCTCGCTCGCTGCCTGGGGCGAGTGCGGCCCTGCCTCCCGACTAGCCCCACCCACCGCACGACTGCGGCCTTGTGCGAGTGTAGGCCTGCTGCCCTACTCTCCCATTTGTCTCGCCAGGGCCTAAGGGCCCCTTTTGCACTTCGGGCTTCTGTCTTCCTGGGCCACCCACTCAGGGAACACGGGGTTGTACACAATCTCCGCTCTGTGCGAGCTTGCCACAAGCTCAGATAGAAAAGTCCAACCCCAAGTGTTCCATGAGTGCCTGCTGACCCAGAGGGAATCTTTTTGGCGGGCCCCTCTTCTGCACTATAAATACTTCCAACCAAGGAGGGTTGGGGGCTTCGTAATTTCCTTCACCCCTCTTTTTCACCTCTTTTTACCTTGGTCGAAAAATGCCACTTTCAAAAGAAATCCAGGACCGCATTGACGCCGCGAGGGAGGAGAGAAAATCCTTGACTGTGGAGTTCGCTCCCTGGCTTGCCCGACGGACCTCGAGCACATCCTTCAAGCTAAAAAAGGCTAAGATAGTTAAGTGCGACCAGATGGGCGGCGGGTCTACCCTCCCGACTCAGCCACTCGCCGCTGAACTTACTCCTCAGGCACACGTACTTTATACTTGGCTCGCCAGTTGTCAAGATTGATTGGCTGAAACTCCCTTGGTTGCTCGCAGGAAAACTTCCCGAGGAGGAGGGCGCGAGAGAAAACTCAGCGAACGCCCACCTGCTCTCGCACGAGGGAAAGAGCGGTTGACGGCTATGGATACCCACCTCCAGATTGTTCCGGGCGATCCTTCGCTCGCACCTGGTGAGTTACTTGTCATTTTCCTACCGTTACCCTTCCTTGACCTCCGATTCTTACCCTGGTTTGCTTCTCGTAGCCATCACCTTCGGGACCACTGGCCCGTGCCTCCCGTCAGTGAAATCACCGGTTCGCTCAGCCCCACTTGTCGTTACCTCGGGCTCAGGTCCTGCGGCCGAAGGAGCTCTCGGCCATCCGACTCTTGCCACCCATCGGGCTGCCGACCTCGCGCCGCCCTGTCCTGGTTTGGGGAAATCGTTCACGCTAACCTTCGACGAACCCTTCCAAGGGCAACCCGAGCCATCTCGCCAACGCCCCGACAAAGGGGTTGTGCCCTCATCAGGTTAACAGAGTCATTCGCCTTCTCCTCACTGAGGCCTGGTCCTGCTTGACTAACCCCGTTCTTTGCAAGCTATCGAGATGTATATTCTACTGATCTCGAGCTAGATGAGGAGGAGTTCTCGCCTCCTCCCTCCCCATGTAAGATTGCCGATTTCCTAGGCGACCCGAAGGACGTCGTGGTGCTGAAGAGGCGGATGACGGAGCTGTTCAGGAAACACAGTCTCATGCTACGTGAGGTCTATGACCATGTCTAAGAGAACAGATATGCCACCGAGCAAAGACTATGTGGTCTTGAAAGGGACTACGCTCAGCTCCTCAATGGGATGCGGCGGGGAGCTAGTGTAACACCCCAACCAAGTTTAACAGGAAATCAGCAGTCCGGCCAGGCCCGCGATAACAAGTAAACTAAGTAACGGTATATAAACTGGCATAAAACAGATAAAAGAAATAAAAATGCTAAAAAAGAAAACTCACATCGGAAAAAGAGTAAATCTATGGGAAAAATGTACCTTGTCAAGTTGAATTCACAGAGCCAACAAAAAAACCGAATATGACACTAAAAGAGACTGATATGCTGTTAAACTGAAGTAAACTGATACATCAAAACATGTGTGAAGTACAACATATACATAATGTCTACAAAGAACAACAGTTGTTCAACTGAACAAACTGACGACAGAGAAGACTGCACTGTCTGTCCTAAGTGGATTCCCTGACCCAAGCCCTCTGTAAAAACAAGTTTCAAATGGGTCAGGCCCACTGAAGAGTAAGAAAAACTACTCCTTCCAGCAACACTTAAAGAAAATATTTACAAGTGAATATTACTTGAATATAAAATTTGCAAAATTACTCTAACCTAAAACTTGACACTTGAGTTCATGAACTAGGATAGAATCGGCCTATTGTGTGATCTGATACACCCTTGTCTCAATTGTACAAATCGTTGATTTCTGTAGTTTGAATTCTTGACTGCTGTAAGATTTAATCAGCTTCTGGGTGGTCTTACTAACACTTGTCGCTAAGGATGACAGTGCACAAACTAGTGACTGCGGTTTGAGTGGCAAACCTGATGGTGCCCTGAACCTGTTAAGCTTGCGATAGTCCACAAAATCCCCAACTGTCGTCCTTCTTACGGACTAGAAGGACCGAGCTGGAAAATGGGCTAGCGCTCGGTCAGATCAGTTCAGTAGTCATCATATCAACAACCAAGCGTTCGATCTCATCCTTCTGGATGTGTCCGTAGCGGTAAGGGCGGACTGAGATCGTCTGGACGCCCTTCTGGAGGGGAATATGGTGGTCGGTTAGGCGCGGTGGTGGAAGACCTCGTAGTGGCTCAAACACTGAGGCATAGGCCTCCAAGAGGCGAGACAGCTGGAGTAGATAAGAAGTATGAGGCGGCGGTAGGTGCGTGGGCCCCGAAGTCATGATCTACCATAGAAATGCGCAAAAATCCATCAAGTCAGTGCGTTGTGCTGCGCGGGAAGAGATGGAGATCCGCTGGAGGGAAGCCTCACCCTGAAGCGTGCAAGGCCGGTTGGCCCACTGGAAAGTCATACGCATAGAAGCCTAATTGTGTTTGATGTCGCCCAAAGTCTGCAGCCAGGTGATGCCCAGAAATCTGCGGGGGAGGTATACTCGCCCACCTGCAGAGAGAGGTCGTGGCATAGGCCTAAAGTCGGCGATCGACGGACATCCCCGAGGTGAACGACAAAGCCCTGTGTCGAATCTGAAGGCAACTGTAGGCGTGTCACGAAGTCGTGGGAGATGAAGTTGTGGCTCGCGCCACTGTCGATCATGAACACCCCCGGTGTTCCCTGGAGTAGGCCTTGGAGCTTCATGGTGCGGGGTCCTGTGATGCCCCTCGTAGAAGCACATGAAAGCTCTAAATGCTGCAGGCCGAGCTGCGGCGGCTCCTCTAGAGAATCGTTCTCTAGCAGCAGGGCATCAAGTTCCGCAGCCGTCACCTCGTCCTCATCAACACACATGAGAACCCACAGCTCCTTCAGCGGACAGACGTATGTCGTAGAATAGAGTTTCTTACAACTAAAGCACAAACCCTTTCCACGTAGATCGTTGTACTCCTAGGTGGTAAAGCGATGGGGGGCGGGCGGCTGTAGTGGTCGAGGAGGAAGGGCCGGTCGAGGAGGCGCGGCTGGAAGCTGCTGGTCCCCTGGTGGAAGTCGCGGCGAAGGGGTAACAAACGTGGTACGTGTTGGTGGGGGAGGAGCCGTCGGAGGTGGCTGCGGCTAGTCCCCAACACATATCGCAAAATCAGCTTCCACCAATCGGGCCCCTTCCATTGCGTTGGAAAGATCCCGAGGGTGATAGGTGCGTAGGCGGGAGCGAACATGTGGTTGGAGACCCTGAAAAATGAAGCCGAGGTAGTGATCTGGAGGAGGACCGGGGACGTGGTGGACGAGCTCAATGATCTCGTCGATGTACTGCTCCACAGAAATGGTATGTCGTAGGGCACATAAGCTCTCCACCGCGTTGTCGGAGTACCGATGATCGTAGCACTTCGTTAGCGCTTGGGCCAAGTCGGGCCGGAAAAGAAGTGGGGTCGACTGGCGCAGCCACCGGACCCAATGGATGGCGGAGCCTTTCATGGAAAGTGTCATCAGAGCCACTTTATGTCCCTTCGGGGTGCCATGAATGTCGAAAAATTGTTCCGCCTTTGCAATCCAGCCGAGGGGATCGGTGTCGTTGAAGTGAGTCACTTCGAGGGATCGGGTGCTTGGGCTGTGGCCAACGTGGGGAGTGGAGGGGGAGGTGACGAAAAAGCGGCCTGACCGGTGAACGAGGAGGGTTCCTCCTCGGTCGATGGTGTGGAGGAGCGGCTGTCCAGTCGGGTATCCCGAGCCTCCAAGGGTTGAAGAATCGCTTGAATCGTCGCGAGAGAACTAGCTTGTTCATCGAGGTGGCGCTTGACAGCATCCAGACGGGCTTCAATCATAGCGCGAGTGATTTTTCGCCGCTGTCGGGGCGCCAGGAGCGGATGGAGGTACGAGATCTTGCGGAGAGAAGCGCGGAAGACATAAAATAGGCCGGCTGTGGTAGAAGTCGTAGGAAGCCCGAAAGAATCGCGGTGCCTAGCGGTTGACGTCGCCTGGCGACAAGCGGAAGCCCGACGAAATCGCGGAAGCGGAAGTGACGGACCAGGCCAGGCGCGATCGGCGGATGGGTCGCTGGTTTCACTGCGGTAGGAGCGGTTGATCGGCGGACGGTCGATCGTCGTACGGGGAAGAAGAATCGCCACGGAATATTACGCGTGCTGTCGTACCCGAGGAGTGGTACGAAGACGAGGTATCGCATGGACGTTGGATGGTTGTGTTGAGGAACCTGGCGGCGCATGTTAAGTAGGCGGGACCGGCAGGTCAGACCAATGTTACTCCCTAAATGAAATAAGCACTCCAAGGGGAAGATCCCTCTTGGCCAGGCCTAGGCTCCAATTATTTTTCCAAACGAAATTCAAGATGAAGATACAAGGGGAGGGTTCAAAAGTTATATAACCTCTCCCGTCCAAAGAAAAAAGGAAATAAAATGCGACAATGAAAATAAAGTGCAACAATAAAAATAAAGTGTGATAAAAGGAAAATAACAAAACCGGAATTAAAATAGCATATTGGCGACCATCACGCCATGCTTCCCGTGGTGGTCCCATCCGCCGGTTGGCTCCTTCGAGAATACACTTGCCACGTCGACGATGCTCCTTCCTCTAGGTCGCCCTTCTCCGTGTTCGTAACAAATATCTTTGGCAGTAAATGAGGGGTGGAAACTACATCAGCTTGACGTGAAGAATGTCTTTCTTCATGAGGATCTATTGGAAGAGGTGTACATGGAAGTTCCACCGGGCTTTGACACGAAACAAACAACAGGGAAGGTGTGTAAACTTAAGAAGTCTCTGTATGGGCTGAAGCAGTCCCCTCGAGCGTGGTTTGACAGACTTAGGAGAGCCATAACAACCATTGGATATCAACAGACCAATGCCGATCACACTCTGTTCTTCAGGAGGCATGAAGCTCACATCACAGTACTCGTTTGTGTATATAGATGATATGATCATCATAGGAGATGACGAGAGTGAAATCGTTATCTTAAGGAAAGATTGGGCAAGGAGTTTGAAGTGAAAGACTTGGGTCAGCTACGATACTTCCTTGGGATTGAGGTAGCTTATTGGACCTACTCAAAGAGACATGTATGATAGGTTGCAGACTCGCCGTCTTTCCTATTGATCAGAAGACCAAGCTTGGCGCGGAGGCAGGAGAGTTAGTTGATAGAGAAAGATACTAGAGGCTGGTAGGCCGGCTAATCTATCTGGGTCACACCCGTCCCGACATCTCTTTTGCTATGAGCGTGGCAGCCTGCTATTTGCACGATCCCAGGGGCAGTGTATCAGATGTTTAGATACTTGAAGAGTGCACCAGACAAGGAACTGAAATTCCGAAAGAATGAACATCTGAGTATCGAGGGATATTGCGACTCTGATTGGGCTAGCTATGCAGATGATAGGAGATCCACATCCGGATATTACATGTTTGTAGCGGGCAACCTTGTCTCCTGGAAAAGCAAGAAGTAGATTATAGTTGCGAGATCTACAGCCAAGGCAGAATACAGGGCCATGGCCTTAGGAATAGGGGAGCTGCTATGGTTAAAAACCCTGCTGAGTGAACTCAAGATAGATCAAGGCAGACAAATGACATTGTGGTGTGATAGCAAGTCAGTCATTAGCATTGCAAATAATCCCGTCTAACATGATAGAGCCAAACATATAGAGATCGACAAGTTCTTCATCAAAAAAAGTTGGATGGTGGGACACCGAAGCTTGGACACGTTGCTACAAAAGAACAAGTAGCTGATTGTCTTACCAAGGGACTTAGCTCATTGGATTTATATAGATTGTGTGACAAGATGAGTTTAGTGGATATCTTTCGCCCACCTTGAGGGGGAGTGTTAGAATTTGGTGTACAGTTAGCGGCCTCCCTCTTTTTGGAATTAGTCCCACATCTTAGATTCAGGTTTAGAGTCTCTCTTTTGTGTGTATAAATAAGGAAGAGTTGTATTGATTTATGTGTGTGTGAATAATAAAGATTTTTATTCCTTATTTTTCTACTCAATCAATAGACCCAATGTAAAGGAATCTTTCCATGCATGTGTGTTTGATGTCAAGAGCTACTTTGCATTTGCCCTTGGGGTCGGAGGCTTTGAAGTAGAGAACTTCTAGGGAATGGGTGCTTACTCTATAACATTGACGATGGATGGGGTGCTTGGGAGTATCGGGTGAAACCCTGAGGAGAGATGATGTTAAAATTTTTTGAAGTGAAAGTGGCGGCCTGTGCGGATTGTCCGCGCGAGCTGTGCGTACTAGTGTGGCGACTAGCCAGTTCGGCCGGTGTTTCAACGTCAGCTTGTTCCCAGGATGTAGTCGGGCGAATATGATGTTTATCCGTGGGAGCTGCGGACTCTTCTGGAGTTCGCCGAGTCCGACTGTTGCGGACTCGTCTGGAGCTCGCGAGATCGGCAGTGTTGTGCCTTTGATCTTTTCTGGAGCGGTTTGATGGAGACCGTGGAATTTGCCGATTAGTGCGGACTGGTGTTTGAGTCCGCCGGTTTGGAATTCACGTCGTGGACTCTTGGTGGTGTGGACTTGGTCTGGATTTGTACAAAGTCTGGTTGTGCTTAGTCCGCAGAGTTCGCCAGGTAGTGCGGACTGGTGTTTGAGTCTGACGGTTTGCGCAGACTGGTTCTTGAGTCCGACGAGTTGAGCTCGCTTCAGAGGCTCTTGGTTGTTTGGACTTGGTCTCGGTTCTGAGCCAAGTTCAATTGCTCCTTTCTCGCGCTGTCTGCTTGTTGTCTAGCAGGCCGCGTGATTGATGCAGGCTGACTGTCTATCCGGCAGTTCGGCTAAGCAGGATTGTGCCTTAGTCTCGGGTTGTGGATGTGCGGACTGGAACGGTGTTCGCAGGGTGTGCGGACTGGTGGTGGTATCCGCAGTGTTCGCGGGTGTGGAGGACTGGTCCCGGTTTTGGCCAGGTGATAATCAAAGCGATAGGCTTTCTGTTCGGCCTTGTTGGTGCGACCTTGGCGGACTGGCTTATTCGGTCGTCATGTTCGACCTTGGCGGACAGGCTTTGTGTCCACACTATGCGGACAGGTTTTGTGCTAGCTGCGGGATGGGTGGTGATCCTATTGGTTAGGGTGGTGACCACACTTCTCTCCGCGCCTATAAATAGGACCCCCTGTCAAATCAACAGAACAACCGAATGAACAGTAAGTGAGCTCGAGTTGTTGCTGCGGACAAGTTTTTGTATCCGCGCGGTTTGAGAAGTTAACCGGTTTTGCTGTTGCAGATTGTGCGGCTAGCGCTGAGAATCCAGAGACTTGGTTCTGACTTGCATCAGGGATCAGTGCGGGTAGTTGCGGATATAATCGGCGATTTGCAGCAGGTTGCGGCTTGCGACTAGACGGTCTTCTCATTGGCAATCTTTCCCAGTTCAATAAGACTGTCCGTTTCTGGCAGTCTGTCTGTTCAGTTCGGCAGCAGCTGTTTGCGGATTATCTGGCGGCTAGGCGACCTCGCAATTAGGCGGCTTGCAGATAGCGGACAGAGTTCTTCAGCTTGGAATAACAGGGTGTCCGCGCGGTTAGGTTGCGATCTGGCGACTTGAAGGTTTCAGCAGACTCCTTGGTTCAGTTCGGCAAAGTTGGCGGTTACTAGTTCTATCCGCGCGGCTAGTTTTTGCCTTTTATGTTTTTGCTTCCATCGGGTACATTGACGAATCATGCCTCGTCATGTATGCCTCGCAGTGTAAAAAAGTTTAATAGTACAAGATTTGCTTGCTCATCTATTTGCATCTGGTTTATTTGGCTTGGTTAGGTTGAGTGTTCCTGCGACCTGGTTTCCCGTTTTCCGCATTTCACAAATTTTTACAGATGATGCCTCATTAACCGACAGGACAAAATGAGTGGTCGATAAATCTTTCATTGCTTCATCCAAGCAGCTATCTGTTGTTGTTAGGGGTGTTATGATTGCTCAAAAATCGGCTTGAGTTTTGGCTCGGATCGAACCTAATCAATCCGAGCCATGAACCAAAAGTTGGCTTTATCTTAATTTAAAGCCAACCATGGATCGAATCGATCTAACTCTAAATATGGTTGAAATTTACACACACACTTAAAGTCGTGTTTTTTCTGATATATCTGCCAAGTACGCGCAAAGGGTTGGCCATTGGAGAAGTGTAGATGCTGAGCTAACCCGAGTGTCTTCTAGTTCTTAATTTACTAATGTATGCGGAGATGGAGATGGAGGATACTGTGTTGACAGCACAATTGCCAAGATGACCTGTCTCACATGTGAATCTGGAGGAGATTGACAAAGCCAAGGTTACTGTAGTGGAGGAATATGAGGAGTCTTTGTTCATAGAAGAGTAATGCGTTTTAAGGTTTTCTTAATGGAAGTACTCTAGGACTGCAAGGTGTTATGTCTTCTCTGGTCCAGACATTTAACACAGCATCCTGCTAACCTTTATCAATTCTACCTCATATTTTACAATTTCTTGTAAAGTTAATGTGGTGATGTTTTATTTACTTATTTTGTAGATATGCTTTGGATTACATCAGTTTGCCAAAACCAAAACCATAATAACACCTGACATTTTGGAAGATGAGATTCACTTTACTTTTCTATTGAGATTATAACTCGACGTATTGTGTAATTTAATTGGCGCTAAGAATAATGCAGAAGGGCCACTTTGTGGCGGTGGCACCGGCGGTGCCTTTCTATTGTGATCTGGCACCGATCATTTGGCCAAACGATGTTTGTTGGGCGTATTCCGCAACCAATATACATCGCTCCTACATCCGGTGGCGGTTGCGGGCGTCTAGACGGTGGGCGAAGCCGCCCCAAATAGAGCCTTACTGTACAAATTTCATCTCACGGGTTTCCTACCATGCTCTTTTATGACAATTGTTATTTTGTAGCCCATCGACGCCAACATTTTGAAATTGCTTCTCCCTGTTGGGATCTGCCATGCTATTGGTCATGTCACCAGCAATGTTTCATTTGCTACTGTCGCTGTCTCATTCACCCACACGATCAAAGGTATTGTGAAATCTGTATTTTGCTTCCCGGGTGCTCCACAACACGGAGCTAGGGAAAGAAGAGAGCTTTTTCATATTCTAATTGTGTAATTCATTTCAGCTTTGGAACCCTTCTTCAACGCGGCGGCTTCACAGTTCATCCTCGGCGAACAAATATCCTTGGCATTGTGGTTGTCTCTAGCACCGGTTGTGATTGGTAATTTTTCATTGAGACGATGTTTTTATAATAAAAATATCTGTGACCTAAAACAAATCGGTGCAGAACGCCGCTTGAGTTTGGTTATATGAAACACCATATTATCAATCTGTCCCCTCACTTGCAGAGTCATTGGATGCTAATATATGATATAATTTTTTATAAGATTGGGTAAATAAATGACCGTTTGACCTAGCCTGCTCTATTACTATATTCAATCTTATGGATCCTGCAAAACACAAATCGGTCACATGCGGAAGGCCCAAATTCTATCTAAATTTCCCAAAGCTACATGAGCTTCAATATGTGGGACTATATTCTTGAGACGAACCCTATGTGTAGGATGTTTAAACTCTAACACGTGAACTTTTTAAATATGCATGACATGGGAGAAAACTGTTCGACCTAGCTTCTTCCATTAGTATATTTGGACTCTACTATTCTACATAAAACCAATTGGTTCTTTCTCAGAGTCTGTAGACACTTGACTTGGTTTTAATTTGGTGATGCGAGAATGAGTTGTTGGGGTAACCCGTGTTAATACAAAACATGGTTTATCAGTGAACTGGCCCAGGATCCATATTAAGTGCGTATGGCTACATGAGTTTCCTACTGAATGTATTGCTGCATATGGAAATTGCAGCAATATTAAGTGTGAGACTATAATCTCGAAGTTGATGGACCAAAATGCTATATCACCTACTGAATGTATTGCTGCATATGGAAATTGCAGGTGTCTCTATGGCTTCTTTGACAGAGTTGTCATTCAACTGGGTTGGATTTATTAGTGCTATGATTTCCAACATTTCATTCACCTACAGAAGCATATATTCAAAGAAAGCAATGGCATGTCTTCTTTCCTAGCCTAATTTATCTATTTATTGTTCTTTCCGCTGCTATTAACTTATAAAATTTGATCTTTGCAGACTAACATGGACAGCACAAACTTGTATGCTTACATTTCAATTATTGCACTGATCGTCTGCATTCCTCCTGCAATGATTGTAAGCTGATATCCTGATATACATATATTTACACATATCTACACATGTCTCTCTCTCTCTCTCTCTCTCTAGAAAAAAAAACAACCTTCGGTGAAATATTTGTTATTTTTTTCCATTTTACCCTATTTTATTACTTCATTTACAATTTTTAAAAAATAGGCTTAAATTTGTGTGTTTTATTATTTTTAAAAATGTGTCATTCTCTTAAATTCTATTTGACAAAAAAAATTTACTGAGGCAGTGAGCGGCTAGTCATGCAAATAAAGCATGGTGGGGCCAGGACGGGCCTGGGCCCGGGCTTTACTGCTCCCGGACCCAGGTCGGGCCCCCTTTGAGGGGGGGGGGGGGGGGGGGGGGGGTCTTGAAGGGCCCTTCAACCGGGCCTTGACGGCCCTGGCCTGGTCCGTGCTTTTACTATATATATATATTATCAATTTTTTCAAAAAATAGTATAGTTCAATTTTGTATAATAATAATAAAACAACACCTGACAGCTAGGCCTAGCTGTCTAGGCTCTTTTAGCCTTAAATGGCTGTTTATTTAAAAAACTAAAGGTTTTTTATAAAAGAAGGCGCTAGCCTAACTGCTAAAACTGGGCCTTGCCCAGGCCAGGCACCAACCTGCCTGATCCCTGGGTCTATGCCCGGTCCAGGCCTGCAGCTAAAAAGGGGGCCTTGTAAACCCTCCTAGGCATGTCGTTGGCCTAACCGGGCTCAGGCTGGGCAACTGAGCCCGGGCTGGACAATCGGGCCCTGGATTTATCTGCACCCATACGAGCTGCGGGTGTACTGTCATGTCGGGGCACGGGAGAATCTCGTGCACAACCACCAGCATTATATATGTATATATATTTCATTATTCCCTCAATTTCTATTAAATTTTATATTAGGCGAGTCAAAAAATTTCTCGGAGACGATGAGTGGGTGGTTGTACTGTCACGTCAGGGCACGAGAGAATCCGTGCACACCATTTGTATATAGTATAAATATATAGAGTTAACTACTGCGACCTCTCTCATGACTTGCTTATTTGCAGGTATCTCTATGTTTTTTCAAATTTCAAAAACTTTCCCTCTGAGTTTGTAAGGTTACAAGGTACCTTGCAGTTAATGTAATGAATACCCCCCCCCCCCCCCCCCCCCCCCCTCATGTCAATCTATTTACCTATGTAGCCGTTGTAGGATTTTGGTAATAAGGTTGTATTCCTACTCTCGCCAATATAAGTGTTTGGAGGAGTCTTAGGGTTTTTTTGAGTCTTCTAAGTTTGGTCTCACGTTTTGTGAGCGATTTCAAGTGGGAACCAAAGCCTCTAATGCTAGGCACGAGTATTCCTCGTGAGTTGTATCCCACATTTTCTTTTAATGAAATCTTGATTCAATGGTCGACGCTATCAATTGGTTCAAACTTTTGGATCTACCAACGAAGCAATCGACCGCCGCTTCCAACCCTAATGGTTACAATGATCGATTCCTTGTTGCTCGTAACCCGTTAAATCTCAATCAGCTGCATCTCTCGCACAGCTTGATCGATCCTCGCCGACCATTCTTATTCCTTCTCCCCCGATCTCGACTTTGCTTACGGGGTCAGCTCTAGAAGACGCATGCAGATCCACCACCCCTTCCACCGCCTCCCTGCAAATCCCCTTTGATCACATGTGGTTCCTACAACCGGTAGGGACATTCACCCAACTTCCATGATATTGAGATCCCAATGTTCAACGATACTGACCCCCTTGGTTGGATCGCCCGCGCCGAACAATTCTTCTATCTCTAGTCCATCCCATCCAACTAGACGGTCCCAATGGAGACAATATACATGGAAAATCATGCGCTCCACTGGGTGCATTGGACATGCCAAGATATTCCCGATTTTTTGGCCTACATTTAAAGGAGGAACTTATTCACCACTACGCCATGCACCAAACATGCAAAGTGTACGAGCATATTCAGGTTCGTTCTTCAGTTTAACACTGTCATGGCCTACATCACAAAGTTCATCGATGTCTCTACGTATGTGACATGCCTCTCTAGATCATTACATGGGGTACTTCCTAGATAGTCTGCAACCCCACATCTGTGCATGCCTTCATGTACATAATCACCATCCATCCTCTCCAGAGCTAAAGAACGGGTCATTTCCTCAAAGAGGAACTTCACGCAGCCCCACCGTCCTCCTTTAGCCGGCTACCCCTAGCTGATACCACCTCCCAAACCCCAACTACTACTCCAACAACTGGATCCTCCACCTCCGGCTTCACCTTTGTTGATCAGACTTCCATCTCCACCAGTCCCTTCGCTGATGGTACCTCCACAACCCTAGCATTTGTCATAGCAAGAGTACCTAAAGCTCCACCAACATGGCCTTTGTTTTCGCCGCAAGAATTCATACTCTCCAACACATAGATGTGTCGTCAATGAACTATGCCTGTTGATCAATCTCAAAGATGATGACCCCAACTTCGCAGACTTGGATCCTCTTATACTCCCCGTTTTGTCCTCAAACTTGAGGGCATGGCCGATCTTCGAAACGAGAGTATTGATACTGTTGGAAAAGCCTATGTAAAGAGGCCCATGATGGAGCCCATTTGTTTATTTTTCCTCTCTTTAGTCCCACATCATGTATTCATACCTTGTATTTGATTATTGAGAAAGTATATATAAGTTTCAGGTTTTCTCCACATGGTATCAAAGCGAAACAGGTCCTCCGTGCGGTTAAGATTTCTCTAACCGATGCTACCCGCGCGGTTAAGTCTTCTATAACCGCTCCTCCTTCTGCTCTCTCTCGTGGCTTCCACCTCCCTTTCTTCCTCTTCCTCTTGGCCTTCTTATAGCTATCATTCTCTGACAGGTGAGGACATTTCCCATCTAACCACGCGGTTTCTTCTTGTCTACCCGCTCCCTTTTGTGGTACTCGCTGCGGTCTCTTGTCGCGATCCCTTTGTCTACTCGCCTTGCCACCACGTGCTCGCCTTCTCGCCGCGTGCCTGTCTACTCGCCTTCTCGCTGCGGGCTCCTCTTTCTTCTCGCTGGGAATTCTCCAGTCGCTGCAGCTTCTTCTCTCTACTGCTGGCTCTGCATCTTGGTCGCGACCTCCTTCTTGCTGACAGTGTGTTGTCATCGTGACGGTGCGGTCTTCTCACGCGGTTTATTCGCTGCATGGTCGCTGCGACTTCTCTAGTCGCTGCGGTTTCTCCTCTCTGCTGTGGGCTCCGCATCTTGGTCGCGGCCTCCTTCTTGCCGTTGGTGTGTTGTCACCGTGATCGTGCGGTCTTCTCGCGCGGTTTACCGTACGGCCTCTTTCCTATCGCTACTGTTCTGTTCGCGCTGTCTGCTCGCCGTGGTTTGCTCCTCTGCTCGCTGTTCTGGTCGCCCGGTCTGCTCGCGCGGTTTCCTATCTGATCGCTGATTGTCTACCCGCGCGATCTGCTGTCTGCGCGATCTCTCTCTTCTATTCGTTGTCCGCGCGATCTCTCTTTTACCCGCGCGATCTACTGTCTTCACGATCTCTATCTTCTATTCGCTGGTCTACCCGCCGCCGGTCTAGCCTCCTGACCGCCTTGCCATGAGGTCCTCTCTTGATTTTACCGGACAGGCGACTTCCTCTCCTGCAGACCGCCCGACCCTTGTTCCTGAACTCCTGGATGAATTGCGGATCACTACTATTTCTTTAGCCGAGAAAAAGAACTTTGTGGAGTGGGTGCACTCTGTTCGCCGAGTTTTTCAGTCCAAAGGTTTTTTACATCAATTGACCCAAGCTGTTCCTAATGGTCCTCCTGAAGACTGGTTGCGCAACGATGGTCAAGTTCAGACGTGGCTCCTCAACTCCCTTGATGACGAATCTTATCGCATGACCATGTATCACGAGACGGGTAAGACGATGTGGGATGAGCTCCATTCTCTCTATTCCGACAAAGATAGTCCCCAGCACCTGTATGACATCATATCAGCTCTTGAGACTCTTGACGTTGGCGGGGCCGCTGACCTCACCTCCTTTGTTGCTCGGGCTAAGACTCTAGTTGAAGCCTGGATTCAACATCAGCCCCCTACGATGGATCTTGTTGTCCAACGTGCCCAAAAAGAAGCCGTCGGTGTTGCCATGATGATGACTCGTGTCCCGCCTCATCTTCATTGCGTTCGGGCTCAGATCCTCTCCTTTGTTGCTACTCCGTCACTGTCTGATGTGTGCTCCATGTTGCTCAAGGTCTCACCACCTCTTGATAGTTCTGGACCTCCGTCACCAGCCCTCCTTCAACAGTCTTCTACGCCCTTACTGCCTCTCCCTCCTCCTGCTCGTGGGGGGAGTTCAGGTTCTCGGGGCAGAGGTCGGGGTGGACGGCCACGACCTAAGTGTTTCTTCTGCGGTAAGGACGACCACCTTGAGGCCACTTGCTATCGCAAGCATGGGCTTCCTCCTCGCCTGCTTGCCTCTATTGCTGTCAACGACTCATTTGTCACTCGTACTGACCTTGAAGAGGTCTGGCTTCAGCTCCAACAACTCCATGGTCTGCTCAGCCGCCCACCTGCCTCCGTTGCCTCCACTGCCTCCATCTCAAATGAAGGTATCGCTTGTCTCTCCACTAATCCGTGCTGGATAGTGAATTCAGGTGCCACTCATCACATAACCTCACTGCGGCCACATCAATACTTGGATTCTCCTCATCCTAAGTGTATCACAGTGGCCAATGGGGACACTATTCCGATCTCCGGCTCTGCTGATATACCTCTCACTTCTTCTCTATCCGTACGCTCGGCTCTTCATATTCCGGGCTTCCCGTTTAATTTACTTTTTGTTAGTCACCTCACTACCGATTTGAATTGCTCCGTAACATTTACATATTCTTCTTTTCTGATGCAGGATCGACGGACGCGAAATATCATTGGTAAGGGACGACTGCAGAATGAGCTCTACCTTCTTGATGACTCTCATACCATCCTCTATTCCGTCGATTGACATCGGCGTCTTGGGCATGCCCCTCTACCGGTCCTCCAAAAGGCTCTACCAGATGTATCTCTTCCTCCTTTTCAGTGCGAATCTTGTATTTTCGGCAAACAACCCCGTTCATCTTTTCCATCTCATTGTATTCGAAGCTCTGCTCCTTTTGTTTTAGTGCACTCCGATGTTTGGGGTCCGTACAAAGTCATTAGCCTTTCTGGGTATCATTATTTTTTAACTTTTATTGATGATTATTCTCGGATGACGTGACTATATTTACTTCGTGATCGCTCCGATCTTCTCTGTCTTTCGGGCATTCATCCTTGAGACCCGCACGCAATTCTCCACGAACATCAAAACTTTTTTGCCTCGATAATGCTCGCGAATACACTAACCACGAATTTGCGAATCTCTGCTCTGAATTTGGGATCATTCACCAAACATCGTGTGCCTATACCCCCAACAAAACAGAGTCGCGGAACGTAAAAATCGACATATGTTTGATATTGCTCGCTCTCTCATGCTTCACACGCAGGTCCCCAAAGTTTGTTGGAACTTTGCGCTTTCAACGACATGCTATCTAATTAACCGTTTCCCCTCCCCCATACTCCACAATGCTACTCCGTTCAGCCTTCTGTTCCCCTCTACTCTGGCATTCTCTCTCACACCCCGCATCTTTGGTTGTACTTACTACGTTCACATTCTTGGTCCGTCCACGGACAAGTTGGATCCCTGGGCGGCCAAACACATCTTCGTTGGCTATTCACGAACTCATAAAGGCTACATGTGTTACTCTCCTGCTACCCGCAAGATGACTGTTTCTGCTGATGTTACCTTTCGGTAGGATCTTCCTTTCTTCTCCGCTCCAGATCCAACTCCTCTACCACCACCCGTCCTACGACCTGTCATTCCTGTTACCACTTCTCCACCACCACCAATTCCTGACCGGGCTCCCGCTCTTCCCAAGCCGCCTCTTATCCATGTCTACACTCGTCGCCAACCTCACTCCGTTGCCCCAATGCAGTCGGCTTCAACTTCTGACGCTCCGCGTCCTGCTGATCCAGCACCAGAATCAACCGCTCATCTCATGGCGAACTATGTATCCTTACATCGTCTATCCCCACAGCTTTAAACATTTGCCACTTCATTATCCTCGATTTCTGTACCTAACTCTGTGCAGGAGGCTCTCCAACATCCTGGCTGGCGGGCATCCATGGAAGAAGAAATGACAACTCTCTGGGCTAACCAGACATGGAACCTGGTACCTCTACCTACCGGCCAGACACCTGTTGGGTGTAAATGAGTCTTTGTCATCAAATATGCTCCTGATGGGACAATTGACCGTCTGAAAGTCCGACTGGTGGCTCGTGGCTTCACCCAACAGCAAGGTCTCGATTATGAGGAAACATTCTCTCCAGTAGCCAAGCTCAACACCGTTCGTGTCCTCCTCTTCGTGGATTTGCATTGCCACTGGCCCTTACATCAACTAGATATCAAGAATGCATTTCTGAATGGCGACCTCCAGGAAACAGTCTACATGCAGCAACCTCCCGAGTTTGAGACCACGGGGGAGTTCCGAGTTTGTCATCTTAAGAAATCCATTTATGATCTCAAACAATCCCCTCGGGGATGGTTTGACAGGTTCAGTAAGGTAGTTCGGGAAGTTGGTTTTACTCGGAGCTCAGCAGACTTCTCTTTGTTCACTCGACATCAGACAATAGGAACGGTTCTTTTGTTAGTATATGTTGATGACATCTTAATCATTGGAGATGATTCAAAGGGAATCCAGGCGGTCAAACAACAACTTAGCTCCGTCTTTCAAACAAAATATCTGGGGCACCTTCGATACTTCCTTGGTCTTAAGGTCGCGAGATGTCCGGATGGACTTATCCTCTCCCAACGGAAGTACTTCCTCGATCTCCTTCAAGATGCTGGCTACTTTGGATGCAAGCCGACTACTCCTCCAATGGATGCAAATCATAAGTTGTGTGCACATGTTTCCGATACAGATCTTCCTCTTCAAAATCCTGAATACTGTCGACGACTTGTTGGAAAATTAATCTACCTAACGGTCACAAGACCAGATATATCCTTTACTGCTGGGGTTGTCAGCCGGTTTATGCACGCTCCTCGAATATCTCACCTTCAAGCCGTCGAACGCATCCTAAGATATCTTAAAACTGCTTCGGGTCAAGGGCTGGTATACAAAATCTCATCCTCTACTCCAACGTTGATTGCGTATTCAGATGCTAATTATGCTAATTTCTTGGATGATCGGAGGTCAACCAGTTGTTTTTGTACCTATTTTGAAGGTCATCTTGTTACCTGGCGGAGTAAGAAACAAGCCGTGGTTGCTCGATCCTCAGCTAAAGCAGAATACTGATCGATGACATTGGTTGTCTCTGAGCTCACATGGCTTGAAATTCTCCTCGCTGACTTCCCTCACCAGCCATCCTATTATGTGACAGTCAAGTGGCTATACACATAGCAAAGAATCCGGTCTTCCATGAAAGGATGAAACATATTGAAGTGGACTGTCACTTCATCCGGGAGAAAGTTCATGCGGGGGAGTGTTGGAAAAGCCTATATAAAGAGGCCCATGATGAAATTCATTTGTTTATTTTTTTTCTCTCATCTTTAGTCCCACGTCATGTATAGGGTTCTCTTCTCTCTTTCTCCCTGCTATAAATTTGTATTCATACCTTGTATTTGATTATTGAGAAAGTATATACAAGTTTCAGGTTTTCTCCACAGATACGAATACGACTCCTAGGACCCGCCCTCTTATCCATCTGTATACCTATGTAGCCCCGATGACATTTCTTTAATGAGGTTGTATACTCACTCTTGCCTATATATGAGAGTGGAGGAGAGTCTTAGGGTATTTTTGAGTCTTTTAAGGTTTGGTCTTTCATTTGGATAGGGGCTTCAAGAGTATACCTCATCAGTAGCATCCCAAATTGTTCTTTTAATGGGATATTGATTCGATAGTCGGTGCTATCTGTTAACATGTATTACTGAGTGCATCCCTCCTAGAGGGGAGGTTTCTTATACTAAAAGTTAGCAATATAATCTCAAAGGGGAAGTTCTGACCCTCCAAGAAGTGGAGGAGAAGTCTCGGTAATTATGCAAAGTCCTAGGGGAGATCTCATTAAGTAACCCTATACATAATGTTATGCATGCATGTATATTATGTATATTACATTATTTTATTTATGTATGTATATGTATATATACGAGTACTTATAAATATATACATATGACATCTATATATACCATCCTGCTTTCCGCTCATTACATGCTTTATACTATTGG
Organism: Platanthera zijinensis; assembly: GCA_039513925.1. NCBI lineage: Eukaryota > Viridiplantae > Streptophyta > Magnoliopsida > Asparagales > Orchidaceae > Platanthera > Platanthera zijinensis. Next base: position 13,448,899 of record CM077079.1, on the reverse strand, counting down.
TTAAGAAATAAAGATCAACTGTTAATAAAACTTTCAATTAAGAGGGCAATTTTATGGAAAATTATTCTTCTCTCGAGAGTATCAAATCTCTGATTCTTGGCAACTTTTGGTTAAAAATGCTGACCTATTTGAAATAATTGCATCGAGAATCTGAAAAGAGCACGGCGCTCTTCAATGATCTTGGCAGTACATTTTTTTTACAAGAAGAAAAGGCTTTCTTTTTCAACCAGTTACTACAAAGCTGTCCAAACATATTGCTTTGCCTTCCTGATCATAATTATCCGACTTGCAGCTCGATGGACCGAAGTTGCTGCAGTATGGCTTCAATGATGCAATAGCCAAAGTAGGTTTATCGAAGTTCATCACAGATCTGTTCTGGGTGGGCATGTTCTATCACCTCTATAATCAGGTATTTTTTAAAATCTTCTTTTCCTTCTGGACATTATTTTATATTTAGCATTTAAAGCACACTTTCATATCCAATGCAATAACTGAAAACATTCCTAAAGTATTGAAATTTATTTGTTGGATGTGTCATTTCGAATTTCATTGTGTTTTAGTCTGAAACTAGTATGGATCAAGCAAAAAAAATGTCTAGAAGGTTGTTAGAACCTAAGTATCCAACCTAATGCTAATTGTTTACGAGTGGAGGCGACTGGAATCTACATCAAGTGAACAAGGCTACATGAGTTTCTATGTGTGCGACTATATTTTCAACTCTTGCATTTGTGATTTTGGGCTCCCCAACACGAATATTGTTGTTAAAAAAATAGGTGATGTAGGAGTAAGCCGTTCAGCGTAGTCTTCTTCAATACTATGTTATAACTTGCACATCTAACTTGGAATTAAATGGTTATAGATGGATGCGACTAGGATCTATGTTAAATAACAAGGGTACATGAGTTTTCCCATTTTTCAACATGCCCCTTACACTTTAGCCTCCAACATGTGAATTTTTTTTACTGAGGTGATGTAGGAGTGGACCATTGGGCGCAGCCTTCTCCAATACTGTGTTAAAACCTATGCATCTAACCTCAAATCAATTGGTTATAGGTGGAGGGGACTAAGATATATATTAAATTTCTCTATGTGAGGCTATATTTTCAACATGCCCATCATGTGTAGGGTCTTTAGCCTTTAACATGATGTATTTTTTTTCTAATTTTGTGTATAGTGGACTATTAGGCCTAGTCTTTTCCAATATGGTGTTATAACCTATGCATCCTACTTAGAGCGAAAACTATTAGTGGAGGGGACTGGTATCTATATTAGGTGAACAAAGCTATATTAACTTCTCGATGTGATGCTATATTTTTAACAAATACATATCATATTTTAAGTTGACAACTGACAGCTTAGATGACACATGGTTTAGAAATCATATATATATGAAACGCTACTATCCAACAAGGATTTTTGTTTATGCTCACTTCTTCAAGATACAACAACAAATTTGATCCATAAACTGATGCAGGACTGGATTCCCACCAGCCCGCCACCCTGGCGCGAGGAGTCACACCAGCCCAGGGGTCCCACTGGGAGTCCACCCGATAGGACTTATCAGGTCCGCGGACCGTACACCCAACCCATCCCCGACCCCACAATAGGGCCGATAGGTTGTTGAGGCCGAGGCTCGATCCCCCGACCTCCTTGATAAAGAACTCTTATGCGAGTTCTCATCACCAACTGATCCGCGGACTGGAGTCCCACCAGCCTGCCACCCTGGCGCGAGGAGTCACGCCAGCCCAGGGGTCTCACCGGGAGTCCACCCGATAGGCCTTATCAGGTCCGCGGACCGTACACCCCAACCCATCCCTGACCCCACAACAGGGCCGATAGGTTGTTGAGGCCGGGGCTCGATCCCCCGACCTCCTTGATAAAGAACTGTCATGCGAGTTCTCATCACCAACCCTTCCGCGGATCAGTTGGTGATGAGAACTCGCATGACAGTTCTTTATCAAGGAGGTCGGGGGATCGAGCCCCGACCTCAACAACCTATCGGCCCTATTGTGGGGCCGGGGATGGGTTGGGGTGTACGGTCCGCGGACCTGATAAGGCATATCAGATGGACTCTCGGTGGGACCCCTTGGCTGGTGTGACTCCTCGCGCCAGGGTGGCAGGCTGGTGGGACTCCAGTCCTGCATCATAAACTCTAATTGATGCAGACGCCGAAAAATTGTGAATTAATCCCACTTCTACCGAGTATTTATGATGATCAAAGAGTGCATGTAATGAAAAACACAAGGCGCATAAATAATAGGCACACAAAAAATTTACGTAGAAAACCAAAATTTAGGTCAAAACTATGGGACAAACGAAATCTAGCCCCCAAAAAACTCATTAATAATAGAAGAGTACACCCAATATTCTCTAATTTGTTTGCCCGACTCAAATACCAATCTACAAAAAGAATAGACACATGAGAACTTACAATTGTTACCAACAAACACCATTTTCAAATTAATGTGATTCGACTGATTAATTGTGATAATATAAGGATGGACCTACAATGAACAAACACAAACTACACGGAAATAATACACATATAATTTTTACATGGGAAGTGATGCGGAGCAGAGATGTGGAGCCGTAGCGGAAGATGAATTTTGGGCCTGTTCGGGGCTGATTTGACGACTTACCATATATGTCTTTTCTGGATTGATGACCCGACTCCGCAGATGCGTTCGGATTCGTGTTGCGAATCAAAATCATATATTACTTTAGTATTTTTGGTTTATATTTGTTGTATTTGAGTGGCCCCACCTCTGACCAATCATAGTCGTCGATGGTGGGATGCCATAGTTTTTCTTTTATTATAAATAGATAGGTAGTGGAGTGGTTTTAGGTATTGCAAAATTTGGAGAAGAGTATTCCCGGATTCCCGCGATCCCTCCACGGTGCCGACTCCGTAGAACTCTAGGTGGCGACTCCTAGGTGCGTATCTCCCTCCCCAAGTCTTCCCCTAACCCTAGGCCACTTTTCTCCCCTCCAAATCCCTATTCAGCCGCCTCCCAGCCCTTGAATCAGTGGCCTGTTTGCTGGTCCCCCCCCCTATTCCAGCCGACCAATCCCCTTTAATCCCACTGCCGGCCTCCCCTCCTAAACCCCTCCCAGCAAGCTGCCGCCAAGCCTCCTCCTCCCTCTCACTGCCGCCTCTCCTCCACCCCTCTACAGAGCCGCCAACCCCCCTCTTTTACCTACAACCACCGCCCTTAATCAAACCCTAATTCCCCTTGCCGCCAACCCCTCCCCTTTGTGGAACCACCTCCAATCAGCCCACCCAATCCAGATCAGTTCAGATCTGGACTGTTCAGCCCCGATCCGCTATTTCTTCTCGCCCTCTTCTCAATCCCTAGCCTGGATCCGCTCCTAAACACCGGATCCACCCTTCCCTCGCCCGGATCTACTCATTTCCGGTCCGTTTCCACCTTCCACCGCCGAGGACAGCCACCTACGCCGTTCTCCTCGCCTTTGGTTCTACCTTGGATTGTCGTCCACGCATCTACGGCTCTGAACTCTTCAGTGTCTTGGTCAGGCCACTACTTGGTGAGTCTTCGTTGTATTGGACTATTTTATTCAACATATTTTTATTGGAGTGGTCACTATATTTGCTTAGATATATATTGTATTGTGGTAGTTTGCTTGGATTATTATTGTGATTTGCAAGGTCTATTCGCCGCACGCTCTTTCTTTGGCCCTCCACGCGAAGGAAAACCTAAGCTTGCTTATCCATAATAAACGATTTTGCCTTGCTTAAATTATCTCTTGTGATTTAATTATTTATTACTGAATTTTGATTAATCCGTCGGGCTTTGCATAACATGTAGGGTTAGGTTACCGGTTACCCACCGCCTATAGATTCGCCCTGCGCCAGGAAGCCCAAAATTTGGTTGAAAGTTACGTGATGACCGGGTCCAACTTGAGAAAAGCTTACTAAGAATAAAAACGTACACCCAAGCTTCTATGGACTTTCAATCGATCTGAATATGAATCACTATGAGTAAAAAAGGAATAAACACAAATGAGAACATAGATGAGATCGACAAAGACGATTGATTGGTTCTCCCTACTTAAAATGACTAGTAAGAATGAGATCATAAAGATCGTGTTCTCTCTTCCTAGAGCGTGTTCTCTCTTCCTAGAGCGAGTGTGTTTGTAGAGATCAGTAGTGGAAGAGGGAGAAAGTAAGCACAAAGGCAATTGGGTACGATCAAGAGAAGGACAAAGCAGGGATCCATGGCCGCAACATCGTTCAGAGTTGGGCTTCACAAGCTGGGCGTGATGGGGAGAGCCATACGGCAGGAAGAACCTAATTTAGGGTTCAGAAAGCTTCTTCGTTTTTAATGCAAGGGTATATATACCCCTTGCCACAACTACATTTAGGCCTAATTGTTGAGCAAATGCCTAATCAGCACTCGATGATCAAATACCTAATTGTTAAGCGCTTAGTTGACGATCCAATATGCATTCGTCAACCAAATACCCACTTGATCACCGCTCGACAATTGAATACATCATTGTAGAGTGTTTGGTCTCGATCAAGTAATTGTCGGCCAACACTTGATGATTCAATACTTAATCATTGATTCGCTCGACGATCAAGTATACTGATCATCGAACACTGTTCGGTGATCAGTATCCAGACTCCGATCATTGACCTCCCCATTTATGCGTCTCGTATAAGCTTGACCCCATAACTAGCCCATAATATCTCATCCCTCCATATTGAGCTTGTCCTCAAGCTAACAAGGGAGGGTTGGCGGCTGAATCATCTAGTTTTTTTATCTCCCTCCAAAAAAGTTCTTCAAGACAATTCTTCGTGCTTGAAGCGCCACCATAAATCATGTATGGTCCTTTCTCCTTGACATTGTGAAAAAGGTGAATGCTGTGAGTTGTGCAGAAAGGTAAACATCAAGATCGCTGACTAGTGGCAGCTAGCTAGGCAGGTTGGGGTGGTTCCTCGAAGCAGTGAGTTGTCTCTTGTGCGGAAAGGGGAACATCAAGATCATACAAGCACCCAGTCAACAAATAATCAACCATCAAATACGTAATTGTCAAACGCTTGGTAAACAATCCAATATATAATAATCAACCAAACACTCAAGTGATTGCCGCTCAACGATCGAATATGTAATTTAGAGTACTTGGTCGACGATCAAGTAATCGTCGAGCTACTTAATCATCGAGCTCCACTCAAAGATCAAGTATACTGATCGTCGAGTGCTCGCCAATGACCAATATCGAGGCTCCGAGCATTGACCTTCACCTTCTTGCTTTTGGTATAAGCTTGATCCCAGCGTGGACTCATACTACAACCAAGTACGAATCAATGTGATTCAATCCAACTTGTTCTTCAAGCACCTTTGTGATTCTCCAAAAGTCATATAACTTTTAGCGTAATCGTTCAATGTCCTACGTCAACACACTTGTATGATCCATTCTGATCAATCCGCAACCCTGTCGAGTGTTGCCTGCATATGGGTTCAAGATGCCTCGCTCCCTTTAGTCATATAGATGTGACTCACGAATCTAATATCTTGACCAACAACTACCTCGCCATTATCCATTGCGCAAAACACATACTCCACTCTCACTATCTTGTTGCTACAACATCTCTCATGATCTCCGCAACAACCGTCACACTAACTCCGCGACAATCACAATCACTGGTCAATTGCGCACCCTCGCAGCCTTGACGCTACTTTTGTGACTCCGGCCAAATCTAGGCTTCTGCCCACACCGTTCTTGCCACCACTGCCTCCGTGACAAGGCGACAAATGTTGTCGGAACCAGTACCCAAATCGCGGCCTACTCAACCATGCCACTACTGTATCCTTGTCTCAATTGCGGCAAAATCCGTCTCCCGGCCATCCTACCATGCTTACAACACCATCGTCTTCATGCTCAACTCTCCCACGGCCTTTGACAACTCTGCCTGGATCGAACATTTGCAGCAAATGTCGCAACTCCACCCTTATGAACATGCTCCATTGTCATCGTTGGCCCATCTGCCTCTACCAAGGGCAGCCACCACCAATCGGCGCATGTCGGTGACCGTTGAAGGCCGGAGTAAATTGCAGATTTGCAGTCAAGACAAACGAGCAGGAAGAGACGGTTGTTTTCCGTGCTATCACACAGCTATATATTAGAATGGGAGAGAGCTGCTAGATATTTTACTGGTAGAAGTTGGCATTGTACAACTACAGCGGATGGGGGCTCCCATTCAAGAAAAAATGAAGACATGCTGATGTTTTAAAATGCTGCCATAGGCAAGAAGGTGACCCTTATTTGAAAATGTCATTAGATATATGTTCTTTGGTTTAGTTTCTTGATGATTCAGGTTTACATATCCAGAGACTTTACTATTAGTCCTGCATGTTATCCCAAGTAAATGAACATTATTTTTTATTGTTCAAGCACAGTTTATTACTCATTTGCGCTTCCTGATCAAAACATTTTAAATAACATAAATGTGAAGATTTTACTGCAATAACTTTTTCTTAATTACACAGGTTGCAACAAACACTTTGGAAAGAGTTGCTCCTCTCACACATGCGGTTGGGAATGTCTTGAAGCGTGTCTTTGTTATTGGCTTCTCAATCATAATCTTTGGTATTCCCTGATATATCTATATCTATATCTACAGGAATAAATACCAAAACTTTGTCTACAAGTTAGCATAATTACAGGTTGCACCCCTCTTACTTTTGAAATTACAAAAAGCTTCCCTGCAGTTTAAATTTCATAACATTCATGCACAAAAATACCCCTCCTCGGGGTAAAAATTTTCAGGGTGGGGGTGGTGTTGTGCATGGATGTTATGAAATGTACTCTTACAGGGGAGGCTTTTGTAATTCCAAAAGTAAGTGAGGAGGTTTTTGTAATTTTAAAAGAGAGGTGGAACTTGCAATTTAGTAAACTTTGAAGGGAGGCCCTGGTCAATGGCCCTATATATATGTATATATATATATATATATATATAACAATTTAATATGTGATCTAATTCAAATGGTCACCTCATATTTTTGATCCTAAACAGGAAACAAGATCTCTACCCAAACCGGAATTGGAACTGTCATTGCGATTGCTGGAGTTGCGGCTTACTCGTTCATTAAGGCCAACATCGAAGAGGAGAAAAGGGTACGTTCCTTTGCCAATCTCTTATTAGATTTATCTATTTACCCTTAACAACTTTTGGCTGTGGTTGTTGAATAACTAGGAGTTTTTTTTCGAAAAAACTAGGTCTTATTTGTCATGCTAGTTTTCCATCGGTTGTATCATCTTTGAAGAACTTAATTAGGAATTAAAACATACTATTAATTATTCAAACTAACCCTTGGAGTTTGCATAATTGCAGGTTGCACCCCTTTATCTTTCGAAATTACATAAACCTCCCTTATGAGTTTGCATTTCATAACATGCTTGCATAAAGATACCCCCTAGAGCTCCCTGTCGGCGCCAGGGGTTATTTTTGTGAAATGTAAACTTAAGAGGGGGAGGTTTATGTAATTTCAAAAGATAGATGCCTGAATTTTTCAAACATATAGGGGAGGTCGTAGTAAATTGTTAGATATGTTGTGCATTACTTTAGAGTCATCTCGGGTGTTAGGATCACCCTCTATTGTACATGTATATATTACCATTGTTCATAGTGAATACACAAAAAATTTTGTTTCATATCATGGTATCAAAGCTCATTTAAGGCTTTCCGCTGCTCTGTTCCCTCTCGAAGCCTCACGCTTCCGCCTCACTCGTCTCCCACGCTCTTCCGCGACGTACCCGATCGCCTCCGCGCCTTCCACGAGCATCGCCGCTGAAGAGGGCTTGATCGTCTCTCGTCTTCCGCCTCGCTCGACACCATTCGCATCTTCAGCGACGCCTGTTTTCGTGACACATGTTTTCACAACGCCTGTTTCTACGATGCTTGTTTCGGCGACACCATCTTTAGCGACGCCTGTTTCTGCCGATTTTTGCGACGCCATCTTCAGCGATATTTTTTGTGACGTCTTCAGACGCCTCGCCTGTTTCAGCGGCATCTTTTGTTGCCTCCTGCAGCCATCGGTCTCCATCCCTGATCGTCGCAGCCCCTGCTCTACTATTGGTGGTTCTCTTGATGTCAAATTGACACTGTTATCGTCGATTCCTGCCGTCGGCTGATCTCCTGTCGCTCTCGTCTCTTTCGTCGGCCTTTTCGATCCTCTTCCAACTGACCTTACAATCCCGATGGCCTTGTCTTACCCCTCTACTGCTCAGGCCGGTGCTCTTCGTCACCAGCTAGTCCGCTGTCACTACTGTCAGTGTCTTGCTCATGTCAAATCTAAGTATCACAAGCTTCAAAGGGCTCAGCAGTCCGGTCAGCAGTGTGCTCCTGGTGCACCTTCCGCTCACTTTTCAGCTCCGGCGCTCTCTCTCTCTGCATCTGAGCTTTCTCAGCTTATTGCCCAGTAGTTCTCCTAGAAGGTTTCATTGCCTCGCTCCTCTACCTTCGTATCTCCACCGGATGCTTTTGACACCTCTGTCTCTTAGTCGGCTGCCTCCGCCCCTGCAGGTATCTCACCATCGGACTGGTTGCTTGACTCTGGAGCTTCCTTTCACATGAGATATGATGCTACTTACCTCTTGTCCTGTCAGCGCGTCTTCTCTACCCTTAGTATCATGATAGCAGATGACACCATTCACTCCATCACCCCTCTTAGTCGGCTGTCTTCATACCCAAGTTATCTATGAACCTCATATTCGTCAGCCAACTCAAATCCCGTGGTTGTCTTGTTACCTTTGATGAGTTTACATGCTGCATGCAGGATCGTTTGACTAAGACACTCCTTGGAGCTGGTCGTCATCGTAGCGGGCTGTATGTCCTTGATCGTCTTCATCTTCCATCCACTTACTCGTCACCGACAGCTTCTACTCTTTGTCTATCTTCAGTGGTCTTCTCTTAGTGGCATCATCGTATTGGTCATCCTAGTGGTTCGCGTCTTGCGACTCTCATCAGTCATGGCTTCCTTGGTCGTGTTCCTGTTGATCGGTCCCACTTTTGTACGAGTTATAAGCTTGGTAAACAACTGCAACTCTCATATCCATCTAGTGAGTCTCAATCCCAGTATCTTTTTTACCTAGTTCATTCTGATGTATGAGATCCCACACCTTTTGTATCCAAGGGCGAACACCGGTATTATATTATTTTTGTTGATGATTATTCTCGTTATTGTTGAGTGTACTTTATGCATTCTGACTTATGTTACTTTCTCTGCTAAGGTGCGCATACAACTCTCTGCTTCCATACATATTTTTCATTCTGACTCAGGGGGGAGTACTTATCTCATGCTTTTTGAGATCTAGCTACCCATGACACTCTTCCTCAGCTTGTCTGTCCCGGTGCTCACGCTCAGAATGACACCGTTGAAAGGAAGCATCTCCACATTATTAAGATAGCGCGCACCCTTCTTATCTCCTCGCATGTTTCTCCCTATTTTTGGGCTGAGGTTGTTTCCACTGATGTCTATCTTATTAACATGCAACCTTCCACTTTCCTTCAGGGTCAGTCCCGGTGAGTGTGTCTGTACTCTCGACCCTCACGTTACACTCATCTTCGTGTTTTTGGCTATTAGTGTTATGTTCTTATCCCTCTACGTGAACGTACCAAGTTCTCTGCTCAGTCTGTTATTTGTGCCTTTCTTGGATACAATACTGAGTACAAGGGTTATCGATGTTATGACTCTGTTGCACGTCTACTTCGCATCTCACATGATGTTACGTTTGACGAGTCTCACCCTTTCTTTGTGTCTTCTATTCCCTCGACCTCACACTCATCTGTTACTCCCTCTGATGTGCGGCTTCTCACTCTTCTCATCTCCCCTTCACATGTATTCTCTCCTATGATATGTCCACCTCCTATTTCCTTGTCGCAGTCTACTTTGTCACCTCTTCTTCCCTTGCCACAGTCTACTCTGTCACCCCCTCACTTCTCTCCTTCGTCCCACACTTCTCTCTCTGATGAACTGTTCACTTGGGACTGTGTCTCTCCTCTTCCCTATCACTATACTCATCGTCCTCTTCCTATCTCCTCGCCTTCAGTGCCCTCAGACTTAGTGTCTTACTCCTCTAGCGAGTGTCCTGTGGATGATCCTATCGTGCGCCGCAACCCACCTCGTGAGAGGCATCCTCCCGACCGCATTTGCCTTGCTACCCTACCGCTGGACCTACCTCCCCTTCCTGCTACTGCCTGCAATGCTCCAGAGCCGACTTCCTACCGTAAGGCTGCCCAGATATCTAAGTGGTAGGTTGCTATGTCTGCTGAGTTGGAGGCGCTTAATCACACTCGTACATGGGATCTTGTTCCTCTTCCACCTGGTGCTGTTCCTATTACTTCCAAGTGGGTCTTCATGATCAAGACTCGCTCTGATGGTTCTGTAGAGAGGTACAAGGCTCGGCTAGTCGCTCGTTGTTTCCGGCAGGAGCAGGGGAGTGACTATGACGAAACCTTTGCTTCAGTCGTTCACATGACTACAGTTCAAACTCTTATTATAATTGCAATTGTTCGCCACTGGTCCTTGTCACAGCTCGGTGTGAAGAATGTCTTTCTTCACGGTGATCTTCAACATGAGGTATACATGTTTACTCCTCTTGGTTTATCCTCTCCTCTAGACCTTGTCTGCCGCTTGAGGAGAGATCTTTGTGGGCTCAAGCAAGCACCCCATGCGTGATTTGCACATTTCAGCTGAGTCATTTCAGCTGTCGGTTTCCAACCATGTCCACATAATCTAGCCCTGTTCGTGCACTCCTCTTGTGGTCGGACCTTTTTTTACTTTAAGTGGATGATATGATTATTACTGGTGATGATCCTTCTCATGTGGTCTTCGTCAAACATCACTTTCAGCAATAGTTTCAGATGACTAACCTTGGACAGCTGATCTGCTTCTTGGGTCTTTGGATCAGCTCTACAAACCGCGAGTTTCAGTTCTCTTAGCAGCATTACGCATCAGATCTCCTAGCTCGGGTTGCTCTCTCTGACTCTCGCACAGTGGACACCCATATGGAGCTCCACCTGTAGCTACGTACGGATGATGGGGTTCCACTCTCTGATCCTACTCGCTACCGCCACCTCGTGGGGTGTCTCGTCTATCTCACCATTACTCGGCCCGACATTGCCTATATTGTTCATGTATTTAGCCAGTTTGTCAGTGCGCCCACCTCTGTACATTATGGTCATCTACTGCGGCTCCTACGCTATCTCCGGGCGACAACTTCTCGTGGTCTCTTCTTCTCCATCAGTAGTTCTCTTCAGCTCCGTGCTTACTCGGATCCTACTTGGGCTAGTGATCCTGTTGACCGTCGTTCTGTCACTGGGTTCTGTCTGTTCTTGGGTTTTTCACTTATTGCATGGAAGTCCAAGAAACAGACCGGTGTTTCTCATTCTAACACTGAGGCAGAACTTTGAGCCAGAGCTATCATCGTTGAGGATATTATTTTGCTCAATTGGCTTCCTGAGGACCTTGGTGTCTCTTCTCCAGATCTCACTCCCCTCTACTGTGATAACACCAATGCCATTCAGATTACTCTAAATCCGGTGAAGTACTCTCTCTCTCTCTCCAAGCATCTCGAGGTGGATGCTTTCTTCCTACGTGAACACTATGGTTGTGACACTCTTCTTCTTTTGTTCCTTCTGACCAGCAAATTGTAGATTTAATGACAAAGGCGCAGACGAGCACCCAGCATGTTTATCTACTGTCCAAACTCTCGGTGTATGATCCCCCGTAAGTTTGTGTGTGTGTGTGGGGGGGGGGTGTTTGATGTGTTGTACATTAGCTTAGAGTCATCTCGGGTGTTATGATCACTCTCTAGGGTGTGTGTGTGTTAGATATGTTGTACATTAGCTTAGAGTCATCTCGGGTGTTATGATCACCCTCTATTGTACATGTATATATTACCATTGTTCATAGTGAATACACAGAAAATCCTTTTTCCTTTCATAAATAACCCTTAATATTAATGCCCTTAAAATGTAGTTGTGGTTGGTTATAAGCAGTGGATATTGAGCTCATTTTCATGGGCTCGTTTGGTTACTTGTACATGCACACTTATTTATCTTTATAAATGTTTATATGATATTCTGTTTTTTTATAAAAAGGATACACGGGGAACAAAGTAAGACAATGGTGAATTGAATAAAAAAAAAGACAATTCAAATTTATTCTTGAACAAATTTCCCGGATGTTAAATGTACTTTACATGTTGATTATGCGAGTTCCATTATCTAACCATTTTGTGGTACTGACAATTGAAGTAACACAACTTTTCATGTAGAAAGCGAAAACTGCTTGATGATGGGAGGCATCGGTATTTTGAGTTCGAAGAGGGAAGCGAGGGAAGCTCGAAGAGTTTATAAGTATGGAAGGCATTTGCAAGTTCATCTCTTGTCACAATTTCTTTTCTCCGTTCCTCATGTTGTATGATTTTGTTTTACAATTTGACTTGCATGCTTGCTTTCGATTTTGCAAACATGCAAATAACTTGTTGCACAATTGTTTTACATCCAATCATCTATGCGATTACAAAATAAAACTTGATTGTTTTGTTAAATTGTTGTGCAATATTATGATTATGTGAGCATGCAACAAAATGTTGGGTTTCTTATGTTTCCATTGGGTTGCTTTGGTTCATTGGTGTTTTCTATAGGATAATGTTATGTTGATAATGTATATGAGATGTAAGAATATGTTTTGATATTTGAATTAGTGAGCGAATGTTTGGTGGATCGATGGGGGACGCGTGACATGCTCGTGGATGAAGATCCTCTTCATTTGGGACAAAATGGAAGGTCAATTTCCCAGTTCAGATTTAATCTTATTTATCTAAGGGTGCAAAATATTGTCTTTATGAAAAATAAATAAAAGAATGTGATTACTTAACCCGTCGGATGAAAGAAGAGACGCTCTGGACAATAAAATGGATATTACTCATTTGTCTTAAAATGGAGAGAATCCCAGTTCCATGCCCATATGGGGAGAGTATTTTTGCTCTTAAAGTGAGTATGTGTGCAAGTTTTATAATGCAAAACTACTTGTTTTCTCCAGTAACGATGCTTTGGGGTATATTTTTGTGTCAATTGGCGTTTGTGAGGCTATAAGGGGCCTACTTTATGTATGATTGACTTTTGGGGTGAGTAGAATGAGAGATGGTCAACTATATTATAAGGTTGTGTTTTGAACTTGCATATTTTGTTAGCAAGATGAGTAAAATGGATAGAACTCATTTGGCTTTATCTTTGTCTTTTCTTCTTCGAAACCTCTGAACTGTGCAAAATGACCCGGCTCGGCCTCCGCGAGACCGGTGTGCAACCTATGCCTGTCCGATCACCGTGAGGACGGCTCCGACTCGACCTCCGCCCAACCGGCCGCCACGAGGCCAGACCCCCGCAACCTCCGCCCTGCCGGCCTCCGCGAGGAAGGCGCGCGGCCTCCGCTAGGGTGGCCGCCGCGAGGTCATCCCGGGCTCGGCCTCTGCTCGGCCAGCCTCCGCCTGACCGGCCACCACGAGGCCAGCCCCGACCCGGCCTCCGCCCAGCCAGCCTCAGCGAGGCCAGACCCCGCGCGGTTGGCCTCCGCGAGGCCGGCGCGCGGCATCCGTTCTCCCAGCCTCCCGCTTGAGAGCTCCACCATAGATCTCCATCGTCTTCAAAGGCGACCATGAAGATCTTCAAGCCCAACAGAGATTGCTCAAGGATTTCTACCTGCCGCCAAGTTTCCTCCCGCGAGCCTTCTGCACGTAGCGCTCCAATCACCTAGCGCCCGCCAGGGGACTACCAGCATTCTCTGCTCCAGCCTTAGAGCGCAGGAAAAAATCACAAAGACTCCAGAACGTGTGCACCGCACCGTGAGCAAAGTCAAAATATTTAGCTTCGTGAGCACCCTCTGAACGCGCCTCTCTCCCCCCAAGTTGTAACAAGGAGCGTCATATCACCCTTGCATTCTCTTCAAAGCCCTGTAAAGCAACATCAAATAGTGAAGTTCTGTCGGCACAGCCCGGGCCGCATGGTTTTTCACCTCTTTCCGGGGTGGAAAAAAACTTCTTGCCCATCGTCTTTTCTATGTGTCTGTTTGCGCGCTCGATCACTCCAAAACTAAGACGGTTCAATCTAGACCGGTCTACCGAGAGTCTCGAGCGGCCCGCAACAATACTTTTTTCGAATCTTGGCAATAAAGACAATATAATTCTGATTCGAATGTCATTCAAATCTAAATTAAGAAAATACGAATCTTTAGCGAATCTTCACCGAATATTTTACAGACTACTTGGTTTCAGAATAGTTCTGCCTGAGCTTACTACAAGTGTATACAGTAGGCATGGCCGCCGGCGACTCCGGTTCAGTGGATGCACCTCGGCTCGCAAGGGGCGGTGGTCTCGGCGCACAGATTAGAAGATTTGTGCAAAATAAGCACATTTACGGGCATCTTAGCTCACAAAGATCTGTTCGTGGGACTATATACATATTTCCTTTTATAATTATAATTTGAATCAAATAAAAGAAAAAGGTTCAAATATTTTATACCGAATCAACACAAAAATAAGAAAAATGATTATTAATATATATATATATATATATGGTGCTTATATTTGTAAGCCTCAAATTTATATTTACAATTATTCAATATTTGCAGCTCTTAATAAAAAAAAATCAAAATTTTGAATTTTTAACTTGTAGCAATGATAGAATTTAAATACATGAAAGGGAATGGACCCATTCTTTGCCCATTTATAAACTTCGGTAATTAAGGCTCCGTTTGGGGCGATTTATTTTCACAGGTCAAGCGGTTACGACCGTATGAGCCGGACCTCATGTGGTCGTAACCGCTTGACCGATAAAAATAAGTTCTCTCAAACGGAACCTAAATACATAAAACTAAGGCTCCATTTGTCACGGTGGTGACGGTTGTAAATGTACGAGTTAAATCATATCATACGTTAAGTATCACCTAACAAACATGATTTGTTTGAACATAAAAGTGAATGAAATTTCTTAGGTGGACATTAACGAATGACAACTTAACCCTTATATTCATGACCACAATCACTGTATCAAAAAGAGTCCCAAGGCTCCGTTTGAGGGGACTTATTTTCACCGGTCAAGCGGTTACGATCACATGAACCGCAGCATAATTTGTCCCCCAAACGAAGCCTAAATCATATTTCTTTAAATATAATTTGTTTAAATATTTTTCACAGTTTTATTGCAAAATTGTTGCCGATCCAAAGTAGTGGTTAGGTGACCACAACTCACTAGTCACTTCCCACTGTATAGAAGTCAACTGGCCAAAACTGTCATCAAAAGCACTTGCTACAAGCAGTGGTGGATCCAGAAAATTAATAAAGAGAATGCACAAATTGATAATGAGGGTGCGCATAAATTGATAATGGGGGTGCACAAATTTCTTTTGAATGCGTCACTGGGTTTTAAAAATTATAACATAGGACACTAGACATCAACTTCCTTCAAAAAAATAAATAAACATTTCAATCTTATCGGAGCCGTTTCTCCCTCATCTGGCCACCGTTTTTGACGTATAAGTAGTCAAAATTCATTGCCTCGACGAGAGGAATCCAAATACACTAACCAGTTTGAAAAATAATGGGGGTGTCAGTGTCCCTCGGGCCCCCCTCTGAATCTGCCCCTGGCTACAAGTTCTTTAAGAAGTTATTCTAATATCTGAAGTTGTGTTTAGGTGACTGATTTATCCCTTCTATGGTCGAATGGAGGCGCTCCGTGCTGAACGGCTCGAGAAGACTGAGGCACCGCATTTGGAACTCGCCGTAACGGCGAATGAGGTGGCATTGAAAGAGGGGAAGATGACTCGGGAGGCGGAGACCATGTCGTGAGACTTCATGATCTCTTTTGCGGCAGAGGAGGAGGAGATCAGGATGGTGTGAATCTCGCCGAGCTTGAGACACGTGATTGGCAAACAAGGACACTAGCGACGAGCATACGAGTTCGGCAAAAAGCGGCGGAATTCTGCCGAAGGCAAACAAAGAACTAGATTAGCGGGTTGCAAATAGAGAGTGATTTTGAGTTAGTTGGTGTTAAAAAATAATATATTATGCATTACAAATATTTATTCCTGGCCTGCAAAAATAAGGCCTCTTTATATATATAAAAACAATACCGTACAAATGGTGACGAAAAATTTTTTATGTACGTTTCTCGCACCTAAGATCAAGGTTCTTGTGCACATCAAATTGTTGGTTCCTGCAAAATAATATAATTGATCGAAATACTGATAATACTGTCAGTATTTGTACAATACTACAGTATTCTGCGAAAACAACTCTACCGTAAGATATCAAATCGTACGACTATATTTAATCTCGCACCTAAAACTAGCCGGGATAAATGAACCTAATTTTTTTGTTAATGTATATTTGGATATATAACGGGCTCCGAGGCTTAACTGGTTTGATTCGGATGCCGGAATATCTGATACACGTATTAAACCTAGAATCTGCCTATAAAACTTATGTTAGGCACAACGAAAAAATAGTTTTACTTTGGCCACCACCCTAGATGTTTGGATCTGGATCCTCTCCATTTCATTTGTGTGGGCAAGATAAGTCCAAAAGTTATTCTGCGGACAAGATTTTTTTGACTAAAAAAAATATAAAAGGTTGGAAAATACTGAACCCGTTAGATCAATCATGACCGTTAAAGGTCGATGAGATCTACAATTTTTAGGAAAAATGTTCAACACGAAAGTTTTAGATCTCGACGAGATCTACAATTTTCGTGTTGAACATTTTTCCTAAAAATGCATGTACAAGACATATTTTCAAAAAACACGAAAAATTATGAGAAAGTGCGGTGCGTATAGCTAAAACTGCGATGCGGATAGCAGTCCCTTTTTTTGAGTAATTATATGTGCAAACCCATTTTAACTACGTGCAAACCGTGGTTATGTGCAAACCAGAAAAATTTTCGTGCAAACCACTTTGTTATGTGCAAACCAAAGAAAAGTAAAAAAAAATATCACTTCACTAGTAAAGATCATAATAATAACTATATAAAATATGTTTTAATACAAAACTTTAATACATCAAAAACATTTTTTTCCATGTCCAATTGTTAGTCCAAAATTTGTTGTCACCTGCATTAAAATATAAAATTATATGAGCTCAATAAAAAATCTTATTAAATGAGTTATACTTCTAGTTAATCATTAACTTACCAATATGAGAGGGGCAAATTTGCCACCAAAATAAATCTCATATATTGCGTAGAATGCTGCATGTTAAAATTTAGTGTTAGTAAATGACTTAAATAATCTGTATTAACACAAAAATTATTGTACCTTGTAATCAATTTTTCTTTAAAACTTTTTCATTGAACTTCTCTCATTGCTCCGCATTTTCAGCCCGATGTCTTCTCCAAAGAGATATTGTAGGAGGCAGTGGAAAATCGTCGCGCATTTGCAGTTGAATAAAATGATTACCATTTACAAATCCGATGTAAACTATCTTGGGCGACGCCGGCGGAGGTGAATGCAAAGGTAGAAGCGTGAATGACTGGTATCTAGATAAGTGGACAAATGCTATGTTATAGCAAGAAGCAACCACTAATCCAGTGAACTAAGCAGCACCAATCTTCTTTCCTTGTCAAGTATATTATCATACATGTTTTTCCTACTTTGTAGCTCCAATGATAGTTGTTTGCGTACATTCATCCAATCAGTACCCATGCCCATTGTTGAAGCCAAAAATGACCTCAACGAATGTTCACGAACCAAAGTGCTGCCGACGCCTACTTCTCTCAAATCTCGACCCCTGACTGGCTGCTAAGGTCCTAAAATAGACCCAAAGCCTCAGCTGGGAGGTCCCTCCACACACCCGGAAGATCTCTGAGAGCTTCCCCTCCAAAGCCAAATGCTGGGCTGGGAGCTCCTCAGAAGGCACTAGAGTTGGAGAGTAATGAAAGCCTGCCTTCCAAAGAGCCCCTATGGGTCTTTTTATAGTCTTCCTTTGACCTGAAAATACTGAAATACCCCTGAAGGGTCTGTCAATAGCCAAATCCCGCTGTCATCCAAAGGGCATTTGGGTAATTTTGCCTCGGGATAATAATAAAATAATCTCCTCTGGACTCCGGGTCCTACCCCGTGGGCCCACTTGGCGAGACCCCCGGCCTAGAAGGCTCTCGCTGGGTCCCCTCTAGGCCCGCCTTGGCGAGAGCTCCTGCCAGGAAGGTTCTCGCGCTAGGTAGTCATGAAGCCATTGCGAATGAAGGCTCACCTAAGGCCTTCTCGCCTGCCCTGGGCGGGAGCTTCCGTAGTCAAGCCACCCGCTCTGGTCGGTCGACGATCCCTCCTGCCGGGAGCTCGACTATCTGCGCTCGACTATCTGCCCTGGTTTCCCCAGCTTTTGCCTGCCCTTGGCGGGAGCTCCTTCAGGGCGGAAGCTCCTCTGGCTTTGGACCCAAAGCCTGTCGTGGCGCGAACGATACCGCCCACCGCCAGGCGGGAGCCTTTAAGGACGAGAACTCCACCAGTATGCCTTAGGGTTAACCCAAGGCTAGCCTGAGGCTAGCCCAATCCCTCAGTGAAGTCTCCGGGTCCCACCCAGCGAATATGGGGTTGTACACAATCCCCGCTCTTTTCGAGCTAGCCCTGCGCTCGACAAAACAAGTCCAACCCCCATAATATTCGCTGGACACGTGTCCGCCTACCAAGGGAATCTTTTGGTGGGTCCTACTGCGGCTATAAATATGTACTGATAGGCGTCCATACGCCCTGCCCTTGAAGTACGGTTTTCCAACTGAGCTCTCGCCTCAGAGATTTTTGCGCGAGCTTACCATGCATCCCAAACGTGCTATCAAACCACTTCCGCAAGACCTCCAAGACCGGTTAGCCGCTGCCCAAGCGCGGGCCTTGGCTAACTGTGCGGCGGTGGCTCCATGGTTAGCGAGAAAGACTTCATCCGCCGGGCCTTCCGAGCCGAAGAAAAAGGAAAAGAAAAGGGCGAAGGTGGTCCGGCGGGACCTTTCTCGCGAGAACAGGGAGCCTCCTTCCCCCACTCCCAATCCTGCGGGGGATCCTTCCCCGCAGAAGGTAAGCCTTTCAACCGTGCCTACCGAGCCGATTGTGCACTAGATCCGATGGTTAAAGTAAGCTTTCGCAGGAAACCGCTCCTAACGATGACGCCGAGATCCCGCCGATTTCTTCGAACCTGCCCGCTCATTCCACCAAGGACCAAACGCGGGTCTCGGACGCAATTCCTTCAGCCGAGACCGAAACGACAGGTATGTTTTGCTACTGTCGATATGTCAACCCTGCCTTTTCTTTTCTGAACTGTCTTCTTGCAGTGCCCGCTCCCGCCGACCCGGGCCTAACCGCCAGGGAAGTAGAAGCGAGAACTGTGGAATTGCCTCCCCTGGTGACCAATCCTATCCTGTAGGCGGGAGGGACGGCCTCTGAACCCTCCGCTACTCCCAAGGATGCCGATCATCTCTTGGGAGAGGACAACTCCCCACGAGCTTCTGGCCAGGTCGGGACCATCGCGCGCGAGCCCTTCCGCTCGGGGCTGGGCAAGCCTCTTCACCTCCTTTATGGAACCAACGGAGGGGTCGGGCCTTCTCGTCCAACTGCAGGTATGCGAAACTTTCCTGGACTACTGATTGTCATGCTTTAATCAGAATTCTCGTGCGTTTCCTTTGCAGGCGATCCCGGCTTGCGGTCGGAAGCCAACCGGGAAGAAGAAGATGATGATGAAGAGGAGGACGATGAAGAAGAGGAAGATTCTCCCCTCCCTTCGTCTGGCGAGATAAAAGGAATATTGAACAGCGCCGGGAGCGCGAAGGGGAGGAGGAAGAAGATCTCGACTATCCTGGCCAGGCTCATCCGGCGAGATCGTGCTCACTCTGCCGCGGCAAAAGCGTTCCGCGAATCTGTGGAGCAAAGGTTGGAGACTCTGGAGCGGGATTTCTTCTTAGGCGAGACTGATCGTCCGGGAGGGCCTTCCGCCGAGTCTTCGCCAGGGAGGTGCATCTCGCAGATCCGAGATCACGCCAGGCGGATCAACCTTGGGTGTACCACCCTATCGTCTTATTTCAATCCACTGGTGCCTCCAAGAACTAGGCGGCGAGAACGAGGACGATGGTATTGGAAGCCCTATTAGACTTCTCGCTTGAATCTCTTTTATCAATGTATCTGTAATAAACATTACTGTCAATTAAGTTTATTCAACTTTCGTTGGCGAGAACCTCACTGTTACCAATGTCTCTTTTTCCTTTCCTTTTTATTGCTCTGCGAGGTTTTTAAATTAAGAGGCCTACACCAATATAGGATGCTTGCGCCAATCTAGGAGGCTCGCGCCAATCTAGGAGGCTCGCGCCAATCTAGGAGGCTCGCGCCAATCTAGGAGGCTCGCGCCAATCTAGGAGGCTCGCGCCAATCTAGGAGGCTCGCGCCAATCTAGGAGGCTCGCGCCAATCTAGGAGGCTTGCGATGATCGAGATAATTGTGTTGAAACCAGGAACGACCGTTGACCGCTGCCATCCCGAGGGGGAAAATCGAGGCGCCGTTAGCCCAGATTCTGACAGCTGTACTCCACCGTCACTTTCTCTCTCCGTCGGATGGATCCATGATGATTACGATTCCCTATAAATAGATAAGTCTGCCAACTGCATTTACTTCTTTGATCCGGAACCTCAGCCTTCCTTCCTTGCTCTCGCGTTCTTGTTTCCGCTTCGACCCTTTTTTCAGCTCTCACTCTCACTCGCGAACCCACCATGCCTGGCGAGAACAAGGGTCGCGCCCACTGTGCGGAAGCTTTCCAAAAACACCTCTTCCCTTCCTGCAAGCTCACCCTAGACGAATATAACCTGATCGTTGACCGCTATATTCCCGCTGGCTTCTCGGCGCGGAACCCGGGTAATCACGATAAGGTGAATACTCCGGAGGCGGGAGAACTCGCCATCCCCCTCGAGCATTTCGAGGTGGGCTTCCGCCTTCCCCTTTGGCCGGAGGTTCGGCTTGCTCTTCGTTACTATGGGGTGGTTCCCGCCCAACTGAACCCGAACTCAGTCGCGATCCTTATAGCATTCATATGCTATATGCGATCCGAGAAGATCGAGTTCAGTTTGCCCATCTTCCGGAAGCTATTCAACTTCCGCGCCAAGGGAGGGGTGGTTTTCTTCTCCGGGCAACTGCTCGAGGTTACCGGTCTCGCCAACAAGCACCATCACTGGGGCGAGAAATTCGTTTATGTCAGCGGGGATTTCGGCAACGTCCCGCTTCAGCCCGTTCAGTACGAGGACGCTGCCTACAAACCGCCTACTCTGGGATCGCGCGAGAGCGCAATCCTGGAATTCTTTGGAACCAAGGAGTTCGATGTTCCCTACCTCAGGCGAGACGTCGACTCCCTCCCACTCGTTCACTCGGGCGAAGGTATGGTCTCGCCTCAGATTCCCTCTTTCATCAAAGATCTTCTTGCGCTGAAGTGTTTTAACTTTGCAGGAGAGCGGGAGGTCCCTCTGCGCCAACCCTTCGCTGAAGGCCGGGGTGTCGAGGGTCTGGCCGCGAGAGGCTCCCTTGCGCTCGCGGAAGCTAGCGCCAGCGCCTGCCGAAACGATCCAGTCCCTCCTTTGCCGCCACCAGCCAAGAAGCGGAAGGTCACCCTTCCTCCTCTCCGAACGCTGAAGAGGCCCAAACCATCTGCTCTTGAGAAGGGGAAAGCCCCGGCCATCTCGCCTGTCCAACCCCTTCCCGCAGGCAGCTCCTTCGAAGCGATCCTCCAAAGGGCCAGCGAGATGGATGCCGCCGCCAAGAGTGTAACGCCCCCGAATTTTCGATAATTTATTTAAATCCTTTTCGGCGTTACGTTGACGTTTTCCGTCTCGAGCCGTTGTAGAGTACCTCGTTAAGTGTTCTTAGAGGTTTAGCCTGTTTGCGGGTTTCCCCAGCTAGCCGGTGTCTGTTTTGGAGACCCGGTTGAGCCTTTCAGGGAATTCTCGTGTTTGGCTTCGGGCGAGGTTAGCTCGAGTTTTGTCCGTCGGAAGTCGTTTTTGACTTCGCCGTTGTTCTCGTAGCCCGGGTATTTAGCTACGGTGCGATTTTGGTCGAAATCCGAGGACGTCGCGTTTTCGCGTCGTTTTGGCGGTCGCCAGTTAGCGAGTTGTCATTTTTTTTGTGAACGTATGTAGTTATTTACGCATGTGTCGCGTGGCGCGTGTTTTATGCGTGCCGGTGTGTTTTATGCGTGCCGGTATGTTTTGTGCGTGCGTGTGCGTGCGCGCATGTGCTTGCATGCGTGGATGAAAACGTGTGCGCGGAGGGGTGCGATTTCGTGCGTATTTGTGCGTGTTTTGGTTTTTATAGGAATGTTAGTAATTTGTATTTGATTAAGTTATATAGGTTATAATTGGGTTATAATGTGAGATTTGAGTTAGAGTTAAATTAGTAGTTTAGTTTTATAGTTATTTAGGATATAATTTTATTTAGTTAATTAGGTATTAATTTTTATTAAGTTATTTGTTAACCTAAACTCCCCTCCCTTTAACCTAATCAGCCGAACTCCCCTCCCCTTATTAAAAAAAAATAAAAACCGCCCCCCCAATTCCTAATCAAAACTGCAGCCCCGAAGCCGTGTCCCTCCTGTGCGAGCCCGAGCCGGCGAAACGCCCTAGCCGACCCCCCTTCCGCCGCCCGCCGCCGGCAGCCCCGACCCCCTCCTTCCGATCCGAGCCCGGATCCGTGTTCCCCTCGCCGAGAGCTTCGATCCTTGGTATGCTATCGAACCTTTCCTCCACGTTTTCATTTGATTTCGTTTTGGGATTTCTCTTTGTTTTTGGATATTCTTGCTCCTTGATGATTAGAATGCAATCTTAGGTATTTTGGGTGGTTGTTGGAGCCTTCGTGCTCTTGGAAATTCCGCCATAGCGCCGTTGTGCCGGCGAAATTTTTGGTGATCCGTGCGAGGCAAGTGTTTCTCCCTTTTTTTTTTGCCGTTTGGCCTCTTGTGCTCTCAATTCCTTTGTAATTACTTTTATTTCATGCTTATCCGTCATGATATCGAAACCCCTAATCCTAATCCCCGACCGGTAACCGCGTTAATAATTAGATTTTGTGACCCTCCCGCTAGTGGATTCCCGTTTTAGGACGGCGTCGCGGTAGGTGATTAGCGTAGGTTTGGATTAGCGTAGAGTTGAGTTTATGTTAGGCCTAGGTGTAGGTCTAGGGTTTGGGATTTTTTTTCCTAGTTTGCCTATTTGAGGTGTTAGGTGTAATTGTGCACGCACGGCCTATGGTCGTGCGTCTTTTAAATCGTGCGACCCAATGTCGGTGCTCGTACGCTAGGCTTAGGATCGAGTGAGTGTACTCACTCGCAGCGGCGTTGCGTAATCGCAACGACTAATCCCTTAGCGTTGATTTCTCCCCGAGTGTTTTGCTCGTGTATCGAGAGTCCCTTGTCGGCTGTTATCTTCCGAAGGCCGAATCGTGGGTTGTGGTCAGTAGTGGTGGTGGATGGCTCTTTTATGGGTTGTGTGGCGTGATGTAGCCTTGACCACACTCTTTACCTTGACCCGAGTAGTTTTCTGGGCAAGTGAGTGATGGGTCTTTTGTGCCTTCACGTGTCAACCCTTGAGCAATTTGTTGACTCGGAATTAGTGGTTGGGCGATTTGGAACGCTTCCAACCTGATTCTAAGTTTCTTGTTTTTGCTACTGCCGCCTCTCACAGTTTAGGATGTTAGGCGTTTCTTCCGTAGGTGTTGCAGCATTTTGGCATCATGGCCATGTTGACTCTGCAGGTCTTTAGGCAGAGTAGTTGCTGTTTACCCGCACCTGGTGCAGGTTTGTTTTTTTTCGCCCTTCCTTGGGCATTATTGTTTACTCTAGTTTGTACTCTTCTTACCTTGCATTACCTGTTTTTACCTTACTTTCCTTTTTAGCACTTGCATTCCTTTTTCCTTGCTCTGAGGTGTTTTATTTTCTTCTGAACGCCTCAGGTTCTGGGCAGTAGCCAGTAGGTGGCTGTTGCTGTGGTGCTGTTGGAGGTCCTTCTGTTGCCTGTTGAGACTCTCTTGAGTCATTGTGAGGTAGTTTTACTGCACTTTCTACAGACATACATACTTGCCAGTGGGTTCGTGTCAGCTGTTGGCGCCCCTGGTAGTTGTACCTTTTGCACTAGATATGTTTACTTTTACTGCTACCCTGTTTTTGGGGACTTAGTTTACTTGCTCTGGGAAGTTTTATGTTAGGTTGCTAGCTATTTTAAAACTATAAGAGTAAAACTATATTATGTATATAAAGCATGATCAGCATGATTTCTAAAAAGAACTCACTTAGCGTACTTTCTTAATTACGTATAACAAATGATTTTTCTATATATGTATAAATTAAAACTAGAGTTTTGGTTCAGCGTAAGGGTCCTTCGGGATCACTTATGCGCTCATTTAGGATGTTGTCATAAATGAAGTATTTTCCGCTACGTATAAAAAATCAGTTTTGAAACCGTGGACTCTTTGGTCCACTGAGCCGAGGGATACGGCCCATAAATAAATCAAGTTTTTTATAATCAATAAAGTCATGATTTGAAAGGATTTGGAGTGTCGCCTGAACGTCGGCAGTTATCCCCTGCCCGACGTGGCATCACAGCGCGTAGATTTTCTCTTACTCTGATTTAATAAATAGTGAGAAAAATGCGGGTTGTGACAGTTGGTATCAGAGGGAGGTTGCTTGACAATTGGTTGGGCAACCTTCCTTTGTTTGTGTTAGATGTTTAGAGTCATATCATACACACACCGACATGTCATCGGCACGTTTTGGCTGAAGCACGAACACTGCACTACACGCATAAGCATAACATGAAGTATACGGGGCATATTATGTATTTTACGATACATAATATGTGGTTGTATATGGATCCACCATAGGGGCAACATGCGAGGGTTATGTATTATGGGGTGCATAACCTCACCGCATGGATGCGACTAGCACGTTTTCTTTTTTAGTTGCATGAGAATGTTATGTATTATGGGATGCATAACATTTTCATGTGTACTCCGCCATGGCATGCACTAGGGCCTTTTTAGAATGCATAGCATAACCATGCATAGCATAACATCGCATAAGCACAACGCGCCAAGCTAAAGACGTGCAGGATGACATGTGTACACACATAATTTTTTTTTGAGTCAAAATAATATAAATTCATGCATTCCCGATCTAGGCACAAGCGTTAGTGTGATGGTGGTGAACCATCTTAGGCTAAGCATATCATTTCCTTTGTAAATAAATAAAATAAAATCCCAGAGCAAATATAGCAGTAGAAGATCATATTTATGTACATATTGTCTGTACGTGTCTGTTGTTCGTTCTAGTAGTTAAAGTGCGTTCTAATAATTGTGATGTTTGTTTCTTTTAGGATGGCGCCGAAGAGGATGGTAACGAGGTCGACTCCCCAGTCTGAGGGTGAGTCCTCTGGTGCTCAAAGTGATGCAATGGTGGAGAGTCTGAGGCAGAGCAACGAGGCCTTATCAAGGCAGGTGGTGGAGTTGCGGGCCCAGATGCAGTCCTTTTTATCCGGAGCGGTGGGTCAGACTCCGGGAGTTCAGGACCCCGCCGAGGGTACAGCTGTTCTAGCCCCTCCTGTCCCTCCTGCTCCTCTCGTGCCTCCAGTGGTGGTGCCCCCCGGGATGGCTTTCATCTCCCAGTTTCAGCGGCTGCGACCTCCTACCTACGATGGTAAGGCGGACTATATGGTACTGGATGACTGGATGATCACCATGGAGGAGATGTTTCATTACTCCGGGGTGACTGAGGACCAGAAGGTGATGTTAGCCGCCTATCAGCTGAAGGGGCTAGCGAAGAGCTGGTGGATGCGAGAGAAGGAAGGCATGGTGGGAGGATGTACTTGGGCATCCTTCAAAGAGATCCTGATGAGGAAGTTTCTACCGTCAGTAGAGCGAGACAGGCTGATGAATGACTTTATTCATCTGAAGCAGAGGCAGCTCTCCATCAGCGATTACGAGATTGAGTTTAGCAAACTCAGTCGCTTTGGTCCTAGCTTGGTGAGCTCCGAGGAGGACAGGGTGAAGCGGTTTCTTGGTGGCCTGAGGAGCGACGTTCAGCAGCTAGCGGTCGCCCACGGAGCGGTGACTTTTGCAGGGGCAGTTGAGGCCGCTTTGAAGGTAGAGGCTATCGAGAACGCGAAGCAGCGTGGACAGCAGGCGAGAAACGAGAAGAGGAGGTCAGTTGAGGAAAAGGGTCCCCAGGTTCTTGGTGCTGCTTCTGAGAAGAAGAGCAAGGTAGTGTGCAGTTTCTGTGGCCATCCGGGCCACCCAGCTGAGAGGTGCTTCAAGAGGGCAAGGGTCCAGAAGAAGGAGCATGTGCATGCTATCCAGGGTGCTCCTAGGAGGGATGTTCCTTGTCCTGTCTGCAAGCGACCCGGTCACGAGGCTGCTCAGTGCTGGTCCAGGGATCGTGTTTGCTACCAGTGTGGCCAGAAGGGCCATATAAAGTCGAGGTGCCCTCAGGTTCAGTCCGCTCTACATGCAGTTCCGCTTCAGGCTTTACCTCCGCCTCAGCCGGTGGACAAGGGTAAGGGAAAGCTGAATGTGGTATCTTCAGCGGAGGCTGAGACTTCGACGCAGGTCATTTCAGGTAAACCCCCCTCGCTTGACTTTCTCTTTTGTAGCAGATTTAGTGTTGCTATTGTTTTGTTAATTGCTTGTGCGTTTAATATTTTGTTTGTGTATAGGGAAATTTAAGGTAAGGAACCGCTGGGCCCGCGTTCTGTTTGACTCAGGTGCTACCCACTCCTTTGTGGCTAGGGCCTTTGTCGAGCGGTGCCAGTGGGTTCTTGATCGTGTTGGTGGTGCCTTTAGCGTCAAGTTCCCCTCGGGTGAATCCGTGATATCAGATCAGGGCATTCTGGACTGCCCTATTTTGTTGGGGGATTATCTGGCCAAGGCTGATCTGAAAGTGTTGGACTTAGAGGATTTTGATGTCATCCTGGGTATGGACTGGTTGTCCCGATATGATGCAGTGATTCAGTGCAGGGGAAAGCGCTTGGATTTCAGAAAGGACAGCGGTCAGCCCGGGAGTGTTTTCGGTGATTCGCGTCGGGACTCTCCGGCGATTGCTGCGGTATGTGCTCAGAGGGTTTTTCCTGCTGGTTGTTTTGCTTGTTTAGTCTCAGTGTTGGGGACTGTTAGCAGTGTGCCGCTGTTGGATGAGATTCCGGTTGCGCGAGAGTTTCCTGGCGTGTTTCCTAGCGATCTTCCCGGTCTTCCTCCAGACAGGGATGTGGAGTTCGTGATTGATTTGGAGCCTGGTACGCGTCCGATTGCCAAGGCGCCGTATCGGATGGCCCCGCGAGAGCTGGAGGAGCTTCGTACTCAGCTTGATGAGTTATTGGAGAAGGGCTTCATAAGGCAAAGCTCGTCGCCCTGGGGTGCTCCGGTTCTCTTTGTGAAGAAGAAGGATGGTTCGATGCGCCTTTGTATCGACTATAGAGAGTTGAACAAAGTCACCATCAAGAACAGATATCCACTGCCCAGAATCGACGACTTATTTGATCAGTTGCGTGGCAGTTCAGTTTTTTCGAAGATAGACCTCCGTTCTGGTTACCATCAGCTTAGGATCCGAGAGTCGGATGTTCCACGGACGGCTTTCTGATCGAGGCATGGTCATTTCGAGTTCCTGGTCATGTCTTTTGGGCTGACCAATGCGCCTTCAGCATTTATGGACATGATGAACCGGGTGTTCAAGGACTTTCTGGACAAGTTTGTCGTCGTGTTCATTGACGACGTTCTGATTTATTCTCGGAATGCGGCGGAGCATGATCAGCATTTGCGGTTAGTGTTATCCGCCTTGAGGGATCATCAGTTGTATGCCAAGCTGAGCAAGTGCGAGTTCTGGTTGCCTCAGGTTTCCTTCCTGGGTCATGTGGTGAACAAAGATGGTATTTCAGTGGACCCGGAGAAGATCTCAGCAGTGATGGATTGGAGTAGGCCGAGCACACCCAAGGAGATCAGGAGCTTCTTGGGGTTGGCCGGCTATTATAGGAGATTCGTCGAGGGCTTTTCTACCTTGGCAGCGCCCTTGACAAAGCTGACGCAGAAGCATGCGGCGTTCGTTTGGAGTGATAAGTGCGAGGAGGCCTTTCTGGAGCTAAAGAGCAGGTTATGTTCTGCCCCTGTGTTGACCTTGCCGACGGAGGGACAGGACTATGACTGTTGAAGCCAAAATTGACCTCAACAAATGTTCACGAACCAAAGTGCAGTCAATGCCTACTTCTCTCAAACCTCGACCCCTGACAGGTTGCTAAGGCCCTAACACAGACCCAAAGCCTCAGCTGGGAGGTCCCACCACACACCCGGAAGATCTCTGAGAGCTCCCCCTCCAAAGCCAAATGCTGGGCTGGGAGCTCTTCAGAAGGCACTAGGGCTAGAGGAAAAATGATCAGCTTGCCTTCCAAAGAGCCCTTATGGGTCTTTTTATAGTTTTCCTTTGACCTAAAAATACTGAAATACCCCTGAGGGGTCTGCCAATAGCCAAATCCCGCTGTCATTTAAAGGGCATTTGGGTAATTTCACCTCGGGATAATATATTGTAAAATAATCCTCTTTATGAGCGCCGGGCCCCACCACGTGGGCCCACTTGGCGAGAACCCTGGCCGTGAAGGCTCTCGCTGGACCCCCCACTGGGCCAACCTTGGCGAGACCCCTTGCCAGGGAGGTTCGCGCCCCTCACGGTCTTGAAACTATCGCGACTGAAGGCCTACTTGGGGCCTTCTCGCCTCCCCTGGGCGGGAGCTTGCCCTAAGGCGGAAGCTTCCGTGGTCGACGATCTCTCCCACCGAGAGCTCGACTATCTGCCTTGGGCGGTCGACGATCTCTCCTGCCGAGAGCTCGACTATCTGCCTTGGGCGGTCGACGATCTCTCCTGCCGAGAGCTCGACTATCTGCCTTGGGCGAGAGCCCCTTCAGGGCGAGAACTCTATAAGTATGTCTTAGGGCTGACCCAGGGCTAACCTAAGCCTAGCCCAATCCCTCAGTGGTGTCTCCGGGTCCCACCCAGCGAATATGGGGTTGTACACAATCCCCGCTCTTTTCGAGCTAGCCCTGCGCTCGACAAGACAAGTCCAACCCCCAAAATATTCGCTGGACACGTGCCCGCCTATCGAGGGAATCTTTTGGTGGGTCCCACTGCGGCTATAAATATGCACTGATGGACGTCCCTACGCCCTGCCCTTAAAATACGGCTTTCCGACTGAGCTCTCGCCTCCGGGATTCTCGCGCGAGCACACCATGCATTCCAAACGTGCTGCCAAACCGCTTCCGCAAGGCCTCCAAGACCGGTTAGCCGCTGCCCAAGCGCGGGCCTTGGCTAACTGTGCGGCGGTGGCTCCATGGTTAGCGAAAAAGACTTCAACCGCCGGGCCTTCGGAGCCGAAGAAGAAGGGAAAGAAAAGGGCGAAGGCGGTCCGGCGGGACCTTTCTCGCGAGAACAGGGATCCTCCTTCCCCCACTCCCAATCCTGCCGGAGATTCTTCCCTACAGAAGGTAAGCCTTTCGCACGTGCCTACCGAGCTAACTGTACATTGGATTCGATGATTAAAGTATGCTTTCGCAGGAGTCCGCTCCCGATAATGACGCCGAAATTCCGCCCAGCTCTTCGAACCTACCCGCTCATCCCCCCGAGGGCCAAACACGGGTCTCGGAAAGGATTCCTCCCGCCGAGACCGGAACAATAGGTACATTTTCCCTTGTCAATATTTCAACCAGACCCTTTCTTTTCTGAACCGTCTTCTCGCAGTGCCAGCTCCCGCCGACCCGGGTCTATCCACCCGGGAAGATGAAACGAGAACCGCCGAAGTGCCTCCCGCGGTGGCCAATCCTCTCCTGCAGGCGGGGGGGGGGGGGGCGGCTTCCAAACCTTCCGCTACTCTCAAGGATGCTGATCGCCCCTTGAGAGAAGACCACTCCCCTCATGCTTCCGGCCAGGCCGGGATCATCGTGCGCGAGCCCTTCCGCCCGGGGCTGGGCAAGCCTCTTCACCTCCTTTACGGAACCAACGGAGGGGCCGGGCCTTCTCGTCCAACTTTGGCTGACGGTTCTCGCCCAGCCGCAGGTATGCGAAAACTTTGTCGGACTGTCGATCGTCATGTCTTAACCAGAATTCTCGCGTGTTTCTTCCGCAGGTGATCCTGGCTTGGAAGTCAACGAGGAAGGAGAGGAAGAGGAAGAAGAAGACGAGGAAGAAGAGGATGAAGAGTCCCCCCTCCCTTCGTCTGGCGAGATAGAGGAAACCCTGAACAGTGCAGGGAGCGCGAAGGGGAGACGGAGGAAGATCTCGGCCATCCTGGCCAAGCTTGTCCGGCGAGACCGTGCCCATGCTGCCGCGGCGAAAGCGTTCCGCGAATCCGTGGAGCAAAGACTGGAGGCTCTGGAGCGGGACTTCTTCTTGGGCGAGACTGATTGCCCGCGCGGGCCTTCCGCCGAGTCTTCGCCAGGGAGGTGCATCTCGCAGATCCGGGACTATGCCAGGCGGATCAACCTTGGGTGTACCACGCTATCGTCTTACTTCAACCCGTTGGCGCCCCCAAGGACTAGGCGGCGAGAACGGGGACGATGGAGCTGGAAACCCTACTAGCCTTCACGCTCTGAAACTTAATGTATCTCTTTTTTCTTCTCCCCTTGTTTCTCTTTTTCAATGTCTGTAATAAACATTATTATTAATTAAGTTTTATCCGGCTTGCGCTAGCGAGAGTCTCGCTTCTACCCATGTCTCTCTTTTCCCTTTCCTTTTTATCGTTCTGCGGGGCTTTTTAATCAAGGCGCTTACCCCGATCTAGGATGCTTGCGCTGATCTAGGAGGTTTGCGTTAACCCAGGAGGCTTGCGCCAGTCTAGGAGGCTTGCGCCGATCCAGGCAGTCGCGTCGAAACCCGTAGCGACCGTTGACCGCCGTCATCCTGAGGGGGAGAACCGAGGCGCCGTTAGCCCGGATTCTGACAGCTGTACTCCGCTGTCACTCTCTCTCCGCCGGATGAACTCATGATGACTACGATTCCCTATAAATAGAGAAGTCTACCAACCGCATTTACTTCTCCGATCCGGAACCTCAGCCTCCCTCCGTGCTCTCGCGTTCCTGCTCCCGCTTCGACTCCCTTACAGCTCTCGCTCTTACTCACGAACTAGCCATGCCTGGCGAGAGCAAGGGTCGCGCCCATTGCGCGGAAGCCTTCCAGAAACATCTCTTCCCTTCCTGCAAGCTCACCCTCGACGAATACAACGCGATCGTCGACCGCTACGTTCCCGCCGGCTTCTCGGCGCGGAACCCGGGGAATCATGATAGGGTGAATACCCCCGGGGCGGGAGAGCTTGCCATCCCCCTCGAGCATTTCGAGGTGGGCTTCCGCCTCCCCCTGTGGCCGAAGGTTCGGTTAGCTCTCCGTTATTATGGGGTGGTGCCCGCCCAGCTAAACCCGAACTCCGTCGCGATCCTTATAGCATTCATATGCTATATGCGATCCGAGAGGATCGAGTTTAGCCTGCCCATCTTCCGGAAGCTATTCAACTTCCGTGCCAAGGGGGGGGTAGTTTTCTTCTCCGGTCAACAGCTCGAGGTTACCGGTCTCGCCAATAAGCACCACCATTGGGGCGAGAAGTTCGTATACGTCAGCGGGGACTTCGGCAACGTCCCGCTTCAGCCCGTCCAGTATGAAGACGCTGCCTACAAGCCGCCCGCTCTGGGATCGCGCGAGAGCGCAATCCTGGAATTCTTCGGGAACAAGGAGTTCGACGTCCCCTATCTTCTGCGGGACGTCGACTCCCTCCCACTTGTTCAATCGGGCGAAGGTACGGTCTCGCCTCAGATTCCCTTTTTCTATCAAAGATTTTCTTGCGCTGAAGTGCTAAAGCGTTTTTACTTTGCAGGAGAGCGGGAGGTTCCTCTGCGCCAACCCTTCGCCGCAGGACGGGGTGTCGGGGGTCTGGCAGCGAGAGGCCCCCTTGCGCTCGCGGAAGCCAGCGCCAGCGCCTGCCGAGAAGATCCAACCCCTTCCATGCCGCCACCGGCCAAGAAGCGGAAGGCCACCCTTCCTCCTCTCCGCACACTGAAGAGGCCGAAACCCTCTGCCCTTGAGAAGGGAAAAGCCCCGGCCGTCCCGCCTGTCCAACCTCCTCCCGAGGGCAGGTCCTTTGAAGCGATCCTTCAGATGGCCAGCGAGATGGATGCCGCCGCCAAGAGCCGTGCCGAGGCTTCCGCCAGGAATATATCGGCCGCAAGCGAGGCTGGTGGAGAAGTGGTCGCCGCCGAAACCTCCGCCAGCGTCCCGCCCCCGGAGGTGCCGAGAGGGCACCGAAACTTTGGCTTCGGCGTTAGATACGCCGACTCGGAGGGGAAGCCTCAGATGGAATGGGACCCTGAGTCAAACTCGATCAGGGTTTCAACCCTCCTTCCCAGATGGGCGGAGGGGGAGAATGTGACCGGCGAGGCCTTCTCGCTTGGGTATGGTCTCTACAGCCGGGAGGATGCTGGCGTTTTTGACCAGATGTCCACCCGCCTCCTAGCCTTCGACGCCACCCGGGCCCTGATGCGCGCGTTCGAGCTCACGCATATGTGTGCGCGCCGAGGCATCACCCTTGACAAGAATTTTACCGATATGCGCAAGGCGAGGGAGGACGCGATAGCTCGCGCGCATGTCGCGGAGGAAGAACTCGCGAGAGCTCAACAGGAGCTCGCGGATGCCAAATTGGCGCTGTCTCTGCGCCCCGCGACCGAGGTAGGCGAGACCTTCCTGAGCCCTTGCCCCCGTTTCCTCGAAGTTTCTACTGTGTAATGCGTGACTAAGATCTTTTGTCCCTTTTGCAGGATTCTGCCCAAGTCAGGGAGCTTCGCGCAGAGCTGGCCAACGCGCGCTGCGAGAGCGTCCTTCTGAGGGAACAGCTCCGCGCAGAGCTAACGAAGGGCCCGCCCCCGGAGCTAGATGCGCGGTTGCGGAGC
This sequence comes from Platanthera zijinensis, assembly GCA_039513925.1. Lineage (NCBI taxonomy): Eukaryota > Viridiplantae > Streptophyta > Magnoliopsida > Asparagales > Orchidaceae > Platanthera > Platanthera zijinensis. The sequence continues at coordinate 13,415,912 of CM077079.1, read as the reverse complement.
CGCTACCTCTCGGAGTATGACGTCGATAAGCTGCTTCAAGCCAACGCTCAAGCGACCGTCAGGCTGACGCTCGAGACGCTGCGAGACGTCGAGCTGCTCCGGGAGGATGGCGCAACCATCGACGCTCGCCAGCTTCTCCCTTGGCTTTACGACCCGGTTCCCAAACCCCGGGCGCGCCGGACTCGCCGCTCTCAGACGTCCCGAGGTCCTCTCCCGCTGTTGACGAGACGTCCGGGGAAGGCTCTGGCGATGCTTCAAGCGAGAGCACCAGTGGGGACTACAGCGCGTCTCCTTGAGTTGTCTTTTACTTTGAATATCCTTTTGTAATGAGCGAGAAGCTCCTCACTTTTGTAATTAACCTTATATAAAGTAATGTTTCATTTCTTCACTGTCATTGTGTTTTTTTTAAGCGTATATTACTATGCCGAATGACCTCCGCGCGAGCTTCCGCCGAGACCCTTAGTCTCTTTAGGGTGACCCTACTTAGAGATCAGCTAGGCGGAAACCTCGCATCGTCGATTGAATCGTCCTGCCTGGGCCCGCCGGGAGCTTTCTTTTTGCGAGAGCCTCCTTTAACCGAGACCTTTGCTGGCCGAGACCTCTGGGCCGTGATCCTCACTGGCCGAAACCTCCGGGCCGCGATCTGCTGAGACCTCCAAGCTAAGACTTTTACTGGCCGAGACCCCTGAGCCGAGACCTTTACTGGCCGAGACCCCTGAACCGAGACCCTTCAGGGATTTGCCCCCGGTCTAGGTCAGGGTCCTGCCCACGTATTTTTCCAACCAATCAAACCCCTACCCCGTCGGCGAGCCGTTGGACTTGCTAGCTCACATGGGTGCCCGCGCGGCGGGTCTACCGGGGTTTGAGCCGAGCTCGTTGTAACGTAGTAGTTACCAATCAGGAACCAAGGATCAAAAGGTCAAGGACTTCACCTATCCCCCGCAGGCGAGCCTTCGGACCTGCCAGCTTGATGAGAGCCTGCGCAGCGGGTCTACCTGGGGCCGAGCCGAGCTCGGGGTGTCGGAGTGGCTAAGAGCAAAGTATCGCAAGAGCTAACCTATCCCCCACAGGCGAGCCTTCGGATCTGCCAGCTAGATGAGAGCCTGCGCAGCGGGTCTACCTGGGGCCGAGCCGAGCTCGGGGTGTCGTTGAAGTGGCTAAGAACAAAGTATCACAAGAGCCAACCTATCCCCCACAGGCGAGCCTTCGGACCTGCCAGCTTGATGAGAGCCTGCGCAGCGGGTCTACCTGGGGCCGAGCCGAGTTCGGGGTGTCGTTGAAGTGGCTAAGAACAAAGTATCACAAGAGCCAACCTATCCCCCACAGGCGAGCCTTCGGACCTGCCAGCTTGATGAGAGCCTGCGCAGCGGGTCTACCTGGGGCCGAGCCGAGCTCGGGGTGTCGTTGAAGTGGCTAAGAACAAAGTATCACAAGAGCCAACCTATCCCCCACAGGCGAGCCTTCGGACCTGCCAGCTTGATGAGAGCCTGCGCAGCGGGTCTACCTGGGGCCGAGCCGAGCTCGGGGTGTCGTTGAAGTGGCTAAGAACAAAGTATCACAAGAGCCAACCTATCCCCCACAGGCGAGCCTTCGGACCTGCCAGCTTGATGAGAGCCTGCGCAGCGGGTCTACCTGGGGCCGAGCCGAGCTCGGGGTGTCGTTGAAGTGGCTAAGAACAAAGTATCACAAGAGCCAACCTATCCCCCACAGGCGAGCCTTCGGACCTGCCAGCTTGATGAGAGCCTGCGCAGCGGGTCTACCTGGGGCCGAGCCGAGCTCGGGGTGTCGTTGAAGTGGCTAAGAACAAAGTATCACAAGAGCCAACCTATCCCCCACAGGCGAGCCTTCGGACCTGCCAGCTTGATGAGAGCCTGCGCAGCGGGTCTACCTGGGGCCGAGCCGAGCTCGGGGTGTCGTTGAAGTGGCTAAGAACAAAGTATCACAAGAGCCAACCTATCCCCCACAGGCGAGCCTTCGGACCTGCCAGCTTGATGAGAGCCTGCGCAGCGGGTCTACCTGGGGCCGAGCCGAGCTCGGGGTGTCGTTGAAGTGGCTAAGAACAAAGTATCACAAGAGCCAACCTATCCCCCACAGGCGAGCCTTCGGACCTGCCAGCTTGATGAGAGCCTGCGCAGCGGGTCTACCTGGGGCCGAGCCGAGCTCGGGGTGTCGTTGAAGTGGCTAAGAACAAAGTATCACAAGAGCCAACCTATCCCCCACAGGCGAGCCTTCGGACCTGCCAGCTTGATGAGAGCCTGCGCAGCGGGTCTACCTGGGCCGAGCCGAGCTCGGGGTGTTGATGAAGATCCCTTCAACCAGGCCTATTCTATCACTGAGATGAGGGATCATAGCCAGTTAAAACTAAAACATAAAGATTGCCTATTCAGCGACAGTCAACATTTTGAAGTAAACTTATTGAAAATGCAACAGTTGTTTACAACACTACAATCCTTCTTTCCCTCCTACGGGTAGAAGCGCTTCAGGTCATCACCATTCCAGGTGTGACTCAAGGTCCTTCCCTCCGCGTCCTGGAGATAGTAGCCTCCGTTAACCAGAGCCTTCTCTACTATGTAAGGCCCTTCCCAGCTAGGGTTGAGCTTACCAACCGCGGCCGACCTTCCCGCTGCGTCGACCTTTTTCAGTACTAGATCCCCCTCGGCGAATTGCTTGACTCTGATGTGCTTATCGAAGTACCGAGCCATTCGCCGTTTTATTTCTTCTTGCCTGATGGCGGCAACATCCCGCAGCTCTTCCACCATATCTAATGAGAGGCGCAACCCTTCCTCGTTCTCCAACCTCCAAGCTTCGTTTCCCTCCGCTGCGGCCGTAACCCTTGGGGACCGAACCTCGAACTCGACAGGGAGGACAGCCTCACACCCATGAGAGAGCTTGAAGGGGGTCTCTCCTGTGGCCGTGTTCGGGTTGTTCGCAAGGCCCACAGGACGGAAGGGAGCTGTTCCACCCAGCTACCCTTCAGGTTTTCCACCTTCTTTTTGAGCAAGTTGACAATGACTTTGTTTGCCGCCTCCACCTGACCATTGCTCCGAGGATGATGGACAGAGGCGAACCTGAGGTCAATCCCCAATTGGGTGCAGAAACCGATGAATTCTTCACTGGCAAACTGAGGTCCATTGTCTGTCACTATCGCTTGGGGCAATCCGTGCCTGCAAATGATTTCCCCCCAAACGAAGTTTCTGATGACCTGGGAGGTTACCTTGGCTAACGGCTTGATCTCCAGCCATTTGGAGAAGTAGTCAATCATCACTAGGAGGAACCTCCTTTGCCCGCTAGCTGGAGGGAAGGGTCCAACCAGGTCCATCCCCCAAATGGCGAAGGGCCATGGCGCCGTGATGCTTCGAAGTCTTTGGGCGGGCAAGAGCTGGAGAGGAGCATGTACTTGGCACTTCCGACACCTCCTTGCGAATTCAGCGGTATCCCTCCTTATGGTCCGCCAGAAATATCCCTGCCTTATCACCCTTGCTTCCAATGTCCTCCCCCCTGAATGGCTGCCGCACTCTCCAGAATGCACCTCTTCCAGGATCCTCGGGACTTCCTCTTCGGTTACGCATCTCGCGAGGAGCCCAGACAACATCTTCCGATGCAAGCTCCCTTCCAGCATCAGGTAATGAGCCGCCTTGTGCCTGAAGCTTTTTGCATCCTTGACTTCTTCCGACAGTTCTCCTGTGGTTAAGAAAGTCACCAATGGATCCATCCATGAGGACCGCCGATTCACCTCCATCAGCTCCCCCTCTTCAATGGCTGGTCGGAATAGTTCGGTTAGGGTACCTCCTCCCCGAGGCCCGAACTTCGCCAGTCGATCAGCTGCCATGCTTTCCTCCCTGGGAACATGTTGAATAGAAAAAGAACGGAAACCTCCAATAATAGTTCTTACCTTTGATAGATATCTTGCGAGGGTAGGCTCCCGGGCCTCGAACTCGCCTCGGATCTGCGATGCTACCACCATTGAGTCGGTGAAGGCCTCCACATTCTGGATTTCCAGCTCCTTTGCCAGGCGAAGGCCAGCTATCACAGCCTCATACTCCGCTTGGTTATTGGTTACAGGGAAGTGGAAGGTCACTGCTTGCTCTATGGTAACTCCCTGAGGACTTACCAACACCACACCTCCTCCCAGGGAGTGCCTTCCTGAGGCCCCGTCGACCACCATCTTCCACGCTTCTTGCGGCTTTGGTTCTTCGGCCTCCGCCTCGGTAACATAGTCCGCCAGAAAATCCGCTACGGCCTGGGCTTTGATAGAGAGCCTCGGGACGAAAGAGATGTCAAACTCGCTTAGCTCGATGGACCACTTTGCCAACCTTCCTGAATGTTCCACCCCTTCCAAGACCTTGCGAAGGGGATGGTCTGTTACCACCCTAATCGAGTGTGCTTGAAAGTAAGGGCGAAGCTTCCTAGCTGAGATGACCAAAGCATATGCTAGCTTCTCCAGGATGGGGTATCGGAGCTCTGCCTTTTTTAAGATTCGGCTGACATAATAGACGGGTAATTGCTTCTTCCCCTCTTCCCTAACCAAGACGGAGCTCACCGCCTCTCCTCCCACTCCTAAATACAAAGCTAGGTCCTCCCCCTCCTTTGGGCTTTGAAGTAACGGAGCTTGGGAGAGTTGCTTCTTCAGCCCCTGAAAAGCCTCTTCGCACTCGGCCGTCCATTCGAATGCTTGGTTGCCACGAAGTACTTTGAAGAAAGAGGAACATCTATCCCCTGACCGCGAGAGGAACCTGCTTAACCCGGCCAACTTCCCGGTCAAGCGCTGGATCTCCTTGGCGTTGCGAGGCGATTCTAGGTCTAGAATAGCCTTAACCTTATCAGGGTTGGGTTCTACCCCCGCGGGAGTCAAGAGGTGCCCGAGGAATTTGCCGCGACTAGCCCCGAAGACGCACTTCAAGGGGTTCAACCTCATCTTGAACTTCCGCAGGGTGGCGAACGTCTCCTCCAAGTCTCGCAAGTGGGAATCAACACACTTGCTCTTGACCATGAGGTCATCCACATAGACCTCCAGGTTCCTTCCCCTTTGATCTCGAAAGACTCGATCCATCATGCGTTGGTATGTTGCCCCTGCATTCTTTAATCCGAAGGGCATCATCTTATAGCTGAAGCATCCCTCTCTTGTGATGAAGGAAACATCCTTGACATCAGGAGGGTGCATCCGGATCTGGTGGTAACCTGAAAATGCATCTAAAAAACTCATAAGAGAAAAACCGACGGCTGAGTCAACCAGCGCGTCGATTCGAGGCAAGGGGTAACAATCCTTGGGGCATGATTTATTTAATAAGGAAAAATCGATACACATGCGCCATTTTCCTCCTCCCTTCTTTACCATTACCACGTTGGAGATCCAGCCTGGATACTGGATCTCTGAGATGAAGCCTGCGTCCAGGAGCTTTTGGACCTCCTCTCGGATGGGGGCTTCTAGCTTGGTGGCGATGGCCCTCATCTTTTGGCGTATGGGGCGGGCTCTGGGATCCAGGTTCAAGCGATGACAGGCCACGTCCGCGTCGATGCCCGGCATGTCTGCCGCGCTCCAAGCGAAGATGTCGACGTTGCTTTGGATGCAGGCTCGCATCCGCTCCTGATCCTCGAGGCTCAAGCCTCCGCTGATCCGAATCCTTTGCACCTCCCCCGCTCTTGTAAGCACCTCCATCTCCACCACCTCTTCGGCCGGCTCCAGCCCCGACCGCTCCCAACTTACCCTTGCCTCCTCCCGCTCAAACTCGAGCTCTTCTCCCCCAACCTCATCAACTTCCATCGCCTCCTCCAGGCTCTCCTCCTGCCTCTGCTCTTCTTCATCCACCACTCCTCTCGCCTCTTCTGGGCTGATCTTCCCCGACTCCTCCGCCTCCGCTATCTCCTCAGCAACCTCCATCGCCTCTCCCAGGCTCATCCCCCCTTCCCCAACTCCTTCCTGCTCGGCCATCTCCCTCTCCAACTCCTCTGCCTCCTCCATCCATGACACGGTGTTAACCGCCGTCACATAGCACTGCCTTGCCATCTTCGGATCCCCCCTGATCCTAACCTGTACCCCTCCATTGTTGAACTTGAGGCATTGGTGGTACGAGGAGGGTACACAGCGAAAGGCGCTGATGAGGGGACGTCCGAAGATGGCATTGTAACTACTCGGGGCGTCCACGATCACGAACCGACAGTTCCGTGAGACGCCCCCAAGCCTCACATGCAGGCCCACTCCCCCTTCCACTTCTTTCCTTTCTCCGGAGAAGCCAAAAAGCGGTCCATCAGAAGCCAGGACCCTTTTTCCTTCCACTCTCATCTCATCGAAGGCCTTCTTGAAGATCACATTCACCGAGCTCCCATTATCCACCAGTATCCGGGAGACGGTGTAGTTTTCTACCGCTGTCTGGATCACAAGCGCGTCGCAGAACGGGTCCTCGTAGTCTGGCATATCCGCGGATGAGAAAGTGATCTTCTCCTCTGGGGGTGGAGCCTGGGAGGTCGAGGCGACCCCTCGGCGGAACATGGTTTGAAGGCTCCCCTTGCGGGTTGCCTCGATCCCCACTCCCCCGTGGATCACTCCAATCCCTCCTCGGGTCCCCACGTCAATCCTGTCTTCACATCTGTCCTCCACCTCTTCCCGCTGTACTTCGACGATCCTTGCAGGCGGATCTTGCCTTCCGACCACTCTGGCCCCTCTAATCTCCAGAAACTCTGGGCAGGTGGCCGTTGCGTGACCTTCCTCCTGATGGAAGTCACAATAAGGCAACGCCACCCTGCCCCCTCTTCCTTCTCCTCCTCCCCTTCTTCCGGCTCCCCGAAATCTTCTTCCTCTTCCCCTTCCCACCTCCATAGCCTCCTGCGGCGGTGGGAAATGACCCCTTGGTCCTTGTCGCCATCCTCCCTGCTCCAGCCTTCTGGGCTCCCGGAAGTTATCTCTTCCCTGAAGTCCTCCCTGGCCCTGGGGGCGACCCTCCTGAGGCCTCCAACCCAGTCGGTTGTTTGGCTCCCTGGCCCCCCCATGCTGTTGCCCCTGCCCTCGGGGCTCTTCTCTTCTCCGATCTTCCCTCGGCTCCCTCTGCTCCCTCTGCTCTCTCTGCTCTCTCTGCCTTCCCGCCACCGGCTCCTTCACGTCGTCCTCGGCCAGCCTGGCCAGCTTTCTTGCAAACGCAGGGTTTGCCCTCTCAAAGTCTATCTCCTTCGCCGCCCTCTCCATGAGCTCCTCAAAAGAGAGAGGGGGCACTCTCTTCAACTCCATGCTAAAGAACCCTGGCCTCAGCCCCAGGGTGAAGGCTAGCATCAGCGCATACCCCGGGACCTCCTGGACCAGGAGAACCTCCTCTTGGAACCGGTCGACATAGCGACCCAATGTCTCCTCCGGCCCCTGCCTCACTGCAAACAGGCACTCAGCCTCCTTCTTCCTTTTCTTCGAAGTTGAGAATCTCAACAGGAAACCCCTCCGCAGATCCTCAAAGCTGTAGATGGAACTTGCCGGCAACTGGTGGAACCAGTCCCTGGCCTTTTCTTTCAGAGTGATGGCAAAAAGCCGACACTTGAAGGCATCCGACATTTGCCTGATGGACACCACGTCCTCGAACCATTGCACGTGCTGGACCGGGTCATCCTTCCCGGTGTAGTAGGTCATGTCCGGCTCCCGGAACCCCTCCGGCACTGGAGCCGAGACAATGAGCTCACTAAAGGGGGTCTCGCCCCCTGCCTGGCGAGAAGGCACGTCTCGCGACCTCGGTTGGCTGGACCGATCCGCGAGACCCTGCCCAGGGAAGAGTTCCCGCACCGTCGCCTCCTTCTCGCCCAGATTCGCCGGAAGCTCCTTCTCGAGACGCTGGCCTGGGAAAAGCTCCCGCGCGGCCACGTCCCTCTCGCCTGCCTCCACCAGGACCTCCTTCCCGGGGCGCTGCCCTGGAGCGTTCTCGCCTAGCAGCGGAACCACCTCCACCGGAACCTGCGGCGTCTCCCACTCGTTCCTTGCCGAGAAGGCCAAGTTGATCGTCTGCATGACTTCTCGCCTGAAGTCCTCAAACATTTTTCTCGTCGCCTCGTCCACCCGGGTGGGGGATCCTCCCGCGCCTGATCCTTCACCCTCGCCTCCTGCCATGGGACTTAACTCAAGATTTTCTTGCACCGACTGCTTCCACGCTCACCGCACCAGAACTGTTGAAGCCAAAATTGACCTCAACAAATGTTCACGAACCAAAGTGCAGTCAATGCCTACTTCTCTCAAACCTCGACCCCTGACAGGTTGCTAAGGCCCTAACACAGACCCAAAGCCTCAGCTGGGAGGTCCCACCACACACCCGGAAGATCTCTGAGAGCTCCCCCTCCAAAGCCAAATGCTGGGCTGGGAGCTCTTCAGAAGGCACTAGGGCTAGAGGAAAAATGATCAGCTTGCCTTCCAAAGAGCCCTTATGGGTCTTTTTATAGTTTTCCTTTGACCTAAAAATACTGAAATACCCCTGAGGGGTCTGCCAATAGCCAAATCCCGCTGTCATTTAAAGGGCATTTGGGTAATTTCACCTCGGGATAATATATTGTAAAATAATCCTCTTTATGAGCGCCGGGCCCCACCACGTGGGCCCACTTGGCGAGAACCCTGGCCGTGAAGGCTCTCGCTGGACCCCCCACTGGGCCAACCTTGGCGAGACCCCTTGCCAGGGAGGTTCGCGCCCCTCACGGTCTTGAAACTATCGCGACTGAAGGCCTACTTGGGGCCTTCTCGCCTCCCCTGGGCGGGAGCTTGCCCTAAGGCGGAAGCTTCCGTGGTCGACGATCTCTCCCACCGAGAGCTCGACTATCTGCCTTGGGCGGTCGACGATCTCTCCTGCCGAGAGCTCGACTATCTGCCTTGGGCGGTCGACGATCTCTCCTGCCGAGAGCTCGACTATCTGCCTTGGGCGAGAGCCCCTTCAGGGCGAGAACTCTATAAGTATGTCTTAGGGCTGACCCAGGGCTAACCTAAGCCTAGCCCAATCCCTCAGTGGTGTCTCCGGGTCCCACCCAGCGAATATGGGGTTGTACAATGACGTTTATGTGGATGCCTCGCACGTTGGACTCGGTGGCGTGTTGATGCAGGAAGGGAAGGTGATCGCTTATGGGTCTCGTCAGTTGAAGGTTCATGAGCGGAACTATCCTACGCACGACCTCGAGTTTGCTGCGGTGATTTTTGCCTTGAAGCTGTGGAGACACTTACTTTATGGGGCCCAGTGCAGGATCTTTACCGATCATAAGAGCCTGAAGTACGTGTTCACTCAGAAGGAGCTGAATTTGCGCCAGCGGCGGTGGCTTGAGTATGTTGCTGATTACGATGTTGAGATTCAGTACCATCCGGGCAAGGCCAATGTGGTGGCCGACGCCTTGAGCCGGAAGACGGGGAAAGTCTTCAATCTCACCGCGGATCGTTTAGTGGAGGAGTTTCTATTGATGGATATCACCGCAGGACGCTGTGAGTTGCAGAGCAGTTTTGGTAGTGGCAGAGCCGTCATGGATTTCTCTCACCAGATTGCATCAGAAAGAGGATCCGGATTTGTTGCACTTGTACCTCAGGGCTGAGAGGGGAGAGTTGCCAGATTTCTCCATCGACGAGGCGGGTACTTTGAAGTACCGCGGCAGGTTTTGCATCCCCGCAGTTGGAGACATCAGAGTATTGGTTTGCAAAGAGGCTCACGGATCCAGTGTTTCCTACCACCCGGGATCTACGAAGATGTACCATGATCTGAAGCAGATCGCCTGGTGGTATGGGATGAAGGGTGATATAGCTCGTTTTGTCTCGGAGTGTTACACTTGCAGGCGGGTGAAGGCCGACCATGGGAGGCCTGGTGGCAAATTGGCACCTTTGGAGATCCCGACTTGGAAGTGGGAAAGCATCTCGATGGATTTCATCACAGGCTTACCGAGATCTCCGAGGGGGTTTGATTCTGTTTGGGTGATCGTGGACCGATTGACGAAGTGTGCGCACTTCGTACCTTATAAGATCGATTACTCGATGAAGAAGATTGCTGAGTTGTATTTGGATGAGGTCGTCAGATTGCACGGCGTTCCAGTTAGCATCGTTTCAGATCGAGACTCTCGGTTTACATCTCGTTTCTGGAGGAGTTTGCAGGAGGGTTTGGGCACTGATTTGAGGTATTCCACAGCTTACCATCCGCAGACCAACGGGCAGACCGAGCGTGTGAATCAGATTGTGGAGGATATAATCCGGTGCTATATTCTTGATCATGGAGGTGCATGGGACGAGCGTTTACGGCTCATGGAATTTGCCTACAACAACAGCTACCAAGAGAGTCTACAGATGGCTCCCTTCGAGGCGTTGTATGGGAGGCGCTGCAGAACCCCTTTGTTTTGGGCCGAGGCCGGTGAGAGGCCTGTTTTGGGTCCTGATGCACTCGAAGAGATGGAGGTTTCCGTGAAGCTCATTCGGGAGAAGCTTCGAGTTGCTCAGGAGAGGTATGAGAAGAACGCCAATCGGCGTAGGTCCGATTTAGAGTTTTCAGTGGATGATTTGGTCTTCTTGAAGGTATCTCCGATGGTAGGAGTGAAGAGGTTCGGCAAGAATCGGAAGTTGGATCCGAGATTTGTGGGCCCGTTCAGGATTGTGGAGCGTTTTGGTGTGGCTGCTTATAGGCTGGATCTGCCAGCTAGCTTCCCGGGGGTTCATAATGTCTTTCATGTGAGCCAGTTGCGGAAGTGCGTGCGGAGCAGTGGGCAAGTCTTGGACGCTGTGCCCCAGTTGGAGCCCAACCTCTCGTATGTCGAGGTGCCTGTCCGCATCTTGGAAGCTCAAGCTCGAGTGTTGCGGACGAAGTCTATTCCTATGGTAAAGGTTCTTTGGAAGAATCAGGATTTGGAGAGCGCGACTTGGGAGCTAGAGTCGGCTATGAGGGAGGCTCACCCTCATTTGTTCCCCTGAGTTTTCGGGTACGTTTCCTTCCTAGTAGTTGTTTCTTTCCTTCTGTTGTAGGAGTGGTATTCGCAAAGTTTCGGGACGAAACTTTTTGTTAGGGGGAGTGACTGTAACGCCCCCGAATTTTCGATAATTTATTTAAATCCTTTTCGGCGTTACGTTGACGTTTTCCGTCTCGAGCCGTTGTAGAGTACCTCGTTAAGTGTTCTTAGAGGTTTAGCCTGTTTGCGGGTTTCCCCAGCTAGCCGGTGTCTGTTTTGGAGACCCGGTTGAGCCTTTCAGGGAATTCTCGTGTTTGGCTTCGGGCGAGGTTAGCTCGAGTTTTGTCCGTCGGAAGTCGTTTTTGACTTCGCCGTTGTTCTCGTAGCCCGGGTATTTAGCTACGGTGCGATTTTGGTCGAAATCCGAGGACGTCGCGTTTTCGCGTCGTTTTGGCGGTCGCCAGTTAGCGAGTTGTCATTTTTTTTGTGAACGTATGTAGTTATTTACGCATGTGTCGCGTGGCGCGTGTTTTATGCGTGCCGGTGTGTTTTATGCGTGCCGGTATGTTTTGTGCGTGCGTGTGCGTGCGCGCATGTGCTTGCATGCGTGGATGAAAACGTGTGCGCGGAGGGGTGCGATTTCGTGCGTATTTGTGCGTGTTTTGGTTTTTATAGGAATGTTAGTAATTTGTATTTGATTAAGTTATATAGGTTATAATTGGGTTATAATGTGAGATTTGAGTTAGAGTTAAATTAGTAGTTTAGTTTTATAGTTATTTAGGATATAATTTTATTTAGTTAATTAGGTATTAATTTTTATTAAGTTATTTGTTAACCTAAACTCCCCTCCCTTTAACCTAATCAGCCGAACTCCCCTCCCCTTATTAAAAAAAAAATAAAAACCGCCCCCCCAATTCCTAATCAAAACTGCAGCCCCGAAGCCGTGTCCCTCCTGTGCGAGCCCGAGCCGGCGAAACGCCCTAGCCGACCCCCCTTCCGCCGCCCGCCGCCGGCAGCCCCGACCCCCTCCTTCCGATCCGAGCCCGGATCCGTGTTCCCCTCGCCGAGAGCTTCGATCCTTGGTATGCTATCGAACCTTTCCTCCACGTTTTCATTTGATTTCGTTTTGGGATTTCTCTTTGTTTTTGGATATTCTTGCTCCTTGATGATTAGAATGCAATCTTAGGTATTTTGGGTGGTTGTTGGAGCCTTCGTGCTCTTGGAAATTCCGCCATAGCGCCGTTGTGCCGGCGAAATTTTTGGTGATCCGTGCGAGGCAAGTGTTTCTCCCTTTTTTTTTTGCCGTTTGGCCTCTTGTGCTCTCAATTCCTTTGTAATTACTTTTATTTCATGCTTATCCGTCATGATATCGAAACCCCTAATCCTAATCCCCGACCGGTAACCGCGTTAATAATTAGATTTTGTGACCCTCCCGCTAGTGGATTCCCGTTTTAGGACGGCGTCGCGGTAGGTGATTAGCGTAGGTTTGGATTAGCGTAGAGTTGAGTTTATGTTAGGCCTAGGTGTAGGTCTAGGGTTTGGGATTTTTTTTCCTAGTTTGCCTATTTGAGGTGTTAGGTGTAATTGTGCACGCACGGCCTATGGTCGTGCGTCTTTTAAATCGTGCGACCCAATGTCGGTGCTCGTACGCTAGGCTTAGGATCGAGTGAGTGTACTCACTCGCAGCGGCGTTGCGTAATCGCAACGACTAATCCCTTAGCGTTGATTTCTCCCCGAGTGTTTTGCTCGTGTATCGAGAGTCCCTTGTCGGCTGTTACCTTCCGAAGGCCGAATCGTGGGTTGTGGTCAGTAGTGGTGGTGGATGGCTCTTTTATGGGTTGTGTGGCGTGATGTAGCCTTGACCACACTCTTTACCTTGACCCGAGTAGTTTTCTGGGCAAGTGAGTGATGGGTCTTTTGTGTCTTCACGTGTCAACCCTTGAGCAATTTGTTGACTCGGAATTAGTGGTTGGGCGATTTGGAACGCTTCCAACCTGATTCTAAGTTTCTTGTTTTTGCTACTGCCGCCTCTCACAGTTTAGGATGTTAGGCGTTTCTTCCGTAGGTGTTGCAGCATTTTGGCATCATGGCCATGTTGACTCTGCAGGTCTTTAGGCAGAGTAGTTGCTGTTTACCCGCACCTGGTGCAGGTTTGTTTTTTTTCGCCCTTCCTTGGGCATTATTGTTTACTCTAGTTTGTACTCTTCTTACCTTGCATTACCTGTTTTTACCTTACTTTTCTTTTTAGCACTTGCATTCCTTTTTCCTTGCTCTGAGGTGTTCTATTTTCTTCTGAACGCCTCAGGTTCTGGGCAGTAGCCAGTAGGTGGCTGTTGCTGTGGTGCTGTTGGAGGTCCTTCTGTTGCCTGTTGAGACTCTCTTGAGTCATTGTGAGGTAGTTTTACTGCACTTTCTACAGACATACATACTTGCCAGTGGGTTCGTGTCAGCTGTTGGCGCCCCTGGTAGTTGTACCTTTTGCACTAGATATGTTTACTTTTACTGCTACCCTGTTTTTGGGGACTTAGTTTACTTGCTCTGGGAAGTTTTATGTTAGGTTGCTAGCTATTTTAAAACTATAAGAGTAAAACTATATTATGTATATAAAGCATGATCAGCATGATTTCTAAAAAGAACTCACTTAGCGTACTTTCTTAATTACGTATAACAAATGATTTTTCTATATATGTATAAATTAAAACTAGAGTTTTGGTTCAGCGTAAGGGTCCTTCGGGATCACTTATGCGCTCATTTAGGATGTTGTCATAAATGAAGTATTTTCCGCTACGTATAAAAAATCAGTTTTGAAACCGTGGACTCTTTGGTCCACTGAGCCGAGGGATACGGCCCATAAATAAATCAAGTTTTTTATAATCAATAAAGTCATGATTTGAAAGGATTTGGAGTGTCGCCTGAACGTCGGCAGTTATCCCCTGCCCGACGTGGCATCACAGCGCGTAGATTTTCTCTTACTCTGATTTAATAAATAGTGAGAAAAATGCGGGTTGTGACAAAGAGCCGCGCCGAGGCTTCCACCGGGAACCCACCGGCCGCAAGTGAGGCTGGGGGAGAAGTGTTCGCCGCCGAAACCTCCGTCCGAGCCCCGACCCGGGAGGTGCCGAAAGGGCACAGGAACTTTGGTTTCGGCGTGAAGTACGTCGATGCGGAGGGGAAGCCTCAGATGGAATGGGACCCCGAGTCAAACTTAATCAAGGTTACGACGCTCCTTCCCAGCTGGGCGGAGGGGGAAGATGTGACTGGCGAGGCCTTCTCGCTTGGATATGGCCTTTACAGCCGAGAGGATGCCAGCGTGTTTGACCAAATGTCCACCCGCCTTCTAGCCTTCGATGCCATCCGGGCTCTATTGCGCGGGTTCGAGCTTGCGCATATGTGTGCGCGCCGAAGCATCACCCTTGATAAGAATTTCACCGATATGCGCAAGGCAAGGGAGGACGCGATGGCTCGAGCGCACACCGCGGGAGAAGAACTCGCGAGAGCTCAACAGGAGCTTGCGGATGCTCGACTGGCGCTGTCTCTACGGCCCGCGACCGAGGTAAGCGAGACCCTCCTGAGCCCTTGCTCTCGTTTCTCAAAGTTACGACTGTGCGATGTTTCCAGACTGAACTCTTTTTTTTCACAGGATTCTGCCCAAGTCAAGGAGCTGCGCGCAGAGCTGGCCAACGCGCGCTGCGAGAGCGTCCTCCTGAGGGAACAGCTTCGCGCTGAGATGGCGAAGGTCCCGCCTCCGGAGCTAGATGCGAGGCTGCGGAGTCGTTACCTCTCGGAGTACGACGTTGACAAGCTGCTGCAAGCCAACGCTCAGGCAACCGTCAAGCTGACGCTCGAGACGCTGCGAGACGTTAAGCTGCTTCGGGAGGACGGCGCGACCATCGACGCTCGCCAACTCCTTCCTTGGCTCTACGATCCAGTTCCCAAACCTCCGGGCGCGCCGGACTCGCCTCCCTCAGACATCCCGAGGTCTTCTAGCGCCGCTGGCGAGACATCTGAAGCGAGCTCTAGCGATGATTTAAGCGAGAGCACCAGCGGGAGTTACAGCGCGTCCCCCTAAGCTTCTTTTTTCTTTTTGTTTCTCTTGTAATGAGCGAGAGGCTCCAACTTTTGTAATTAATTTTATGTAAAGTAATGTTTCATCTTTCATTGTCAGTGTGTGCTTGAAAGTATATTATCCTGCCGAATGGCTTCCGCGCGAGCTTCCGCCGGGACCCTTAGTCTCTTTAGGGTAATCTTTCTTAGAGATCAGTTAGGCGGGAACCTCGCGTCGCCGATTAAGTCGTCCTGCCCAGGTCCGCCGGGAGCCTCCTTTGATCGAGACCTTTACTGGCCGAGACCTTTGAGCCGAGACCTTTACTGGCTGAGACCTTTGAGCCGAGACCCTTACTGGCCGAGACCTCC
This sequence comes from Platanthera zijinensis, assembly GCA_039513925.1. Classification (NCBI taxonomy): domain Eukaryota; kingdom Viridiplantae; phylum Streptophyta; class Magnoliopsida; order Asparagales; family Orchidaceae; genus Platanthera; species Platanthera zijinensis. Next base: position 13,400,639 of record CM077079.1, on the reverse strand, counting down.
AAACCGAGGCCTTTACTGGCTGAGACCTTTGAGCCGAGACCCTGTAGGGCCTTGCCTCCGGTCTGGGCCAGGGCCCTGCTCACATATTTTTCCGACCAAATAAACCCCTACCCCACCGGCGAGCCGTCGGACCTGCTAGCTTATATGGGAGCCTGCGCAGCGGGTCTGCCGGGGTTCGAGCCGAGCTCGTCGTAACGCAGTAACTACCAACCAAGTACCAAGGATCAAAAATTCAAGGACTCCACCTATCCCCCGCAGGCGAGCCTTCGGACCTGCCAGCTTGATGGGAGCCTGCGCAGCGGGTCTACCTGGGGCCGAGCCGAGCTCGAGGTGTTGATGAAGATAACCAAACCTCTCCCCCACAGGCGAGCCTTCGGACCTGCCAGCTAGATGGGAGCCTGCGCAGCGGGTCTACCTGGGGCCGAGCCGAGCTCGGGGTGTCGTAGAAGTGGCTAAGAACAAAGTATCGCAAGAGCCAACCTTTCCCCCACAGGCGAGCCTTCGGGCCTGCCAGCTTGATGAGGGCCTGCGCAGCGGGTCTACCTGGGGCCGAGCCGAGCTCGGGGTGTTGATGAAGATAACCAAACCTCTCCCCCACAGGCGAGCCTTCGGACCTACCAGCTAGATGGGAGCCTGCGCAGCGGGTCTACCTGGGGCCGAGCCGAGCTCGGGGTGTTGTTGAAGATAACCAAACCTCTCCCCCACAGGCGAGCCTTCGGACCTGCCAGCTAGATGGGAGCCTGCGCAGCGGGTCTACCTGGGGCCGAGCCGAGCTCGGGGTGTTGTTGAAGATAACTAAACCTCTCCCCCACAGGCGAGCTTTCGGACCTGCCAGCTAGATGGGAGCCTGCGCAGCGGGTCTACCTGGGGCCGAGCCGAGCTCGGGGTGTTGATGAAGATAACCAAACCTCTCCCCCACAGGCGAGCCTTCGGACCTGCCAGCTAGATGGGAGCCTGCGCAGCGGGTCTACCTGGGGCCGAGCCGAGCTCGGGGTGTTGTTGAAGATAACCAAACCTCTCCCCCACAGGCGAGCCTTCGGACCTGCCAGCTAGATGGGAGCCTGCGCAGCGGGTCTACCTGGGGCCGAGCCGAGCTCGGGGTGTTGTTGAAGATAACCAAACCTCTCCCCCACAGGCGAGCCTTCGGACCTGCCAGCTAGATGGGAGCCTGCGCAGCGGGTCTACCTGGGGCCGAGCCGAGCTCGGGGTGTTGTTGAAGATAACCAAACCTCTCCCCCACAGGCGAGCCTTCGGACCTGCCAGCTAGACGGGAGCCTGCGCAGCGGGTCTACCTGGGGCCGAGCCGAGCTCGGGGTGTTGATGAAGATAACCAAACCTCTCCCCCACAGACGAGCCTTCGGACCTGCCAGCTAGATGGGAGCCTGCGCAGCGGGTCTACCTGGGGCTGAGCCGAGCACGGGGTGTTGTTGAAGATAACCAAACCTCTCCCCCACAGGCGAGCTTTCGGACCTGCCAGCTAGATGGGAGCCTGCGCAGCGGGTCTACCTGGGGCCGAGCCGAGCTCGGGGTGTTGTTGAAGATAACCAAACCTCTCCCCCACAGGCGAGCCTTCGGACCTGCCAGCTAGATGGGAGCCTGCGCAGCGGGTCTACCTGGGGCCGAGCCGAGCTCGGGGTGTTGATGAAGATAACCAAACCTCTCCCCCACAGGCGAGCCTTCGGACCTGCCAGCTAGATGGGAGCCTGCGCAGCGGGTCTACCTGGGGCCGAGCCGAGCTCGGGGTGTTGTTGAAGATAACCAAACCTCTCCCCCACAGGCGAGCCTTCGGACCTGCCAGCTAGATGGGAGCCTGCGCAGCGGGTCTACCTGGGGCCGAGCCGAGCTCGGGGTGTTGTTGAAGATAACCAAACCTCTCCCCCACAGGCGAGCCTTCGGACCTGCCAGCTAGATGGGAGCCTGCGCAGCGGGTCTACCTGGGGCCGAGCCGAGCTCGGGGTGTTGATGAAGATAACCAAACCTCTCCCCCACAGGCGAGCCTTCGGACCTGCCAGCTAGATGGGAGCCTGCGCAGCGGGTCTACCTGGGGCCGAGCCGAGCTCGGGGTGTTGTTGAAGATAACCAAACCTCTCCCCCACAGGCGAGCCTTCGGACCTGCCAGCTAGATGGGAGCCTGCACAGCGGGTCTACCTGGGGCCGAGCCGAGCTCGGGGTGTTATTGAAGATAACCAAACCTCTCCCCCACAGGCGAGCCTTCGGACCTGCCAGCTAGATGGGAGCCTACGCAGCGGGTCTACCTGGGGCCGAGCCGAGCTCGAGGTGTTGTTGAAGATAACCAAACCTCTCCCCCACAGGCGAGCCTTCGGACCTGCCAGCTAGATGGGAGCCTGCGCAGCGGGTCTACCTGGGGCCGAGCCGAGCTCGGGGTGTTGATGAAGATAACCAAACCTCTCCCCCACAGGCGAGCCTTCGGACCTGCCAGCTAGATGGGAGCCTGCGCAGCGGGTCTACCTGGGGCCGAGCCGAGCTCGGGGTGTTGATGAAGATAACCAAACCTCTCCCCCACAGGCGAGCCTTCGGACCTGCCAGCTAGATGGGAGCCTGCGCAGCGGGTCTACCTTGGGCCGAGCCGAGCTCGGGGTGTTGTTGAAGATAACCAAACCTCTCCCCCACAGGCGAGCCTTCGGACCTGCCAGCTAGATGGGAGCCTGCGCAGCGGGTCTACCTGGGGCCGAGCCGAGCTCGGGGTATTGATGAAGATAACCAAACCTCTCCCCCACAGGCGAGCCTTCGGACCTGCCAGCTAGATGGGAGCCTGCGCAGCGGGTCTACCTGGGGCCGAGCCGAGCTCGGGGTGTTGATGAAGATAACCAAACCTCTCCCCCACAGGCGAGCCTTCGGACCTGCCAGCTAGATGGGAGCCTGCGCAGCGGGTCTACCTGGGGCCGAGCCGAGCTCGGGGTGTTGTTGAAGATAACCAAAGCTCTCCCCCACAGGCGAGCCTTCGGACCTGCCAGCTAGATGGGAGCCTGCGCAGCGGGTCTACCTGGGGCTGAGCCGAGCTCGGGGTGTTGATGAAGATAACCAAACCTCTCCCCCACAGGCGAGCCTTCGGACCTGCCAGCTAGATGGGAGCCTGCGCAGCGGGTCTACCTGGGGCCGAGCCGAGCTCGGGGTGTTGATGAAGATAACCAAACCTCTCCCCCACAGGCGAGCCTTAGGACCTGCCAGCTAGATGGGAGCCTGCGCAGCGGGTCTACCTGGGGCCGAGCCGAGCTCGGGGTACCGATGAAGGTTCCTTCAACCAGGCCTATTCCATCATTGAGATGAGGAGTCATAGCCGTTAAAACAAAAAACATAAAGATTGCATACTCAAAGATAGTCAATATTCTGGAATAAACTTATTGAAAATGCAATGGTTGTTTACAACATTACAATCCTTCTTTCCCTCTTACGGGTAGAAGCGCTTCAGATCGTCACCATTCCAGGTGTGACTCAAGGTCCTTCCCTCCGCATCCTGGAGATAGTAGCCTCCATTAGCCAGAGCCTTCTCTACTATATAAGGCCCTTCCCAGCTAGGGTTGAGCTTACCAACCGCGGTCGACCTTCCTGCAGCGTCGACCTTTTTCAGTACTAGATCCCCCTCAGCGAATTGCTTGACTCTGATGTGCTTATTGAAGTACCGAGCCATTCGCCGTTTTACTTCTTCTTGTCTGATGGCGGCAACATCCCACAGCTCTTCCACCATATCTAATGAGAGGCGCAACCCTTCCTCATTCTCCAACCTCCCAGCTTCGCTTCCCTCGGCTGCGCCGCGACCCTTGGGGACCGAACCTCGAACTCCACCGGGAGGACAGCCTCACACCCATGAGAGAGCTTGAAGGGGGTCTCCCCTGTGGCCGTGTTCGGAGTCGTTCGCAAGGCCCATAGAACGGAAGGGAGCTGTTCCACCCAGTTACCCTTCAGGTTCTCCACCTTCTTTTTGAGCAAGCTGACAATGATCTTGTTTGTCGCCTCCACCTGGCCATTGCTCCGAGGATGATGGACAGAGGCGAACCTGAGGTCAATCCCCAATTGGGTGCAGAAACTGATGAATTCTTCACTGGCAAACTGAGGACCGTTGTCTGTCACTATCGCTTGGGGCAATCCGTGTCTGCAAATGATTTCCCCCCAAACGAAGTTCCTGATGACCTGGGAGGTTACCTTGGCTAAAGGCTTGATCTCCAACCACTTGGAGAAGTAGTCAATCATAACTAGGAGGAACCTCCTCTGCCCGCTAGCTGGAGGGAAGGGTCCAACCAGGTCCATTCCCCAAATGGCGAGGGGCCATGGCGCCGTGATGCTTCGAAGCCTTTGGGCGGGCAAGAGCTGGAGGGGAGCATGTACTTGGCACTTCCGACACCTCCTTGCGAACTCAGCTGTATCCTTCCTCAAAGTCCGCCAGAAATATCCTTGCCTTATCACCCTTGCTTCCAATGTCCTTCCCCCTGAATGACTGCCGCATTCTCCAGAATGCACCTCTTCCAGGATCCTTGGGACTTCCTCCTCGGTCACGCATCTCGCGAGGAGTCCTGACAACATCTTCCGATGCAAGCTCCCTTCCAGCATCAGGTAATGAGCCGCCTTGTGCCTGAAGCTCTTTGCATCCTTGACTTCTTCCGACAGTTCTCCTGTGGTCAAGAAGGTCACCAACGGATCTATCCATGAGGACCGCTGACATACCTCCATAAACTCCCCCTCTTTAATGGCTGGCCGAAATAGTTCGGTTAGGGTACCTCCACCCCGAGGCCCGAACTTTGCTAATCGGTCAGCTGCCGTGCTTTCCTCCCTGGGAACATGTTGAATAGAAAAAGAACGGAAACCTCCAATGATAGTTCTTACCTTTGATAGATATCTCGCGAGGGTAGGCTCCCGGGCCTCGAACTCCCCTCGGATCTGCGATGCCACCACCATTGAGTCTGTGAAGGCCTCCACATCCTGAATTTCCAACTCCTTTGTCAGTCGGAGACCGGCTATCACGGCTTCGTACTCCGCCTGATTATTGGTTACAGGAAAATGGAAGGCCACTGCTTGCTCTATGGTAACCCCTTGTGGACTTACCAGCACCACACCTCCTCCCAGGGAGTGCCTTCCTGAGGCTCCATCGACCATCATTTTCCATGCCTCCGATGGCCTCGACTCTTCTTCCTCGGCCTCGATGACATAATCCGTCAAAAAGTCCGCCACGGCCTGGGCTTTGATGGAGAGCCTCGGGACAAAAGAAATGTCAAACTCGCTTAGCTCGATGGACCACTTTGCCAACCTTCCGGAATGCTCCACCCCCTCAAAGACCTTGCGAAGAGGATGACCGGTTACCACCCTAATCGAGTGCGCCTGAAAGTAAGGGCGGAGCTTCCTAGCCGAGACGACCAAGGCGTATGCTAGCTTCTCTAGAATAGGGTATCGGAGCTCCGCCTTTTTAAAGATTCGGCTGACATAATAGACGGGTAACTGTTTCTTCCCCTCCTCCCTAACCAAGACGGAGCTCACTGCCTCTCCCCCCACTCCGAGATACAAGGCTAGGTCCTCCCCTTCCTTCGGGCTTTGAAGTAATGGAGCTTGGGAGAGTTGCCTTTTCAGCCCCTGAAATGCCTATTCACATTCGGCCGTCCATTCGAATACTTGGTTACCACGAAGCACTTTAAAGAAAGAGGAACACCTATCCCCTGACCGAGAGAGGAATCTGCTTAGCCCGGCCAACTTCCCGGTCAAGCGCTGGACCTCTTTGGCACTGCGAGGTGATTCCAGGTCTAGAATAGCCTTAACCTTATCGGGGTTAGGTTCTACCCCCGCGGGAGTCAAGAGGTGTCCGAGGAATTTACCGCGACTAGCCCCGAAGACGCACTTCAAGGGGTTCAACCTCATCTTGGACCTTCGCAGGGTGACAAACGTTTCCTCCAAGTCCCGCAAGTGGGAATCAACACACTTACTCTTGACCATGAGGTCGTCCACGTAGACCTCCAGGTTCCTTCCCCTTTGATCTCGAAAGATTCGATCCATCATGCGTTGGTACGTTGCCCCTGCGTTCTTCAACCCGAAGGGCATCATCTTATAGCTGAAGCATCCCTCTCTTGTGATGAAGGAAACATCCTTGACATCAGGAGGGTGCATCCGGATCTGATGGTAACCTGAAAATGCATCTAAAAAACTCATAAGAGAAAAACCGACGGCTGAGTCCACCAGCGCGTCGATTCGAGGCAAGGGGTAGCAATCCTTGGGACATGATTTATTTAATAAAGAAAAATCAATACACATGCGCCATTTTCCACCTCCCTTTTTTACCATTACCACATTGGAGATCCAGCCTGGATACTGGATCTCTGAGATGAAGCCGGCGTCCAGGAGCTTTTTGACCTCCTCTCGGATGGGGGCTTCTAGCTTGGTGGCGATGGCCCTCATCTTTTGGCATATGGGGCGGGCTCGGGGATCCAGGTTCAAGCGATGACAGGCCACGTCCGCGTCGATGCCCGGCATGTCTGCCGCGCTCCAAGCGAAGATGTCGACGTTGCTTTGGATGCAGGCTCGCATCCGCTCCTGATCCTCGAGGCTCAAGCCTCCGCTGATCCAAACCCTTTGCACCTCCCCCGCTCTTGTAAGCACCTCCATCTCCACCACTTCTTCGGCCGGCTCCAGCCCCGACCGCTCCCAACTTACCCTTGCCTCTTCCTGCTCAAACTCGAGCTCCTCTCCCCCAACCTCATCAACTTTCGTCGCCTCCTCCAGGCTCTCCTCCTGCCTCTGCTCTTCTTCATCCGTCACTCCTCTCGCCTCTTCTAGGCCAATCTCCTCCACTTCCGCCATCTCCTCAACAACCTCTATCGCCTCTCCCAGGCTTATCTCCCCTTCCTCAACTCCTTCCTGCTCAACCATCTCCTTCTCCAACTCCTCTGCCTCCGCCATCCACGACACGGTGTTAACCGCCGTCACATAGCACTGCCTTGCCATCTTCGGATCCCCCCTGATCCTAACATGCACCCCTCCATTGTTGAACTTGAGGCATTGGTGGTATGAGGAGGGCACGCAACGAAAGGCGCTGATGAAGGGACGTCCAAAGATGGCATTGTAACTACTCCGGGCGTCTACGATCACGAACCGACAGTTCCGTGAGACGCCCCCAAGCCTCACATGCAGGCCCACTCCCCCTTCCACTTCTTTCCTTTCTCCAGAGAAACCAAAGAGCGGTCCATCAGAAGCCAGGACCCTTTTTCCTTCCACCCTCATCTCGTCGAAGGCCTTCTTGAAGATCACGTTCACCGAGCTCCCGTTATCCACCAGTATCCGGGAGACGGTGTAGTTTTCTACCGCTGTCTGGATCACAAGCGCGTCGCAGAATGGATCCTCATAGTCTGGCATATCTGCGGATGAGAAAGTGATCTTCTCCTCTGGGGGGGAGCCAGGGAGGTTGAGGCGACCCCTCGGCGGAACATGGTTTGAAGGCTCCCCTTGCGGGTTGCCTCGATCCCCACTCCCCCATGGATTACTCCGATCCCTCCTCGGGTCCCCACGTCTACCCTGTCTTCACACCTGTCCTCAGCCTCTTCTCGCTGTACTTCGACGATCCTTACAGGCGGGTCTTGCCTTCCGGCCCCTCTGGCCCCTCTTATCTCCAGAAAATCTGGGCAGGTGGCCGTTGCGTGACCTTCCTCCTGGTGGAAGTCACAATAGGGCAACGCCACCCTGCCCCCTCTTCCTTCTCCTCCTCCCCTTCTTCCGGCTCCCCGAATTCTTCCTCCTCTTCCTCTTCCCACCTTCATGGCCTCCTGCGGCGGTGGGAAATGACCCCTTGGTCCTTGTCGCCATCCTCCCTGCTCTAGCCTTCTTTGCTCCCGGAAGTTATCCCTTCCCTGAAGTCCTCCCTGGCCCTGGGGGCGACCCTCCTGAGGCCTCCAACCCAGTCGGTTGTTCGGCTCCCTGGCCCCCCCATGCTGCTGTCCCTGCCCTCGGGGCTCTTCTCTTCTCCTATCTTCCCTCGACTCCCTATGCTCCCTCTGCTCTCTCTGCCTTCCCACTACCGGCTCCTTCACATCATCCTCGGCCAACCTGGCCAGCTTCCTCGCAAACGCAGGGTTTGCCCTCTCAAAGTCTATCTCCTTCGCCGCCATCTCCATGAGCTCCTCAAAAGAGAGAGGGGGCACCCTCTTCAACTCCATGCTGAAAAACCCTGGTCTCAGCCCCAGGGTGAAGGCAAGCATCAGCGCATACCCTGGGACCTCCTGGACCAAGAGAACCTCCTCTTGGAAACGGTCCACATAGTGACCCAGCGTCTCCTCCGGCTTCTGCCTCACTGCGAACAGGCACTCAGCCTCCTTCTTCCTTTTCTTCGAAGTTGAGAACCTCAACAGAAAACCACTGCGCAGATCCTCAAAGCTGTAGATGGAACTCGCCGGCAACTGGTGGAACCAGTCCCTGGCCTTCTCTTTCAGAGTGATGGCAAAAAGCCTACACTTGAAGGCATCCGACATTTGTCTGATGGACACCACGTCCTCAAACCATTGCACGTGCTGAACTGGGTCATCCTTCCCGGTGTAGTAGGTCATGTCCGGCTCCCGGAACCCCTCCGGCACTGGAGCCGAGACAATGAGCTCACTAAAGGGGGTCTCGCCTCCCGCCTGGCGAGAAGGCCCGTCTCGCGACCTTGGTTGGCTGGACCGATCCGCGAGACCATGTCCGGGGAAGAGTTCCCGCACCGTCGCCTCCTTCTCGCCCAGATCCGCCGGAAGCTCCTTCTCGGGACGCTGGCCTGGGAAAAGCTCCCGCGCGGCTACGTCCCTCTCGCCTGCCTCCACCGGGACCTCCTTCCCGGGGCGCTGCCCTGGAGTGTTCTCGCCTAACAGCGGAACCACCTCCACCGGAACCTGCGGCGTCTCCCACTCATTCCTTGCCGAGAAGGCCAAGCTGATCGTCTGCATGACTTCTCGCCTGAAGTCCTCGAACATCTTCTTCGTCGCATCGTCCACCCGGGTGGGGGATCCTCCTGCGCCTGATCCTTCACCTTCGCCTCCTGTCATGGGACTTAACTCGAGATTTTCTTACACCGTCTGCTTCCACGCTCACCGCACCAGAACTGTTGAAGCCAAAAATGACCTCAACGAATGTTCACGAACCAAAGTGCTGCCGACGCCTACTTCTCTCAAATCTCGACCCCTGACTGGCTGCTAAGGTCCTAAAACAGACCCAAAGCCTCAGCTGGGAGGTCCCTCCACACACCCGGAAGATCTCTGAGAGCTTCCCCTCCAAAGCCAAATGCTGGGCTGGGAGCTCCTCAGAAGGCACTAGAGTTGGAGAGTAATGAAAGCCTGCCTTCCAAAGAGCCCCTATGGGTCTTTTTATAGTCTTCCTTTGACCTGAAAATACTGAAATACCCCTGAAGGGTCTGCCAATAGCCAAATCCCGCTGTCATCCCAAGGGCATTTGGGTAATTTTGCCTCGGGATAATAATAAAATAATCTCCTCTGGACTCCGGGTCCTACCCCGTGGGCCCACTTGGCGAGACCCCCGGCCTAGAAGGCTCTCGCTGGGTCCCCTCTAGGCCCGCCTTGGCGAGAGCTCCTACCAGGAAGGTTCTCGCGCTAGGTAGTCATGATGCCATTGCGAATGAAGGCTCGCCTAAGGCCTTCTCGCCTGCCCTGGGCGGGAGCTTTCCCTAAGGCGGGAGCTTCCGTAGTCAAGCCACCCGCTCTGGTCGGTCGACGATCCCTCCTGCCGGGAGCTCGACTATCTGTGCTCGACTATCTGCCCTGGTTTCCCCAGCTTTTGCCTGCCCTTGGCGGGAGCTCCTTCAGGGCGGAAGCTCCTCTGGCTTTGGACCCAAAGCCTGTCGTGGCGCGAACGATACCGCCCACCGCCAGGCGGGAGCCTTTAAGGACGAGAACTCCACCAGTATGCCTTAAGGTTAACCCAAGACTAGCCTGAGGCTAGCCCAATCCCTCAGTGAAGTCTCCGGGTCCCACCCAGCGAATATGGGATTGTACACCCATTGCATTACTTACCACTCTGTACCCACAATGACCATCTGCTAGTACATCAATCACATCTGTAACAAACTCAGAAACACACGGTGACATTTCCCTTTGAACAATACGTAACATTCTGCTCTCTTTTAATACCACCTTTTGTTTAGGATGTAATGTACTTTTGGCCTGCAATAGTTGCTCATCCAACAATACATACTCAAATAGGGAAGGATTGCGTTTTGTAGATTTTGCATCATCCTTAAACTTTTTGCAGCTACCCCGTGGCCGACCTTTCATTGCTTTTGGTAACTTAGGCTCCAATGTTTGAGTTGATGTCGGATTCATTATATCGCGTAATTTTTTTTTATCTCTTGCTTTTGTAAAGCACTTGTGTTCTTGTATCGCTTCAAAATACTCTTCATTTCAATATCTATTTCACTTTCATTCACAACTTCAACTTTTATGTTCTCATTAATGACATTGTTATCTAATGTCAATTGTTTCCAATGGTTGTGGATCATCCATAGTGAAAACGAGTTAGCATTCGACATATAGACCACTAAATCATGTGCACATGGTAGACCCAATGCATGTCGACATCTATGCGTGCAATTGCAAACATCTACACACCCATTCTTCGCTAAGAGATCTACAGATTATATGTCTGCAAACCTTATCTCTGCAGAATAAAAAGACTCATGGCTCCCATTCTTGAGACAGAAAGACTCCCCCCCCCCCCCCATGGCAAACAAATGCAAAGATTACCAACAAATGCAAAGACTCATGGCTTGATGAAGAATGTTCATCAATCTTCTCATTTCTCATCTCCTCACATAAAGCAACAAGCTCTCTCCCCCATGACCAACAAATGCAAAGATTGCGAACTTCCCGAAAATGCAAAAAAAAGGGAAGAAAACTAGATCGGGCGGAAATATACCTCGATGGTGAATCACCGGATGGAGGAGAGGGTTCACCATCGACATTCCGTCCAGAAACCGACGGTGGAGAAGCCATTCGCCGGTGAAAATGAGGCCCGAAGTGGCGGAGCAGCCGGGGATTAGGTTTCTCCCTTCATGCGAAAGAGGAACAACGCAGACCTCGGGAGAGAAATAGGCGGAGGCTGCACTTAGGTGATTTAGCATTTAAGCTAGTTTATTTAATTTAAGATTAGGATTTTTTTTTAAACGGTTTGCACCTATCGAAATTAAGTCTACACTTAACATCACTGTTTTTTTTTCCGAAGGGTGACGGGTGTGCTAACGATACACATTTTGGCTTCGTCATCGAAACTAGTTATATAATAGCCAGTAGCCCACTGAACATCCACCAGCAAAGTAGCCATGGCCGCCGCCGCCGCCGCCGCCGCCGCCGCAGAATCGGCGACTCCCTTGCCGCGCATGCGCCTGGGGTCGCAGGGACTGGAGGTCTCAGCCCAGGGCCTCGGCTGCATGGGCATGTCTTTCTTCTACGGCCAGCCGAAGCCGGAGCCCGACATGATCGCCCTCATTCACCACGCGATCGCCGCCGGCGTGACCCTCTTCGACACCTCCGACGCATACGGACCCCACACCAACGAGATCCTCCTCGGCAAGGTCTTCCGTCCCCTCCGCCCCCTTTCTTAATTAAACCTAGATTTATTAATTCCTCCCCCCGACTCGCGCGCACGCATGGTGTTCGACGCAGGGTCTGAGAGACGAGGGAGTTAGGAAGAAGGTGCAGATCGCCACCAAGTTCGGGATTAGGTTTGAGGATGGGGAGAGGTTGATCCAGGGGGATCCTGCTTATGCCAGAGCCTGCTGCGAGGCGAGCTTGAAGAGGCTTGCCGTTGACTTCATCGATCTCTACTACCTGCACCGGATTGATCCCACTGTTCCTATTGAGCTCACGGTATGTTTCTTCTTTCACCTTAGTACACAATTTATGAGCCGTTGACCCTGTTTTTTTTTTGAAATGAGGCACGTGCCTAAATTAATTTACATTCTAAAATTATATTTGTACCCAAAATAACAAAGGGATGCCCGTATCACAAAGCATCCCCACACACCAAGGGTTCGGGGAAGGGTGTCATCACAAGGGTGAAATGTAGGTAAATCTTACCCTATATTTTTTCAAGAGATTGTTTTGAGGGCACGAATCCGTGACCTCAAGGTCACACCAACACCTTAACCAGTGCGCTAAAACATGACCCAATTAATTTTGACACTAATGAACTAAATAAATCGATAATAACGTCACAATTACTTTTCACAATTAGAAACATTAGGGCTGATTGAACCATGAAATGGATTTGGGGAAGGGTCCATTTTGGAAGAATACATGAGTTTTGAAAAGAATGGTGCTTTGATGAGAAATATGAGACTATATTTCTATTTGTGGTGCTTTTGACACTAAACACCCTCCAATTAGGATTTTTTGCACATTGTATGATGCAGTGGTCCAGAGCCGTCCCGCTCGGGTTCTGCACCAGAGGAACACGTCTGGTCCCACCACCGGGCTACAGCCCAAGCACCCCACCCATGACCGCACCTATTTTCAGCGCGGCGGGATGTTGAGGCTGAGTCTCGAACCCAGCCCCCCTGATAAATCTCTTTTCTAACAGGGACTATCACCAACTGAGCTGCAGATAATTCAGCTGTAGTTTGCTGGCAATCGAGATTTCTTTAAGACTGACATTCTCTTTTGATATCCGATTTGACCGATGGACGAATACACAAGCATACGTTTCATGATAAAATCTAGACAGATGGATCTTATATGAATCGTATGATGAAGTACCAGAAGTTCGCAGTCCGACCTTTACCGGCAAGCTAATTCTATTCTTGACTCTAGATGGACTAGTCTGACGCAGTAAAGAGAACTAAAGAAGAGTATCCTCCGGGGGCTACCCTGCGGGGCTAAGTACCGCTGACCCTGCTTGGGCTGCAGCCCGGTGGTGGGACCGGACACGTTCCTCTGGTGCAGAACCCGAGCGGGACGGCTCTGGACCACTGCATCATTGTAACATAAATATTTAATTTTGATACTATGCACTACCAGAGATTTTAATATTGACATTTTATACCCCTCTAATTGAATATTTTGGATTCAAAATGCTAATATTAAAAAGCTTTTAGAGGATGGTACAAATTGTGAAAATTAAATATTTTTGATGCAATGTGCAATTTTTTTTTTAATTGGAGCATGTTTAGTGTGAAAAGTTTTTTTTGTGGTTAGCTAGATAAAAAATTATTTGTTTACAAGGTAAGGTTTTAGTATGTAGAAATTATTATTTGGTTTTTCTTCTTAGATGTCTTTACTAGTATTCCAAGAATAAATAAATATTTCAATTTTCAGTGAAAAAGTTTATTGATTTTTGATTTCCACGCTCTATTATATTGGCCATTTGAAATTTGAATTGAGGCCCATTTTCATTGGAATTGACCTCCAACTCCACCGAACTAACCCTTAGGAAATTCATGTGATAGGTCAATCAAATAGTACGTTTATATGAGCATAAATAGGATACCATCTACATGGATTAGAGTATAAATAGTGTCTTTGAAATTGAGGCTCTGTTTGGCGCGGCATTTTTTGCTTCAGTAAGTTTGGACAAAAACACCACCGTCATAGAATGTATGTTTGGTATGACAATGTTATGACTACCACAAAGAAAAAAACTAATTTTGAGCATAGCAATGAATGAAGTTCCTTAGGTGAGGTCAGACGTTCACAACGATGGTTCATTACCACAATTTTCACGAGCGCTGCCGCGTTGCCAAACTGAGTTTGAGGCTCCGTTTGGCACGGTGGCGGCGGTCATGAATATGGGAGTTAAATTGTCATTCGTATAAAGCCCACCTAAGGAACTTCATCCATTTTTATGTTCAAACGGATGATATTTGTTAGGTGATCCTTAACGAATGACGGTTCAACCCATGCGTTTGCGACCAACACCACGGTGCCACACGGAGCCTGAATGTCTTGGCCACCATAGTTATCATAGGCGATGACAAATGAATGTCTTGAGTAACTTGTTGAGATGTTGCTATGGAGACCACCACCGGAGGATGGTGGAACTCACACGCGCTTGAAGGGTCCTTACAAGGCGCACTGAACCTTGAGCACCACCGCTTGGTTAATACTATAAATTTATAATGTTGTATTAGATACTGCTTAAATTCTCCTTTTATTAATCTATTTTCGGTAACCTCTAAACATATGGGGAGGATAAACTTATGTAAGCACCTATGGAGGTCATAAAAGAAGTTTAAGGTTGCTTCCTATGGCTATCAAGAGAGTTGCTCTTGATGGGTTCTCTCATCTCCTGCAACCCTCTCCTCCGTGCTAAGTATGATTGAATCGACCACGATGGCACGACTGTTGTGTACCCGACCTCATACCAGTGTGGTAGGTTGTTGAAGTCGGGCCTCGAACCGCCGACCTCATACCAGTGTGGTAGGTTGTTGAGGTCCGACCTCCATAAGAGGCGCCTAGGAGTTTCTCTCATACCCAACCGCGCTGCATGCCCCATTCAACGAAAACCGTCATTTTTAAATCTGAAAATGACCATTTTGATTGTAAAGAAACAATTTTTATCATCAATATGACGAGTTTTAATCGCAAAATGCTTAGTTTGATTGAAGGATATCGTTTTTTTGAGCACATCATCTATATTTTACTTTCAAATCTTCAGATTAGGGAACTCAAGAAGCTGGTAGAGGAAGGAAAGATAAAATATATAGGATTGTCAGAGGCTTCTGCTTCAACAATAAGAAGGGCACATGCCGTCCACCCAATTACTGCAGTGCAGTTGGAGTGGTCTTTGTGGTCAAGGGATGGGGAAATTGATATTGTTCCTACTTGCAGGTTTCTTTATATTTGTTATATAATTTCCTCCACATTTTTTTGATTCCTGTCTTTGATAACATAACTCCCCCCATTTTTGTTTGAATTTTAAAGGGAACTTGGCATAGGTATTGTTGCATATAGCCCATTGGGGAGAGGCTTCTTCTCTTCAGGCACAAAATTTGTTGAGACCTTATCTGACAATGACTATCGCAAGGTAAAATATATTGATTTGCTATTATCAACCGTTTGAAACCATTAATTATCATGTAAAGGAGCTGTAACTTGTAGTCACATGCTGCAGACCCTGCCGAGGTTTCAGACGGAGAATTTGGCTAAGAACGAGGCTGTATTTGAGAGGGTGAGCGAAATTGCATCGAGAAAGGGGTGCACCGCTTCTCAACTCGCTCTAGCTTGGGTGCATCACCGGGGAAGCGATGTGTGCGCCATTCCTGGCACTACGAAGATCGAGAACTTCGACCAGAATGTGGGGGCGCTTGCCGTGAAGCTGACGACCGGGGAAATTGCTGAGCTCGAAACGTGCGCCGCGGTTGAAGGCGAGCGATACATAGTTGGGATGTCTACCTGGAGAAACTCTGACACCCCTCCTCTGTCTTCCTGGAAAGGAGAATAGCAGCCGTTAAAGTTTATTTCCTATCCTACTTGTTATCATGTTGAAATAAAGATGTTGTTGGTATTTTCTCAGTCCATGTGGGAATATTAATATTACATCAAATGTATTTTGACATATTTTAGTATGATTTTATGTTTCTCTCTCTTTGTATCTTTCACTATTATAAGGGAAAAGTTGGCTTTGGTGAAACATTCAAAAATATCAATTATGCTCTCATTTTTATGACTTGACATATATTATAATTTATTTCAAAGAAATTAAAATATAATGTTCATTCAAGTAATTATACTATCAAAAAATTAGAAGTAATGATGAAAATTCATTTAAATTTAAAAAGTTTTTTAGTAGAGCTCCTATACGTGCTATGGTAGGTTGTCATTAGGCATGTCAGCGGTCTATTCAAAGAAGGTTGTCATTAGGCATATCAGTGGTATTTTCGAGGTGATGATATTAAATCAATCAGCTTTATTAAAGTCAAAATTAATATTTTTAGGTCAAAACGTATATTGTTTTACAAAATAAAAAGTGTAATATTTATGTATATTTTTTACGGTCATTTTGAGTACTTATATGTATATGTTGCGGGCGAAAGTTGTCTTGATGGGCGGGCGAAGCCCGTCGTTGTCGGTCGGGTACTGTCGCGCATGGCCTTAGGGGCGAAGCCCCGTGTCGGGCATTCATATATATATATATATACATATATATATATACATATATACATATATATATATATATGTATATATACATATATATATATGTAGAGTAATTATACAGAGAGAACCAGCTCTCTGAACCTTATATAGAAAATCAGTAAATTGACTCCTAAATATTTGTTTTTTCAAAAAGTGATCAACATGAAAGTTGTAGATCTCATCGAAATCTACAACTTTCATGTTGATCACTTTTTGAGAAAATACCGTTTAGACTCCCGATTTAAGCCCCGAAAAAAGTCAACACGAACATATGTATATATATATATATATATGTATATATATATATATATACATGTATGTATATATATATATATATATATATATATATATATACATACATGTATAGATATATATATATACATATATATATATATATATATATATATATATATCTATACATACATACATATATATATATATATATATATATGTATATATGTATAGATATATATATATATATATACATACATATATATATATATATATATATGTATATATATATCTATACATACATACATATATATATATATATATGTATGTATGTATAGATATATATATATATATATATATATGTATGTATATATATATATATATGTATGTATATATATATATATATGTATGTATAGATACATATATATATATGTATGTATAGATACATATATATATATGTATGTATAGATACATATATATATATATATATATGTATATATGAAACCAGGGGCGGACCTAGCTTAAGGCACGGTCGGGCACGTGCCCGACCGTAAATCACGATATATTCTTGCAGGGCCGGGTCTTAGGGCATCACAAATTTCATTTCCCTCTTCGACGAGAGGAAGGCGTTGCACGCTGCCGCCGGCTGCTAGGGCATTTCCCTCTTCGACGACGACGACGCTGCACGCTGCATGCTGCACGCGACGACACCGACGGCTCGACCTCGACGACTCTTCGTCGTCTTCGTCTTCGACGTCTTCATTTTCCTCTTCGACGGCTCGACCTCCAGACGGCTCCAGTGCCCAGTCTCCGATTTCTTGCGGCGTGCAGGGCCAAGGGCCAGGGCGATAGCAGATATCCTTCCCGGTGACTGCTCCAGTGCTCCGACTCCGAGCCTCCGTCTGCATCGCTTGCTGAGTCTTTGCAACCAGTGATTGTTTTTCACACTTATTTTGGTGACTGGACTACTGGAGGTTGGAGCAATATTCTTCCCGGAGCACAATTGCCGATATTTTGGAACTCTGTCCACTGGAGCGATATCCTTCCCGTTCTCGGAGCACTATTGCACTGGAGCAATATTCTTTGAGTCTTTGCAAGTTGCAACCACTGGAGATAGCCGATCTCCTTCCCGAATCTCGGTCAATTCGGAGCTCCAATCGCGGAGAAAAACATATACCAAGGGTAACGATCTCTTCCTCTCTGTGTTTGTAATTATTTTTGTGCAATGAGAGTCCCCTCACGCCATTTCGGTTGAGGATGGGGACTCCGTCAGGGCGTGGGATTGCCACCCCGACGTATTTTGATGTGTGAGCTGCATGAAGAGTGCCTGTCCCACTATGCGGTGGAGAGCGGAGACTCCGCCACGGCGTGGGATTGCGACCCTGGTGTAATTTTCTGCTTTTACTTTGCTTTGGACGGCCACCCGCCTTCAATTGGATACGGTGTGTATTTCCCTCGGTTCATTGCGAACATCCTAGTCGATTGTGTTCGTCCCCGACATATTTTTATGCATTAGTGATCCGACATGCGAGTCTGGATTTAGGCATGCTGTGTGAAGCCTACCCATGGCGGTAATCCCGGATCGGTGATATTTGTGATGTGCATAACGATTAGCCCTAGTTGCGCTAATGAGAATGTCTCATTGATTTTATGCAGTGTGTTTAGTTAGTGCAATGGAGAATTTTTTTTCTAAAAAAGAAGCATGTCAAAGTTCGATAGATTCTCAGGAGATAGTTTTAACTAGCAAAAGAAGTCGCATAGAAGAGTTTAAAATAGCAGATTAACCTTCAGATCCAGGCTTAATACATCATATAAATTCCTATGAGGCAAATGTTCAAGAGTCAGTACGAAGATATTATCTGCAGAAAGGTCCTTGTTAACCTCAGTTAGAAATTTTTCCCCAAACAGAAATCGGAAAAAAAGCTCGGTGCTTTAATAGTAATTGGTTTAATGAGTTTAAAGACTGGTTAGAATATAGTAAGGAAAAAGATGCAGCATTTTGTCTTTACTGTTATATTTTCCCCAAAAGAGGTTGTGAGCCTAATTTTACTACTAGAGGATTCAGAAATTGAAAAGATAAAACAGTAGTGGAAAAATATGTCGGAACTATCACTACTCCACACAATGCTTCTAGAATACTTTGCGAGGCTTTGATAAATCAAAAACAGGGTATTCAGATTGCTTTTGCGAGACAAGAAGAACAACGAAGTATAGATTATCGTGCTCATTTATGTGTTTCGATTGATTGCTTTAGATTTCTTTTACGACAAGAATTGTCCTTTCACGGTCACGATGAGAGTAAAAAGTCTATCAATCGAGACAATTTTATGGAGCTTATGAATTTCCTTGTTTCACATAATGATGATATTGATGCAGTTGCGCTTCAAAATGCTCCTAGAAATTTTCAGCTTATATCGCCTAAGATTCAAAAAGAAATAGTTTCAGCAATTGCAATGGAGACAACAAAACAAATCATTCGTGAGATTGGAGAAGATTGTTTTACAGTTTTAGTTGATGAATCCCGTGATGTTTCTACGAAAGAGCAGTTTCTATTGTGTTACGCTATGTGAAATCCAGTGGCAAGATTATGGAGCGTCTTCTTGGTTTTGTTCATCTAGCTGACACTACTGCATTATCTTTAAAATCTGGCATTGAGTCGTTATTTATGCAATATGGACTTAAAATTTCAAAATTGTGTGGGCAAAGATATGATGACGCGGCAATATGAAAGACGAGTTCAGAGGGCTAAAAGCATTGATTTTGAATAAAAAACAATTGTGCTTTTTATGTTCATTGTTTTGCACATCAACTACAATTGGTGCTGGCAGTGATTGCAGAAGGAAATTTGGATATTGTCGAGCTTTTCACACTTATTAGCACTGTCTTGAATGTTGTTGGTGGTTCTTGTAAACAGCGTGATTCTATTCGAGTATTGGAGGTTGATTGGGTTGCTAGAGAGCTTGGTTGCGGGGAGTTGGAAAGTGGACAAGGGTTGAATCAACCTTTATAGCTAAAACGTGTCGGAGACACGAGATGTGGTTCACATTATTTGACAGTTTTAAATTTTTTGATAGTTTTAAATTTTATTTGTATGTTTTCATCAATTATTGATGTACTGGAGATTGTTGTAATTGATGGGGCAGATGGAAATCAAAGAGGTATGACGAGCGCAATGTTACAAGTTATCTTGAAATTTAAATTTGCATTTGTGATTCATTTGATGAAAAATATTTTGTCAAAAACTAACGAGTTATCACAAGCGTTGCAAAAAAAGAATCAAGATATTGTCAACGCAATGCATTTTGTAAAGTTGTCAAAATTACTACTATTAAAGATGAGAAATAATGAAGTTGAGTGGGAATCCTTTATTGTTGAAGTCTCTATATTTTGTTGTAAACATGACATAGAAGTTCCAATTATGAATGAGAAGTTCGTTCAACCAGGTAGATCAAGACGCAACACACGCGAAATTACAAATTTATATTTTTTTTTTCAGGATTGAAATATATAATGCAGTGCTTGATTGGATGTTAAATGAGCTAAATGATCATTTCAATGAAGTAAACACAGAATTGTTGTTATGTGTAGTTTGTCTTGACCCAAATGATCAATTTGCTGCTCATGATAAACAAAAACTAATTCATCTTGCTGAATTATATCCATATGATTTTACTCTAATAGAGTTGCAGTTACTTGAAGGACAACTTGACATATACATTTGTGACATGCGATCTGCATCAACGAATATATTTTCAGAAGTTAAGGGAATCAGTGGACTGCTTTAAAAAATAGTGGAATTAAAAAAAAACAAGATCATTACCAACTAGTTTTCAAATTGTTAAAGTTGGTTTGTCTCTTACCAATTGCAACAGCTAGTGTTGAAAGAACATTTTTTGTAATGAAGATAATAAAAAATCATTTGCGAAACAGAATGAGAGATGAATGGATGAATGATTGTTTGATGACTTACATTGAAAAAGACGTT
This sequence comes from Platanthera zijinensis, assembly GCA_039513925.1. Taxonomy (NCBI): domain Eukaryota; kingdom Viridiplantae; phylum Streptophyta; class Magnoliopsida; order Asparagales; family Orchidaceae; genus Platanthera; species Platanthera zijinensis. The sequence goes on along the minus strand of CM077079.1, from coordinate 13,380,323 downwards.
GCAGATACAATTATAACTGAAGAAATTATTTTACATTTTCAGAGCATGTGTTAACGTAAAGTTGTTTGTTGATCTGTAAGTTTTTTTAATGTTCTGTTATCTTCTTCTACTTTCAATAAAATATATGTTAAAATTTATTGTCCTCGGACGGTTTTCAAATCCTAGTTCCGCCACTGTAGGAAACTCCTCTCGAAGTTTGCGTAATTACAAGCTTGCACCTCTCTAAGTTTTGAAATTACAAAAACCTCTCCTCAACATTTACTTTTCATAACATTCATGCACAAAAGTACTCCCTTAAAATGTTATTTGTGCATGGTTGTTATGAAATATAAACATTGAGGGAGGTAGTTGTAATTTTGAAAATTAAAGGGGTGCAAGTTGTAATTAAACAAACTTCGAGGGAAGGTGCCAGTAAATAACCCTATATATATGTGTGTGTTCAGACGGTGTGAATTTCTCTCTATAGAATCTCTTCTATCTCAAAGATTTTCAATGTTTTGTTTACTTTCATGGTTAGACGGAGCGGGGGTTTTCCCTTAGGATCTATATTGTTAAATTCAAAATTACTTTAGAGGATCCCGTTACTGCTTCAACAATATTTCGTCATTCCCGCATTGATCTCTATATAGATGGTTTTATATTTTAATATTGTAGATCATTATCAAATGGAGAGTGAAGTCAATGAAATTGAGAGAGAATGCACCTATGGTCTTTTTAGGAGTACATTATAAATAATTATCAAAATAATAGGAAACAAATATTTATTTTTGGCAAAATAGTTAAACCAGTCTCTAACATTTAATGTGAATTTGAAATAGATCCCTAATATTTCAATTGATTGAAATTAATCACTAAAGTTTCTAACTTTTTTGAAATATGCCTCAATTAAAGCCCGTCTCCCAATTCCAAAAAAAAGTGGATGGAAAGTTAATTGAGACTTGATGGGGGTCCCTTTAGAGCGCTAAACGCACCCCACGTGTGGGGTGCAAGTATCCGAGAACCCCCTCCCCCACTAATAGGTAATCGCCCAATATTGTGGGGCTCAGCCCCAAATCGGTCGACCTCTCCGCCACCCAACACTTCCGACCACCCGGAAGGGTTGGCCTCCCGGCCGCGTGGAAGGGTTGGCCTCCCGGACACCAGGATCAAGCATCATCACAGCCGCCCGACATGCATCAGAGGGGCTTCTTGGCAGACCGGATCTGGTGGGCCTCCTGGCCTCCCGGATCGGGCGGCCCTCCACTGGCGGGCGGAGGAATACCTCCTCGCCCCCAGGTTGGGCGGCCTCTTGACCATCCGCCCTGGTTGGGCGGCCTCTTGGCTGGCCGACCCACCGCCGGTGCGCGGAGGGATGCCCCTTTAGCCGACTTCGGCCGGAGGGACTGGAATCCGGCCACCACCTCTCTCGGTCTAGGACGGCAGCCAAGCCACCCCTTCTCTCGCCGGTCGGGCGTCCGGACCATCCATTGGGTCCAAACTGCCGGCCAGGAGCAAAGCAGTCATATTCATTAAAATCGTAATTTGTGTGCTCCAATCCAGGCATTCCTATTCGTTCGTCTAGTAGATACCGGGTAAAATGATCGGGTCACCCCTCATAAAATTTATAAATATGACCTCAGACCTAGTTTATTTGCATCTTCCGGTCCATAGATTTTCTCATACGAACTTCTCACTCCTCCATTTTCTCATACGAACATGAGGTGCTGTACAACCCCGTATTCGCGACGGGAGGACCCCAAGCAAGGCATAAGGCATGCTAGTAAGTTTTGAGCTTAGAGCTCCTTTGGGGGGCGGGTGCGGCAAGTAGGCAGACACCCGTCCAGCGCGGCTAGGCGAGGGCAGGTGAGGCGAGACCGGCCCGAGGCCGGGTTCTCGCCCCTGCCTCGCGGCTTGGCGAGGGCAGGCGAGGTGAGACCGGCCCGAGGCCGGGTTCTCGCCCCTGCCTCGCGGCTTGGCGAGGGAAGGTGAGGCGAGACCGGCCCGAGGCCGGGTTCTCGCCCCTGCCTCGCGGCTTGGCGAGGGCAGGTGAGGCGAGACCGGCCCGAGGCCGGGTTCTCGCCCTGCCTCGCGGCTGGGCGAGAGCAGGCGGGGCGAGACCGGCCCGGGGCCGGGCTCTCGCCCCTGCCTCGCGGCTTGGCGAGAGCAGGCGGGGCGAGACCGGCCCGGGGCCGGGCTCTCGCCCCTGCCTCGCGGCTAGGCGAGGGCAGGCGGGGCGAGACCGGCCCGGGGCCGGGTTCTCGCCCCTGCCTCGCGGCTTGGCGAGAGCAGGCGGGGCGAGACCGGCCCGGGGCCGGGCTCTCGCCCCTGCCTCGCGGCTAGGCGAGGGCAGGCGGGGCGAGACCGGCCCGGGGCCGGGTTCTCGCCCCTGCCTCGCGGCTAGGCGAGGGCAGGCGGGGCGAGACCGGCCCGGGGCCAGGTTCTCGCCCCTGCCTCGCGGTCAGGCCGGGCGAGACCGACCAGGGGGGGGGTGGCCGGAGGGCGTGATCTCTCATGCTTTTACCGCTTTACCCCCGAGGTGGATTTTCTCTTTTTGCCCCCCGGTGTGGAGGTTTTCTATTGGCTGGAGGCATTTTTGTCCTAAGGGCATTTTGGTCATTTTACCCCCAAGACTTGGAAAAACTATAAATAGACCCTTGAGGGTGCCTTGAAAGGGGAACTTGTCATTCTTTCCTTAGCCACAAATCTCTTTGGCTTTCTTCCTCCAAGGCACCAAGCTCAAGCATTGGCTAGGGAGGGGGAGACCTCAAAGGTCTTCCGGGTGTGAGGTGGGACCTCCACGCTAGAGCCGAGGGTCAGTTCATAGCTTCCTAAGTCTTCGGTCCGTGATGTTCTTCTGAGTGTAGTAGGTGTGAGGTCACCCCTCTCCCCAAGGGTCGAACTCCACGGAAGTCGATTTTGGCTTCGGTCATTTTTGGCTTCAACAGTTTTGGTGCGGTGAGCGTGGAGAGTGACCAGCACAGAAAATCTCGGGAGAGTGTCATGGCTGGAGATCAGGGAGGTAGTGATGACCTCGGTGGTCTCCCCAACCCAGGACCCTTTGTAGGAAGGGAGGAGTTCATGGCTTCCATCGAAGGCATCATGGGGATGCTTAGAAGCATTGCCCCTCGGGCTGACAGCTCAACCCCCACCCCCCAGGGACTAGCTCCCAGGGGTCTCGGCGAGCTAACCCAGAGTGGTCTCGGCGAGCTGGCTCCTAGGGGGCAAGGCGAGATCACCCCAGCAGGGGGAGAAGCAAGTGTGCCGGATAGGAGACCTGGGAAGGAGAGGATGGTAGAGGGGGTTGAGCGAGACCTCCCAGGCCGAGAGCTGTTCCCCAGCCCGGCGAGAGCTAGCCCCCCAGGCGAGCAGGTCGCGCGAGTGGAGGTGGCGAGAGCTCCCCTTAGGGGGTCACCCTTCAGTGAGTTGATCATCTCAGCTCCCGTCCCCGAGGGGTTCAGAGAGCCAGACATGGTTTACTATACCGGGAAGGATGACCCCGTCCAGCATCTGCAGTGGTTCGAGGATGCCGTCTCCATCAGGCCAATGACGGACGCCTTCAAGTGCCGTCTATTTGCGATCACCCTGAAAGAGAAGGCGAGGGACTGGTTCCATCAACTCCCTCCAAGGTCCATCTTCGGGTTCGAAGACTTGAGCCGGAGCTTTCAGCTTCGCTTCTCCACCTCCAAGAAGAGGAAGAAGGGTCCGGAGTCCCTCTTCCTGTTAAAGCAAAGGGCCGAGGAGTCGCTGACCCACTACGTTGACAGGTTCCAGGAGGAGGTCCTTGACATCCAAGAGGTGCCAGGGTATGCCCTCCAGATGGCGTTCACGGTAGGATTGCGCGAAGGGTTCTTCAAGATGAGCTTGACTCGGAAGGCCCCCCTTTCCTTCGAGGAGCTGATGGAAAGGGCGGCAGAGGAGATAGCCATGGAGGCAGCCAACCCGGCCTTTGTAAAGAAGTTGGCAAAGTTGACAGAGGTGGAGTCGAAGGAGCAGGGTGGCTCAAGGTATCATGAAGGGAGAAGGAGAGAGGATCATAGAGCTCAAGGGTTCCAGAGACAGGAGGGTCCGGAGCCAGGCTGGAGGCAGCAGGGAGGACCTGCCCATGGTCCAGGAAGGGCTCTCATCCAGGATGGAGGGAACCATCATGGGGGCCAAGGGAGGTTCAACTTCCAGAGGCAAGCCCCAAGACAGCTTCTGCCCCCACCCCAGCAAGCAATGGTGATTGGCCGAAGGGATAGGAGGAATCGCAAGGGGAGAGGGGGAGGCAGGGTAGGGTTGCCGTACTGTGACTTCCACCAGTTGGAAGGTCACGCCACGGCTACCTGCCCTGAGTTCCTAGAAGTGAGAGGGGCGAGAGCTCCAGCCCAGCAGCAGCCGGAGCGGATTGAAGTTCTACCCCAAGGAGGGGGTGAAGATGTGTGCGAGGACCGGGTCGATGTAGGACCCCGAGGTGGTATAGCTGTGATCCACGGGGGGGTGGGGATCGAAGCCGCTCGGAAGGCAAGTCTCCATGTGATGTATCGGCGGAGCGTTGCCTCGACATCCCAGACCCCTCCCCCGGAGGAAAGGGTCACCTTCTCATCAAAGGACATGCCAGAGCATGAGGATCCCTTCTGCGATGCCCTGGTCATCCAAGCAGCCGTCGAAGGCTTCACCGTCTCCCGGATTTTGATTGATAACGGAAGCTCGGTCAACGTCATTTTCAAGAAGGCGTTCGAGGGGATGAAGGTGGAGCCAAGGAGGATAGTGGCATCGGATGGACCTCTGTTCGGATTCTCAGGGGAGAGAAAGGAGGTGGAAGGTGGAGTCGGACTCCAGGTGAAGTTGGGAGGGACCTCAAGGAACTGCAGGTTCGTCATTGTTGACGCTCCAAGCAGCTACAATGCCATCTTCGGAAGGCCCCTCATCAGCGCCTTCCGGTGCGTGCCCTCATCCTTCCACCAATGTCTCAAGTTCAACTCAGATGGGATCCAGGTCAGGATCAAGGGAGACTCCAGGATGGCGAGGCAGTGCTACGTCACGGCAGTCAACACCATCTCTTGGTTGGCTAAGGCAGAGGAGATGGAGAAGATCATGGAGAGCCTGAGCAGGGTTGAGGTGGCCAGTGGGATGGAACCTGATGGCAACCACTAGGCCCAGGCCCCCTGAAGAAGCCTCGCCTCGGCGGAGTCATGTATCTTTTTTATGTTTATGTTATTGTAAGGAGTCTAGCCCCCGACCAGTAGAGTCGAGGGGGTCATGTAACCCATCTTCTTTCCCCCGTTAGAGGATGTTGGAATTAAAAAAGCTTAGGTGACATGCCCAGCTCCCAACCCCCGAGAGGATCTCCTCATACCAGGCTCATACTAGCTGGCAGGGTCGAGAGTGTTTCGGGGGGTGGCTCATTTTTCCTTAGCTCCGAGATGATTCCGCTGCCAGGCTCTCGCTAGCTGGTGGGTTCAGGTTGATCTCTCGTGGGAGCCCCAAGTCCTTTTGCTCCGAGATGATTCCGCTGCCAGGCTCTCACTAGCTGGTGGGTTCAGGTTGATCTCTCGTGGGAGCCAAGTCCTTTTGCTCCGAGATGATTCCGCTGCCAGGCTCTCACTAGCTGGTGGGTTCAGGTTGATCTCTCGTGGGAGCTGAGTCCTTTTGCTCCGAGATGATTCCGCTGCCAGGCTCTCACTAGCTGGTGGGTTCAGGTTGATCTCTCGTGGGAGCTAAGTCCTTTTGCTCCGAGATGATTCCGCTGCCAGGCTCTCACTAGCTGGTGGGTTCAGGTTGATCTCTCGTGGGAGCCAAGTCCTTTTGCTCCGAGATGATTCCGCTGCCAGGCTCTCACTAGCTGGTGGGTTCAGGTTGATCTCTCGTGGGAGCCAAGCCCCTTAGCTCCGAGATGATTCCGCTGCCAGGCTCTCACTAGCTGGTGGGTTCAGGTTGATCTCTCGTGGGAGCCAAGCCCCTTAGCTCCGAGATGATTCCGTTGCCAGGCTCTCACTAGTTGGTGGGTTCAGGTTGATCTCTCGTGGGAGCTAAGTCCTTTTGCTCCGAGATGATTCCGCTGTCAGGCTCTCACTAGCTGGTGGGTTCAGGTTGATCTCTCGTGGAGGTTCTCTTTACCCTGAGGGGGTCTCGCCACCTAGGCTCTCATAGCTGGCATGGCAGGTTGACTCCCCCAGGAGGTTAGATCTCTTTTTGCCCTGAGGGGGTCTCGCCACCCAGGCTCTCATAGCTGGCATGGCAGGTTGACTCCCCCAGGAGGTTAGATCCTTTTACCCTGAGGGGGTCTCGCCACCCAGGCTCTCATAGCTGGCACGGCAGGTTGACTCCCCCAGGGGGTTAGATCCTTTTGCCCTGAGGGGGTCTCGCCACCCAGGCTCTCATAGCTGGCATGGCAGGTTGACTCCCCTAGGGGGTTAGATCCTTTTGCCCTGAGGGGGCCTCGCCACCCAGGCTCTCATAGCTGGCATGGCAGGTTGACTCCCCCAGGAGGTTAGATCCTTTTGCCCTGAGGGGGTCTCGCCACCCAGGCTCTCATAGCTGGCATGGCAGGTTGACTCCCCCAGGAGGTTAGATCCTTTTGCCCTGAGGGGGTCTCGCCACCCAGGCTCTCATAGCTGGCATGGCAGGTTGACCCCCCTAGGAGGTTAAGTCCTTTTGCCCTGAGGGGGTCTCGCCGCTCAGGCTCTCATAGCTGGCATGGCAGGTTGACCCCCCTAGGAGGTTAGATCCTTTTGCCCTGAGGGGGTCTCGCCACCCAGGCTCTCATAGCTGGCATGGCAGGTTGACTCCCCCAGGGGGTTAGATCCTTTTGCCCTGAGGGGGTCTCGCCACCCAGGCTCTCATAGCTGGCATGGCAGGTTGACTCCCCCAGGAGGTTAGATCCTTTTGCCCTGAGGGGGTCTCGCCACCCAGGCTCTCATAGCTGGCATGGCAGGTTGACCCCCCCAGGAGGTTAAGTCCTTTTGCCCTGAGGGGGTCTCGCCGCTCAGGCTCTCATAAGTCATAGCTGGCATGGCAGGTTGACCCCCCTAGGAGGTTAGATCCTTTTGCCCTGAGGGGGTCTCGCCACCCAGGCTCTCATAGCTGGCATGGCAGGTTGACTCCCCCAGGGGGTTAGATCCTTTTGCCCTGAGGGGGTCTCGCCACCCAGGCTCTCATAGCTGGCATGGCAGGTTGACTCCCCCAGGAGGTTAGATCCTTTTCCCCTGAGGGGGTCTCGCCACCCAGGCTCTCATAGCTGGCATGGCAGGTTGACCCCCCCAGGAGGTTAAGTCCTTTTGCCCTGAGGGGGTCTCGCCACCCAGGCTCTCAAAGCTGGCATGGCAGGTTGACCCCCCAGGAGGTTAGATCCTTCTACCCTGAGGGGGTCTCGCCACCCAGGCTCTCACAGCTGGCATGGCAGGTTGACCCCCCAGGAGGTTAGATCCTTTTACCCCAGAGGGGGTCTCGCCACCCAGGCTCTCACAGCTGGCATGGCAGGTTGACCCCCCCCCAGGAGGTTAGATCCACCCGCGAGAGCAGGCTTCACTCAGCGAATACGTTGGGTTGGATGTTTCTTTCCGAGCTTGTGCCAACCTCGAAAAGAGCGGGGATTGTGTACAACCCCGTATTCGCGACGGGAGGACCCCAAGCAAGGCATAAGGCATGCTAGTAAGTTTTGAGCTTAGAGCTCCTTTGGGGGGCGGGTGCGGCAAGTAGGCAGACACCCGTCCAGCGCGGCTAGGCGAGGGCAGGTGAGGCGAGACCGGCCCGAGGCCGGGTTCTCGCCCCTGCCTCGCGGCTTGGCGAGGGCAGGCGAGGCGAGACCGGCCCGAGGCCGGGTTCTCGCCCCTGCCTCGCGGCTTGGCGAGGGAAGGTGAGGCGAGACCGGCCCGAGGCCGGGTTCTCGCCCCTACCTCGCGGCTTGGCGAGGGCAGGTGAGGCGAGACCGGCCCGAGGCCGGGTTCTCGCCCCTGCCTCGCGGCTGGGCGAGAGCAGGCGGGGCGAGACCGGCCCGGGGCCGGGCTCTCGCCCCTGCCTCGCGGCTTGGCGAGAGCAGGCGGGGCGAGACCGGCCCGGGGCCGGGCTCTCGCCCCTGCCTCGCGGCTAGGCGAGGGCAGGCGGGGCGAGACCGGCCCGGGGCCGGGTTCTCGCCCCTGCCTCGCGGCTTGGCGAGAGCAGGCGGGGCGAGACCGGCCCGGGGCCGGGCTCTCGCCCCTGCCTCGCGGCTAGGCGAGGGCAGGCGGGGCGAGACCGGCCCGGGGCCGGGTTCTTGCCCCTGCCTCGCGGCTAGGCGAGGGCAGGCGGGGCGAGACCGGCCCGGGGCCAGGTTCTCGCCCCTGCCTCGCGGTCAGGCCGGGCGAGACCGACCAGGGGGGGGTGGCCGGAGGGCGTGATCTCTCATGCTTTTACCGCTTTACCCCCGAGGTGGATTTTCTCTTTTTGCCCCCCGGTGTGGAGGTTTTCTATTGGCTGGAGGCATTTTTGTCCTAAGGGCATTTTGGTCATTTTACCCCCAAGACTTGGAAAAACTATAAATAGACCCTTGAGGGTGCCTTGAAAGGGGAACTTGTCATTCTTTCCTTAGCCACAAATCTCTTTGGCTTTCTTCCTCCAAGGCACCTAGCTCAAGCATTGGCTAGGGAGGGGGAGACCTCAAAGGTCTTCCGGGTGTGAGGTGGGACCTCCACGCTAGAGCCGAGGGTCAGTTCATAGCTTCCTAAGTCTTCGGTCCGTGATGTTCTTCTGAGTGTAGTAGGTGTGAGGTCACCCCTCTCCCCAAGGGTCGAACTCCACGAAAGTCGATTTTGGCTTCGGTCATTTTTGGCTTCAACAGGTGCCACATCTAGATATCCAACTAGTACAACAAAAATTATCCTAAGATCATAATGATGAAAAATAGGGCTGGGAAAAAAATTATAAACTTTTAGTGAGAGATAATAATTAATTCATATTTTTCAATAATTGATCCAATGTGTCACATTTCAAAGGAAGTAATTAAAATACTTGACAAATAAATCCAATAAAATTTTCAAAGATTACAAAACCTAAATAAAACATCATTTATTTCAAAGATTCCAGATATTCATAACCTTTTAAATTATTATGTCCACAAATAATTTAAAATTACAAAAATGAGCATAATGGTAATTATTACAGTAGCACTAAATTTCTGTCATTCAAAAATTCTAAATAAATTTTCAGGGGTGAATTATGAAACAATATAACTATTAACTGAATTTTATAATTTTAACAATTATATATGTCACATTTATTTCAACAATACAAATGTGTGATATAATGTATTTAAATTATTTTCTAAGCAATATTAACTTCAAAAGTCCTAGAATTTCTAGAGGTCGTGTATTATCACTAAATAAGTGCATGTACATAACTTCACTGGATTTGATCAAGCTAGTCTTGCTAAATTCACAAGATACACTTTTTGTCTAAATGCACACCACACACCTTAAGCTATAACCACATGCATTGAAATATACCCACATTCAGAGCTCCAAATGACCTAAGTTTTTGGTCAGTGGTTTATTATATCTTAAACAACATCCCACTAAAAATTTGGGTCAATATAAGTTGTCAATCACTTATATCCCAATAATTTGATAAATTAAATAGTGAACAAAACTATAAAAAAATGTGTCATAACAATTCTAATTTTTAGGCACATGTGTGTCTAGGTTACATGCATAATACAAATTTTAGTCTCATGCAGTCTATCTTGATAAAATTATTTACATTTAAATTTTTGTCCTTCCTAAGGACCAGTCATAGTAAAACTATCCTACAAGGAGTTGTAGGGCTCCAAATAATTTTATTTCAATTCCTATAGAAAATAGACATTCAAAACTACAAAGATTGTCTCAAGCAACTTTTCCTGATTTCGCTTCTAAGGGTCTTAATTTTCTATTTAAAAATGTCTAGGTTACATGCATGATACAAATTTCAGTCTCAAGCAATCTATCATGTGAAAATTATTTACATTTAAATTTCTTTCCTTCCCAAAGACCAGTCATAGTAAAACTATTCTACAAGGAGTTGTAGGGCTCCAAATAATTTTATTTCAATTCCTATATAAAATAGACATTCAAAACTACAAAGATTGTCTCAAGCAACTTTTCCTGATTTCGCTTCTAAGGATCTTAATTTTCTGTTTGAAAATGTGTATGTAAGTGTGACAGAATACACATGAAATAAATATATACTATAGCATAAAATCTTATATAACACGAATCTTGAAGCAATCTAATGAATCCTAGTCATCTTCAACCTCTAGCCAACGACAAGGATGAGCCCGACCTAGAGCATATTGATGCTCCATTTCCCGGCAATCCAGCCACCTCCCCGGCCGACCACCACCATTTTCTCTAGAAATTCTCCATTTTATCTCATTAGATCGGGCTCAATTAAACCCGATATCTCTCTTAATGGATCTAAGATGCTAGCAGAAGGGGAGAGAAGGAGAAACAAACTGTAATCGGCTTGGAAGCGACATCAGCAGCGAGTGACCATGGTGTTGAAACCAGAAAACCGGTCCCTTGTGGAGTTCGACCCTTGGGGAAGGGGTGGCCGCGCACCTACTTCACTCCTGCAAGAAAACGACAAAGGAAAGAAGAGACAAGGACTAGACCAAGGGCCCGGCGTGGAGGTCCCACCACACACCCGGAAGATCTCAGAGCGCTTCCCCTCCTTAGCCAAATGCCGGGCTAAGGTACCTCAGAAAGCGCTAGTAGGCCAGAGAATTAGTAAGCGTGCCTTCTGAGGTACCCCTTGGGTCCTATTTATAGGAAAAGATGGCCTGCCAATATACAACCTTCACTGTTTTCGAGGACTACAGGCAAACCAAAAGGGGCCACACAGTAAAAGTGTGTCATGGCCAAGATGCGAGCTGGACCTGAGGGGGCACTCGCTCGGCAAGGGGCCCGACTCGCCTCGCCCTGGGCGGACTGTGCTCGGCTAGCGCTGGGCTCGGCTGGACTATTGCCGAGCTCGGGCTCGGCACGACGATCGCCGAGCTCGGACTCGGCACGGAGATCGTCGAGCTTGGCTCGACCATCGTCGAGCCCTGTTTCCGCACCCGAGCTCGGTCTCGGCATGCCGGACTTCGTTCGGCCATCGCCGAGCTTAGCTCGACTATTGCCGAGCTCGGGCTCGGCAAGCTGGGTCCAAGGTGATCTGAGCCGGCCGGTTCAATCCCTGTCGACCACTCGCGGGATACGGGGTTGTACATAATCCCCGCTCTTTGCGAGGTTGGGACAAGCTCGGAAAGAAACATCCAACCCCATGGGATCCGGCGAGTGCGACAGGGGCAAAAAGGAATCTTCTGGTAGGCCCCACAGATAGCTATATATATGTACCCCTGCGCATCTGGCTGACCTTTGCCCTTCCCCAAATTCTGACAAGATGCCGCTCCCCAAGGAAGTCTTAGAGCGACTCGCACGCTCCCGCGGGGAGATCGCTGCCCAGGCCGCGGGGCTAACCAACCTTGAAGCCCCTGCTCGCCGTTTTGCCGATCTCAGCTCGGCCAAGCGGGCGAAGCCCCTTCCCCCGGGGGCCGAACCCATCCTGGCCGACTTTACTGCCGCCTTGGGGAACGGGGCCGGTTCCTCCAACCAGCCAATTCTTGGCTCCTCCACTAAAAATCTCGTGGAATTGTCTTCTGACCGGGAGAACAGCGGCGAAGCGTCCACCCCCCGGACCAAGAGTGCTCCTGTCAACTCGCCACGGCAGGATCCTGAGGTTAAGGAGCCGGGCTCGCGAGAACCGGCGTCGCCGAGTCGCCTCCCTTCCCGGCAACCCTCCCCTGGATCCCTGGTCGTGGGGAGGGGCGCCGGGATTATCCCCGTTCCCGGCTACCAACTCGCTCCTCAAGAACTGCCGGGGCGTGGCAAGGACCTGCGCCACTTCTCTCCTCGCGCCCACCCGGAGGAGCCAGGCTCGCGCGGTAAGTTTCCGGCATTGCTCTTCTGTTCCGCGGATTTTTGCTTTCCTGACCGTCTTTCAATTCTTCACCCAGAATTTCCCGGGCGGACGGAGGACGGCGAGTCCGTGGATCGACCTCCTTACTCGCCCCTCCCTTCTCCAAGCGCCCTGGACGCCTTCCTGGACTCCGAGGTGGGCAGCCCTGAACGCGCAAGACGGGAGCGGAAGGTTCTCAAGAAGCTGGTGCGCGAGCTCCACGACCTGCGGAAGGACAACAACAGGCTGCAGTGGGAGTGCTCGCGTCTCGCGGACGGTGCTGGAGTCAGCCTGGCGTTCGAGGAGGCGTCTTCCCTGGTGCTGATGGACGAAATCGACGAGAACCTGCGGGTGATAAACAGGAACATGGGGCGGCTTCGCGAACTTCACGCGCGGCGGCCTGCGACGGCGGGCCAGCGAGACCGGGGAGAATGAGACGGCTCTTCTGTCAGTCGGCCGGTACTCGCCCCCGCCCTCGCATGGTCCTCGCGCCCCTATTTGTATTTTTCCTTTTATTTACTCTGAATGGTCTGCATGTAATAATCTTGGAACAATTTTTTAACTACTTTGTATATGTAGGCGCCTTTTCAATATTTTGGCGGGTCTTTTCGAATTCCCCCTTCGGGGGCCTGGTTGGCTCGCAGAGCTTGCGAGGAGAGGATGGCGAGGTGGCGCGGCGAGATCGGACCGATCGGCCGACTCGCCCTCTCTCTCGCCCTTCTTTACCTTCTTCTATAAATAGACCTTCTCACCTACCCCCGAGGCACGCCTTTATTGCTTTCGAATCCTTGCCTCGCTTCTGTCTTCCCGAGCTCGTGCTTTTCTTTTCCCCTGCGACCATGGTCAAGACCAACCCTGATGCGGACGGTCGGTCTAAGTGCGCCCAGCACTTCGTGGACCATTGCTTTTTCGAGGGGCACATCACAGAGGAGGAGCTCGTCGAGTTCACGGCGGCGTTCGTTCCCCCCGGCTTCCAGGCTCGCCGGCCCGCCGAGCATGAAGTCATCAACTCCTTCCCGGAGGGCGAGCTCGCCTTTCCCATCTCGCACTTCGAGGTGGGACTGCGCCTCCCCCTCTGGCCAGAAATCCGCCAGATCCTGAAGTATTACGGCGCGGTGCCCGCGCAGTTGAACTCCAACGCCATTGCTATGATGGTGGCGTTCGCCTGCTTCCTCCGCCGGGAACGAATTGAGTTCAACCTCGCGGTGTTCCGCAAGTTGTTCTCTTACAAGGCTACCCCCGACGGGGTCGCCTACTTCGGCGGGTCCTTCATCAAGGTTCGCGAGCTGGCAAACAAGAATCACAACTGGATGACCCGGCTCGTCTTCATCAAAGGCGAGCTCGGCAACATCCCTTTTCGCCCCCTGCAGAAGAGCGAGGACATATACCGTCCTCCCTCCCTGTCCGGTAGCGACGCCGACCTCCACAAGTTCTTTCTCCACAAGGACTTCGAGGTCGCCTTCCTCCGCCGCGGCCTCGACTTGCTTCAGCCCGTTCTCCCCGGCGAAGGTATATCTCGCTCAGCCCTCTCGCGAACTTTATCAAGGTGGATCTCATATGATTTTTCCCTCTTTTTTTTTTTGACTAAGTCTTTCTCTGCAGGGGAACGGGTTCTCCCGGAGCATCCGCCGTTCGCCGACCCGGGGATATTCTCGGACCCTCTGGAGCTGGCCCGGGCGGCGGCGCTGGCTTGTCGCGAGGAGCATCCGCGAGTCCAACCCTCCGGCAAGAAGCGCTCGGAGTCCGGGGGGTCGAGCTCGCGCCCCGATTCTTCGCTCCCCAAGAAGAAGAGGGCGAAGGTGGTCTCGCGCGGACGGCTGCACCTTCCCTCGTCTCCCGCCAAGTTCATGAGCTCGCCGGAGGCTCTGTCCGACGAGCCGCCCTTGAGCCCGCTGAAAGAAGCCTCCTCTCCCCGAAAGGGGAAGAAGAAGAGCGGGCCGTCCTCCGATTCTACCGGGGAGGACACCGTCCGCGAGCCCAGTCTGCCGAAGGATCACCCCAACTTCGGCAAGGGGTGCAAGAGCAAAGATGCGGCTGGCGAGCCCATCTTGAAGTGGGACGAGGGGGCTCACCGAGTTTCCGTCTCCACTCGCGCCCCCTCCTGGGGAGCTCGCCGGCCGCCCACCGCCCATGCCTTCACTTTCGGCTTCAGCCTCTACAGCCGCGACAGCGCCGAGTCGTACAAGAAGCTGACCCCTAGTCAGCTCGGCTACGAGGGGATGCAGGCCCACCTACGGGCCTTCGAGCTCCATCACATGATGGTCCGCCGCGGCTTCCAGCTCAGCAACGCCCTGCTGACTGCCGAGCAGGAGCGCGACCTGGCGAAGGAGAGCGCGGTCGACGCGGAAAGGCGGTTCGGCCTCGCGGACGCTCTACTCGCGAAGTCTGTCGGCGGCCTGGTAATCGCTGGATACCTCTATTTACCTTGCTTAAGATTATTCCTGCGCGTGTTCTGAACTTCTGGTCTTACAGGACGCCGAAGCCGCTAACGCGATGCGAGACGAGATGGCTCAGTTGCGGGCTCAGCTCGCTGAGCGGGAAGCCCAGCTCGCCGATCAGAAGACATATTCCCAGGAGCAGGAGGCTGTTGCCGCCCGGCTGGGGGCGGAGGTGGAGGAATTGAAAGAGAAGAATAAGGGGCTCCTGGGAGAGGTCCTTCGCCAAGCCGACGCTCTCCTTCCCCCGGACGCCAGCGAGCCGGCCTTCCCCTTCAAGAGGCCCCGGGTGTTTGGCGAGGCTGACGTCGCGGAGCGGCTGCGAGTCAACTCCGTCGAGGCTGCCGAGTGTCTTCTACAGGCCATGAGGGGGACGGGGATCTTGGCGGAAGGCTGCGAGGAGGTCACCGTCCGGGAGCTCCTGCCAACCCTGTTCCCGCCCAGCCCGCTCAGCGAGAAGGAAGATAGCTTTGACTCGCTTTTTGCTGGGGTGAGGGAGAAGGACGCTCGGCTCGGCGACGAGGAGGATCGCCACTCGAGGGGGGAGGGCGAGAGTTAAATTTTGTTTTCTTTTCTCTGTTCTTTTTTGTACCCTGCCGAGACGGGTCTCGTAAACCTGTAATGATAAATCAAAGATATTTTTGCACAATTTTGCTATCTTCTTTTTGAGCTTACTGGCGATGTTATACCCGCGCGCTAGGTAGAGCGACCTCGCCTGTAGAATGTTTTGAGTTAGGACCAACCCCCGCGGTGCTCGCGGCGAATCCCTAGGACACGTGCTCGCGCCATATCCTACTCGCGCCTCACCTTCCCCTGCCATGTCTCGCCTTAGTTTTTCGATAATTCAGGCAAGTGAAAATACGCTTGGGTCAAGATGTTGCCGGCATCCATCTTAGACATCAGGGCGTGTCTTTCGCCGAGTTAGCTGGAGCGAGGCCGGGCTCGCTGGAGAGAGCCGCTCCCCTTCCCCTGGGTCTGGGACGGGATCAGGGCTTCCTTAGTAGCGAGCTGGAGAGAGAGAGGAGGGGGGGGGGTAGGATATTCCGAGCTCGCCGTCTTAATCTGGCGAGCTCGCCCCCTGGTATTTTCCTCGGGCCAACTCCCAGTCTCAACTTCAGGGTCGTAGCGATGTCCATCGAGACTCGACCGTGCCAGCTAGGTGGGAGCCTGGCAGGGGAGTGACGAGACCTAACCCCAGAGCGAGAAGACTTAGAAACTTTTGCCTCTCCCGGGTGCTACCACCGGGCCAGTCAGCTAGGTGAGAGCCTGAGGGCGGGTGTTGAACATCCTCCGGGCTCAGCCCCAGGGTCATAACGATGTCCATCGAGACTCGGCCGTACCAGCTAGGTGGGAGCCTGGCAGGGGAGTGACGAGACCTACCCCTAGAGCGAGAAGACTTAGAAACTTTTGCCTCTCCCGGGTGCTACCACCGGGCCAGTCAGCTAGGTGAGAGCCTGAGGGCGGGTGTTGAACATCCTCCGGGCTCAGCCCCAGGGTCATAACGATGTCCATCGAGACTCGGCCGTACCAGCTAGGTGGGAGCCTGGTAGGGGAGTGACGAGACCTAACCCCAGAGCGAGAAGACTTAGAAACTTTTGCCTCTCCCGGGTGCTACCACCGGGCCAGTCAGCTAGGTGAGAGCCTGAGGGCGGGTGTTGAACATCCTCCGGGCTCAGCCCCAGGGTCATAACGATGTCCATCGAGACTCGGCCGTACCAGCTAGGTGGGAGCCTGGCAGGGGAGTGACGAGACCTAACCCCAGAGCGAGAAGACTTAGAAACTTTTGCCTCTCCCGGGTGCTACCACCGGGCCAGTCAGCTAGGTGAGAGCCTGAGGGCGGGTGTTGAACATCCTCCGGGCTCAGCCCCAGGGTCATAACGATGTCCATCGAGACTCGGCCGTACCATCTAGGTGGGAGCCTGGCAGGGGAGTGACGAGACCTAACCCCAGAGCGAGAAGACTTAGAAACTTTTGCCTCTCCCGGGTGCTACCACCGGGCCAGTCAGCTAGGTGAGAGCCTGAGGGCGGGTGTTGAACATCCTCCGGGCTCAGCCCCAGGGTCATAACGATGTCCATCGAGACTCGGCCGTACCAGCTAGGTGGGAGCCTGGCAGGGGAGTGACGAGACCTAACCCCAGAGCGAGAAGACTTAGAAACTTTTGCCTCTCCCGGGTGCTACCACCGGGCCAGTCAGCTAGGTGAGAGCCTGAGGGCGGGTGTTGAACATCCTCCGGGCTCAGCCCTAGGGTCATAACGATGTCCATCGAGACTCGGCCGTACCAGCTAGGTGGGAGCCTGGTAGGGGAGTGACGAGACCTAACCCCAGAGCGAGAAGACTTAGAAACTTTTGCCTCTCCCGGGTGCTACCACCGGGCCAGTCAGCTAGGTGAGAGCCTGAGGGCGGGTGTTGAACATCCTCCGGGCTCAGCCCCAGGGTCATAACGATGTCCATCGAGACTCGGCCGTACCAGCTAGGTGGGAGCCTGGCAGGGGAGTGACGAGACCTAACCCCAGAGCGAGAAGACTTAGAAACTTTTGCCTCTCCCGGGTGCTACCACCAGGCCAGTCAGCTAGGTGAGAGCCTGAGGGCGGGTGTTGAACATCCTCCGGGCTCAGCCCCAGGGTCATAACGATGTCCATCGAGACTCGGCCGTACCAGCTAGGTGGGAGCCTGGTAGGGGAGTGACGAGACCTAACCCCAGAGCGAGAAGACTTAGAAACTTTTGCCTCTCCCGGGTGCTACCACCGGGCCAGTCAGCTAGGTGAGAGCCTGAGGGCGGGTGTTGAACATACTCCGGGCTCAGCCCCAGGGTCATAACGATGTCCATCGAGACTCGGCCGTACCAGCTAGGTGGGAGCCTGGTAGGGGAGTGACGAGACCTAACCCCAGAGCGAGAAGACTTAGAAACTTTTGCCTCTTGGGGGTTTAAGCTGCGAATCCCTTTACCTTCATTATTTTAACAGAGCGTGAAATACGGCAACGAGACTCTCTTTCATTCTTAAAGCCAAGTCATTTACAATATTTTCAAGGGTAAAAACGTTTCAGATCGTCGCCACTCCAAGTGTGGCTGAGGGTGTCCCCCCTTACATCTTGGAGGCGATACCCCCCCGATTTCAAGGCCTCCTGCACAATGTAGGGGCCCTCCCAATTGGGGCGGAGTTTTCCCACAGCGGCTGATCTCCCTGCCGCATCCACTTTTTTCAAGACAAGGTCCCCCTCCACGAACTGCTTGACACGGACGTGCTTGTCGAAATACTTGGCCATCCTTCGCTTGGCCTCTTCCTGCCTGATGACGGACAAGTCGCGTAGTTCTTCCACCATATCAAGGGAGAGTCGGAGCTCCTCCTCATTCTCTGACCTCCATTCTTCCCTTCCGGCTCCTGCCTCGACGACCCGAGGCGTCTGGACCTCGAATTCGATAGGAAGAACGGCCTCGCAGCCGTGAGAGAGCTTGAAAGGAGTCTCCCCTGTGGCCGTATTGGGGGTGGTCCTTAATGCCCAAAGGACTGATGGAAGCTGCTCCACCCAGCTTCCCTTCAAATTCTCCACTTTCTTCTTTAAGAGGTTCACGATGATTTTGTTGGCCGCTTCCACCTGCCCGTTGCTCCTGGGGTGATGGACAGAAGCAAACCGAAGGTCAATCCCTAACTGCTCGCAGAAACGAATGAACTCCGTGCTGGCGAACTGAGGTCCGTTGTCCGTGACGATAGCCTGTGGCAGCCCATGCCTGCAGATGATCTCTCCCCAGATGAAGTTCCTGACTACCTGAGAGGTCACCTTGGCTAGAGCCTTCACCTCCATCCACTTAGAAAAATAATCAATCATGACCAACAAAAACCTCCTCTGCCCGCTGGCCTGGGGGAAAGGTCCTACGAGGTCCAGCCCCCATATGGCGAAGGGCCACGGTGCCATGATGCTTCTTAACCTCTGAGCCGGCCGGAGCTGGAGCGGGGCATATAGTTGGCACTTATGACACTTTTTCGCGAATTCGACTGCATCCTGACCGAGGGTAGGCCAGAAGTACCCTTGCCTGACGACCCTCCCTTCCAGAGTCCGACTCCCCGAGTGACTCCCACATTCACCGGAATGGACTTCCTCCAAAATTTTGTGCACCTCTCTTTCGGCCACGCAACGGGCCAACATCCCTGAGAGGGTCTTGCGGTATAACTGTCCCTCGCGTAGGAGGTAGTATGCCGCCTTGTACTTGAGCCCTCTTCGGTCCATCCCCTCCGGGTATTCTCCGGTGGACAAGAAGATGACGAAGGGATCCATCCATGAGGGATGCTGTTCCACTTCCATTAGCTCCCCCTCCTCGATGGAAGGTCGGAAGAGATCCGTAATGGTGCCTCCCATCCGGGGGCCGTGCTTTGCTAGCTGGTCGACGGGCTCATTTTCTCCTCTCGGCACGTGCTTGATTGAGAAGGTCTGGAAGGTCCCAATGACTCCCCTTACCTTCATCAAATAGAGCTGCAGGGTGGGCTCCCTTGCCTCAAACTCCCCCTTGATCTGGGAAGCCACCACCATGGAGTCAGTGAGGACCTCCACGTCATGCACCCCCAAGTCTCTTGCCAGGCGCAGACCTGCGATTACAGTTTCGTATTCGGCTTGGTTGTTGGTGATAGGAAAGTGCACTACTACCGTCTGCTCGATCTTTATCCCCTGGGGACTTTCCAAGATGACCCCAACCCCTAAAGAATGATTCCCCGAGGCACCGTCCACCCTGACTTTCCAGGGGAGAGGGCGAGTGAGTCTCTCTTCTGCCACCTCGACCACATACTCTGCCAGGAAGTCAGCCATAGCTTGTGCTTTGATTGAGAGGCGGGGGACGAAGGAGATGTCGAACTCGCTCAGTTCCACCGACCATTTGGCCAACCTACCTGAATGCTCCACCCCCTTGAAGATGTTGCGCAGGGGGTGGTCAGTCACTACTTGGATTGAGTGCGCCTGGAAATAAGGCCGAAGCCTCCGGGCTGAGATGATTAAGGCGAAGGCCAGTTTTTCCAGGATGGGGTAGCGGAGCTCGGCCTTCTTTAGTATCCGACTCACATAGTAGACGGGGAGTTGCCTCTTCCCCTCTTCCCGAACCAAAACCGAACTCAAGGCTTCAGCCCCGACCCCTAGATATAGGAATAAGTCCTCCCCCTCCTTGGGCCCTTGGAGCAGGGGGGCCTGAGTCAGCTGTTTCTTTAAAGCCTGGAATGCCTCCTCGCACTCCGAGGTCCATTCAAACCTTCGACCCCCTCTCAAGGTTTTAAAGAATGAGGAACACCTCTCCCCGGCCCGGGAGAGGAATCTACTCAACCCTGCCAACTTCCCTGTCAGCTGCTGTACTTCCTTGGTATTTTGCGGCGACCTTAGTTCCAGGATTGCCCTCACCTTGTCTGGGTTAGGTTCTACTCCAGAGGGGGTGAGAAGATGCCCTAGGAACTTTCCCCGGCTTGCCCCGAAGACACACTTCAAGGGGTTCAGCCTCATCTTAAACTTGCGGAGAGTGGCGAAAGTCTCTTCCAAGTCCTGGATGTGGGAGTCGACATCCAAGCTCTTGACCATGAGATCATCCACATACACTTCGAGGTTCCTCCCCTTCTGCTCTCGGAAGACCCTATCCATCATTTTTTGGTAGGTAGCCCCTGCATTCTTTAGCCCGAAGGGCATCATTTTGTAACAATAACACCCATCTCCCGTGATGAACGAGACATCTTTGACGTCAGGGGGGTGCATCCTGATTTGGTGATAACCTGAAAAAGCATCTAAAAAACTCATTACAGGGAAACCGACGGCTGAGTCAACCAGCGCGTCGATCCGAGGCAGAGGATAACAATCTTTCGGGCATGATTTATTAAGAAGAGAAAAGTCGATACACATCCTCCACCGGCCGTCTCCTTTTTTAACCATTACAACGTTGGAGACCCAGCCGGGGTATTGGATTTCAGATATGAAGCCAGCCTCGAGGAGCTTGGCGACTTCCTCTCTGATTGGCTCGGCGAGCTTGTCCGTGATGGACCTCTTTTTCTGCTGGATGGGGGGAGCCTCCGGGTCCAGGTTAAGGCGGTGGCAGGCCACGTCGGGGTCGATCCCTGGCATCTCCGCGGCGCTCCAGGCGAAGATGTCCACGTTCCTCTGGATGCACTCCAGCATCCTGCCTTGAGCTTCCGGGGTCAGACCTCCGCTGACGCGGACCTTCTCCACCCTTCCTCCAATGGTGTGGACCTCCATCTCCTCCACCTCTTCCGCCGCCTCCAGGCGGGACTGTTCCTCCCATTCCCTGGTACCTCCCCCTCCGGGGGCGAGGGCCTCTTCCTCAGCCTCTTCGACGGCCATGGACTCGGCCGACCCCCGAGTCTCTTCCGCGACCTCCTTCCGAGCGCGGCACTCCACCTCCATCTCTTCGTCAGCTTCCTGCCCCTCCTCCTCCAGCCTCCGTCCCATCTCCTTGGCCCCCTCCAGCCAAGAGATGGAGTTTACCGCCGAGACGTAGCACTCCCTTGCCTCCTTGGGGTCTCCTCGAACTCGGATCTGGACCCCCTCGACGTTGAGCTTTAGACATTGGTGGAAGGACGAGGGGACGCAGCGGAAGGCGTTGATGAGGGGTCTCCCGAAGATGGCGCTATAACTGCTAGGGGCGTCCACGATAACAAACTTGCAGTTGCGCGACTGCCCCCCTAGAGTGACATGGAGTCCCACTCCTCCCTCGACTTCTTTCCTCTCCCCTGAAAAGCCGAACAGAGGCCCGTCCGAGGCCAACACCCTCCTGGCCTCCACCTTCATCGCATCAAACGCCTTCTTAAAGATGACGTTGACCGAACTCCCATTGTCCACGAGGATCCGGGAGACAGTGAAATCCTCGATGGCTGTCTGGATAACCAGCGCATCGCAGAAGGGGTCCTCGTGACCCGGCAAATCCTCTCTGGAGAAGGTGATCTTCTCCTCCGGGGGAGGGGATTGGGATGTGGAGCCAACGCTCCTCCGGTACATGGTGTGGAGGCTTGACTTGCGGGAAGCCTCGATCCCGGCCCCCCCGTGGATCGCTCCGATCCTTCCTCGGGTGCCCACATCAACCCGATCTTCGCACCGATCCCCCTCCTCCCGGGGCCGGATCTCCTCTATCCGAACTTCCTGCTGCTGTTACTGCTCTCTTCTCCCTCTCATCTCGAGGAACTCCGGACACATGGACGTGAGGTGCCCCTCTTCCTGATGAAAGTCGCAATAGGGCAGGTCCACCCTGACCTCCCTCCTTCTCCTCGGCTGTCCTCTCCTCCTTCCCCTCATGGCAATCGCCATTGCCTCTTCCTGGTCGGGGAGAGGGGGTCTCTGACCCTGCCTACCCCCCTGAGGGTTGTACTGCCCTCGGCCACCCTGGCGGTTATCTCCTCCCTGATAACCCCTTCGTGGTGCCTGGTCTTGCCATTCGGGCCTCCACCCCAAACGGTGGGTCTGCTCCGGACGCACCCACCTGGGTTGCGGCTGCTGCTGCGGCTGCTCCCTCTGTCGAGGTTCAGCCCTCCTCTCCTCCTGAATTCGGCCACCCCTTGGCCTTTCCTCTTCCACGGCCCACTTGGCCAACCTTCGCGCGAACTCTGGATGCGCTGCCTCCATTTCGGCCTCCCTGGCCGCCCTCTCTAGAAGTGCCTCAAAAGACACTGGAGGTGACCTCTTCAGTTCCATGGCGAAGAACCCGGACTGGAGACCCAGGGTGAAGGCCACCATCATGGTGTGCCCTGGCATCTCCTGAACTTGGGACAGTTCCTCTTGGAACCTGTCCAGGTAGCTCCCCAGGGTCTCTCCCACCCTCTGCTTGATGCGGAACAAAGACTCCGCCTCCCTCTTCCTCTTCTTTGAAGTAGTGAACCTCAGCATGAAACCCCGTCGCAGATCCTCAAAGCAGTAAATGGACCCGGTCGGGAGTTGGTGGAACCACTCTCTCGCCTTTTCTCTGAGGGTGATGGCGAAGAGCCGGCACTTGAAGCCGTCTGACATCTGTCGGATGGAGACCATGTCCTCGAACCACTGGATGTGGTGGACCGGGTCTCCTCTCCCGGAGTAGTAAGTCATCTCCGGCTCGCGAAACCCCTCGGGAACGGGGGCTGAAGAAACGAACTCGCTGAAAGGGCTCCCCCCCTCAGCCGGGCGAGTCGGGAACTCCCTCCCTGCCGTCTCGCCGAAGTGGTACTCGGCGGCCGAGCCGGGGAATAGAACTCGCCCCTGGAACTCGCGCTCGCCCCTCTCGGCGGGCTCCTTCCCTGGTCGCCTGAGCGGCGCGTCGTCGCCGAGTGCGGGAACGGCGACCACCTGGACAGCCGGCGTCGCACTCTCAGCTCGCATGCCGAGAGCGGTCCTGACGAGCCCGAGGATCTCCTCCCTAAGCTCCGCCGGCATGCTCGCCGCTGGGGGTGGGGGAGGGGGTGGCGAGTTGCCCCTGCCTGATCCTTGTCCTTCTTCCCCGGTCATCGAACCTGCAGAAGATTTTCTCTGCTGACCACTCTCCACGCTCACCGCACCAAAATGTTGAAACCAGAAAACCGGTCCCTTGTGGAGTTCGACCCTTGGGGAAGGGGTGGCCGCGCACCTACTTCACTCCTGCAAGAAAACGACAAAGGAAAGAAGAGACAAGGACTAGACCAAGGGCCCGGCGTGGAGGTCCCACCACACACCCGGAAGATCTCAGAGCGCTTCCCCTCCTTAGCCAAATGCCGGGCTAAGGTACCTCAGAAAGCGCTAGTAGGCCAGAGAATTAGTAAGCGTGCCTTCTGAGGTACCCCTTGGGTCCTATTTATAGGAAAAGATGGCCTGCCAATATACAACCTTCACTGTTTTCGAGGACTACAGGCAAACCAAAAGGGGCCACACAGTAAAAGTGTGCCATGGCCAAGATGCGAGCTGGACCTGAGGGGGCACTCGCTCGGCAAGGGGCCCGACTCGCCTCGCCCTGGGCGGACTGTGCTCGGCTAGCGCTGGGCTCGGCTGGACTATTGCCGAGCTCGGGCTCGGCACGACGATCGCCGAGCTCGGACTCGGCACGGAGATCGTCGAGCTTGGCTCTACCATCGTCGAGCCCTGTTTCCGCACCCGAGCTCGGTCTCGGCATGCCGGACTTCGTTCGGCCATCGCCGAGCTTAGCTCGACTATTGCCGAGCTCGGGCTCGGCAAGCTGGGTCCAAGGTGATCTGAGCCGGCCGGTTCAATCCCTGTCGACCACTCGCGGGATACGGGGTTGTACACATGGTTAAGGCATTTTTCGGCGAGCTTGCTCAGTTCCTCTGTCCTCAACCAAAAGCTTTGATCCAACACACTATTTTGACTCCTTGAGGGCTTTTAGAGATGATGAAAGGGTCGAATGGGGCTGAGGAGGGATATTTATGGAATTGAAATGAAGGGGGTGGTTCATCCATGGGCATTTAGTGCCTTCCTTGATGGTGGTCGGCTAGGAGTAATGAGAAAACAACTCTAAAGCACTAGGGGAGACAAAAGGTTGCTTTGGGGGGGGGGGAGAGTAAAGGATGCCTCACGGTCTCCTTCCATTAACTCTTCCTCTTATACATTAATAATTGGGGAAATTTCTAATTTTACCCCTTTTACAACTATGGAATTCTAAAATCAGAATATATTAGAAGAAATAATACTTGTGGGCTACGTGATGAGCCTTAGTTCAAGGCTTTAGCCCATTGGAATTGGTTGAGCCTTTATTTATCTCCTTTCGGCTGAATTTTGGCCATTGTTGACTTGGTTAACTAATGAGTTGACTGGTCTCATGAGTTGGTCTTGAGTCCTATGACACCACCCTATGCTGGTTGTGCCATGGTGGGACACCATTTGTGCCAATTTATCCAAAAAAGTGTAGGTTTGACCAAAATTGACCTAGATTTGACTTTTGTCGAATCAGAGAAATTGGTGTCCACTTGATGAGGCTTTTGGGTCTATTGGGTCTCTAATGATATTATAAGGATAGAGTTGAGGTCAATTTGACTATGTGAAGCCAAATTGAGTCAATTAGACTTGAATTGACCTATGTTGACCTTAAGTTGACTTTGGTCAAATCCATGCAATTGACCTATCAATTCATGAATTGACTAGTCAATTGTCTCCTCCTTAGGGTTAGAGATGTATTGGTGAGATCAATTAGAGTTGGTGAACCCAATTTGAGCTGAATTGACCTAGGTTGACTTGTGCACCTTAGTGTGCACTTAGTGATTTATCTTTTTTCAAGGTACCCTAAGGTTCCTCCTCATTCCCTAATACTATTAAGGGTCTAGAAGGAATATGAATATTATAGAAGTCCAGAGTTCTTTGAATCACACATTTGCTTTAAGGATGATACAAATGAGGAAGATTCATCATCAATGTGCTGGAAGAAGTCGTTAGAAGAAATATCTGTCTTTGATGTAAGGGATCGTCGGCGCGGGAGTAGGTAATGGAAGTGAAACAAGTGTCTGAAGGTATCATTGCTCGGAAGTCTTACCTATAAGCAGGTGTCGGAAGATGCCATCAGAAGAAGTTTTCGTGGAAAGGATCGCTGGCGCAAGTGTCGAGCAATAGTAGGGAGCGGCGTAGTATATTGCAACAACAGGGAGCGACACAATATCTCTTCAGTGATGTAAAACCTAATTTACTATCGCGATTCAAGGTAAATAAGGGGTGGCAAACAATCAGGGCTCACCCGCAAGTTGGTTTTGCATGAGTTTCGGAGCTCCAATATTTGGGTATCATTTTGATCATGCAGAAGCTGTGCTCCACTGATTTTGCGGACCTCCTTCTGCGGGTTAATTCTAAGAACCTCCAATGGAGCAACCACAACCATTCTCTTACGGGATGGGCTACTCTTATTTCATCCTCCCGGCTACTGATGGCTATCTTTGCTAGACTCACGCAGATATCCCTGCATCATCTCAACGGGCTATGGAAGCTCGAGCAAGATTCTTCCTTTGTCAAAAAGATTTTTCTCACCGGGGCTCCACTATATTGATTGGAACACCGGGTGCACCCCCAAGGAGGAGGGCGGGTTGGGCCTCCACTCTTCTTTACTCTGGAGGGCCCCCCCTTCGCGCTCGGTTGGCGTGGGACGTGCTCCAGCCGGGGCAATCACTATTTCAGCAGGTTTTCAAAAGTCGATACCTGCAAGGTTTTGGATTAGGGCCAGTTCGGCGCAGGGACTCATTTGTGTTACGGCTGTTGATGGATGGGTCAGAGGCGCTGCAACCTCTCCTACGGTGGCGTATTGGTGGGGACGCAGGGTTAATGCGGTGCTTGATGCTTGGATATTGGAGCTTCCACTATCTCGATAGCCCACGCTTGTTAACTGTGATGAATTGGAAGGGCTCCATGTCGCGGAGTTGCTGGATGAGGACGAAAATTGGGACTGGACAAAGCTGGCGATGTCCTTCACCCTGGAGTTGATTGACATCATCACCCGCCTCCCGCGTTCCAGGCCGACGGATGAAAATGTGCCAGAGCTCGCCATACGTTTCAGCGGGCGGACTATCACTGGTCTTGCATATGCCGCACGGTTTGCCCAGTCAGGCGACTCTTTCGCTTGGCTCTCCCAACTGCGCTTGCACCCACGTGAACGTCTTTTCTGGTGGCGCATAGCGTGGAGAGCCCTTCCCGCTAAAGTTTGGTTTGAACGTTTGGGGCTTTGCCACGAGACGGGCTGCCCGAGGGGCTGCACCTTGGCGGAGTCTGTGGACCATCTTGTTAGAGCCTCCAATTAACTTCAGGCGACTTGGAGGGGCTGGAGTTCCTATACGAGTTCGCCCGGGTCTCTTTTCAACATGTTCGGCGGTCGGCCAACGAGGCCGCAAACTTTTTCTCTAAGTTAGCTTTATATTTTGTTTTTGTTTGGACTGATCCTTTGAAATATCACTCGGAGTACCTTGAGATTGTTCAGAAAGATCTGACCAATTTCCTCCCTCCTGTACAATTCTTTCCCTTGCTTTCTCTTACTTTTCCTTTTAATGCAATATGCAAGTTTCAAAAAAAAAACCCCCTTAATTTTAGCACACAATGTGTAGATTGTCAAGTCAATGTCATCCTCTAATTATAGGGTGGATTGCGCCAATTTACAATTTTTGAGGTGTATTCCGCTAAAGATTGATTACAGGATGCATCGTGACAAATGTGCTAACACTGCCTCAAACGTGTAGGGGGCAGGTGGTCTGAACTGCAGGCAAGCCAGCTATAGAGATAGATAGAAGCCCGGCCATCCTCCCCCGGCAGCTTACCGGCAGCCATGGACGCCACCGCAGAAGCAGCGCCTCCGGTGCCGCGCATAAATCTCGGCTCGCAGGGACTGGTGGTTTCAGCTCAGGGCCTCGGCTGCATGGGCATGTCCGCCTTCTACGGCCCGCCGAAGCCCGACTCCGACATGATCGCGCTCATTCACCACGCCGTCGCCGCCGGCGTCACCCATTTCGACACCTCCAATGCGTACGGACCATTCACCAACGAGATCCTCCTCGGCAAGGTCCTCCATTCCCTCTGCCCCTTTCGCCCTTTCTTATTTATGTTTATATACTGCGATTTTGGAGGATTTTTGGCACTTAAGGTACTCCAATTGAGGATGTTTGGCACCTTTCACCCTCAAATTAAATTTTTGGCACTTTGCTCTCTCTAAAACCCTAAATACACCATCATTGGTATTTATTATTGTTATTCTGACATTTATTATTGTTATAATACATGTTTTAAATGAAAGGAAGGTGCATTTAGAGTTTTAGAGGGCGCAAAGTGTCAAAGATTCAATTTGAGGGTGCAATGTGGCAAACACCCTCAATTAAAGGGTGTTAAGTGCCAAATACCTAATTGATTGGATGTGTCTCTTTGTCTTGCATGCTTGGTGTTCGACGCAGGCTCTGAGAGAAGGATTTAGGGAGAAAGTGGAGATCGCCACCAAGTTTGGGATTGCGTTTCAGGATGGGAAGAAGGTGGCCCGAGGGGATCCGGCTTATGTGAGAGCGTCTTGCCAGGAGAGTTTGGAGAGGCTTGGCGTTGACTGCATCGATCTCTACTATCAGCACCGGATTGATACTCGTCTCCCCATTGAACTCACTGTATGTTTGTTTCTTCTTCCTTTTTTTCACCTTTCAGCAGGGGCGTAGCCAGGATTTTGTTTTAGTGGGGGCACTATTTTACGACAATAGTATATAAATATGTATAACAAAAATAATTAAAAGTTATTTGTGTCACTCCCGCACAATGATTTTTAGTGAAATATCTCTCTGTGACTGTTAAAATATTTGAGGTGTATTCCGCTAAAGATTGATTACAGGGTGCATCGTGACAAATGTGCTAACACTGCCTCAAACGTGTAGAGGGGGCAGGTGGTCTGAACTGCAGGCAAGCCAGCTATATAGATAGAAGCCCGGCCATCCTCCCCCGGCAGCTTACCGGCAGCCATGGCCGCCACCGCTGAAGCAGCGCCTCCGGTGCCGCGCATAAATCTCGGCTCGCAGGGACTGGTGGTCTCAGCTCAGGGCCTCGGCTGCATGGGCATGTCCGCCTTCTACGGCCCGCCGAAGCCCGACTCCGACATGATCGCGCTCATTCACCACGCCGTCGCCGCCGGCGTCACCCATTTCGACACCTCCAATGCGTACGGACCATTCACCAACGAGATCCTCCTCGGCAAGGTCCTCCATTCCCTCTGCCCCTTTCGCCCTTTCTTATTTATGTTTATATACTGCGATTTTGGATGTCTCTCTTTGTCTTGCATGCGCGGTGTTCGACGCAGGCTCTGAGAGAAGGATTTAGGGAGAAAGTGGAGATCGCCACCAAGTTTGGGATTGCGTTTCAGGATGGGAAGAAGGTGGCCCGAGGGGATCCGGCTTATGTGAGAGCGTCTTGCCAGGAGAGTTTGGAGAGGCTTGGAGTTGACTGCATCGATCTCTACTATCAGCACCGGATTGATACTCGTCTCCCCATTGAACTCACTGTATGTTTGTTTCTTCTTCCTTTTTTTCACCTTTCAGTCGAGATGATGGATGGAAGGACAGAAATTTGGGGAAAATCGTATGAGCCCTTCACACTTTTTACAAAAACTTGTGATTTTTGTGTATTTTTTTTGTAGTTGGATAGAAGTGATCCTTGTAATTCCATAAACAGTAAGAATCCATTAATAACTCATCAACTTGCTACAGAGAAACTGAAGGTGTGGAAGTTAATTTTGTGCATGCATGAAAGGCTGGATTAGCTTAAAAATTAGACTGTTATAATATTTTGAAACTAGAGAATGTTGGACGGTCTAGCATGAATCAAAAAAATGCATGTCAAGATTAGTCTCACATTGTCTATTAAGATTGTCTATTCGTGTTTATAATAGGCCCTGCCTCTCCTTTCTTTGACCCGGGTTTTGAAATGAAAAATGCGTGGTGCTTTGATATCATGTTACACCACCACACCCATTTTTCATTCCAAAATCCAGGTCAAGGATTGGAGAGACGGGGCCATCTGGGTAGACGATGTGGGTCTAATCTTGACATATCTTTTTTGGTTCATACTTCATACTTCACCATCCAACAAAAAATTAGGGGGGATGGAGTCATATATAGAGAAATCTAATTCCTAGAGCAGGGATTCTAACAAGATGAGCTAAAAAAGAGGCATCAATGAAAACTTTGTATTCTAACTCCCCCCTGTAGAGGGGAAATTATCACTCTTGTTTGCTTGATCTACATTAAAGAAGTTTTGAAGAGATTATGACGTGCGCAAGAAACCGGTTCCATCTGTGGTGTTATTTATAAGAGGGTGTCATCTACCACCACCCCTCAAATTCACGGGGGATCATAGATCGAGAATTGGAGAGAATAAACTCCCGTTGAACGCGAGTCTGGGGCTTAGTGAGCAAATCGACAAGTCGGCGCTCGGTGGGAACATAATCAGGAACAAGAGCACCCTGAGTGTGTTGATTACGACGAAAGAAGGCATCAACACCAATGTGCTTGGAAATCGAGTGCTTGATTGGATTCAGAGTAATCTGGATGGTTCTGGTGTTGTCATAATAGAGAGTGTAGGACCAGAAGGAGCAACGCCAAGTTTAACAAGCAACCAACGAATCCTGACAATATCCTCAACTATAGTGGCCATGGCACAGAGCTCTGCTTTTGTGCTAGAATGAGATACACCCGTCTGATTCTTGGATTTCTAGGCAATGAGTGAAGAGTCCAAGAAGAGACAATAACCAGTGACAAAACGACGATCAACATGATCACTGGCCCATATAGCATCAGAATATGCCTTTAACCAGAAAGAACTGTTGCAGGGGTAGAATAGACCACGTGTCATAGTAGCATGAAGATATCAGAGAACACGCAGCAGGTGAGCATAGTGAACTGTTGTGGGTGCACTCGTAAATTGACTCAACATATGAACAACAAAGGCAATGTCAGGTTTAGTAATGGTGAGATAAACCAGGCTCCCAACCAGATGATGGTACCGTGTCGGATCGGAAAGAGTAGAGCCCTCATCTGGACGCAGCTAAATGTGAAGTTCCATGGGAGTAGCAGCTGTGCGAGTGTCGAACAGAGCAACGCAGACCAATGAGTCTGAGGTGTAACATTGCTGAGATAACTGGTTGTCAGTAGGAGTGGCAGAAAACTCAATGCCCAAGAAGTAACGTTGTATGCTAAGATCAATCATCTAAAACTGCTACTGAAGGTGATACTTGACAAACTCAATATGAGAGGCATCACCACCAGTAATAATCATGTTGTCACATATAGGAGGAGAAAAGTTCGGCCCCGTGATGAGGAGTAAACAAACAAAGCAGGATCATAATGAATAGGCTGAAAATCAGTTGCAAGAATTGTTGAACTAAAGTGCTCAAATCAAGCTCGAGGAGCTTGTTTGAGATCATAAAGTGCTCGACGGAGGCGACAAACAAGACCAGGAGCAGTAGAGTGTCCTGGGGGTGGAAGCGTGTACACCTTCTGCTGCAAGTCACTATGAAAAACATTCTTCACATCCAACTGAAACAAGGACCACTGATGGACGACAATGAAGGTCCTGATAGTTGTCATGTGAGCCATAGAGGAAGATCTCATCATAGTCCTGACCGTGCTCTTGCTGAAAACCGCGTGCCACCAACCGGGCCTTGTATCTCTCCACTGTGTCATCTGAGCGAGTCTTCACTTTGAAGACCCATTTACAGGAGATAGGGGTTGTACCAACAGGTAAAAGAACTAGATCCCAAGTAGAAGTGCGCTCCAAAGCACTCAACTTGTCAGACATGGCGGCCTGCCACTCAGGAATCAATGTAGCCTCCTTGTAGGTACTAGGCTCTAGAACACCACTAGTAGTCGTTGGAAGGGCTGATAGATCAAACAACTGAGAAGCAAGGTTAAGCCGTTCTGGTGGGTGTCGATCACGAGTGGGGTAGCGTCATGCTGGGGGAACGTCCACTGGCAACTCACTGGAAGAGACCAGATGCAGAGGGGCAAGTGGCTCATTTGTAGGACAAGACCGTCAAACATATTGTCGAGCATAGTGTTGAGGAAACGATGGGGCACAAATCCGGACAGAAGGATTTGGAGACTGTGGGGTTGCCTTAGGAATAGCAAGGAACGAATCTGGACAGGGAGGTCAGGAGACTGGGATGACTCAGGAAGAAGAACTGGAGACGGTGAACCTGGTGGGGACTGAGTGTGAGGTAACTCAGAGGAATGTCACACAGATGGTGGTATGGAGAGAGAACGTCATTAACTATAGTGGAAGTGTGAGTTGAGGAGGAAGGAGACAAGTGCGAGGTAAAACAAAAAAGGGCGGTCTTCGACAAAAGTAATTTCTCGAGAGATATAAACACGACGGGCTGCAGGGTCATAATACATATAACCCTTGTGCTCAAGACTATAACCAAGGAAAACACAAGCGGTGGACTGAGCAGATAGTTTGGCGCTCTCACGAAGAGGAAGAACATAACATAAACAATCGGACACACGTATGTGGTCATAAAGAGGAGGACGACTAAGCAGTCGCTCACCGGGACTGCTACCCTATAGGAAGGTGGATGACTGGAACTTGATAAGATAGACATCAGTAGATATGTTCTCAACCCAGAAGTGTGGAGGCACATGAGAGGCAATAAGGAGAGTACGAGCCGTCTCAATGATATGACGATGCTTCCTTTCGGTTGTGTCATTCTGAGAATGAGCACCAGGACAAGAGAGCAGAGGTAGAGTATCACGAGAGGCCAAAAGATCACGAAAAACATATGACAGATATCCCCCTTGAATCAGAGCGAAATGTGTTGATAGACTTGGAGAACTGGGTATGCACCATGGAGACAAACTCAGCATAAATGCGAAAGAAATCGGTATGAGTACGCGTCATATAAATTCATAAAGTTAAATAATAGCGATGATCGCATTTTGAAATAAAGGGGCAAGACCCCAAACATCAGAATGAACTAAAACAAAAGGAAAAGATGATTGAGACTCGCTGGATTGATATGAGAGCTGTAGCTGTTTACCAAGATTACAATTTGTACATGAGTGCGATCGATCAACAGTTACACGAGCTAAGAGACCCTGATAAACAAGATATGATAGTCGAGCTCTACTGGAAGGCCGAGACGGTGATGCCACTATAGAAAGTTGACCAACAAAAAACAAATGGGAGATGCAACAGGAAAATCTGATGGTGAAGTGGGAGAGGGAAGCCGGAGATGGTCGAGCACATAAACCATGTTACAGCGACGACCAGTTTCACTGAGTGTCCCTGTGTGATAATCCTGAACATTACACAAAAGCACATCAAAAATAACAAAATATCCTTTAGAAGCAAGCTGACTGACGGATATGCGGTTCATGAAAAGCTTAGAGACATGCAACATCGAGAATGTGAAAATGTGCTTGCATGTAGGGTACCACAGCTAGCAACGGGCAAAATTGTGTCATCAATAATGATGATACTTAGGCCCGACGGCAAGATAAGGGAGCTGCATCAAAGGTCATATGAAAAGATGTACCAGAATCAAGTAACCAGGAAGCCTTAGTGATACATGTAGAGATAGATGCAGCCGCCAAGTCATTCTGAGAAATGGAGTCATGTCTGACAACAAATGTCGAGGAAGAGGGGGCACAACTCTGAGAGAGCCGCTGAACTGGTTGTATGATCTGATCAGGAACAAAGGTAGGACTGTCTAGAGCACATGGCAGGATAGGAGCAGTTCGATGTGGTGCCCCTTGCTAGCTTAGGGAATGATATAACTTACGACACTCCGAACAAATGTGTCCCAAGTTATGATAGTAGTGACAGCGTAGAACATGACGCTGTGATGACCTAGATCCCGGTGGTGCACATGGTAAGGTACTGGGTGAAGCTGCTGAAGACGGCGATACGAAGCAGGTGCACTAAATCCAGGAGGAAGCGGTAAGACCAACGGATCAGATACCGAGAAGTCGGGCTGAGGAGCAACGAGAACTGAATGTAGCGAAGAGGCAGAGCGCATGCCCTCCAAAGAGTAAAGACCGGTCTCCTCAGCGACAACGACAGCAAGACAGTCACGCAGGGACGGTAGAGCAACCCAATGTATCAACTGAGTACAAACAGACTCAAACTCAGGTCGAAGATGCATGATGGCATACATGCGCAGGTGATCCCTCTCCTCAGCAATAGTGGTGCAAGGAGCACAAGTGGGGCAACTAGAGGTAGACATCTCATCCAGCTTGCAGCCTGACACATAAATCACTGAGCTCCATAAAGAAGGTCTAAACAGAGCGATCATGCTGATGGGCTAAAGCAAGCGTCTGCACCAAGGAGTATTTATGCGCCAGGTTGGAAGGCAGATAAACCTGATGTAGATGATCCCAAGTCTCCCCAGCAATGGAAAAATCACATGCAACCATACGAATGGATATCTTAACAGACTGACAAAGGATGACAATGATCTGAGCGTCATCATCATGACATTTTTTCAAATATGTCCCACTAGTGATAGAAGGGGAGGTCGCATTGGCAACGAGATGCTATCCACGAAGAAGCACTCGAATCGTGGAATACCATTCCTTGTAGTTGGTCCCATTAAGGATGATGTCGGATTTCAGAAGGTACGAAATCTGAGATGAGGCCATTCAGACAAGAAGAGGAAGCAAGAGAAAGAGGGCTTCACGGGAAGAGAAAGGCGGCGCTGGAGAAACAACCCCTAGGGTGTCGAACAGGAAGGCAACGACAACAAGGAGAAGAAACAACAATCGACTTCTGCTGTCGGGAGGAACCGGGTTCGACAAGAGCTTTCTCTGGCGCAGTCCGGATTGATGAGAATAGTAGAGGAAGACGCGGACAGGATCGGGAGATCGGGCAGTTGGCTTAGATCAAAACGGTCGCATACGGGATAGTCTATGCAGAAGGGATTGACAACAAAAGATGAAGACGAAGCAGATGTCGCCTTGATTGCGATCAGGAACGGTGACGCAGGCAGACGGGATGGAGCGGCAGTCGGCGCAGTCCATGAATTGACAAAAACCTACTGCTCTGATACCATGCTACCTTTAGGCCGGGTTTAGAGATGTGCACATGAAACCGGTTCCATCTGTGGTGTTATTTATAAGAGGGCGTCATCTAACAATTATCTCCAAAATGTCATAGATTTAGGTTGGTATATAATGTGCTTAATCAGGGTGAGAGAGCATATTTTAACACACTTGGATGCCAACAAATGAGGCATTTGGGGAGTCAAAATGATATATTATAGAGATCACCTTCTGAATCAGTTTGTGCTAAGAGTCATTGATGCTGGAACTTACTGACAATTGCACATGACGGATCATTGTAATTTATTTCTAAATATAGTATGATTGTCGTATGACTAAAGCTCTGCGGTAGTTATGAATCGTCGTTTGTGAATGTTTGACCTCGCTTAATGAACTTCATTTACTTTTATATTCAAAACTGATTTTCTTTTCTTGGTGGCGGTCATAACTATTGTCATGTCATACATGCATTTTGTGTTGTGGCGTTTTTGTCCAAACTCATCGGAGCAAAAACATTGCGCCAAATGGAGTATATTTTTAGAGTAATAGATACTGCCAGAGGGGTTTGATTCCAATTGTTTTAGGATTGATATTGTGGGAACCAGGAAAATCCTTGTTCACAAGTGGTTTGGACTGAGAAGGACCAAAGGCAACTTGTCATGCGGTTGGGACGGGCGAGCCTAGACTCGGGGGAGATGAGACAGGCATGAAATTTTTAGGTTTCCTGTAAACAAGACCCCAGGCTGAAGCTTGGGGGTCCCACCGCTTACCTGAAAGTGTATAAGAACTCCCCCTCTAAAGCCAAAGCCGAATGAGGCACAAGAGAGGCGAGTTCTGGAGTTAAGGGGTACCTTGAGGGGAGTTCAACCACCTTCTCTCTTGTGCCCTTGTGTCCTATTTATACGCAATTTAGTAGGTGGTCTTCTGAGCTCTCCCATACTGGGTGAGGTCTTCTGAGCTCGCCCCTGTTGGGCGAGGTCTTCTGAGCTCGCCCATGTGTCCTCTTAGGTATTTCTGATCTTGATGAATTTTGGGTTATACACAATCCCCGATTTTTTCGGGGTCGATATGTGCTCAAAAAATCAATGCAGCACCCGTGGTTTGGAAAGATGGGTGTTATAAGAGGGGCTCAACTGGGGGAGGGGGAAAGTTGACACCTCCCAGGAGCTGAGTTCAACTGGGGGAGGGAGATCTTCGAAGGGGAGGGAGATCTTCAAATGTCGAAGGAGATCTTTAACGGGAGCTTTGAACCTTAAGGGAGAACATTGAAGGATTTTCGAATGAGCTTTATCAGATGCTGAATGCAAGGTGTCGTCAAATGAAGGCTCTGGGTCTTTTTATAGATTTTTACAGGGCAGTTTGGTAATTGCGTCGTTTTAACCGTCATAACTATCAGACGGACGATTCGTGTTTTCTTCGATCTTGAGCACACAGATTGCCATTTTTGAAGATATGATGGTTTTACCCCTCAGGCAATTTGGGCAGGACCGAATGTGGCGGTGATGATGTTGAACACAAACGGTTCTGCAATTTTAATGTATGCAAGGGGTGAAGAAAATGAATTGTAGCGCATGTGTGGAAGGATTTGTGAACATGTCGTGAGCGCAGAGGCGTCGACAAGACTGGTTCAACATATCCCTAAAACCCCGACAAACCCCATTACTCCGCGCAAGCAACGATCAAGAGAGAAGGAGAGGCGCGAGTAACGATCGGGATAGAAGGTGAGCGGCGGATCGTGATTGGGAGAGTTCGAACGGAAGTCAGAATCGCGACGCAAGATCATCGCGATGATCAACAGTGGTTTTCCTGCATCTTGGCTAAGGGCGAGCAGCGGATCGTGGTCGGTTGAGAGGCGAAATTTGGGAACAATCTCGGTGGAAATCTACATGTGCGAGTTCCACAGAATCGGGTCTTCGAAACCCTAAGGTATCCATTTACACCATTTTTGATTTTAAATAACTGATTTTGAGTAGTATCTCTATATATTTGATTGTTCTTAACCTAGATTATGTCGGCATCGAAGAGAAAAGAGAAGGGAAAAGGTATAGAGGTGTCTAGGAAAAATATTTGATTTCTTACCGAGAATGCTCCACATGGCTTTGAAACTCTCAGGACCATCCCCTTCATTTATGAGCGAGGTTTCAAGATGGAAGCTAGGGCTGGAGTTTGAAATATAAAAATCATGAAGAAAGCAAAGATTCCAGCGCCCGAGCTGAGTTTCAGGATGTTGGGATAGTGTGATGACGAAGGCTACCTTCTGACTTCGGACCGGACCAGAGTTGATCCAACGATGGTTGCCGCAGAGGAGGAAAACGAGGAAGGGGACAATGAGGAAGAAGACGGTGAAGAGGAGGACGAGTAGGATTATATTCTATCCAGCTTTACTTTTGCATAGTTCGGTTTACATTTTGCTCTAGACCATATTTCACTATGTTATGTTCTGGACTATGTTTTGGTGATATATATGTTGTGACATGACACTTTGGATGGTACATTTTGTGCTTCACTTATATGAGTTTGATGCTGCAAGATGCTACCTACAGTCATTTTTATGTTTGGTATGCCACTGACCTAAAATTGAGTATTAAAATATGTCATATGTACCATGCTACGTCTCATTTATTTTGTTGTGAGTTGTACTCTTATGCTATGTTATTAAAGGCGCGCCTCAGGCGCGCCTCAGGCGTGCCTAAGGCTCCAGGCTCATCAGGCTCCAGGCTCATCAGGCTCAGAGGTTTGCGCCTCTGTGCGCCTTATTTGCGCTTTTAAAATATAAAAGGCGCCACTGAATTTTTTGTTGTAAATTTCTTTCTTCAAAAATTAAGAAAAAAATAATTTAAGAACTCGATAAATTTTTATTGATTTAGTTTTCATGAAAGATAATTTTGTGTTGAGACTTAGATATGATGCCAGTGACAACATTGATTCTATTTTTAAGAGATACAAACGTTAATAATGAATAATTAATTAGTAGATTAGATGAAGAATTTAATCGAGAAGCTGAGACGATGTTTGGTGTTGATTATTTTAAATGGATGTGATTGCGCTTTACCTTCGTCAGGCGCGCGTCTGCGTCTCGAGTCTTGCGCGTAGGCTCCAAGACCACTTTGCACCTTGGTGCGCCTTGCGCCTTTAATAACTAAGCTCTTATGTCATTTGTTTTACAATAACTTGCAAATTTTATATTATAATAAAATATTCAAGTCAAAATATTTTTTAGCCCTGATGATGCTTATCCTATGACAATTATTATGTTCTGAACTAAATATTATGGAACGATATTTGAGTCATGACAATGGTTTCTATGATAATCATCGCGTGCATGTGCTATAATTGTGTGGTTTTTTATTATACTCATCGATTCTAACAAAAATATATCTCATGCTAATAATTATTAACAGTTTGAGGATGAAAGTTATGTAGGGTAGAATAATTGACTAGGTTGCTGAGGGATATCGTATGTTGGGAGTAACATGGGTACGTTAACAAAAAGTAATGGACAACCACTTCATCACATCCACTTCAGGGGAGTTATTCCAATTTCAAGTTTATTTCTCCCTTAAAATTATATACTTATTAGTAAAACTAATTTAGAGTATCCTCTTGCTAAAAAAAGTATCTTTATTAGAGACTAGCAAAAGACTTAAGTGTGCAGGTTGAGATGTTATAACCCCTACCACTTGGGTGAAGAATAATTTGAACACGAATTTGATGATCTTAATTCTTATTTTAATTAATCAATAACTATTCTAATTATTCAATGATAATTAATTGGTACGACTAAACAATCATAAGAATTCAATTAATGAATTTGAAATTAGTAAGATTTTTTTGATAAAACTCGCTTAAACATTTATTTTATGTACAAAATTTTTTGTTTACTTTCAGGATAATTTTTTGATATTGACTTTTAAAAATAACGGGGAGGGGTGAACAAGAACTAAGTCAATGATATAAGCCAAAACATGAGCTTAGGTAGTATTTCATTTAGATCATCCATTAAAATATTTGAGCTTGAACTTTTCCACACACATTATTTATGTTCCTACTAGTTGTATCTTAGTAAGTTAGTTATTTATGGGTATTTAATTTCTCTTTTTAAAAAAGGGTTAAATTTCATAGTGATATGTGGCTTAGGTATATGTCTACATACTTGTAATGATCCCAACTATGATGAAAAAAGGGAAAAAAAATTTGTGTCATAGTGATATGCTGCCTATGTATGAAATACATACTTAGAATGATCACAAATATGATAAAAAAAGAGAAAACAAATTGTCATAGTGATATGCGACCTAGGTATGCGAAAACGTACTTGGAATGATCCCAACTATGAGCAAAAAAAAGAAGAGAAGAAATGGTTGAAACATCATAGTGATTTGCTGTCTGAGATGTGCACTTATACTTGGAATGATCACTACTATGAATAGAAATGTAAAAAAAATATGATATATCTCATAATATAGTGAATTATTAAGTTTATTAACTAGGGAATATTATTCCACTATCAAAACTATCCATAAATTTCTAATAAAGTCAAAGACAATCCTATTTTAAATTGAACTACTAATTTTTGTGGATGTTAAATCGTAGACTTAGCTTATTCTTATCCTTCCCAATAAATGCGTTAAGTCTACGATTTAACCTTCACAAGTATTAGTAGTTCAATTTAAAATATGATTGTCTTTGACTTAGTTAAAAATTTATGGATAACTTTGATAGTGAAATGATATTTCCTAGTTTGTAATCTTAATAATTCACCATATTATGAGGTTTATCATATTTTTTATATTTTTATTCATAGTAGAGATCATTCCAAGTGTTAAGTCCACATACACAGGCCACATATCACTATGATATTTCAACCATTTTTTTCTCTTTTTTTTTTGCTCATAGTTGAGATCATTTCAAGTACGTTTTCACAAACTTATGCCGTATATCACTATGCCAATTTTTTCTTTTTTTTTATCAGAGTTGGGATCATTCTAAGTATATATTCACATACCTAGATCGCATATCACCATAACACAAATTTCTTTTCCCTTTTTTCATTATATTTGGGATCATTCCAAGTATGTAGACATATATATCTAGGCCACATATCACTATGAAATTTAACCTTTAAAAAAAAGAGAAATTAAACACCTATAAATGACTAACTTACTAAGATACAACTAGTAAAAACATATGAAATTTAAGCATGGAATAATGTGTATGAAAAAGTTCAAGCTCAAATATTTTATTTGATAATCTAAATTAAATACTATCTAAGCTCATGTTTTGGCTTATATCGTTGACTTAGTTCTTGCTCACCCCTTCCGTTATTTTTAGAAGTCAATATCAAAAAATTGTCTTGCGGGTAAACAAAAAATTTTGTGCATCAAATAAATGTTTAAGGGAGCTTTATAAAAAAATTCTTACTAACTTCAAATTCATTAATTGAACTTTTAGGATTGTTTAGCCGTACCAATTAATTATCATTGAATAACTAGAATAATTTATTAATTAATTAAAATAAGAATTAAGATCATCAAATTTGTGTTCAAATAAATTATTCTTCACCCAAGTGGTAGGGGTTATAATATTCTCACCTCCACACTTAAGTCCTTTTCTAGTCTCTAGTAAAGATACCATTTTAGCATGAGGATACTCTAAATTATTGTTACTAATAAGCATATAATTTTAGGGGAGAAAGAAACTTGAAATTGGAATAACTCCCCTGAAGTGGATGTGATGAAGTGGTTGCCCATTGCTTTTTGTTGACGTATCCATGTTACTCCCAACATATGATATCCCTCAGCAACCCAGTCAATTATTCTATCCTGCATAACTTTCATCCTCAAAGTGTACATAGTTATTGACATGAGATGTATTTTTGTTAGAATCGATGAGTATAATCAAAAGCCTTACAATTATAACACATGCACGCGATGATTATCATAGAAATCATTGTCATGACTCAAACCAAATATCATTCCATAATATTTAGTTCAGAACATAATAATTATCATAGGATAAGCATCATCAGGGCTAAAATTTTTTTTGACTTAAATATTTTATCATAATATAAAATTTGCAAGTTAGTGTAAAACAAATGACATAAGAGTGCAACTCACAACAAAATAAATGAGACGTAACAAGGTACACATGACATATTTTAATACTCAATTTCAGGTCAGTGTCCTACCAAACATAAAAATAACTGTAGGCAGCATCTTGCAGCATCAAACTCATATAAGTAAAGCACAAAATGTACCATCCAAAGTGCCACGTCACAACATATATATCACCAAAACATAACATAGTGAAATATGATCTAGAGCAAAATGTAAACCTAACTATGCTAAAGTAAAGTTGGATAGAAGATGTTGGGTCCGACGTTCCTTCACTTGACCCGTGACGCTCTGCTACTTATATAAAAAATTAAAGTAGCACCCTCTCCAACAGCCGGGCTTTTGGTGCAGTTGGGTATGCGCTTGATCCTTCAATTTGTATCAGAGGAGGTCACGGGTTCAAGACCGGGGGGGGCGCTATTAAATCCTGATTTTTCCCTTCTACCTGTGTGGGTCCGGTGGGTCAGGCAACCGTGGACATGTGGTAACCCCACCTCTAAGCCGTGTGGGCCATGTGGTAACCCCACCTCTGAGCCGACGGGTTGTGCTGGACGCCGGGGGGGGATTGTTGGGTCCGGCATTCCTTCACTTGACCCGTGGCGCTCTGCTACTTATATAAAAAATTAAAGTAGCACCCTCTCCAACAGTCCGGGCTTTTGGTGCAGTTGGGTATGCGCTTGATCCTTCAGAAGATAATCCTACTTGTCCTCCTCTTCACCGTCTTCTTCCTCTTCTTCCCCTTCCTCGTCTTCCTCCTTTGCAACAACCATTGTTGGATCAACTTTGGTCCGGTCCGAAGTCAGAAGGTAGCCTTCGTCATCAAACTGTCCCAAGATCCTGAAACTCGGCTCGGGCGCTGGAATCTTTGCTTTCTCCATGATCTTACGCAGATTCGAACGAATATCCTCAAACTATTCCTTTTCGTAAAGGTGCTGACACCGCTGATATGCTTTAATATACTCGATATGTTCCATGATAACATCGGGATCTGTACCACGATCTGCCACTGTAATATCAATATGAAAGGGGTCAGCCACTTGTGGCTTTGTGGATTGGTCAGCTCCCATTAGTCTCGACAGTTCCAGCTTTCTTGTGGTTCCCGCATCCACCTTGATATTCACTGCCTCTACTGTCTCCGTGATTGGGTGCCCGACTTGAGTCACCATATCATCTTCACCTTGATCCACTCCTGCCATCCGACAGAGCTCCGTAATCAAAACAAGATACCACAGCTGTCTCGCTTTCTCCTCCTTGATCTTTTGTGTTAGAAGTGTAGAAACGAGTGCTCTCATGTTCATATTTATCCCCCTCAAGATGCTATAGATAAGAGCGACCTTTTCCATCGTCAACGTGTTCAGATGTCGTGTAGGCATAACCCTTGCATTGATGAATAGGAGCCATACCTTGGCTTCACGATTTATGCATGTTGCACGCAGGGTCTTTCTTGACTTACTCGCCCATTCCAGCTCCCATGTACAATAAACTACCGCCACCATTTCCTCTATAGAAACACTTGACAGAATATTCGCATAACCATCTTTAGTATTGTTGTCCAAATCGAAGAGTTCGTTGATTTTAGTGGCCGAAAATTCCACACTTTTTCCCCTCACAAACACCTTCTCCCCATTTGAGTCCCTAGCATTAGCATAGAATTCATACACCCATGGTAAAATTGCCTCTGTCCTAGGTGACAAAATGATTCCCATTGGAGAGTCCTAATTTGATTTTTATATTTCAAACTCCAGCCCTAGCTTCCATCTTGAAACCTCGCTCATAAATGAAGGGGATGGTCCTGAGAGTTTCAAAACGATGTCGAGCATTCTCGGTCAGAAATCAAACATTTTTCCTCGACACCGCTTTACCTTTTCCCTTCTCTTTTCTCTTCGATGCCGACACGATTTAGGTTAAGAACGATCAAATATATAAAGATACTACTCCTCAAAATCAGTTATTTAAAATCAAAAATGGTGTAAATGGATACCTTAGGGTTTTGAAGACTCGGTCTAGTGGAACTCGCACATGTAGATTTCCACTGGGATTGTTCCCAAATTTCGCCTCTCAACCGACCACGATCCGCCGCTCGCCCTTAGCCAAGATGCAGGAAAACCACTATGATCCTCACAATGATCTTGCGCCGCGATTCTGACTTCCGTCCGAACTCTCCCGATCACGATTCGCCGCTCACCTTGTCTCCCGATCGCTGCTCGCGCCTCTCCTCCTCTCCCGATCGCTGCTTGCACAGAGTAATGAGGGTTAGTCGGGGTTTTAGGGATAGGCTGAATCGGTCTTTGTAGGATTTAGGTTTTAAATTTATTATTATTTTTAATTTTTTTTATTAACTAGGGTGAACCGGTCAAACCTCACGAACTGCACCGGTTCGGCTAACTGGGAATTTCTACTCTTCTCAAGAAGCGGGCAACAACTAAAGTGTTGCAACGACCTTTTCAAGTAGTTGCAACAATTGATTATCAGCATGTAATGGCCAATTCCTGCCCGATTTTCGCTCACCCAGATTTTTAGTCCAGCAGATTTTTTTCACTCTTTTGCACTGTCAATTAGAGTCACGCTGCATTGTTCCCTCCGTTTTCCTTTCTATTCTAACGACAACAAATGCAATTTGTTTATTTATTTATATATAACTATATTTATTTATATATTGTAAGATACGATGAGTTGCCTCCCACCAAGCGTCTCGTTTAAAACGTTTCGGCCTGACGTTTTTCACTTATTTGCTCATCGAAAGTTTATGACCAGCATCTCGCGATGATCATTGTCCTCATAATATTCCTTTACTCTTTGTTCGTTCACTTCGAACTCGGTCCTTCTCATTACCAATTGTGACTACTCCATACGGGTGCACCTCCTTCACTCGAAATGGTCTAGACTTCAATTTCCCAGGGAATAATCTCAGTTTTGAACTATATAAAACAATTAATTGTCCTACGTTGAACTCCCATTTTTTTAGCCTAGAGTCGTGTCATTTCTTGGTTCTTTCATTATATAACTTAGCATTTTCGTATGCATTAAATCGAATCTCCTCCAATTTATTGAGATGAAGAAGTCTGTTCTTCCCATCTCTAGCTCTACGGGAAGATGACTTGCTTTTCCATAAATCATTTTGTAAGGGGTTACGCCTATAGGGGTTTTGAATGCAGTCCTATACGCCCATAACACATCGTTCAGTTTTTGCGACCAATCCTTACGAGTTGCACTCACCGTTTTCTCTAGAATTGATTTTATCTCTCTATTTGAAACTTCACCTAACCCATTAGTTTGAGGGTGGTAAGCAAGGGCGACTTTATGTGTTACTCCATATTTTCTCAAAAGTGCTTTGAATTGTGAATTACAAAAATGCGCTCCGCCATCACTTATTATAGCTCTCCGTGTATCGAATATAATGAAAATATTTGCCTTAAGGAGTGGAGTAGAAATTTCAAGTGAAGATGAGTTGTTAGAAAAAGTGAGGGAAGAGGAGAAAAGGGAGAAAACGAAATTCATTAGAGAGGGAGAGATCTAAGAGCCATCATCTTGAAGAAGGAGAAGAACGGCTAGGGTTTGGATGCACCGGCAAGAAGGAAGAAGGATCTGATCTGAACGCAAATTTCTGCAGTATTTTAAAACTTCTAAAACATGTCTAGTAAGATCTTCCTTGTTGTATGGTTTCATTCTTCAAGCATGAATTAAATTCTTAGTCTTGTATGTTGAGAGTAATTTGACTTATTGTGATGTGGTGATTGTAATTTATCTTTTATGATTGTTTGGAAACCTATCTTTGTTGGATTTATATTTTATTTTGTGAAATTTTTGGATCAAGTATTCATCTTCTAACTTACATGGCGAGATTCAAAAGAGGAATTACATTATTTTATGGTTGAATCCTTACTTTGCGCGGCGAGATTCGAGAGATGAGTAAATCTTTAGGCAAAATTCCATCTTTATACTGCGCTGTAAGATTCAAGAAAGCAGTGACAAAAGTGTA
Source organism: Platanthera zijinensis (assembly GCA_039513925.1). NCBI lineage: Eukaryota > Viridiplantae > Streptophyta > Magnoliopsida > Asparagales > Orchidaceae > Platanthera > Platanthera zijinensis. The sequence goes on along the minus strand of CM077079.1, from coordinate 13,336,428 downwards.
ACATAAATTTCAACATAGCATAAAGAGAGAAAAAATTTCATCTTGTGTTAGCAATATTGATTTGAGTGCTTTTTGTTATTCTCGTTCTATCTAAGTTAGAGATAACTAGGGAAATTAAGGTAAACGGATTTCTGAGATCGAGAAATGATGACTTCTACTTTCAAATCGTTGAAAGATAGTAATTAATCATTTCATGAAAGATCACTCTAAAAACTCATCGCAATAGGAAAATGAAATCAACGTACGTGACTACTTCTCAAACTTGAAAAAAGCATATTTTAAATAAACGTTATTTATTTTTTTATTATTGCTCTCTTTTATCTGTCATTAATCTAAATTCACTTTTAATTAATCCGCTTGAATTTAAAAAAAAGGTAGAGCTAGTACTTGCAAGCGCTAGATTAGTCACTTCTCCGAGGGAACGCTCTTTTCTCACTTTATATTACTTGATTCAACATGTGCACTTGCATTATTACGTAAATTTATTTCAGGCTTACCAACAACCCCTTAATGCTCATGAGGGTGGGAGATAAAAATGTTGTGAGAGATGTCTAGTTTGAAAAATTACTGAGAAAGAGAGTGATACTCTCTGCCCTATTGAGCTTCTAGGAATTTTATTTGGAAGGAGAAATGACACTCAACTATGGTTTTGAAACGAAGAAAAATAAGTTCCTAAGATTTGTTGATCATGGGATAAGACCATAAGTACATAGTTTTGTCATTTGAGGAAAATTATATAGTCAGGACACCCATCTACTGAGGGAGGAGGGGTTGGTCCCCAAACATTACTATAAATAAGATATAATATAGATACATTCATATGTTTGAGAAAGGTAAATATAAATGATAAAAACATTTTCAACTAATACATAAAGAAAATATAGTTTAGGCATCTGTATTTTTACATGTAGAATTATTATCTTTCAGCATAATAGCTAGAAATTCCAACTATTTATGGTACTTTGCTTAATGATGTGGAAGAAGATTGAGAAGTTGAAATGCAGCGTGAAGATATGTTCGGTATTTTCAATAAGAGCATGTGTAGACTGTTGCAGATGCGGAAGGTGTAACACGATTGTTGCTTCTATATATTACCCCAACGGCCCAACCACGGCCACAATTTTCAAATTGAGGAAGTATTTTTGTGAGCAAGCTTTATCTGAAGAGAGGTAAAGATCAGTGAAGTTATCCCGAGGAACGGAGGAAATTGTGGCTGTGGCATGGAGTGAGCTGAGATCAGTGAAGTTTACTCCTTGTTATACTAAAACCTAAGTTGGGAATTATATTTTGTATATTAACTTAGCTTTATTTCTCATGTCTTGCCTCTGGAAGATGAAATACACATTTCTGATAATTTATCTGCAACTGTCATTAGTTATGTTAAATCATGTGTTACCTGTTACAAGTCTAAGATTTTGTCTACTTGCTAAATTAATATTTCAACAATATAAATAAAAATTTCCTGGGTAAGGTTTGCCAACATTTCACCCTTGTGATGGGAGTCGTGGGACTCTTCGTCGGACCCTCGCTCTGCGAGTATGCTTTGTGCACAGGGCTGCTTTTTTTATAAATAGAAATTGTCTATGAATAAGACAACAACACTCAAGCCTGTATCCCACTATTTGGGGTCGGCTAGGATCCTTTGCCTCCATTGAGCCCTATCTTTTGTCATAATCGCACTAATGCCTAAGTACATCATGTGAAAGGTTTGCCTACATTTCACCCTTGTGATGGGAGTCGTGGGACTCTTCCTCGGACCCTCGCTCTGCGAGTATGCTTTGTGCACAGGGCTGTTTTTTTTATAAATAGAAATTGTCTATGAATAAGACAACAACACTCAAGCCTGTATCCCACTATTTGGGGTCGGCTAAATGGATCCTTTGCCTCCATTGAGCCCTATCTTTTGTCATAATCGCACTATTGCCTAAGTACATCATGTCTATGAATAAGGTAATTATTGTTATTTTGAAATCCTAATTCTTGTCTGGAGATTGTGACTGTTGGGGTTTAAAACTTATTGTTTAGGTGTACAAATTTCTGAGTGTAGTCAATGAAATGTTCTTTTTAATTAGATTCTTTTAGGTTAGGGGGAAGTTTTGCGTTCATATATATTATATATACACTCAATATCATTTACATTGATAATAAAGAAGTGACGTTTTGATGAGTACAAAATGTACATTCAATCTGGTTTATACCAAAAATGACCATTTTTTATAGTAAAATGACCATTTTGATTGTAAAACAACAATTTTTATCATACATATGAAGTTTTTTTTAATCCTAAAATGACTACTTTGATTGAAGGATCTTGTTTTCTCAGCATATCGTCGCTGTTTTGCTATCAAATCTTTAGATTGGAGAACTCAAGAAGCTGGTAGAGGAAGGGAAGGTAAAATATATAGGATTGTCGGAGGCTTCTGCTTCGACGATAAGAAGGGCGCATGCCGTGCACCCTATTACTGCAGTGCAGCTGGAGTGGTCTTTGTGGACAAGGGATGTGGAGATTGATATTGTTCCTACTTGCAGGTTTCTTTATATTTGTTAGGGTTAATTATTGGGACCTCTCATAGGAGTTTACATAATTATAGGTTGCACCCCTCTGTCTTTCAAAATTACATTTACCTCCTCTCTACGTTTTCTCAGTTTACAAAAATGCCCCTTATGTTAGAAATATGAATGGAAAATGATAAAATGAGCCAAATATTTATATTGGCGGCCCGATGTTGGATATTGGCAGCCCAATTATAATAGCAGCTCAGGAAATCGATAATGGCAGCCCATTGGCTATTGACAGCCCAGTTTTTTTTCAAAAACCATATATACTGTGCATTTTTTGCACATATACATGCAAACCGAAAATACTCTTATATATGTGCAGTTTTAGGTAAAGTGTTCATCATGAAAGTTGTAGATCTCGTCGAAATCTGCAACTTTGATGTTGAACACTTTTTCTAAAAATACACGTATATAAGAGTATTTTCAAAAGGCGCGAAAATGGGCGTAACTATTGCAAATTTACAATAGTTACGCTCAGGTTATTTTCGGGCCCAAAGTACGCCTTGTCCGTGCACTTTTAGGAAGTGTTCAACACGGAAGTTGTAGATCTCGTCGAGATCTCTTTGTTGTTGAACACTTTTTCTAAAAATGCATGTATATAGGAGCATTTTCAAAAGGCGCGAAACTGGGCGTAACTATTGCGAATTTGCAATAGTTACGCCTAGGTTATTTTCGGGCCCAAAATACTCTTATATACGTGCATTTTTAGGAAAAGTGTTCAAAACAAAAGTTGTAGATCTCATCGAGATCTATAACTTTCGTGTTAAACACTTTTCCTAAAAATGCACGTATATAAGAGTATTTTCAGTTTGTGCGTATAAGTTCAAAAAACGATCATCACGTTTTTGAGCTGCTATTAGCGGTCATATTATGTGTGTTTTTTATTGTTTTACTGAGCTGTCAATATCCAAAGACGGTCTGCCAATATAAACACATGATATTCTAATTTTACCCTATGCAATGACTCTTATGAAAGAGGTGATCTTTTCCTTTAAAATATAGATGGAAAGTGATAAAATATACCAAATTATTTTATAATATTCTAATTTTATCCTTTGTAATTAATCTAGAATCATTGTTAAATGATAAATTTGGAATATCATAAAATAATTTGGTTGATTTTATCGTTTTTCATCCTTATTTTTAATAGAAAGGGCATTTTTGTAAACTGGGTAAACTTAGAGGGGGGAGGTAAATTTAATTTCGAAAGATAGATGGGTGCAACCTATAATTATGCAAACTCCCACGGGAGGTCCCAGTAATTAACCTATTTGTTATATAATTTCCTTCAGATTTACTTGATCCATGTCTTCTGATAACATAATTCCCCCTCTTTTTTTTTATTTTACAGGGAACTTGGCATAGGTATTGTTGCATATAGCCCACTGGGGAGTGGCTTCTTCTCTTCCGGCACAAAATTTGTTGATAGCTTATCTGACCAGGATTATAGGAAGGTAAAATATGTTCTTTATGGAACTTATAATTATTTTAACAAATTACTTGTTTGAGTATTTTTAAAAGAAAACTTGGAAGAAATTGTAACCTGTTGCCGCATGCTGCAGACTCTGCCGAGGTTCCTACCGGAGAATTTAGCGAAGAACGAAGCTATATTTGGGAGAGTGTGCGAAATTGCATCGAGAAAGGGGTGCACTGCTTCTCAACTCGCGCTAGCTTGGATCCATCACCAGGGAAGCGACGTGTGCCCCATTCCGGGCACCACGAAGATCGAGAACTTCGACGAAAATGTCGGCGCCCTTGCTGTGAAGTTGACACCCGAAGAAATGACCGAACTTGAATTGTGCGCCGCAGCCGAAGGCGAGCGATATGCAGGCGGCATGCCTACCTGGAGGAACTCAGACACCCCCCTCCTCTGTCTTCCTGGAAAGGAGAGTTGACCTGATTGTTCTCCCTTGAGTTGATTTCCTTGAGCAAAGTGAATACAACTTATTATCAAGTTGAAATGAAGATACTTGCTTGCCCTCTGATATTAGATTTCTCTTAAAATCAAATGCATTTCGGCATCTCTTTTATGGTTTTATTGTTTTTCTGTATGTTGATTACATGGTTTGAAGTTTATCTCCTTAGAATTTCGATGATTTTCTACTTCTATGGTTAGACTGAGTGAATGTGTGCTCTTAGTATTTTTATGATGCAAACCTTTTACTATGAATTCTCTAGTCCTTCCAAACGAAGCCGAAGTCTTTGCTATTGTAAGGCATGTTTGATTTTATGTATAAATATGACTTGGGAAGAGACTATTGTGTCGCCCTCCGACCCAAAAGCGACAAACAATAATAATCACATGATTTTTTGGGGGGACTATACAATAATGGAAATTAAAGCTTTTTTGGAACATTTAGATCTCGTATAATTTCATTTGCCACAAGTAGTTCTTCCTACATCATGTAGGTAACATTTGCATCTCTCATTCAAAATGAAAGTATCTCCCTGGATTTAGCTTTCCCCCTCCCCTTTCCTTTTGAGGTTCTCCTCCGAGGATCTTAACTTTTGTAACAATAAAAGAACTAGTGGATATGTAATTAATCAGAACTCATGACCCCCACTAACTTGGTGAGGATTATGGAAATAATCACCGTGCACACGATTGGCGTGCCCGATCCTTGTGCAATTCGCGAACGTAATCCCACTACACGCACCACCTAAGTAACCACCCGCGCCTGGCCTCCACCGTCGCTATCGTTGGTGCCAGGTGGCCCTTGCCTGGCCTCCGCCGTCGCTATCGTTGGTGCCAGGTGGCCCTTGCCTGGCCGGCCTCCGTGAGGACGGCGCCAAGCGGCCTTCGCCCGCCCGGCCTCCGTGAGGCCAGCACCGGGCGGCCCTTGCCCGACCGGCACTGGGCGCCGCCCGGCCGACCTCACAAAGGCCGGCACCGGGCGGCCCTCGCCCGGCCGGCCTACGTGAGGCCAACGTCGGGAGGCCCCACTGAGGCCAGTGTCAGGCACCGCCCGGTCGGCGTCATGGAGGACGACATAGGGCGTCCCTCGCCCTGACGGCCTTCGTGAGGCTGGTGTCGAGCGGTGCTCGGCTGGCCGCCCCCGGACGACCAACCTCGACCGGCCTCTTTAAGGACGGTGGTCGTCCGGTCAGCCCCCCGACTGGATTTTTCCGGTCGGCCTCCTTTTGACCGCCAACGTCCGATCATCCTCAGCTGATCACCACAGTCTGATACACGGGTAACCACCCGCATGACCGCTGACGTAACCACCCTCATGAGTGAGGGAAAATAAATAAAATATTTATGACATGCGTATAGTGAAATTATAAAATAATATGCACCTAAAACTATATTAGATATGGTGTACACATAACAATTTGGGTGGTTATGGTTTGCGGATAGCCGCATAATTACCGTAACCACTCCCTTGGAGCCTATAAAAAGGCCCATAGCCCCCCCCCCCCCATTTCTAACTTTCTCTTCCCAGTCGTCTTCTCCTACAGGCCGGAGCTCTGTCGAAATCCTCCTACGAGTCACTTTCCTATTATTTAGAGAATTCGTCTAAGTTCACGACGCTTCGAAGCAAAAGACGCATCGCCGGCCTCTTCGAAAAATCTCCTATGTGCAAAACATTCAACAAGTCCTCACCAATGAACCTCCTGTGCGCATCAAAGCAACGAACAACATTCGGGCAGCATCCAAAAACATCCACCACCAATAGAAAGGTGACGGTTACCCCACATCCACCAACATTCAACAAGGAGGTTGGTGGACTGCAGTCCGGCTGGGGGCGGCCCGGGATACTCACATGTGTGGGCCGACCCCCTTTCAACACGAGGGACCTCACAATGAGTGAGAACACATGCAGGGGCAGCCAAGAATGCAAAACACAGGAGAGTGGCCCAGGCAGCCAAAGAAAGGTGACGGTTACCCCACTACCGAATTCGCGAGCACCAACGTTGCTGCAGTGAGGTGAAATCTACCTTAGGGAGCTTCCACAAAGCAAACTTTACACCAGGGTAATCAGGCTCCAGCACCTGTCGAAATCCAAGGGAACTCGCGTTGTGCGCACTTTTCCATTGCGGCATAGCCTTACTCGCAAGCAGCATAGACTTGAGATGGTTAACTCGCTGACCCATCCAACTGCAATAGTCAGCAAGGATCCTAGAACAACAATAGAGGACAGCAACATCACCTGGGAAGAAGAGGATCATATCGTCGGCATAAAGGAGATGAGAGAGTCGAGGCCCCCCATCCGGAAGCGAGAAGCCATCGCAGCACCCCGCAGATGAATGGCCGAGGAGAGGAGCTCCGAACACATGCAGTATCCAGCGTATGCGAGTGGATATTTGCAAGCCATAACCCCTCCCTCCACCAAGATTGTCCATAAATAGGACCGGGAGAGGAACTTCGAGCACATGTAGTATCCAGCGTATGCGAGGAGTGGATATTTGTTTGCAAGACATAACCCCACCAAGATTGCCCATAAATAGGACCCCATGGTATGAGGTAGAAGGTGCGTTGACCCCCCCCCCCCCCCCCCGACCACCAAGGGGAAATCCCGCCTCTTTTATGTTTAACTTGATTTTGGCTTTATGAGAGAAAATTCCTATAAACTTCCGTGTGTGTGGCAGTACCTTCTCGCTGTAGCACGCGAGCCCAATTTGTAGGCAATCCAGAGTTCTTTTCTTGTTCTCTAGCATCTTCTAGTTGTGTTTTGCCTGAGTTGACCACCGGATCAATAACCTTTGGTCACCCCTTGATCCGAACTTTGTGAACCAATTTCTCGGTTTCAAGACTTTATTGATGTGAGCATGGACCATAATCGAAGGAGGAAACATCTAGTGCAAGATCTCATGGAGAATCATGATGGATTGGAGTCGGAGATAATCAACTTGTGACCACAAAGCGAGTTTGTCATGCGTGCTAACCTCACGGAGCTCAAACAAGGAATGACAGAGACGCTGCAAGGTATTTTCACGCCCAATGTCAACAGTGTGGCTGCCTCGCTGCAAATTGCCACATCGGTAGTGGATGTGAGTCGTCTAGGAGACCTGGGAAAGGGTCACAACCAGTCTAGAGGAGGAGCGACCTCGGTACGAGTGATCCCAGTACGTGACCCTGCAAGATTTTTGTTTTCGCAAGAATGTCTCGAGTTGGTCATTGCCAGCTCGATAGACTAGGTCGGGGAGCTCGTTTTGCGAGGAAGTATTGAGCCCGTCTGTTCATAAGGGTTTTTGCGAGCCCCTTCTTGTTACTATACATAGAAGGATGTCTCCCTCCACCATTGATTTACAGTGGTTTGAAGATGTTGTCTCCCTCTGTAGTATGTCAGATGTCTTCAAGTGCCGGTTTTTCACAGTCATCTTCAAGGGGGAGGCCCACGGCCACCACTTGCTGAGTTCCATCTAATGCTTTGAGGATCTTTATGGTGAATTGATGCTCGCACTTACGTGTGGCCTGCAAGAAGTACTGTTTAAGGAGGTGGGCCTAGATCCCCCTCGTTTCTTGTGAAGATCAAATTGACTATGCAGGACGGTACATCGAGCCGGAGGAAAGGAACAAGAGCTTTTCGGCTTTGCTAATGCAGATGACAAAGACAGATGATTTGAGAACCTCTAGAGGAGGGAGGAAGAAGTCCACCGGCAAGACGGAGAGTTCCAAGGGTCTGGAGCCATTCCGGAACCCGAGGGGAGGTTTCAGGTCCAAATGAATGGACCTCCTTGATGGCCAGCAGAAATGAGATCTCGTCCATTCGGACCCGTTCAGCCGCTGCGAGTCCGACATAGTCGACTTCTTCTTTTCTCGGCTAGGCAGCCGCACCTTCTACAGGCTAGTCATAATTGACATAATATAATAGCTCTAAACTTTAGATTTTCATCATTCTAAAATAGTATCGGGACCTCCCCTCAAAGTTTGCATAATTATGGCTTGCACCCCTCTAACTTTCAAAATTACAAAAAACTCTCATAAATGTTTACACTTCATATCATCCATGCACAAAAGTAGCCCCTTACAGTAAATTTTCAGGGCGGTATTTTTGTTCATGAATGTTATGAAATATAAACATTGAGGGGAGGTAATTGTAATTTTAAAAGTTAGTGTAGGCGGGTGCTCGAAACATACGGAGGAAGATCTAAGTGGAATCTGCTCCCCGTTGCCCCCAGCTAGGTATTTATAGTAAAACCTAGGGTTAAGATCCGCAAAGCCCCTAAACCCGTTATTCATCCGAATATACACTTACAATCTCCTCCTATATTCATGACAAATAACGGTGACGTTTCGGGGTGCTGAAGCGTAGACAAAATAATAATCCAAACTAAGCAAGACAATCAGGACAGATCATACTAATAAATCAAAATAAAGGTTTTGCCTATACGGCAAACCACCACACAGATGCTATCTCAATCAAAGTCTGAATTATTACAAAAAAAAACAAAAACATGAATCAAACGTTTGATGATTCTACTCATCTAGTAGATCATCGTCATCCATGTCCAGGTCTACAGCTCCTCCAAAATCTCCATCGTAGCCTGCAAGGAATTTCATGAGTCAGACTCAATGAATTCATAAACATATGCAGTAACATTTAAAGTAAACTAGCTCTTACTAAATGAGCTTAGCACTTCTAGCAACGGTGAAGTAACTCTGTCAGCATCTCATCCAGTCTAACTAGGACTAGTCACGTTACCTTACTCATTACTGATCACTATGTGCCTCACCAATACATGTGGGCACACATCACGTGCAACATTATCAAATGTGGAATAATGTGCTGTGACCAATGATGTTTAGATTAACATATACAACGACTTTCAATTCCCAGTTGAATAGCTCTTGAATCAACTTACAATGAGAGGACGTTAGGTTATCAAATGTGGAATAACCCGCATCCAACCATCTTGGGTTTTCATCAAGAAACTATTTGGGGTTTTCAGTCTGTCACTTATTAGATGCTTGAATGTTGGCAGCTATAGGCTCGTGCATATCAAAACATAAACGTTGGAGGAAAGTTTCATATTTCTATGAACTTTAATCTCATTTCCCCCGATGTTTTGATTGTGAGAGCTCTATTTAATCCTTTAGTAAGGGCGTCTGCAACATTATCTTTCGTTCGCACATCTACCAAGGTCACAATCCCTTGGCTTGTGAGAGAGGTCAACCAGGCCTGTTTCATCCTGAGTTGCCTTCTTTTGCCATTGAACAAAGTGTTCATAGCAACCGTTTTAGTAGCCTGATTATCGCAGTAAACTGCAACAGAACTCAGTTTCAGGCCCGACAGTGGAATGTCCAGCACCAAATCTCTTAACCACTCCGCTTCTTCACCAGCCGAAGCTAGAGCATAGAGTTCGGATTCCATGGATGAGAGTGCAATGCACGAATGTCTCTTGGACTTCCAGGCTACAGCTGCTCCTCCTAGTGTAAAGAGGAATCCATTAGTGGACTTGCTGTTGTTTATTTCTGAGCCCTATGATGCATCAGAATATCCTTCCAGAACGGGAGGATGACCACTATAACATAAAGCATACTTTCGGGTGTGCTTTAAGTAACGCATCAGCCTATCGAGGGCATCCCAATGGTCTTGGCCAGGATTGCCAGTGAACCTACTTAACATGCCGACCGTGAAGGCTATGTCAGGTCTCGTACAGACCATAGCGTACATGAGGCTACCAAGCAGTTTAGAATAATCTAACTGTCGAACCGCAGCTCCATTATTGGGCTTTAAGCGGTTAGAATAGTCGTATGGTGTCTCAGCCGCTTTACGTTCACTGTATCCCCACGTGTCCAACAAGGACTGGATGTAGTGGCTTTGACTTAGGGAAATGCCATGTTTCCCAAAGCTCACTTGCATACCTAGTATAGTGTCAGCTATACCTAGGTCCGTCACGCTAAATTCTTTAATTAGACCTGACTTTACGTCATCCACTTCGGATTGATCAGATCCAAGAATAAGCATATCATCCACATACAAGCATATTATGGCGACGTGGTCTGATCTATGACGTATGTAAAGACATTTATCCGAGAGACTCGACATGAATCCCATGTTCTTTACAGTATAGTCAAACTTCTCATGCCATAATTTCGGCGCTTGCTTCAATCCGTATAGCGACTTTAAAAGCTTACAGACCTTGTTTTCGTGACCATCTATAATGAAACCTTCAGGTTGACTCATGTAGATCTCTTCGGTCAGATCTCCGTTCAAGAACGCAGTCTTAACATCCATTTGATGAACAATAAAGTTCTCAATGGCCGAAATAGCAAGAAGAACCCTAATGGTTGCTAAGTGACACACGGGTGAGTATACGTCAAAATAGTCTACTCCGCTTACTTGTGTGAAACCTTTAGCCACCAGGCGTGCTTTATACTTAGCTACGCTACCATCGGGATTTAACTTCTTTTTCAGAACCCACTTGCACCCGACAGTTTTAGCCCCTATTGGCTTATCAACTAACATCCAGGTGTCGTTCTGAAGGAGAGAGTTCATCTCATCCTCAATTGCTTCTTTCTAGAGTAGGGAATCCCTTGATCTCATCGCTTCCTTAAAATTAGATGGATCGGCCTCGACGTGGTAAGTGACAAAATCACTACCGAAGGTTCTAGGGGTTCGCTCTCTCACTGAAGTCCTTCTAGACTCTAGGCCAGAGTTGTCTACCGGAACGGAATAGGAGGTGCTCGGTACTGATTCAGGATCGTCCTCAGTAATAGTTGCTTGCATACCTGGGATAGTTAAGTTCTTATCTTTGAGGAATTTATCCTCGAAGAACACTGCATCCCTAGATTCAATAATTATATTATTAGACAGGTCTAAGAATCTATCAGCAGCACTATCTTCAGCACAACCTAAGTAGACACATGTATTGGTCCTAGGTCCAACCTTAGACCGTCTAGGGTCAGGAACCCTGACATAGGCTATACAGCCCCAGGTCTTAAGTCTAGTTAAAGACGGCGGTCGCTTAAACCAAAGCTCGTAGGGTGTAACCTCTAACTTAGCTTGGGAAACTTTGTTCAGAATGTGATTCGCAGTCAAGACTGCTTCTCCCCAATAAGCGGAAGGCATGCCTGCAGTGAGCAGCATAGAGTTTAACATCTCTGTTAACATTCTATTCTTACGCTCGGCTATGCCGTTAGATTGGGGGGAGTAAGGAGCAGTGGTTTCTGCTATGATGCCCTGTGAAGCAAGGAAGCATCTGAACTCACTGGACATATATTCTCCTCCTCTATCACTTCTAAACCTCTTAATTGTCATGCTTAACTGGTTTTCTACCCTGGTTTTGAAGAGACAAAACTTTTCAAACGCTTCATCTTTAGTTTTAAGCAATGAAATATGACAAAATCTCGTGCAGTCATCTATGAACGTGATCATATACTTCCTCCCACCTCTTGTGACAAAACTCTTAAAGTCACAAATATCGGAATGTATAAGCTCAAGAGGTATTGTGCTCCTAGTAACCGTGCCAAAAGGTTTCCTAGTGATCTTAGTCTGAGCACACACTTCACATTTTCCAAGAGGAGACTTAGTATCTAGTGTGATCTTATGAGTTCTAGCGACTTGGAACATTTTCCTATAGTTTACGTGTCCTAGTCTCTCATGTAGAGTCCTAGGGCTAACTAAGTTCAATTGAACTTGTTGCACTACCTCATTTGCTAGACTCAAACGGTACATCCTATTCTGGACGTAAGCACATCCAAAGTAATGGGAGTTGACTGACAGAGTCACTCTACCGCCACAGAAGTTAATAGACATACCAGCATCACACAGTAAACTAATAGACACTAAGTTAGCAGATAAGAAAGGAATAAATTTGACGTTCTTTAAAAGTAAAGACTTACCTGAGGAGAGCATCAGAGTTGCGTTTCCCACCTTCAGTACGTCGGCTGTGCCACCATCTGCAACAGTCACTGATTCTTTTGCATCCTTCAGCTCTGTCAGAAGATTAGCGTTGTTGCAAACGTGGCATGTTGCCCCAGAATCTAGGAACCACTCCGTGCTGGCCTGCGCGTGTCCGACCATGGCAAAAAAGTCGGATGGCTCAGCGTGGCTAACCAGATGAGCTTGGTTGCCTTCTTGCGGTGCTCTAGTTCTTTCTTTCCTCGGTAGCTTGCAGTCTGATGCACAGTGTCCCCACTTGTTGCAGTTAAAGCATTTACCCTTAAACTTAATAGAGGGTCTACTCGGTCCTGCAACCTGAGGGCTACTGCGAGGCGGTTTGGTCTTGTGAGAGGGAGGAGCGCGCTTGGAGCTTGTAATCATGTTGGCAGCAGCCTTCTGCTTGCCAACAGCTTCCAAAGCGTGCTTCATCCGGTTCTCGTCCTCAATGCGAATGAAGCGCTTGAGGTCGTTCAAACCAACTTGCATCTTCTTGCGGTACATTTCCGTTTTGAAATTGTACCACGAGGAGGGCAGCTTATACACAATTGTGCCGGCAACAAAACTTTCGGGCAGGCTAATGGACTTACTATGCAGAGAATCAACCAAATTTTCAAAATCTGATACCTGAGGGAGAATGGCTTTCTCCTCGTCGAAGCTGAAGGAGTGGAACTTGTCCACTAGATGAGCTTTGGAGAGGTCCTCCTCCTGTTTGAAGTGCTCCTCTAGGGCTTCCCAGATCTCCTTCGCAGACTGCATCTTGATGTAGTTCTTGGCTAGACTGGAAGAGAGACAATTCAGCAGGTAGTCCCTGCAGAAATCCTCATCTTCAGCCCACTGTGCCTCATCTGCAGTCCCAGCAACGTCAGCACGAGCAGTCTTGATGGTGTAGAAGACATTCAGGTATTTCATCCCAAATTGCGTGTTCAACTTCCAATCGTTGAACTCGGAGGCCGTGAACTTTTCCAACTTGTTCATGGGAACCGGAGAGGACAAAGAAGAATTCCTCATTGCTTCTCTTGCTGCAAGCCCGAACACAGGAACAGAGGCTTGGATCGGCTCCAGGAAAGCGTCGACCAGAGAAATCGTCGAACGGGAGGATCGACGATCGTCGACCGGAAGAGAACGTCGAACGTCGACCGGGAAGAAAACGTCGAACGTCGACCGGGAGGAAAAACGTCGAACGTCGACCGGGAGGAAAAACGTCGAACGTCGACCGGGAGGAAAAACGTCGAACGTCGACCGGGAGGAAAAACGTCGAACGTCGACCGGGAGGAAAAACGTCGAACGTCGACCGGGAGGAAAAACGTCGAACGTCGACCGGGAGGAAAACGTCGAACGTCGACCGGGAGGAAAAACGTCGAACGTCGACCGGGAGGAAAAACGTCGACCGAAGGCTTCGAACTGGAGGCTCGACGATCGTCGACCGGAAGAAAACGTCGAACGTCGACCGGGAGGAAAAAACGTCGAACGTCGACCGAATCCTTCGGGAGCGAAAAACTAAGGCTTGACGCAAACGGCGACGGCGGCCGATCTCCTCCGCCTCTTGATCGGCGAGGAAGAAACGTTGCCCCAGACCGACGGAACTCCTCTATCTAGCGGCAACGACCTGGAAGAAGCGAGCGGCGAGGAGAGGAAGGATCGGCAGGTCCTAACTTCGCGAGCGAAAAGGCCCCGGCGACCTGGAAGAAGCGATCCGCGAAAAAACGAGGGCGGAAGCTTGCCCCAAACAGGCGACCGGCGACGGGAAGGGCTGGGCTAGACAGATCCTCGATCGGCCTGCAGCGAGCGGCGGATGGCCCTAGATCCACGCACGGGAGACGAGCACCAGCGAAGGGAGCGAAGATGTTTCGAGAATGTAGGCGGGTGCTCGAAACATACGGAGGAAGATCTAAGTGGAATCTGCTCCCCGTTGCCCCCAGCTAGGTATTTATAGTAAAACCTAGGGTTAAGATCCGCAAAGCCCCCAAACCCGTTATTCGTCCGAATATACACTTACAGTTAGATGGGTGCAAGCTGTAATTATGCAAACTTCAAGGGGAGATCCCAGTAAATAACCCTTCTAAAATATTAATGTTATATATTTCAATTGTACTCATAAAATCATGAAATATTGTCGATATATACAGGCTCTGTTTGGAGGGACTTATTTTCACCGGTCAAGCGGTTACGACCGCATGAACTGGACCATAATTAAGATCCGGTTCATGCGGTCGTAACCGCTTGACCAGTGAAAATAAGGTGGCGTTTGACTGAGCTTATTTGCTGCGGTGCGGTAGAAACGCAATGCAATTTTCTGAAAAAGCAGCGTTTGGCTCAGCTGATTTTGGAAAACGCGTTTATTACCCTCCGCGGTTTTATACTATGGCGCAGACGCGATTAGGATCCCCGTTCCGCCGCAACATTCGTTTCCCCGCGGCTCTTGACCTAGCGCGATAGCAGCGGCCTTCCCCGATCGACGACGATCCTCGCCGTCGTGGTGTTTGTTGGATCCAGACGCGATTCGCTACCCCATGCGCCTCCTCTTCCCGGTGTTTCCTCGATCGTTTTCTGGAGCGGTAGCAGCGGCGTCCACGATCGTTTTCTAGGAGCGGTAGCAGCGGCGTCCCCGATCGACGACGATTCTCGACGAACGGCTAGCACCTGAGTTCCAATTTCTGGAGATTATTGCTGGATGCGAGTGATTTCTGGAGGTTATTGCTGGAGCCGCTGCGCCCCTTCTTCCCGGAGCTGCGCCCCTTCTTCTTCCTCACACAGCCACCATTGTAGAAGGTATTCATCCTCTTCTTTTTTTCCTTGTTTTTCTTCTGCTTAAGTACTTGTTATTGCTGGATACAAGTTCTGAAGCAGTAGATTGACACATGGTGGCAAACAATATTGATGGATTCAGTGCAAAAGTTTTACATTTTCCCCAATTTTTAAAACAGTAGATTGACGGAATCCTGTTAAATGTACTAGAAAAGAAACTTCGTTGGATTGTTTTAGAATGTATAAGCGCAATTTTGATTAACAGTTCATCCTGTGAACTGTGTATGTGTGTGTGACATTGTTGTGGTGTTGATGTGCATGTATACATGACATGATTATAACTAGTCTTTTCATGTCGCATACTTATATCATTTACACTCTCGATCATATGCATCATACATTATACATGCTAGTCATACAACTATTTATGACTTATTACATGTAGTTTATATTTACTAATGCACCTTTACATCATGGCGGCTAGTATTACTTATCAAGTAACATAACTATGATGTTGTCTTATATTAACATTTGATTTTCATTATATCCCTATACTCTTTGCAAAGTTTAGACATTTCATTCAAAATTTATGTCTTTTATTATTAATGAGAGAGAAAAATCTTGGGGATCTATCTGTATGTGAAGCACGATATATATCACGTTGTATGGACTTTGAACTCACTATTATGTCTTTCATGCATCATGACTTGTTACATTGTTTCTTGATGTAATTGTTAAAAACATATCTTCCGGTTAATAATGCTAGTTATTGATGTTGTGTCTCTATTATGTGTTGCTTTATAAAGATGGGCAAAACAAAAGACGGTGGGGTGGCCGCAATGTGGGACAATTCTGATGTTCTCCTCTTTTGTGATATCTGCATAAAAGAGATAGAACGTGGGAATCGTCATACAACACATTTTAGTAAAGAGGGGTGGTCCAATATAATGAAGACATTTGAAGAGTCGACTGGAAAGAAATACGATAAAGTGCAATTCAAAAACAAATGGGATCATCTGAAGGAGTGGAAACTTTGGATGGAGTTGAAACGAGGTGAGACCGGCTTGGGTTGGAACACATCAAGAAAAACTATAGACGCCTCGGATGAGTGATGGGACGAGCGATTGAAGGTATTCAATGTTTGAATTCAATTATTTCCTTTAATTACTTATTATTTTGCCGTTTGAAATAATTGAATAATATTTCAGGTTGTCCCTGCCGCAAAGAAGTTCCGTTATTCCGGAATACAGCCAGAGTTAGAGGAGAAACCGAACATGATGTTCAGCTCTGTTGTTGCGACTGGACATCATGCTTGCACCCCTCATTCGAGGAATGTTGGGCCCGAGTCTACAGGTGATAGAGCATTGTCAGACGGTGGACAAGAAGACGTTGACGTCAGTGGAGTTCCTCCTGCAACTGAGAACACAGTTACATCCGAGGTTGACCAAAAAAGAAGGAAAGGACAGAAGAAAGATCTTACATCTGTGTTAGAGGATATGGCATAATCTTCTAGGAGCATGTGTCGATTCATGCAGGAGCCACCAAAGCGCAATTCTTCCTTCACCATTGCCCAAGCACTTGAGAAGTTAGCAACTTACGATGAAGTGCAATCAGATAGGGAATTCCACTTCTTTGCCATCACCTATCTGATGGACAAAAATCATAGGGAGACCTTCATGTGCCTGCCAGAAAGTCTGAATGTTCAGTGGCTTCGTAGTGTCTATACTAGTGGCGTGTAGTTGGGTCTATCTTCTTTATTTCTGCGTTGTTTTGTCATTGGATGCTATTATGTTTTTACCGCACTAGTCTGGACATTAATATGCTATCTGCTATATCTGCTTTATATGCTAACTAGTTTTTTTAATCCAACACTTTTGTATGACTTCTTTTGTGATATCTTTATTTCTTTATTCCAGAATATGTCGAGCGGGGACTCTGATAGTTTCATGGAGCAGTATGAATTAGCTAGAAAAAATGTGTTATTGTTCAACAACAAACTATAGTAGCAGCAACATGTTTGGCCTCTGCACACACCTCTGTATTAAACAGTCGAGTTCCACGCATGACTTCGAAGCAGACAGATGATAAATGGGTTGGAGAGATAATTCGTGGATCTACTGTGAGATTTCATGACTCTTTCATGATGAGTCAAGAAATATTTCTCGATCTACTGCATTATCTGGAGGAAAGGTGTGGACTCCAGGGAACAAGAAGGACAGCCTCCAGAGAATTGCTAGCCTTGACCGTATACATATTGTCGCACAATGAATCAATGAGAAAAATAATTGAACGCTTTCAGCATTCAACGGAGACAGCTAGCCGATTTTTCTCCCAGGGTATTCGTGCTTTGTTGCGGCTAGGGGAGGAAGTTATTCAGCCATTAGATAGGTATTTTGGGAGCACTCCACCAGAAATTATGTACGACAGAAGATATATGCCTTTCTTTAAAGATTGCGTTGGGGCTATAGACGGGATATATGTTGACGCGTGCATAGCAGTTGGACAGCAGGTACCCTACATTGGGAGACGGGGCAATCCAACTCAAAATGTCATGGCTGCTTGCGATTTCAACATGTGCTTCACTTTCGTCATGGCGGGTTGGGAGGGATCTGCACACGATAGCCGCATTTTCAATTATGCCTTAAATGATCCTCAATATAATTTTCCTCATCCGCGTCGAGGTAATGTTAACAATTATGTTTATCTATTTCTTACTTTAATTTATTTGAGTGGTTAATTAATTTTTAACACATTATCAAGAAAATATTACTTGGTCGATTCTGGATATCCTTTGCAGAGAGGGTATTTGAAACCATATCAAGATACAAGGTATCATTTGCCAGACTTCGCACGCGGTGGTCGTTGAGCAGAGGGACGTCGAGAGATGTTCAATCATGCTTAGTCATCGCTAAGGAGCGTGATAGAATGATCGTTCGGCGTTTGGAAGAAGAAATGGGTCATACTGCGGGACATGCCGAGCTATAGCTTTGCGAAGCAGGCAGATATTGTGATGGCCACGATGACTTTACATAATTTCATTCGCCGACACCCTTCACGCAACGATATAGATTTCAATGAGCGCGAGCAGGTCAAGATGATAGGGTGGCCTCACAAGGGCGACAAGAAACCTGCACTGACACTGCAAGTGGAGTAGAGGAGATGATCGCTCTACGTGATAGTATAGCGGATCAGTTGTATGAATCGAGAGCATAGCTCGAGATTGCGGGTGTACTTGGATTTCTTTTGTTACGTGTTTATTTAGCCTGTTGATTTTTTTATTTTGAAAATTTTTTTTAATTCAAAACGGAAAACAACTTATTCAATACTCTGTTTTCAAAACTCCATTTCATCCAAACAGTTTTTTTAATAAAACTCTGTTTTTCAGAATCAGCACTTTCTCCATCAGCAGCTTTTCATCAACAGATTTTCATCAGCAACAGCGCAACCAAACAGAGCCTAAGTCCCTCATACGGAGCCATAATCACAATTAATTTAAAGAGCTAATTTCTCTCTATATAATCACAATTTATTTAAAGAGCTAGTTTCTCTCATGATATAATGTTATTAAGTATGTTTTTGTACTTATTAGATAACGAGGTTGAAACAACTTTTTGGCGGAATCTTGAGTCATATTGTTCATCATAACCCTAATGATTCTATAATTATATTAAAATATTATTGAAATGTGAAAGAGATAAATGTGTACTAATCTTATTAGATAATCTACAAATAAATAATCGTTAATATATTCAATTAAACCATCAACACCTCTTACATTAATTTTTGGATTTAGGGCAGCAACTATGATAAACATAGAAGACCTTTTGATATAATAATTTAATTTTTTTTTGCTTCCATTACATAAATTATCCTCCAATAAATTTTGTTTATACATATGTAAGATTTATGTACTCAATTAATACAAAAAAATTAATAAGTGAACAACTAGTAGGGTAATTAGACATCTGATAAAGCAACTGAAACAAATATGTAGACCAGGAATATATGCAGATCAAAGATTATTCATGTAGGCCAAATTTCAATTTCATATATGCAGACCAGTTTCAAAAACTAAATTCATATATTATATTATACACCAAGCAGAATAGAGCATTATTAAGCACATTGTTCAGGTTAAACTTAACAAATCCTTACTTATTAAAAGTACCTAAATAATAATAATAAAACACAATACAATCCAACTCATATTTTTACCATGAAAACACAAAAATTATCCAAAACTAAGGCTGTGTTTGGAGCGGCTTATCGCAGCTTATTTACTTTGGTGACGTTGGACAAAAATATCATTGTCGTAGAATGTATGTTTGATATCACAAATGTTACAAAAGAACCGGTTTGAGACATAAGATTTTGGTATGACAATGACATTTTTGTCCAAACTCACTGGAGCAAATAAGCCGCGCTAAACGCAGCTTAAATATCAATAGCGTTTCTGAAGGTCCATTAATAAAATGTCTAGCTTAATAGGATCGATCAAAAGACATGTTTAGCTTAATAGGAAGAATCAAGCATATTAAATATCACAATTTTATTTCAAGAAATCGTTTGGATTGTCTACCGGTGGAAAAAGCTATCGCGGAAAACTCCATTTTCTCATCTTTTGGAAAAGCACTTACTTATCACAAAAATGCTATTTCTTAAAAAAATCTTCAACTTGATTTTTTTTACCCGCACATTTTTTTTTTGCTTTGGCGCGAATTTTTCAACCGGGCACAAATTTTATGCCCGGGCGCAAATTTTTCGCCCGGGCACTAATTTTTCGCCCAGGCTGGCATTTTTCGCCCAAGTGCGAGGTTTTTCACCCGGGTGCGTTTTTTCACCCCAGTACGGTTTTTTCACCGGCGCTTGATCTTTTTGGCTCGGACAGGTTTTTTTCGTCCGGGCCGATTTTTTTGTCCGGACCCGATTTTTTTGTCCCAGTGTGAATTTTTCGCCAGGACGCGAATTTTTCGCCTGAGCCCGATTTTTCGTCCGGGCACGGGATTTTTTGCATGGGTGTGTTATTTTCGCCGGAGTGCAGTTTTTTCGCCCGAACGTGATTTTTTTTCGCCTGGATGCGTTTTATTTGCTCGGGCCGATTTTTTCTTCCGGGCGTGATTTTTTCGCACCAACGCGATTTTTTTCGCCAGAGCGAGATTTTTTCGCCCGGGCGAGAGTTTTTCGGCAGGGCGCGTTTTTTCGCCAGATGGTGATTTTTTCACCCGGGCCCGATTTTTTCGCCCCAACGCGATTTTTTGCCCCGGAGCAAATTTTTCGCCCGGGCTCGAATTTTATGCCCAAGAGCGATATTTTTTTATCGGAACTTGTTTTTTTGCCCGGGCGCAATTTTTCACCCAAGCGCGGTTTTTTCGTCTGAGCTCGAATTTTTGCCCCGAGCGCTGCTTTTTTTTCGCCCGGTCGCGAATTTTGTGACCGGGCGCGAATTTTTCGACCGGCCACGAGTTTTTCGTCAGTGAGCAATATTTTTTTGTCTGGGCGCGTTTTTTTTCGATCGAGCGAGATTTTGTCGCCTGAGCGCTCCTGGGGCGAATTTTTTGCTCGAACGCGAATTTTTTGCCTAGGCGTGATTTTTTCGCTCGTTCATGATTTTTTTTCCCCGAACGCGTATTTTTTTTGCTTCAATGCTATTTTTTTTCGCTCGAATGCATTTTTTCGTTTTCGGGCAAAAATATCAAGTCTGTGAAACAATATCGTGTTCGGGTTAAAAATTCACACTCGTTCAAAAAATCAAGTCTGGGCGAAATATTGGCGCCCGGGCGAAAAAATCGTGCCCGGGCCAAAAATTCACGTCCGGCTGAAAAATTGGCGCTCAGGCGAAAATATAGCACCCGCCCGAAAAATTTGCGCCCGGGAGAAAAATATCGCACCGGGGCAAAAAAACAGCTCCCGCTCGAAAAACAAAACGTGTTCGGGCGAAAAAATGGCGTCTTTTCCCCTCGGCGCGTATTTTTGGCCGGGTGCGCATTTTCCGCCTAGACTCGCCTTTTTTGCCTATAGCGCATTTGTTGGGAATGAGAGCGTGCACTCCCGACCAGGACACCTGTTGCAATTCGAGCAAGCGCAATACCACAAGAACAATGCAGAAAATAATAAAGCACACAGAGAATTTTACGTGGAAAACCCAACTTGGGCGAAAAACCACGGGACGATCGGAGTCCAACCCGGAAAGCCTCCACTAAAAATGTGTGAAAAACACACGCACGGAATACAGGCTTTCCCTCCACCGATCCACACAGGATCTCCACTCCTCCACCACAAACACGATCCACAACGGATCTACACCACTTTTCTTCCAAACACACAATTACTAGTTTGACAAAAGAGAAATACAAGAACAAGTTGAGGAGTCGTTACCCGGACGGATTGAACAATCCGTCCCAACGTCAAGAATGACGTTCACCAAAACACGAAGGAGGACGGCTAAACAAAGCCCCTTCTAACTTCGCCTTCAACCTCCAAGCCACGAACGAGTCCGGCAACAAAATCTGGACAGCGGCGACGGCAACGTCGTCACACGACGGCGGCGGCGGCGTCTTCACACGACGGCGGCGGCGGCTCTTCTCCAAAGCAGCGGCGGCGGCGTCTCCAAAGCACAGCAGCGGCAGCGGCGTCTCCAAAGCACAGCAGCGGCGGCGGCGTCTCCAAAGCACAGCAGCGGCGGCAGTTTCACGAGGTGCAGCAAACATGAAAGGAAGAAGAAAAACTATTTGCCGCTCTGCAATTGAAAATGCAATCCCTATTCCTGAATATTTCTATATTAAGGAAATAGGAAGAGTTGCCAACTGAAACTGCTGCGCCTCCAATAAAAACAATTTGAAATTAAATAGCACCTATTCACGCCACCCAAAAAAAAAGGATCCGGTTCAGATTTCTGAAAGGACAAGTCAGAAAATGGGAGGTTGCAACCTACTTTTCCGAGGTTGCAACCTTTCTGCAGGAAATTAATAATTGCAGGAATTCGTCCTTATAAATTCCTTGCGCGCCCGGAGGTAGAATCACGAGCCGCACCTAGCGCGCCCGGTGGTTTTTACCGACTCGGATGGGAACCACTCCCAACAAATCTCCCCCTTCACATCGAGGCGAAAGAAACCGCCATCCCGGCGATTCTAACGCAATGCTCGAACTTCCCCCTTGGCACGACCTTGGTCAGCATGTCTGCCCCGTTATCATCAGTGTGCACCTTCAGAAGATCAAGCTCCTTCTGCTCCAGGACATCGCGTATCCAATGATACCGCGTGTCGATGTGCTTCGACCTCGAGTGAAACGTGGTGTTCTTCCCGAGGTGAATAGCGCTCTGACTGTCACACAAGAGGGTGTATCGGTCCTGAGTGAAACCAAGCTCTTTGATGAACCTCTTCATCCAAAGCAACTCCTTCCCAGCCTCAGTAACCGCAATGAACTCAGCCTCCGTGGTGGACAGTGCAACGCACTTCTGTAGTCTCGACGCCCACGAGACAGCTCCCCCTGCAAATAGAATCATGTATCCGGACGTCGACCTCCTGGAGTCTACATCTCCAGCCATGTCAGCATCAGTGTAGCCCAACAGCTCGGGCTCACTGTCTCCAAATCTCAGCGTCAAGTCGGACGTCCCCTGCAGGTATCTCAGTATCCACTTCACTGCGCTCCAGTGCTCTCTCCCAGGATTGGAGAGAAATCTACTGACGATCCCAACGGCATGCGCAATGTCTGGACGTGTACACACCATCGCATACATGAGGCTCCCAACTGCAGATGCATACGGAACCTTCTGCATTGCCTCGATCTCCTCGGGTGTGCTGGGGCACTGATCAGCGGTAAGCCTGAAGTGAGCTGCAAGCGGCACGCTCACCTTCTTCGCCTGATCCATATCAAATCTCTGCAGCACCTTGCGGATGTACCGCTCTTGTGATAACCAAAGGAGTCTGGCTCCCCTATCTCTGCGAATGTGCATACCCAGAATTGTCCTCGCAGCGCCCAGATCCTTCATCTCAAAGGTGGAACTCAACTGCCGCTTCAACTCAGCAATGCATGAAGTGTTCCTCCCGACGATCAACATATCGTCCACGTACAGAAGCAAAATGATAAAGTCCTCTGGAGCATACTGCTTGACAAACACGCAGTGGTCAAGGGTGGTCCTCCTGAAGTCGATCTCCCCCATGAAAGAGTCAAACTTTCTATACCATTGCCGCGGGGCCTGCTTCAGGCCATATAAACTCTTCTGCAAGCGGCACACCAGGCCTTCCTTCCCTCTAACACTAAAGCCCTCAGGCTACTCCATGTAAAGCTCCTCGTCAAGATCACCATGTAGAAAGGCGGTCTTGACGCCCATCTGCTCAACCTCCAAATCTAGTCTCGCAGCAAGTCCAAGGACGACACGAATAGATGACATCTTCACCACAGGTGAGAAGATCTCATCGAAGTCTACACCCTGTCGTTGTCCAAAACCCTTCACCACCAGCCTGGCCTTGTATCTGGGAGGTGTGGAGGAGTCTCCCGGTTTCACCCTGAAAATCCAGCGATTCTTCAAGGCCTTCTTGCCCTTAGGCAATCTCACCAGGTCATAAGTGTGGTTCTTCTGCAGTGACTGCATCTCATCCTGCATAGCATCCATCCACTGACGCTTCTCGGTACTTTCCACAGCCTCATCATAACTCTCAGGCTCCCCCGCATCAGTCAGCAAGACGAACTCTGATGCGGAATATCTGGTGGACGGGTGCCTGGCCCGATCTGACCTCCGTAAGGCCGGCTCAGGTGCCGGTGCAAGCACATCCTTAGTAATGTCCTCAGCAACTCCTGGTTCACCATTAGTGGTGATATCATAATCCGGAAGTATATCAACGCCCTGTGCAGGCTCGGGCTCGGCAGTCTCCTCAGCATCATCAACTCCAACCATAGGTGACTCTGCAGCAGTGCGAGAGTCAACCTCCAACTCAACAGTCCCCTCAGGATCACCAACAGTCTGATCCTCACAGAACACAGCATCACGGCTACGTACAAGCTTCTTCTCAATTGGATCAAAGAACCTGTACCCAAACTCTCCACTATAGCCGTACCCCAAGAAAATACACTGCCGGGTCTTCGAATCCAACTTCGATCTCTCGTCCCTAGGGACGTGCACAAAAGCTTTGCAACCAAATACCCGCAAGTGACTGTAAGAGGGGTCTTTCCCATACCAGGCCCTATCTGGGACATCCTCCTGCAAAGCTGAACTCGGCGAGAGGTTGATGACATGCGCTGCAGTGAGAAGAGCCTCGCCCCAGAACATCCCTGGCAGCTTCGACTCAGATAGCATGCATCGAATCCTCTCCATCAGTGTCCGATTCATCCTCTCAGCTACGCCATTCAGCTGCGGCATCTTGGGCGGGGTCTTCTCATGACGAATGCCATGGTCCCTGCAGTACTCGTCAAAGGGATCAATGTACTCTCCCCCATTGTCGGACCTAATGCACTTCAGTCTCTTCCCAGACTGTCTCTCCACCTCAGCGTGGAATCTCCTGAAAGTATCGAGGACCTGATCTTTGGTCTTGATAGCATAGACCCAAAGCTTCCTCGAATGATCGTCAATGAACATGACGAAGTACAAAGCTCCTCCTCTAGTCTGGACCTTCAGAGGTCCGCAAACATCAGTATGAACTAGCTCCAAAGGCTCTGTTCTCCTGGTGGACGTGTGGCTGTGGAATGATACCCGGTTCTGCTTCCCAGCCATACAGTGGTCGCACCTCTCCAAGTGAACATCAGAAATGTCACTAATCAGCTTCTTCTTCGCCAGGCATCCCAATCCCTTCTGGCTAATGTGTGCTAGCCTCCTGTGCCATAAGGAAGTGGATGCCTCATCCCTGACGGAGTTGGCCTGAGCAGCTTCAGGCCTCCCCTCCATGTAGTACAAGCCGGAATCTCTGTAACCTCTGGCCATCACAAGTGATCCCCTGATCAGCTTCCAGAAATCTCCTCCGAAGACACTCAGATGTCCTTCGTCTCCCAGTCTGCCAACTGATATGAGATTGAAGCGGATGTCAGGCACATGTCGCACATCTCTCAGAACAAGTAAGGCTCCAGTGCTCGTCTTCAAATGCATGTCTCCACGCCCAAGTACCTTGGACGTATCTCCATTGCCCATCCTCAACACTCCACAGTCATGAGTGGTATAAGTGGCAAATAACTCTCTGTTGTGGGAGACATGCGCAGAAGCTCCAGAATCAACAATCCAGCATCGGTCGTCACACGAAAGTGCAGCTATGACGCCGTCGCCAACAATAATGACGTCGTCCTCCTCAGTCGAAACAGTGGCTGCCGTGTGACCCTCATCCTTGCCCTCAGTGGCAATCCCTTTCTTCTTCTGATCGTTCTTCAATGTATAATAAAACTTCTTGATGTGGCCCTTCTTGTGGCAGTAGTGACATTCCACGTTCTGATAACGTGTCTTCGACTTGCCCCTACTCTGACTCCTGTCCTCCTTCCTTCCTCGGCTTTTACTCCTTCCTCTCCCCCTGGACTCAGTAAAGAGAACGTCGGCTCGTGAAGAAGAGCCCGAAGTCCCTTGAGACTTTCGTCTCACCTCCTCATTCAAGATCCCACTCTTGGCGATCTCCATGGACACAATCCCCTGGGGGGAAGAGTTGATCAGAGAAACTCTGACCATCTCCCACGAGTCTGGAAGTGACTTGAGTAGCCACAAGGCATTCACCTCATCTTCAAATGTCACCTTCATGGCAGTCAAACGATCAATGATCCCCTGGAACTCGTTGACATGATCCAAAATGGGTGAGCCCTCCCGGTATCTGAACTCTCCAAGCTTCTTCAGTAAATACAGCTTGTTGATGCCCGTGCTCTTGGCATACAACGTCTCGAGAGTCGTCCATAGATCCTTTGCATCATTGATGCTAGCCACATGGTTGTAGACATTCGGCTCCACGAATCGTCTGATGAACCCACACAGCTTCCGATGCTCTACCTTCCATTTTGCCGGGTCCGTGTCCTCTGGCATCTCCTCAAAGATAGGAGCATGCCAACCCTTCACATATATCAAATCCTCCATCAGTAGGTGCCACTGGTGATAGTTGGCACCATTCAACTTTACCATCTGCTCTGAACCAGAAACTGATGTGGACTCCATCTTGCTCTGCCAACTGGCCGGACCGACCACTGATCTTTGAGTCGACTATCTCAAAGTATACAACTGGAGAGGGTAGCCAGCGGGCCAATGGTCGTAAACTACCGCTCCCAATTGCACACCCGAGATCCCGATCGACTCGTCCTGAAACCCCAATAGGTCAGCCCGGTAACTGCCCTGTCACTGAAACGGCTCTGTCACTGAACGAACCTGCCTCTGATACCACTTGTTGGGAATGAGAGCGTGCACTCCCGACCAGGACACCTGTTGCAATTCGAGCAAGCGCAATACCACAAGAACAATGCAGAAAATAATAAAGCACACAGAGAATTTTACGTGGAAAACCCAACTTGGGCGAAAAACCACGGGACGATCGGAGTCCAACCCGGAAAGCCTCCACTAAAAATGTGTGAAAAACACACGCACGGAATACTGGCTTTCCCTCCACCGATCCACACAGGATCTCCACTCCTCCACCACAAACACGATCCACAACATATCTACACCACTTCTCTTCCAAACACACAATCACTAGTTTGACAAAAGAGAAATACAAGAACAAGTTGAGGAGTCGTTACCCGGACGGATTGAACAATCCGTCCCAACGTCAAGAATGACGTTCACCAAAACACGAAGGAGGACGGCTAAACAAAGCCCCTTCCAACTTCGCCTTCAACCTCCAAGCCACGAACGAGTCCGGCAACAAAATCTGGACAGCGGTGACGGCAACGTCGTCACACGACGGCGGCGGCGGCGTCTTCACACGACGGCGGCGGCTGCTCTTATCCAAAGCAGCGGCGGCGGCGTCTCCAAAGCACAGCAGCGGCGGCGGCGTCTCCAAAGCACAGCAGCGGCGGCGGCGTCTCCAAAGCACAGCAGCAGCGGCAGTTTCACGAGGTGCAGCAAACATGAAAGGAAGAAGAAAAACTATTTGCCGCTCTGCAATTGAAAATGCAATCCCTATTCCTGAATATTTCTATATTAAGGAAATAGGAAGAGTTGCCAACTGAAACTGCTGCGCCTCCAATAAAAACAATTTGAAATTAAATAGCACCTATTCACGCCACCCAAAAAAAAGGATCCGGTTCAGATTTCTGAAAGGACAAGTCAGAAAATGGGAGGTTGCAACCTACTTTTCCGAGGTTGCAACCTTTCTGCAGGAAATTAATAATTGTAGGAATTCGTCCTTATAAATTCCTTGCGTGCCCGGAGGTAGAATCACGAGCCGCACCTAGCGCGCCCGGTGGTTTTTACCGACTCGGATGGGAACCACTCCCAACAGCATTTTCCTCCCGCGCGCACATTTTCCCCCGGACGCACATTTTTAATAAAAAAATTTACCGTAACGGAGATTTGCCAAACGGTTTATAAAATGCTTCTCTTTCTGAAAATCTCTATAAAATGATTTTACCCAAACAGTTCTCCTTTTCTAATAGACATTTTCCAAAAGCTCCTTTTCTACCATCCTTTTGCCACCACTCCTCCTTTCTGAAAAGATTTCCCAAACAGGCCCTCAATTACTGCATGCATAGATAAAGGAGCTGCAAGTAACTAAGGGCCTGTTTGGAAAATCTTTTCGGAAAGGAGAATGGGCGGTGACAAAAAGATGATAGAAAAAAAAGCTTTTGGAAAATGTCTATTAGAAAAGGAGGACTGTTTGGGTAAACTCAATTTATAGAGCTTTTCAGAAAGAGAAGCAATTTATAAACCGTTTTACAAATCTCTGTGGCGGTAACTTTTTTTATTAAAAATGTGCGTTTGGAGGAAAATGAGTGTGCGAGCGGAAAATGTGCCTCCAGACGGAAAATGCGCACCCGACCAAAAATATGCGTTTGGGAAAAGGCACTATTTTTTTGCCCAAACACACTTTTTTTCCGAGCGGGAGCTGTTTTTTCGCCCGGGCGCGGTTTTTTAACCCTGGCACAGTTTTTTCGAACAGACGCGATTTTTCGCCCGGGTGCGATTTTTTCTCCTGGACGCGCTTTTTTCGCCCGAATGTAGTTTTTTCGCTGGGACGCGGTTTTTTCACCCGGACAAGGTTTTTTCGCCTGACCGTGAATTTTTCGCCCGGACACAAATTTTTCGGGCGAGAGCTATATTTTCACTCAAAGCCATGACGGCATGATCATGACTTTGAGTGCACTCAACGTCATGATCATGGCTTTGAGTGCACTCAACGCCATGATGATGGCGTTGAGTTCACTCAAAGCCATGATCGATGCTAAGATCATGGCATCGAGTCATGGCTTTAAGTGCACTCAAAGCCTTGATCATGGCGTTGAGTGCACTCAAAGCCATGATCACGGCGTCGAGTGCACTCAAAGCCGTGATCACGGCATTGAGTTCACTCAAAGCCGTCATCATGGCCTTCAGTGCACTCAAAGCGGTCATCATGGCGTTGAACTTCCATCATTTCCAGAAACATTTTTACCGTTTATTGGTAGTAGCATGAACCTTACAAAAGTTTAAATATGAGCAAATTTTGAACTCACAACTGTGTAAAAGCACTCAAAGCTGTGATCACGGCGTCGAGTGCACTCAAAGCCGTGATCACGGCGTCGAGTGCACTCAAAGCCGTGATCACGGCGTCGAGTGCACTCAAAGCCGTCATCATGGAGTTGAGTGCACTCAAAGCTGTGATCATGACATTAAGTGCACTCAAATCCATCATCATGGCGTTGAGTTCACTCAAAACCATCATCTACGCGAAGAGCATGACATCGAGTCATGGCTTTGAGTGCATCGACGCCATGATCACGGCTTTGAGTGCACTCAATGCCACCATCATGGCTTTGACTCTTGACGTGATGACACGAAGGTGGTGAAAGCATGTTTCAGTAGTATCGTTATTTGTTCCAATCCACAATTCATGCAAGCCTGCAATATAAATTGTATTGAAACCTAAGATGAAGTTTTAAATAAAAATGACTCCAGATAAAACCGATCCACAGTTCACTCGCGTCAAGGGCCCTAGAGGAAATGATGGACTAAGGAGATTGAAAGTGGGTTTTCCGACACTTAGCAAGCTCTCAAACTCATTTTCAGAGGGCTCGCGTCCCGCAGTTGTCACAAAAGATGGGGGAGAACTCTCCTCGGTAGTAGGAATTGCGGTCTTCCCCTTTTTCCTTAACTCTTTTTCATTGTGCTCTTGATGTCGCTTCACCGAGCACCCGCCTACAGATGCAAAAATCAAAGACATTGCGAGTTCCTCATTTTTTGACTAGGGCATCACGCCATCGGACGGAACTCTTGAAGTCATGTCACTTTCAGCAAGGGGGGTTGCATCTCCCCTGTATTTATAGAAAGGGTGAGTGTGTAACACCCCAAAAACTCAAAAGAGGAACGGATGGCGTTTTTAGGCCAAGTTGGGTCCTGAGTAGGCTGACACGGCCTGTGATACGGGCGTGTCGTGCTGGGGGGTCGACGTTTTGCCGAGAGGTCGACGATTTTCAGTCGACGAGTGTCGACACTGGGCACACAGCCTGTGACACGGGCGTGTCACAGGGCGTGTCAGACGCGAGGTCGACGATTTTTGAGAGGTCGACAATTTTCAGTCGACGAGCGTCGACACCGGGCACACAGCCTGAGACACGGGCGTGTCATAGGCTATGTCCTGCTCGGGCAGTTTGGCGAGTTGTGCTAGGGTCATTACATAGCCTGGGACACGGGCGTGTCTAGCACACTGCATGTGACACGGGCGTGTCACATGGCTGTGTCCTTCTCGGGACATTTCGGTCCTGTGTCGCAAGGGGCGCACGGGTCGTGACATGGGCCTTGACACGAGCGTGTCACATGCGACATGGGCATTTTCCAAGCCGTGTCAAAGGTCGTGTCCTGGTCGGGATTTCTTGTTTGACGGCGAGTGAGAGAACACGGCCTTGGACACGGGCGTGTCACAAGCCATGTTCGGCCCAGGAAGTTTATTTTCAGGGCGAATCATGGCCGTTCGTTTCCTTCTTTTGGGATCCAAGGGTTGTGGGTGGTCTATGCTGGATTTAAGGACAGGAATAGGGTTTTCAAACCCTCATTTCTCATCTTCATCCTCTTTCTAAAAGCTTAGAGAGAGGGAAGAACTAAGAGAAAGAAGGAGGTCAACTCCGGCCGCCAGTGAAGCTTCGGAGCCCTGTTTCGCGAGCAGAGTCTAGATCCGCGAAGGCAAGCTCATTGCAGTGGTGTTCATCCGACCAAGTTTCTCCATGGCTAGGAAGAGAGGTCGTAAGGTAACGACACCTCTCCTCTTGGTTTTAGGATGCACGTTTAGCATCTTTTCTTTTCAGTTTTGGGCTCCAGATCTCTCAAATTAGAGGAGTTTGGGTTGCCATGGTTCAAGAGGAACCTCCGGGTCGATTGTGTCCGTCCCCAGCATGATTTTGTATTAGAGATCTGCTCCGTTAGTGGATTAGGCATTGTGGGTGAAGCTGTAGTCGCGACCGTTAGTCCGACTCGGTGATGTTGCATAGCGAGCCTTGAGGATTCGGTAGAAAATCCGTTGCGGCAAGATGCCGTTATGATGTATGTGTTTTTCCCCTTTTATTGAGTGAGTACTTGTAGCCGGAACCGGACAAGGTTAGCTCCTCTTTGGCGGTAGATGGTTTCCTTGGTGCGCAGGAACGTTACAATACAAATGGTGGATTAGGGTGGGAAAATATATGGTTGTGCTGTGCTAAAGCGTGGCTACGTCTCCATGGTTGGCTGGCTATCCTGTGACATGTATGCCATCTGGGGAGAGTGTCCCGGCGAGACTAGTACCCTTCTGTGAGACTGACGAGAATGCCGAGCGTAGGGCAAGCCCGGGCAATGAATCCATGAGCGGGTGGGGTCCAGCAAGGGTTCTTAGAATCAGTTTGTGTGTGAGACAGAATCCTGACGTGAGAAGTCAGAATTTGCAGGCAAGCCCGGGGTTTAAGACCCGTGTGCGGGTGGGGCCTTTGCAAGATTTCTGTGTAACGGCGCTTGTGCCGTTAGGGTCATTGTAGTTTCCTTTTTGTTTTGCGGCTTTATGCCAATGGGGAAACGAAAGTACCCAGTTGTTTGATGATGTGTTAGACGCATACGAGATAGGGTGCCTTGGGTGAAGCCCGGGTTTTCATACATGTTGCATAGTAGGCCCCTTTCACACTATTCTCAACATAGAAAACGTGTTTGTTGTATGATACATCCAAACATGTTTTAAAGCTTTATATATTTACGTATATGGTGTACGAAGTGCTGACTTGCAGGTTGGAGGGGTACCCTAGGGTCCGTTAGGGGCGGTCGGGAGGAGATGTGTTGGTTACACAGTAGAGGTCAGCCTTTGCTGACCCATGTTACTTCAAATCTTTACAGGGCAAGGATCGCAAGTGGGAGCTAGTGCGCCGGGCGAAAAGCCCTAAAACTCATGAAGTGTTGCTGTACTTTTAGCTTGCTTCCTTTGATTGTGTGATTCATGTTTTAGATATTGTCCGGCTTACACGCCGAGGTAGCTTAGGAGTGCTTTAGCACATTGATGATTGACCTTGTGGTCTTTATGTTTTGGACTCTTTTTGTGTAAGTCCTTAAGGCCATTTGATACTCCTATTAGTGGTGGATAACTTCTATTTGTTTTGGTTTGTTTCCGTTGTGTTTTATTATGAGTTTTGAGATTGGGTAGCAAATATCATCTTTTAATGCTGAAGCTGTGGCGTTTATATGTTGTGGGGCCCCGACCTGACTCATATTATACGGTCATTACAGGGGAGGTGTTACAATTTGGTATCAAAGCCAGGTTAGCGTTCCAAGGAGAGGATTCGTGGTCGAAAGTCATAATTAAATCGCGTATAAGAAGTTATCCACATAGGAGTATCGCAGGACCATGAGTGTCCATGTGTTCGAGTCTTGCGATTAGAGACTGATTTGTGTTTTCTTTGCTTGTGTTAAGAGTGCAAGCAACGAGGCGTGAACGTCGAGGCCAGGAGAATAGCTCTCGGCGAGTAGCGCTACTGCGCAAGGTCCTTTAGGCATGGGGGTAACCCCGACCGACTTTTGCCGCATGCTTGCAGAAGCAATGGTTGCGGCCCAAGCTACAACGGCAGTACAAGTAGCAGCCCCCGTGCTCAGGTAGCAACTCCTGCTACCCCGGATACGGCGACGACCATTCCAGGAGAAGAAGCCATGCGGGCAGAGCCGTTGGCCGAAAGGGTAATTGTTGGGCATGGTGACCGGCAAATGAAGTATTTCCTGAGCTTCCACCCTCCAACCTTTAAGGGAGTCGGTACGCCAAATGATGCAGAGGATTGGTGGGCTCGGATTCAGGAGCTTTTGATGGCGGCAGAGACGCTAGAAGAGAAGAAAGCAGAGTTTGCAGCCTTCATGTTGGAAGGATACGCCAAGTTGTGGTGGGTGAGCCACAGTGGCCGGCAGTTTCCTGTACGTACCCCGTCCATTGATGAGTTTGGGAATGCTTTCCTGGAGAAGTACATTCCTGCGTCGACAAGGTTAGCCCTCCAGAGACAGTTTCTGCACTTGGTGCAGCGAGACAAGACAGTGGACGAATATGTTCAGGAATTCACTCAGTTGGGTCGTTATGCGGGAACGACCATGACGGATGATGAGGAGAGGGACAACCTCTTCTACCACGGATTGAGGGAGAACCTGAGGTAACCCCTCATATCTATGAAACGCGCGGGTTTTCAACGAATTGTTTGAGGCGGCCAGGATTTTGGAATGTGATATGGAGCGAACCCAACGCCGCAAGGGTTTCGCACCCAAGCAAGGGGAAGGGAAGCCTTCTCAATCCCAAGGAAAGTCTGAAGGGAGCAGATGGAAGAAGAAGCCTCACCCGTACAAGTCCAGTGAGAAAAGTAACTGGACGTCCGGAGGATCTCGCTCTAAGGGACCTCTGACGTACTATAATTGTGGCAAGGCAGGACACATAGCAAGATTTTGTACTCAAGGAGGCACTGAGCAAGAGCCAAGACAGGAGCAGACTGTGCGCTCTGGCCCTAGTGCCGCATAGAAAGGGAAGATGGCAGAGTCGAGTGCTTCTCGATTCCAACCGGTGCAGCACCTTGGGCAACAGGAAGCGATCCGTCAACCCAATGTGGTTACAGGTACGAGAGTTTAACTTCCACCTTAGGTTTTCATGCTTTCAAGCCATTTATGTTTGTTGCATGTGTTTAGACTTTGTGATAGTTTTTGGGTACCCCGCTAAGGTACTGTTTGATACGGGAGCGTCGCACCCCTTACATGCGGAAAGCTTTATCCGGAGGATTGGAGTTGAGTCTTTCTCAATGGACACAGAGTTGAAAGTGCGCATGCCTAATGGGTCATCCATGACTACCAGGGCTAAAGGACGTATATGTTGGAGTTTAGACGGTGTCGACTTCAGGTTGATAGCAGCAGTCTTACCGTTGGCTGAGTTTGACGTAATATTGGGGATGGACTAGCTAGCAGAGCAGTGTGCTAGTATTGACTGCCTGTCCAAGGTGGTAACCCTGAGGAGCAAAGGGCAAGCAGAAGTCAAGTTTGAGGGTCTTCACGGAGTGGCCTGTTCCCTAGTTTTGGCCATGCAGTTAGTACAGGCGGTTAACCAAGGAGGTGTAGCCCTTGTCGTATTGTTGGAGGTTAGTTTTTCCAGGTTATCTCTTGGAGAAGTACCCGTAGTGGCAAAGTTCGAAGATGTGTTTCCTGAGGAGCTTCCAGGAGCACCTCCTCGGCGGGAGATTGATTTCTCTATCGAGTTAGTGTCAGAGGCTAAGCCGGTGTCGAGTCCTCCCTTTAGGATGACACCAAAGGAGTTGGTCGAACTCAAAGTTCAATTGCAGGAACTTTTGGAGCAGGGGTTTATCAGACCCAGTTCTTCACCGTGGAGTGCGCCGGTGTTGTTCGTAAAGAAGAAGGACGGTAGTATGCAGTTGTACATAGACTACCGAGAGTTGAACAAACTGACTATCAAGAATAAGTATCTGATTCCTCGGATAGAGGATCTGTTCGACCAGTTGGTGGGATCGGTGGTGTAATCGAAGTTAGACTTGAAGTCAGGATACTACCAGTTACGAATTCAAGACGAAGACATACCCAAGACCGCATTTGGCACGAGGTAAGGTCACTTTGAGTTTTCGGTGATGCCGTTCGGGCTGACGGATGCACCGTCCGTATTCATGGACTTGATGAACCGAGTATTTCGCAAATACTTGGACTTGTTTGTAGTTGTCTTTATTAATGACATCCTTGTTTACTCTAAGTCGGAAGCGGAGCACGAGACTCACTTGAGGATAGTGTTGCAAGTGTTGAGAGAGAACCAGCTTTATGCAAAGTTCTCCAAGTGTGAATTCTGGTTGGAGAAAGTGGTGTTTTTGGGCCATGTGATTAGTGGGGATGGGGTGGTAGTAGATCCAACGAAAGTGGAAGCCATCAGAGATTGGACAGTATTGAGGACTGTGGCGGAAGTCCGAAGTTTCTTGGACAAGCCGGGTACTATCGAAGGTTCGTGGAAAACTTTTTGCGGATAGCTCTACCCCTCACTTCACTAACTCGTAAGGATCAGAAGTTCGTGTGGACACAAGAGTGCAATCAGGCATTTGATACCCTCAAGGAAAGCCTGATGACGACGCAAATCCTAAGTCTGTCGAATGGGACTAAAGGATTTCAAATTTTCAGCGACACATCCAGATACGGTTTGGGGTGCATTTTGGTGCAACATGGCAGTGTGATCGCCTTTGGGTTTAGGCAGTTGAAGCCTCACGAGAGAAACTTCCCTGTCCATGATTTGGAATTGGCGGCGGTAATTTTTGCGCTGAAATTATGGCGGCACTACGTTTATGGTGCGAAAGTGGAGATCTTCACGGACCACAAAATTCTGAAGTATATCTTAGATCAGAAGGACTTAAATATGCGGCAGTGCAGGTGGGTTGAATTCCTTGGGGACTACGATGTGGTGATTCAGTACACACCAGGCAAAGCCAATGTGGTGGCTGATGCCTTGAGTAGAAAATACTCTGGGTAAGAGAATTAGATCGAAGCTCATGATGAGCGATTGAGTCAGGACTGGGAGTCCCTTAGCATTGAGTGTGTGGCCAGAGGCGAATCTAATGTGGCTCGGTTGAACTTGATTAAAATGCAGAATGATTTAAGCAATCATATTCAGGAAACGACCCGTTTGGATGCGGAGTTCCAACCATACGTGGAGGAAGCTCTAAAGGGCGAGGGTAGCGCCTGGGAGATGATTGATGGGATTCTGAGGAAGGGAGAAGATTTGTGTACCGCAGTTCGGCAAACTCCGTGAGGAGTTGATGTTTGAGGCCCACTTCACAAAGTACTCCATTCACCCGGGTAGTACAAAGATGTACTTGGATATGAAGAAATCCTACTAGTGGACTGATCTGAAGCGGGACGTAGCTTTGTATGTGAGTCGGTGCCAAACTTATGCCTTGGTGAAGGCCGAGTGTCAGAAGTCGGACGGGTTTTTGAAGCCTCTTCCTATCCCAGAGTGGAAATTCGATGACATCTCCATGGATTTTATGCATGGGTTACCTAGATCGCAGCAGGGTAACAACGTAATTTGGGTTATCGTGGATCTCTTGACCAAAGTGGCACACTTCATCCCAAATCGGAAGGAGGACAACGTGGATAAGCTGGTGGAAGTGTACGTTCACAACATTGTGCGACTGCATGGGATTCCGAAGAGCATAGTTAGTGATCGCGATGGACGTTTCACGTCTAAGGATTGGAGGTTGGTGCAGAAAAACTTGGGCACGAAGCTCAAGTTCAGTACGGCCTTCCATCCTCAAACTGATGGGCAGACCGAGAGAACGAACCGTACTATGGAGGATATGCTGAGGATGTGTACTCTTGACTTCGGCAAGAAATGGGAGGATCATCTCTTCATGGTAGAGTTCGCATATAATAATAGTTACCAAGCAAGTATAAAGATGGCGCCATAAGAAGCTTTGTATGGGAGGCGGTGTCGAACACCGATGTCTTGGACAGAGGTGAGAGACACCAAGCTTTTGGGAAAAGAAGTGATAGCTGATGCATGTGAGTTGGTGCGAACCATTCAAGAGCGCATGAAGGTAGCTCAAGATCGGCAAGCAAAATATTGTAATGCTCGCCACAGGAATGTGAAGTTTGCGGTAAGTGACTGGGTTTATCTAAAGATCAAGCCATTCAAAGGCATTTCGCAGATTCGCCGACTCAAGAAGTTGAGTTCGAGGTTTTTGAGACCGTTCGAGGTTATAGAACGGCTGGGAGAAGCAGCGTACCGGTTGGCGTTGTCCACGGAGCTGAGTGGATTACACGATGTCTTCCATGTCTCCGTCTTGAGGAAAGATTTGGTAGAGGCTAGCGTGGTGATCGAATTGGCAGCAGTGCCGATAGAAGAGGACTTGAGTATGCGAGTTCGTCCAATCAGTATAGAAGATTCAGAGATTCAGCAGTTGCGGAACAAGGAGGTCAAACTCGTAAAAGTTCATTGGGACAACTGTGGTCGCGAGGAGCTTTTGTTGGAGCGAGAGCAGGCCATGCTTGAGGAGTACCCCGAGCTTTTCTTCTCAGGTACTGTTTAAGTTTTGTGTACTTTCCATGTTTAAATTTCAGGACGAAATTCTTTCAAGGGGGGAGGAATTGTAACGCCCCAAAAACTCAAAAGAGGAACGGATGGTATTTTTATGCCAAGTTGGGTTCTGAGTGGGCTGACACGGCCTGTGACACGGGCGTGTCACAGGGCGTGTCGTGCTGGGGGTCGACGTTTTGCCGAGAGGTCGACGATTTTCAGTCGACGAGTGTCGACACTGGGCACACGGCCTGTGACACGGGCGTGTCACAGGGCGTGTCGGACGTGAGGTCGATGATTTATGAGAGGTCGACAATTTTCAGTTGACGAGCGTCGACACCGGGCACACTGCCTGAGACACGGGCGTGCCATAAGTCGTGTCCTGCTCGGGCAGTTTGGCGAGTTGTGCTTGGGGCATTACACGGCCTGGGACACAGGCGTGTCCCAGGGCGTGTCTAGCACACGACATGTGACACGGGCGTGTTATATGGTCGTATCCTTCTTGGGATATTTCGGTCTTGTGCCGCAAGGGGCACACGGGCCTTGACACGGGCGTGTCATATGCGACACGGGCGTTTCCCAAGCCATGTCAAAGGCCGTGTCCTGGTCGGGATTTCTAGTTTGACGGCGACTGAGAGAACACGTCCTTGGACATGGGCGTGTCACAAGCCATGTTCGACCCAGGAAGCTTATTTTTAGGGCGAATCGTGGCCGTTCATTTCCTTCTTTTGAGATCCAAGGGCTTTGGGTGGTCTATGCTGGATTTAAGGCCGAGAATAGGGTTTTCAAACCCTCATTTCCCATCTTCATCCTCTTTTTAAAAGCTTAGAGAGAGGGGAGAACTAGGAGGAAGAACGAGGTCAATTCCGGCCACCGGTGAAGCTTCGGAGCCCTGTTTCGCGAGCAGAGTCCAGATCCGCAAAGGCAAGATCATTGCAGTGGTGTTCATCCGACCAAGTTTCTCCATGGCTAGGAAGAGAGGTCAAAAGGTAACGACACTTCTCCTCTTGATTTTAGGATGCATGTTTAGCATGTTTTCTTTTCAGTTTTGGGCTACAGATCTCTCAAATGAGAGGGGTTTGGGTTGTCATGGTTCAAGAGGAACCTCCGGGTCGATTGTGTCCATCCCCGGCATGATTTTGCATTAGAGATCCGCTCCGTTAGTGGATTAGGCATTGTGGGTGAAGCCGTAGTCGCGATAGTTAGTCCGACTCGGTGATGTTGCATAACGAGCCTTGAGGATTCGGTAGAAAATCTGTTGCGACAAGATGCCATTGTGATGTATGTGTTTTTCCCCTTTTCTTGATTGAGTACTCGTAGCCGGAACCGGACAAGGTTAGCTCTGCTTTGGCGGTAGCTGGTTTCCTTGGTGCGCGGGAACGTTACAGTACAAATGTTTGATTAGGGTGGGAAAATATATGGTTGTGATGTGCTAAGGTGTGGCTACGTCTCCGTGGTTGGCTGGTTATCCCGTGACGTGCATGTTATGTGGGGAGAGTTTCCCTGCGATACTAGTCCACTTCTGTGAGACTAACGAGAACGCCGAGCGTAGGGCAAGCCCGGGCAATGAAGCCATGAGCGGGTGGGGTGCAGCAAGGGTTCTTAGAATCGGTTTGTGTGTGAGACGGAATCCTGACGTGAGAAGACAGAATTTGCAGGCAAGCCCGGGGTTTAAGACCCGTGTGCGGGTGGGGCCTTTGCGAGATTTCTGTGTAACGACGCTTGGCTTGTTAGGGACATTGTAGTTCCCTTTTTGTTTTGCGGCTTTATGCCAATGGGGAAACGGAAGTACCCAGTTGTTTGATGATGTGTTAGACGCATACGAGATAGGGTGCCTTGGGCGAAGCCCGGTTTTGCATGCATGTTGCATAGTAGACCCCTTTCACACTATTCTCAACATAGAAAATGTATTTATTGTATGAGACATCCAAACCTGTTTTAAAGCTTTATATATTTACATATATAGTGTACGAAGTGCTGACTTGCAGGTTAGAGGGGTACCCCGGGGTACGTTATGGGCGGCCGGGAGGAGATGTGTTGGTTACACAGTAGAGATCAACCTTTGCTGACCCACGTTACTTCAAATCTTTACAGGGTATGGATCGCAAGCGGGAGCTAGTGCGCCAGGCTAAAAGCCCTGAGCCTCATGAAGTGTTGTTGTACTTTTAGCTTGCTTCCTTTGATTGTGTGATTCATGTTTTAGATATTGTCCGGCTTGCACGCCGAGATAGCTTAGGAGTGCTTTAGCACGTTGATGATTGACTTGTGATCTTTATGTTTTGGACTCTTTTTGTATAAGGCCTTAAGACCATTTGATACTCATGTTAGTGGTGGATAACTTCTAGTTATTTTGGTTTGTTTCCGTTGTGTTTTGTTATGAGTTTTGAGATTGGGTAGCAAATATCATCTTTTAATGCTGAAGCTGTGGCGTCTGTATGTTGTGGGGCCCCGGCCGGACCTATATTATATGGTCATTACATGGGAGGTGTTACAGAGCAGGTGAATTGTCAAACCTTTTCGCTCCGGAGCTAGGGCTCGCTGAAAAAGGGTTGAACGTTTCTTTTTTGTTTCTGGCAAACTCGCAAAGAGCGAGGATTATATGTAACCCGTATTCAACAAGCAAAGAGAAGGTGATGAAAATCGTGATTGACTTGCACGATGATCAAAATCATTCATTTTATGTGCATCGACGATCATAGCATTGTTTGTTCTTTTCATTTAGAGTTTTATTTTTACTTATTTTTGAGTCTGGACAATCGACCAATCATAGATGTCTGTTACCCCCCACCATTCCCACTAGCAACTGCTAAGTCATCTCCCCCCCTCATCACCTTGAAATAAAGGTATTGTTAGTAATTACAACTTGCACCTCGCCAAGTTTTGAAAGTGCAAAAATCTCCCCTTAAGGCTTACATTTTATAACATCTGTGCACAAAATTACTCCCATGAAGTAAATCTTCAGGGTCATGGGTGTTATGAAATGTAAATATTGAGAAAGGTAACTGTAATTTCAAAAGTTAAAGGTGCAATTGTAATTATGCAAACTTCGAGGGGAGGTCCCAATAAATAACCCTATATGTGTGTGTGTTTGTGTGTATGTTAGAGTGAGTAATTGAGAAGAGCGAGAGAGATCGAATAAAACGAGAAGAGCACACAAACACAGTGAACAAGAGAGAAAAGAACTCAAGAAATATTTCTGAACTGGATGCCTTACAAATGAAGATTTCATCCCCTTTATAGTCATTCAATACCAATATTTTATTTACAAGTTTATGTCATCGCTGAGCTCATTCTACTATTTACATCATCACTGACATCATCATATCATTTATAGCATTGATGAAATCATCCTATAATATACATCATCGATGACATACTCCAATTTACAGCATCAATGACATCATTCAATTATTTACATCATTACTTACATCATTATTCAGGTTCAAAAGATTTTGTATCACAAAATCAACATATATGTGTATGCGCTTGTGTGCATGTTTAGACGGTGTGAAATTTCTCCTCATAGAATCTCTTCTATCTCAAAGATTTTCAATGTTTTTTTTTCTACTTTCATGGTTAGATCGAGCGAGGGTATGCCCATAGGATTTTCCTGATACAAAGCTTTGCTGTTGGGTATGATTTTATCTCTATGAAATTACAAAAACATGCAATTTCAAGGAAGTATTTTTGTGCATGCAACATATGTAAACTTACCTATGTAATTTCAAAAAATAGAGAGGTACAACTTGTAATAATGCTAACTCGAAAGCGAGATTTGAGTAATTAATAGTATATTATGAATGATTGTTACTACTCTTTATAATTAAAATTGGGATAATACAATACTCATCTAAAACATATCAAAAAATCACAAAAATGGGCCCCACTCTGCACAAAAACACTCAACCTTCTTATTTCCACAACTTTGCAAACCTAATTACAGGAGTCGAGTGTTTTTGTGCTAAGTGAGGCCCACTTTTTGTGATTTTTTGGTATGTTTTAGATGAGTATACTATTACCCTTAAAATTGTGGTGAATTTATCGTTTTTTAGCAGTTTGTGGCCCGCCCTTGAGTTGAGTCACCTACTGTGCCAAAACAATCTCCTAAGGACCTGAAGTCTGCCTTCTCCCACCCAAACCTACAATGCACTGAGCTAGCCACCTTATCACGCTCTAAACCTTTGGATCTTGAAACAAGTTGGTCAATATTGTTCAATTCAAAATCGCTCAGACGACCCATTACCGCCTCAATAATATTTCGTCATCCCCGCATTGATCACTATATACATGGTTTTATAGTTTATGAATGTAGCACATTATCAAATGGAGAGTGAAGCCAATGAAATTGAGATAGAATACACCTATGATCTTAATAGGAGTACATTATAAAAAAATTATCAAAATAATGTGAAACATTTATTTATTCTTAGGCTCCTTTTGGCACGGTGGTGACGATCGTAAACGCAGTAGTTAAACTATCATTCATTAAGGATCGCCTAACGAACATCATCCGTTTGAACATAAAAGTGGATGAAGTTCCTTAGGCGTGCGTTAACGAATGACAATTTAATCCCGTGTTCATGAATGCCGTCACCGAGACAAACAGAGCCTTAGTTGCGTTCCACAAGCTCTGCTTTTCTGTGAAAAAACATTTTGACTCTCAAAATCACCTTAATTTCGCCTCATTTAATCTTCTTCACCATTCCAATACCAAGGACATGGGTTTTTCCCCTTCATCTTCTTCAGCTGGAAAGGGTCGGTTGGAGGCTTTGGCGGGGCGGATACGCGCCTGTCGCTCATACCTCACCGTCCTGCTGCCTTCGCGCATTCCAGAAATGCGCACGGTCGGGCGGAGGGGCTCCGCCACGGGATTTCCGTGAAAATAAACTGCACCATGAGATTCTCGGTGACGGTTGCCGGTGCGGTGCTTGCCGCCGAAGTCCCACCGCCCTGCTAAACTAATAAGCCTTTGTTTCCAAGCCACAACCTTGCTAAAATCAGGAGAATCCCGTCCACGAGCCAAAGAGGCAGCCATTTAAAAAAAAATATTACGGACTAATTTCAATCAATTTAAACCTTAATTAAGGACTTACTCGAAATTCACCCTAAACTTAAGAGATTGATTTAGTTATTTTGTAATGTATTCTTTATTCTTTAATTGATATCCATGTTGCAGTTTAAATTTAATTTATATTCAAGTTGCAACTTAAATTTAATTTACAGCCATGTTGCAACTTGCAATTTAAATTTAATTTATTATGTGCAATTAATTCATAATTAAATGATTGGGCAACTTGTAATTAATTAAGACTCTTCAACTAAATTTAAA
The DNA here is from genome assembly GCA_039513925.1 of Platanthera zijinensis. NCBI lineage: Eukaryota > Viridiplantae > Streptophyta > Magnoliopsida > Asparagales > Orchidaceae > Platanthera > Platanthera zijinensis. The sequence continues at coordinate 13,294,348 of CM077079.1, read as the reverse complement.
AGTCACTTTTTTTTATTAATTTATTAAAAAATAGCACGTTGTACAAAATTTAAATATTTATTTATCATAATGCAATATATAGATTATATAATCTCCCTTTTTGCCATAATCCACCCTTGAATTGTAAGATTTTGACACAATGCATTTTAAATTATTAAAATTGGCACAATGCACCCCCCTCCCTCACACACACAATTAGCATTTGTCTTGCACTTTGCACCTTAGTCTTATAAAATATGGGTATTTCAGTCAAATTAGTAGCGACTATACATATGAGGAATATTCATTTATTCAGTAGAAAGAGAAGTTGTAAAACTCTTTCTCTTGGTAATTGAGCACGATCAAGGGAAGATTTTTTGATCAGAACCGTCGTCTTGCGGTGACACTAACACACAGGTTAGTCGCCACCACAAAATGTCAATTCTGCCGGCTAGAATAATCATATCACATTGCGAACGAGTAAAAAGAAAATCAAATCCACAATCACATTATATATATATATATATTTCAAAAGATAGATAATAGTGCACAATGAGAAAACAGATGAAAGAGTAATAATGACTTAAACCTGATACATGTCAAAATATAAAATCATATACTCTCTTTAGTATATCTAGCGGAAGCTAATCAAAAGATCACACTTCAACCTGTCGTTTAGTAGTAGTAGAGTGCGCGACAACGACTTCTCAAGTCCCGCCTCCTCGTGATGTTGGTCCTCCGGGATGTACTGCTGATGCGTCACCATGCGCTCCTAAATTTATATGGTTCACCGACCATTAGTCAAAATACTAAGCCATTATCATCCCTGTCTCACCCGCACGACTCTTAGGCACCGCACGAGAGGAAGAAAGTAGAGGACCACAAAGCAGAATGGAAAAGTATGTGACATGACACTATCCAACAGTTTAATATTATGCAAAAAACAACAGAAGTAGTAACATTGAAAACAGTAAATAAGTAAACAGTAAGTAAAGTAAACAGGAACAAATATACTACCATCACAGAAGCATACTTTAACTTATATGAATGTTTATACAAACTTATAAGTTAAGATTTCCAATTAAAATAACTCATCAAATAAAAGAGTCTATACTGATTTATACGATGAGTATCTGATAACAATGAATGTTTTGATATGCAATGTAATTCTTATGATTCATGCAAGTGTAAATCACCCACACATGTCGACTTTGTGCGCACAGACCTTTTGTTCCCACTCTTTGGAGGTAGCTAACCTCTCGGGTACCCCTGTCGTGGTCAAACGGTGGATGAGGATCAGGCACCTCCCCACTCCTAGGCGGGTATACACGCTATCAGGCCTAAGCCTTCTATAGACATTTGTACCCATCTCTGGTGTAGCCTATAGTCTATATGTACCCATTGCTGGAATATACCAGTCTTAACAGACAAGTGATAAGTATTCAGGAAAGTGTCACACTCTAGATTAAGTTGGTCATCTAGACCTTATCAACTTGCCAAGTTCACGTACTACCGTCGGTGCGACGACTAGGCTAGTACTGATGACCTACCACATCAAATGCACAAGCAAAGCATCACTCACATCCATCCGAGCCTTCACCTTGCAGGACTAACAAGTCCTTGTATCACAACCATACTGTGCATCTAGCTCGCAGGACTAACGAGTGTAACCCACTCCATCTCATAATAAGGGACGAGATTCATTGTATCTTTACTCTCTTACTTAGACTACGCTTGTCTATTATTAAATATATCTAGGACTTAAGGTGAATCTTGGACTTCCCGAGATCTACCCGGTGAAGGGCTCACAACAGTACTATGAAATATGATGGGTTGAATCTCAAATCTCTATTTCTCAAGATATTTACTTTTGTTAGTGACTATCATTTATCAAACCCTCTCTCATTGTTACTTTTAACTATTCTAAGGTGATTTATGCTTTCTATAGGGGAGTGACAATCTTTCATCGGTCTCTGAGTCTAACTACTCCACTTAGTGTCCATGTAACTCTATCTCTCATCATCTCTTAGTGACTACCTTAGGTCTTCAATCATAAATGTATCATGGTCCTAATCACATTCCAATTATATACAACTTTCAAATACCTAGCGAGTCTACTCAACTCTCTTTGAATTGCTATATGCAGACCATATGCCCTAGGTTATGTGTAAGGATGAAAACTTCCAAATATTTGGTCAATTGCCCTAAAATTATTTTCAGATCTCTTTCATGTCACATATGAGATAAATACATAGTTTTGTAATTTTCCTGATTTAAAAGGTCACAAATAAAATTTTAATAAATAAATGTCACTAATGGTTTTGAACATGAGGTGCCACATCTAGATACCCAACCAGTACAAAAACATTATCTTAAGATCATAATGACGAAAAATAAGGCTAGAAAAAATGTCATAAACTTTTAGTGAGATATAATAATTAATCAATATTTTCCAATAATTGATCTAATGGGTCACTTTTTAAAGGAAGTAATTAAAATACTTGATAAATAAATTGAATAAATGTTTTAGAGACTACAAAGACTAAATAAAACATCATTCCAGAGATTCATAACCTTTTAAATTATTATGACCACAAATAATTCAAAAATACAAAATGAGTATATTGGTAATTATTGCAGCAACCCTAAGTTTCTGTCATCCAAAAATTATAAATAAGCTTGTAGGGGTGAATTATGACACAGTATACCTATTAACTGAATTTCATAATTTTCTCAACTATATATGTCACATTTATTTCAACAATACAAATTGGTGACATAATATATTTAAATCATTTTTCAAGAAATATTAACTTCAATAGTCTTTGAATTTCCAGAGGTGATGCATTATCACTAAATAAGTGCATGTACACAATTTCACTGGATTTGACCAAATCAATCTTTCTAAATTCACAATAATTTTTTTTTTTTGCTAAATGTACACCACACACCTTAAGCCATATCCATATGCATTGGAATACACCCACATTCAGAGCTCCAAATGAGCTAGGTTTTTGATCAGTGGTTTATTATATCCTAAACAACTTCTCACCCAAAATTTGCGTCATTATGAGTTGTCAATCACTTATTCCCCAATAATTTGATAAATAAAATATTGAACACAATTATAGAAAAATGTGCCCTCAAAATTCTTATTTTAAGCGCATGGTGTGTCTAGATTACATGCATGGTACAAATTTCAGCCTCATGCAAGCTACCATGTGAAAGTTATTTACATTTAAATTCATGTCATTCCCAATGACCAGTCCCGGTAAAACTATCCTACAGGGAGTTGTAGGGCTCCAAATGATTTTATTTCAATTCCTAGGGTTATCTCCAATTGATTTTATTTCAATTCCTAGGGTTATCTCCAATAGATTTTATTTCAATTCCTAGGGTACTAAGTGCACACTTGTGTACCTTAGTGTGCACTTAGTGATTTATCTTTGTTCAAGGTACCATAGGGTTATCTCCTTGCCCTAACTCATCACTCATGCCCTAACTCATCACTCATGCCCTAACACTATCAAGGGGAATAGAAGGAATATGGATGTTACAGAAGTCCATAGTTCTTTGAATCACACATTTGTTTTGAGGATGACACAAATGAGGAAGATTCATCATCCACATGCTGGAAGAAGTCGCTGGAAGAAATATCTGTCTTTGATGTAAGGGATCGTCGGCGCGGGAGTATGCAATGGAAGTTAAACAAGTGTTAGAAGGTATCATTGGTCAGAAATCTTACCTATAAGCAGGTTTCGGAAGATGCCATCAGAAGAAGTTTTCGTGGAAAGGATCGCTAGCGTAAGTGTCGAGCAGTAGCAGGGAGCGGCATAGTATATCACAACAATAGGGAGCGACACGATATCTCTTCAGTGATGTAAAATCTAAGTTTATTATCCCAATTCAAGGTAAACAAAGGGGTGACAAACAATCAGGGCTCACCCGCAAGTTGGGTTTGCACGGGTTTCAGAGCTCCAATATTTGGGTATCATTTTGGTCGTGCAGAAGAAGTTGTCCACTGATTTTGCTGGCCTCCTTTTACGGGTTAATTCTAAGATCCGCCAATGGAGAAACCACAATCTTTCTCTTGCGGGATGGGCTACTATTATTTCATCCTCCCCGCTACTGATGGCTATGTTTGCCATGACTCATGCAGATATCCTGTCATCATCTTTGCGGGCTCTGGAACCTCGAGCCAGATTCTTCCTTTGGCAAAAAGATTTTTCTCACCGGGACTCCACTATGTTGATTGGAACATTGTGTGCACCCCCCCAATGAGCAGGGCAGGCTGGACCTCAACTCTTCTTTACTCTGGAGGGCCCCCCTTCGCGCTCGGCTAGCGTGGGACGTGCTCTAGCCGGGACAATCATTATTTCAGTAGGTTTTCCAAAGTCGATACTCGCAAGGTTTTGGACCGGGTCCAGTTTGGCGCAGGGACTCATATGTGTTACGGTTATTGATGGATGGGTTGGAGGCGCTGCAACCTATCCTACAGTGGCGTGTTGGTGGGGGCGCAGGGTTAATGCAGTGTTTGATGCTTGGATATTGGAGTTTCCACTATCCTGATGACCCACGCTTGTTAACTATGATGAATTAAAAGGACTCCATGTCGTGGAGTTGCTGTATGAGGACGGAAATTGGGACAAGACAAAGCTAGCGATGTCCTTCACCCAGGAGTTGATTGACTCATCACCCGCCTCTCGCATTTCAGGCCGATAGACGAAGATGTGCCAAACCTCGCCATACGTTTCAGCAGACAGACTATCACTAGTCTTGCATATGTTGTACGGTTCGCCCAGTCAGGCGACTCTTTCGCTTGGCTCTTCCAGCTGCGCTTCCATTCACGTGAACGTCTTTTCTGGTGGCGCATAGCGTGAAGAGCCCTTCCCACTAAAGTTTGGCTCAAACATCCGAGGCTTTGCCAGGAGACGGGATGCCTGTGGGGCTGCACCTTGGCGGAGTATATGGATCATCTTCTTGGAGCCTGCGATTATCTTCGAGCGACTTGCAGGGCTCTGCTGCGGTGGGGCGTTTCTCTACCGGAGTGTTACACGTAGGAGACTTCCGCGACCAATGTGATAGGACCGATTGGGAGGGGCGCAAGGTTGTTCGTGCTCTTTGCTATGCCATTTATCAATGTTGGCGGGTAAGAAATGCTAAGACCCATGACCAAAGTTTTGCAACACCTTCGGTGACCGCTGCTAATGTACTTACATCCCTCTCGTTCTGCTACTTCCACTCTTCCCAATTTCATGGTGGACTACGACACCTCCCAGCCTGATCGACAGTCTCAATTTCATGGTGCCCCCACTTGGCTGGGTGAAGCTCAACATCGATGGGGCGGTCCGCTCTAACCACTCGGCGGGGTTGGGCCTTGTTGTTCGGGATGCTGATGGCCAAGTCTTACTTGTCGCGGGCCAATCAACGCTGCATTGGGACCCTGGTAGAACAAAGATGACAACTCTTAAGGCCCTCATAGTGATTCTTCCGCCTCCTGTTTTTGCGGCAAAGAGCGCCATCATCGAAGGGGATTGCTGCAACATGATCGCACACTGTCGACAGTGTATGGTAGGTGGCGACGGCTCATGGGAGCCGCGCGGTTTGGAGGGGTTGGAGTTCCTGGGCGAGTTCGCCCAGGTCTCTTTTCAACATGTTTGACGGTCGGCCAACGAGGCCGTGGACCTTTGCTCTAAGTTAGCTTTATCTTATGTTTTTTGTTTGGACTAATCCTTTGAGGTATCACTCAGAGTTCCTTGAGATTATTCGGAAAGATCTGGAGGATATCCTCCCCCTCTATAGCTCTCTCGTTCGTTTTATCTTTCTTTTCCTTTTAATGCAATACACAAGTTTAAAAAAAAAAATCCCTTAATATTAGCACACTATGGTGTAGATTGTCAAGTCATCCTCTAATTAGAGGGTGGATTGTGCCAATTTAAAATATTTGAAGTGTATTCCGCTAAAGATTGTTTACAGGGTGCATCGTGACAAATGTGCTAACACTGCCTCAAACGTGTAGGGGGCAGGTGGTCTGAACTGCAGGCAAGCCAGCTATATAGATAGAAGCCCGGCCATCCTCCCCCGGCAGCTTACCGGCAGCCATGGCCTCCACCGCAGAAGCAGCGCCTCCGGTGCCGCGCATAAATCTCGGCTCGCAGGGGCTGGTGGTCTCAGCTCAGGGCCTCGGCTGCATGGGCATGTCCGCCTTCTACGGCCCGCCGAAGCCCGACTCCGACATGATCGCGCTCATTCACCACGCCGTCGCCGCCGGCGTCACCCATTTCGACACCTCCAATGCGTACGGACCATTCACCAACGAGATCCTCCTCGGCAAGGTCCTCCATTCCCTCTGCCCCTTTCGCCCTTTCTTATTTATGTTTATATACCGCGATTTTGGACGTCTCTCTTTGTCTTGCATGCTTGGTGTTCGACGCAGGCTCTGAGAGAAGGATTTAGGGAGAAAGTGGAGATCGCCACCAAGTTTGGGATTGCGTTTCAGGATGGGAAGAAGGTGGCCCGAGGGGATCCGGCTTATGTGAGAGCGTCTTGCCAGGAGAGTTTGGAGAGGCTTGGAGTTGACTGCATCGATCTCTACTATCAGCACCGGATTGATACTCGTCTCCCCATTGAACTCACTGTATGTTTGTTTCTTCTTCCTTTTTTTCACCTTTCAGCAGGGGCGTAGCCAGGATTTTGCTTTAGTGGGGGCTCTATTTTACGACAATAGTATATAAATATGTATAACAAAAATAATTAAAAGTTATTTGTGTCACTCCCGCACGATGATTTTTAGTGAAATATCTCTCTGTGACTGTTAAAATGTCTAGTGAATTAATCATTAATGATATGTAGCATAGCTAAAATTTTGCAAATAAAATTATCTAGTGGATCAATTTCAGAATTAAGAGCGATCTGAACAAATCCAACAAAAAATCCAAGAAGAAATGTCAGAATTATAAATCTGAACAAATCCAAGAAGAAATGTCAGAATTATAGATCAATTTCTGAAGAGGATCTCCGGTTACAGCCCCTATCTAAAGAGGTATTCATTCCAGGTTATCACCGAGATAAATATTATTTCAGTTCTTAGACAACAAAATAAGGAGGCAGAGGCGCAGAGCGATCCAAATTCAAGTAAATAAGGTAAGGAGAATCCCATTTTTTTAGACAACAAAAATAAGGTAAGAAGAATCCCATTTTTTTGGACAACAAAAATAAGTAAATAAGCTGAAATAGAATTTATTCTAGCTTCGTTCTATTAAATTGAATAGCATGATAAGTTGGAAATATTTAGACAACAAAATAAGGTAAGCAGAATCCAGATCCAGATCCAGTGACCATTACCTTGAGTTATTAGCCGGTGGAGGTCCCTCTTTTTGGCAGAGCGATCTGAACAAATCAGAACAAATCCAAGAAGAATTGAAGAAGGAGAAGAAGACGAAGAAGGGCCGCCGGGCCCGGGTGTGTGAAATCAGAGAAGGGCCAGAACTCAGAAGAAGAAGTCGGGTGTGAACTCTGTGAAGAGGAAAAAGATGTGTACCGCCGGGTCACAGGTTAAGTCGTGAAGGAGCAGGCGAGCAGCGTCGGGAATGCGGGATAGTCGGATAGGGAGAAGCGCAGGGAGCAGCGGCGGGCCGGCGGCTAGGTTAGCGCAGGGAGCAGCGGCGGGATATGAAAATGGCGAAATCCCTATTCCTATTCCCCAATAAATGGCGAAATCCCTATTCGGCTATTCCTATTCCCCCATAAATCAGGGGGGGGGGGCACGTGCCCCCCCCCCCTGCACATATACTAGCTACGCCCATGCCTTTCAGTCGAGATCATGGATGGAAGGACAGAAATTTGGGGAAAATCGTATGAACTCATCACACTTTTTACAAAAACTTGTGATTTTGGTGTATTTTTTGTAGTTTGATAGAAGTGATTCTTGTAATTCCATAAGCAGTAAGAATCCATTAATAAGTCATCAGCTTGGTACAGAGAAACTGAAGGTGTGGTTTGGCTATTGCAATACGCTGAGAATTTGCTCCATAACAATGTGGAAGTTAATTTTGTGCATGCATGAAAGGCTGGATTAGCTTAAAAATTTGACTGTTGTAATATTTTGAAACTAGAGAATGTTGGACGGTCTAGCATGAATCAAAAAAATGCATGTCTTGATTGGTCTCACATTGTCTATTAAGACTGTCTATTCGTGTTTATAATAGGCCTCGCCTCTCCTTTCTTTGACCTGGGTTTTGGAATGAAAAATGCGTGTGGTGCTTTGATATCATGTTACGCCACCACACTCATTTTCCATTCCAAAATCCAGGTCAAGGATTGGAGAGACGGGGTCGTCTGGGCAGACGATGTGGGTCTAATCTTTACATATTTTTTTTGGTTCATGCTTGACCGTCCAGCGGAGAATTAGGGGGGATGGAGTCATATATAGAGAAATCTAATTCCTAAAGCAGGGATTCTAATAAGATGAGCTAAAAAGAGGCATCAATGAAAACTTTGAATTCTAACTTCATGAATGATCATTGAGCTTTGTTCGTGGGAAGTCCAGGATATTTATTTTGGACCAAGAAATTGTATCAACCCTGTAGAGGGGGAATTATCACTCTTGTTTTCCTGATCTACATTAAAGAAGTTTTGAAGAGATTATGATGTGCGCAAAAAACCGGTTCCATCTGTAGTGTTATTTAGAAGAGGGCGTCATCTACCACCACCCCTCAAACTCACGGGGGATCATAGATCGAGAATTTGGAGAGAATAAACTCCCGTTGAGCACGAGTCTGGGGCTTGGTGAGCAAATCGGCAAGTCGGCGCTCGGCGGGAACATAATGAGGAACAAGAGCACCCTGAGTGTGTTGATCACGACGAAAGAAGGCATCCACACCAATATACTTTGAAATCGAGTGCTTGATTGGATTCAGGGTAATCTGGATGGTTCTGGTGTTGTCGCAATAGAGAGTGTAGGTCCAGAAGGAGCAGCGCCAAGTTTAACAAGCAACCAACGAATCCTGACAATATCCTCAACTGTAGTGTCCATGGCACAGAGCTCTGCTTCTGTGCTAGAATGAGATACACCTGTCTGCTTCTTGGATTTCTAGGCAATGAGTGAAGAGCCCAATAAGAGACAATAACCAGTGACAGAATGACGATCAACATGATCACTGACCCATATAACATAAGAATATGCCTTTAATCGGAAAGAACTACTGCAGGGGTAGAATAGACCACGAGTCATAGTAGCATGAAGATATCAGAGAACATGCATCAGGTGAGCATATTGAACTATTGTGGGTGCAGTGGTGCACTCACAAACTGATTCAACACATAAACAACGAAGACAATGTCAGGTTTAGTAATGGTGAGGTAAACCAAACTCTCAACTAGATGATGGTACCGTGTCGGATCAGAAAGAGTAGAGCGCTCATCTGGATGCAGCTGAAGGTGAAGTTTCATGGGAGTAACAGCTGTGCGAGTGTCGAACAGAGCAACGCGGACCAATAAATCTGAGGTGTAGCGTTGCTGAGATAACTGGTTGTCAGTAGGAGTGGCAGAAAACTCAATGCACAAGAAATAACACAATGTGCAAAGATCAGTCATCTGAAACTGCTACTGAAGATGATGCTTGACAAATTCAATATGAGAGGTATCGTTGTTGAAGCCGGGAAAATTCCTACTCCAAAATTCGGATCAAGGCAGCCTAATATTACTGATTCTATGGTCCGACATCACAATTCAAATGGCTAGCGCGAGAGAGAGGAAACTATTTATAAGCACATCGCAAGTGCTCCAGCAGGGAGGTCTTACCACGTACCTGAAAGTTTGGGAGAAACTTCCCCTTCGCAACCAAAAAACTGGGCGAGGTACTAGACAGACATGGACTTGGTGAGTATCTACATGGGGGGACCTCAATCTCTTCCAAAAGTCCATTTCTAGTACCCCTGGGGGTCTATTTATAGAGAAATCTTGGGGGGGGGGGGGTATATGCGAGTATCCAGCTTCTGCCAGCGAGTTCCAAGAGTCTACTCGCTCAAGCTCGCCTCTGCCCGCCCAAGCTCGCCTCTGCCCGCCCAAGCTCGCCTCTGTCCGCCCAAGCTCGCCTCTGTCCGCCCAAGCTCGCCTCTGCCCGCCCAAGCTCGCCTCTGCCCGCCCAAGCTCGCCTCTGCCCGCCCAAGCTCGCCCAAGCTCTCCCAAGCTCGCCCAAGCTCTCCCAAGCCCGCCCAAGCTCCCCCAAGCTCGCCCAAGCCCGCCCAAGCTCGCCCAAGCCCGCCCATGCCCGCCCAAGCCCGCCCCTGCCCGCCCAAGCCCGCCCCTGCCGCCCAAGCTCGCCCCTGCTCGCCCAAGCTCGCCCAAGCTCGCCCAAGCTCGCCCAAGCTCGCCCAAGCTCGCCCAAGCTCGCCCAAGCTCGCCCAAGCTCGCCCAAGCTCGCCCAAGCTCGCCCAAGCTCGCCCAAGCTCGCCCAAGCTCGCCCAAGCTCGCCCAAGCTCGCCCCTGCTCGCCCCTGCTCGCCCCTGCTCGCCCCTGCTCGCCCCTGCTCGCCCCTGCTCGCCCCTGCTCGCCCCTGCTCGCCCCTGCTCGCCCCTGCTCGCCCCTGCTCGCCCCTGCTCGCCCCTGCTCGCCCAATGATCTGCAAATAGCCGTCTGCTTGGGTACTTCTTATCTCGACGAGTTATGGGTTATACAATCGTCACCAGTAATAATCATGTCGTCACATATAGTAGGAGAAAGTTCCGGCCCCGTGATGAGGAGTAAACAAACAAAGCGGGATCATGATGACTAGGCTGAAAATCAGTTGTAAGAACTGTTGAACTAAAGTGCTCAAATCAAGCTCGAGGAGCCTGTTTGAGACCATAAAGTGCTCGTCGGAGGCGACAAACAAGACCATGAGCGTTAGAGTGGCCTGGGGGTGGAAGCGTGTACACCTCCTACTGCAAGTCACTGTGAAAAGCATTCTGAACATCCAGCTGAAACAAGGACCACTGACGGACGACTGCGACAGCAATGAGGGTCCTGATAGTTGTCATGTGAGCCATAGGAGGAAGGTCTCATCATAGAACCGACCGTGCTCTTGCTGAAAACCGTGTGCCACCAACCGGGCCTTTTATCTCTCCACTATGTCATCTGAGCGAGTATTCACTTTAAAGACCCATCTGCAGGTGATAGGGGTTGTACCAGCAGGTGATAGGGGTTGTACCAGCAGGTTAAGGAACTAGATCCCAAGTAGAAGTGCGCTCCAAAGCACTCAACTCGTCAGACATGGCGGCCTGCCACTCAGGAATCAATGCAACCTCCTTGTTGGTACTAGGCTCTAGAACACCACTAGTAGTCGCTGGAAGGGATGAGAGATCAAACAACCGAGTAGCAAGGTTAAGCCGATCTGGTGGGTATCAATCACGAGTGGGGTAGCGTCATGCTGGGGGAACATCCACTGGTAACTCATTGGAAGAGACCAGATGCAGAGGGGCAAGTGTCTCTTCTATTGGACAAGACCGTCGAACATATTGTCGAGCATATTGCTGAGGAAACGATGGGGCACAAACCCGGGCAGCAGGATTTGGAGACTGTGGGGTTGCCTCAGGAAGAGTAAGGAACGAATCTGAACAGGGAGTTCAGGAGACTAAGATGACTCAGGAAGAAGAACAGGAGACGGTGAACCTGGTGGAGACTGAGTGTGTGGTAACTCAGAGGAATGTCACACAGATGGTGGTATGGAGAGAAAGAGAATGTCATTAACTGTAGTGGAAGTGTGAGTGGAGGAGGAAGGAGACAAGTGCGAGGTAAAACAAAAAAGGGTGGTCTTCGACAAAAGTAATTTCTCGAGAGATACCAGTGGGTGATGGGGGTTGTACCAGCAGGTAAAGGAACTAGATCCCAAGTAGAAGTGCGCTCCAAAGCACTCAACTCGTCAGACATGGCGGACTGCCACTCAGGAATCAATGCAACCTCCTTGTAGGTACTAGGCTCTAGAAGACCACTAGTAGTCGCTGGAAGGGATGATAGATCAAGCAACCGAGTAGCAAGGTTAAGCCGATCTGGTGGGTATCGATCACGAGTGGGGTAGCGTCATGCTGGGGGAACATCCACTGGTAACTCATTGGAAGAGACCAGATGCGGGACAAGTGGCTCATCTGTTGGACAAGATCGTTGAACATATTGTTGAGCATAGTGCTGAGGAAACAATGGGGCCCAAACCCGGGCAGAAGGATTAGGAGACTGTGGGGTTGCCTCAGGAAGAGTAAGGAACGAATCCGAACAGGGAGGTCAGGAGACTAAGATGACTCAAGAAGAAGAACAGGAGACGGTGAACCTGGTGGAGACTGAGTGTGTGGTAACTCAGAGGAATGTCACACAGATGGTGGTATGGAGAGAAAGAGAATGTCATTAACTGTAGTAGAAGTGTGAGTGGAGGAGGAATGAGACAAGTGCGAGGTAAATAAAAAAAGGGCGGTCTTTGACAAAAGTAATTTCTCGAAAGATACAAACACGGCGAGCTGCAGGATCATAACACATATAACCCTTCTGCTTAAGACTATAACCAAGGAAAACACAAGTGGTGGACTGAACAGATAGTTTGGTGCTCTCAGGAAGCAGAAGAACATAACATAATCAACCGGACACACATATGTTGTCATAAAGAGGAGGACGACCAAGAAGACCCTCACCGGGACTACTACCTGTAGGAAGGAGGATGACTGGAGGTTGATAAGATAGATATCAGTGGATGTGACTGTGATGATCCCAATTACACCAGCTAAATTTAATTTTTCCCTGATGATGAACGAAAGACAAATCGAAATTTTTTGAATAATTTTTCACGTTTTTTTCCGTTTCATTATATTTGTTAAATTTGCTTTAGTGTCTTTTGAGGGTGCCAATAGCAAAAACATTATCAATTTTTATGTGGGCTTGAGTATATTTAGTGGGCTGCCTTTGGAGATGGGCTGGCTGACATGTTCGATTCTTGAATCATTTGGGAAGCCCGAAAAAAGGGTCTTCACATTGACCTCAACCCATAAGTATGGAGGCGCATGAGTGGCAATAAGGAGAGTACGAGCCTTCTCAATGATATGGGATGCGTCCTTTCTGTTGTGTCATTCTGAGAATGAGCACCAGGACAAGAGAGCCGAGGTAGAGTATCATGAGAGGCCAAAAGATCAAGAAAAGCATGTGACAGTTATCCCCCTTGAATCAGAGCGAAATGTGCTTATAGACTTGGAGAACCGAGTACGCATCATGGAGACAAACTCAATGTAATGCGAAAGAAATCAGTATGAGTACGCGTCATATAAATTCATGTATAACGAGAGAAATCATAAAAAAAATTAAATAATAGCGATGGCCACCTTTTGAAATAAAAGGACAGGATCTCATACATCAGAATGAACTAAAACAAAATGAAAAGATGATCGAGACTCGCCGGATCGATATGGGAGCTGTAGCTGTTTGCCAAGCTTACAACTTGTACATGAGTGCGAACGATCAATAGATACACGACCTAAGAGATTCTGACAAACAAGATATGATAGCCGAGCTCCACTGGAATGGCCGAGACGGTGATGCCATTGTGAAAAGTTGACCGACAAAATAAATGGGAGATGCAACATGAAAAGTTGATGGCAAAGTGGGAGAGGGAACCCGAAGATGGTCGAGCACATAAACCCTGTTACGACGATGACCAGTTTCAATGAGTGTTCCTGTGTGACAATCCTGCACATTACACAAAAGCACATCAAAAATAACAAGACAGCCTTTAGAAGTAAGCTGACTGACAGATATGAGGTTCATGAAAAGCTTAGTGACATATGCAACATCGAGAATGTGAAAATGTGTTGCATACATGGTACCACAACTAGCAACGGGCAAAATGGCGTCATCAGCAATGATGACATGTAGGTCAGAAGAAACAGACCGACGGGAAGATAAGAGAACTGCATCAAAGGTCATATGAAAAGATGCACCAAAATCAAGTAATCAGGAAGCCTTAGTGATACATGTAGAGGTAGATGCAGCCGCTAAGTCAGTCTGAGAAACGGAGTCATGGCTGACAACAAATGCCGAGGACGAGGGGGCACGACTCTGAGAGAGCTGCTGAACTAGCTGTATGATCTGATCAGGAACAAAGGTAGGACTGTCTGGAGCACGTGGCAGGATAGGAGCAGCTCGATATGGTGCCTGTTGCTGGCTTAGGGAATGATGTAACTTGCGATACTTCGAACAAATGTGTCCCAAGTTATGATAGTAGTGACAGCGTGGAACACGACGTTGTGATGACCCAGATCCCGGTGGTGCACTAGGTAAGGTACTGGGTGAAGCTTCTGAAGACGGCTATACGGAGCAGGTGCAGTAAATCCAGGAGGAAATGGTAAGACCGGCGGATCAGGTACCGAGAAGTCGTGTTGAGGAGCAGCAAGAACTGAATGTGGCGAAAAGGCAGAGTGCATGCCCTCCAAAGAGTAAAGACCAGTCTCCTCAGTGACAACGACAACAAGACAGTCACGCAGGGACGGTAGAGCAACCCGATGCATCAACTGAGTACGGATAGACTTGAACTCAGGTCAAAGATGCATGATGAACTCATACATGCGCAGGTGATCCCTCTCCTCAGCAATAGTGGTGCAAGGAGCACAAGTGGGGCAACCAGTGGTAGACATCTCATCCAGCCGGCACCATAAATCACTGAGCTCCATAAAGAAGGTCAGAACGGAGCGATCATGCTGATGGGCTAAAGCAAGCGTCTGCACCAAGGAGTATTTATGCACCTGGTTGGAAGGCAGATAAAGCTGATGTAGATGATCCTAGATCTTCCCGGCAGTGGGAATTACATATAACCATACAAATGGATATCTCAACATACTGGCAAAGGATGACAATGATCTGAGCGTCATCATCATGACATTTTTTCAAATATGGCCCACTAGTGATAGAAGGGGAGGTCGCATTGGCAGCGGGATGCTATCCATGAAGAAGCACTTGAATCGTGGAATACCATTCCTTGTAGTTGGTCTCATTAAGGATGATATCGGATTTCAGAAGGTACGAAATCTGAGATGAGGCCATTCGGACAAGCAGAGGAAGCAAGAAAAAGAGGGCCTCACGGGAAGAGAAAGGTCGCGCTGGAGAAACAACCCCTAGTGTGTCGAACAGGAAGACAACGACAACAAGGAAAAGAAACAACAACATCAACTTCTGCATCCTGGAGGAACCGGGTTCGACGAGAGCTTTCTCTAGCATAGTCCGGATTGACGAGAACAGTAGAGGAAGACGCAGACGGGATCTGGAGATCGGGTAGTCGGCTTCGATCAAAACGGTCGCAGATGGGATAGTCTGTGCAGAAGGGATTGACAACAGAAGATGAAGACGAAGCAGATGCCGCCTTCGATTGCGATCAAGAACGGTGACGCAGGCAGACGGGATGGAGCGGCAATCGGCACAGTCCATGGATTGACGAAAACCTACTGCTCTGATACCATGCTACCTTTAGGCCGGGTTTAGAGACGCGCGCATGAAACCGGTTCCATCTGTGGTGTTATTTATAAGAGGGCATCATCTAACAATTATCACCAAAATGTCATAGATTTAGGTTGGTATATAATGTGCTTAATCAGGGCGAGCGCATATTTTAACACACTTGGATGCCAACAAATGAGACATTTGGGGGGTCAAAATGATATATTATAAAGCTCACCTTCTGAATCAGTTTTTGTGCTAAGAGTCATTGATCCTGGAACTTACTGACAATTGCACATGATGGATCATTGTAATTAATTTCTAAATATAGTTCGATTGTCGTATGACTAAAGCTCTGCGGTAGTTATGAATCGTCGTTTCTGAACTTTTGACCTCACTTAAGGAACTTCATTTACTTTTATGTTCAAAACTGGTTTTCTTTTCTTGGTGGCGGCCATAACTGTTGTCATGCCATACATGCATTTTGTGTTGGTGGCGTGTCCAAACTCATCGGAGCAAAAACATTGCGCCAAATGGAGTATATTTTTAGGGTGATAGATATTGCCAGAGGGGTTTGATTCCAATTATTTTAGGATTGATATTGTGGGAACTAGGAAAATCCTTATTCACAAGAGTTTTGGACCGAGAAGGATCAAAGACAACTTGTCATGCGGTTGGGACGGGTGAGCCTAGACTCGGGGCAGATGAGACAGGCATGAAATTTTTAGGTTTCTTGTAAAGAAGACCCCGGGCTGAAGCGTGAGGGTCCCACCGCTTACCCGGAAGTGTATAAGAATTCCCCTCTAAAGCCAAAGCCAAGCGAGTCACAAGAGAGGCAAGCTCTGGAGTTAAGGGGTACCTTGAGGGGAGTTCAACCACCTCTCTTGTGCCCTGGTGTCCTATTTATGGGCAATTCAGTGGGTGGTCTTCTGAGCTCTCCCATACTGGGCGAGGTCTTCTGAGTTCGCCCCTGTTGGGCGAGATCTTTTGAGCTCGCCCGTGTGTCCTCCTTAGGTATTTATGTTCTCGATGAATTTCGAGTTATACACAATCCCCGTTTTTTTCGGGGTCGATACGAGCTCAAAAAATCAATGCAGCACCCGTGGTTTGGAAAGATGGGCGGTATAAGTGGGGCTCAATAGGGGGAGGGGGAAAGTTGACACCTCCCAGGAGCTGAGTTCAACTGGAGGAGGTGGAGAAGAGTCGATGCATCCCAGAAACGGAGCTCAACTGGAGGAGCTAGAGAAAAGTCGACACCTCCCATGAGCGGAGCAAAAATGGAGGAGGTGAAGGAGACTCGACACCTCTTAGGGGCGGAGCTCAACTGGAGGAGGTGGAGAAGAGTCGACACCTCACAGAAGCGGAGTTCAACTGGCGGTGGAGAAGAGTTGACACCTCTTAGGAGTGGAGCTCAATGGGAGGAAGTGGAGAAAAGTTAACACCTCCCAGGAGTGAAGGAGATCTTCGAAGGGGAGGGAGATTTTCAAATGTCGAAGGAGATCTTTAACGGGAGCTTTGAACCTTGAGGGAGAACTCTGAAGGATTTTCGAAGGAGCTTTCTCAGATGCTGAATGCAAAGTGTCTTCAAAGGAAGTCTCTGGGCTCCTTTTACAGCTTTTTACAGGGCGGTTTGGTAATTGCGTCGTTTTAACCGTCATAACTATCAGACGGACGATTCGTGTTCTTCGATCTTTAGCACACGGATTGCCATTTTTGAAGGTATGATGGTTTTACCCCTCGGACAATGCGGGCAGGACAGGTTGTGGTGGTGATGATGTTGAACACGAACGGTCCTGCAATTTTAATGTGTGCAAGGGGCGAAGAAAATGAATTGCAGCGCATGTGTGGAAGGAATTGTGAATGCGTCGTGAGCGTAGAGACGTCGACAAGATGTTCAGGACGGAGCGTCGTACGCGTGCACGTAGTAGTGCGGCAAGGGGAGACGCGCAGACGTAGTGCACGACTAAGGAGTGTGCAACCAAGGGCGCACACAATCCTTGCCATGCACCAAGGGGCGCGCACACGATTGTGCGTGTTATGACGTGCGTGCGACTGTATGGGTTGTCGTGCGTGGTTTCTTGCATTATTGTGCGCGCATTGCCGCGCGCAGTTGTGCGCATTACCGTGCGCGAGTCGCCACGTGCAGTTGCGCACATTTCTGCGCACACGTGGCCGCTTGCATTGCGGTTGCGCACGTATGGCCGCGTGAACTGCGGTTACGCGCGCACGATCGCACATGCTTTGGGCGGCCGGGCGGCCGTCCTGTCAGTGTCGGTCGGGGCCCTAACCTCCTCTGTCGTGAGGTGGGGCTGTTCGAGGTGTGCTCTTGAAAACGCGTCTGTGGGCTTGCATCTCCAGTGGCCGTGAGTGGTTTTGGCGGTTAATGGACTTCTACACTATGAGCACCCCCATAGTGGAAGTGGTTATGGAACCTCTCTCCCCCTCCATTATGAGCACTCCTCATAATGGAGGGGTTTTGCTAACCGCAGCCCAAAACCCTTATATTTATAGCGAGTTAATGTGGAATTCTTGACCTTGGGAGGTATTATAGTTAAGGGGAAGGAGTTGGTAAAAGGGATATGGAGTTTCAGTTAATTTATAGATTTAAACAACACTATCTGAAATGAAAGGGGTTATAGGCAATGGAAACACACTCCATCTTATGTTGATTGTAAGGATGTAGGAATGTGAGATACAAACACCCAACAAAGTATATTATAATTTGGTGATTTGTGGTAGAACAATTGAAAAGTGCGGATTTTATGTGAGTTGGACAATATGCCATTTATGATAATTTTAAAGACAAGCTCCGATATTTGATGTGGGTGGGCCATTGAGGAAGGAGGGATGTGGCTATTTTAGTAATCCGACGATTCCGGCACTTACAACCCCTTAATGCTCATGAGGGTGGGAGATAAAAATGTTGTGAGAGATATCTAGTTTGAAAAATTACTGAGAAAGAGAATGATACTCTCTGCCCTATTGAGCTTCTAGGAATTTATTTGGAAGGAGAAATGACACTCAACTAAGGTTTTGAAACGAAGAAAATTAAGTTCCCAAGATTTGTTGATCATGGGATAAGACCATAAGTACATAGTTTTGTCATTGAGGAAAATTATATAGCAAGGACACCCATCCACTGAGGGAGGAGGGGTTGGTCCCCAAACATTACTATAAATAAGTACATTTATATGTTTGAGAAAGGTAAATATAAATGATAAAAACATTTTCAACTAATATATACAGCAAACATAATTTAGGCATCTGTATTTACATGTAGAATTAATATCTTTCAACATAATAGCGAGAAATTCCAACTATTTTTGGTACTTTGCTTAATGATGTGGAAGAAGGTTGAGAAGTTGAAATGAGTGAAATGCGGCGTGAAGATATGTCCAGTATTTCCAATAAGAGCATGTGTGGACTGTTGCAGACGCGGAAGGTACAACACGACTGTTGCTTCTATATATTACCCCGACCACGGACACAATTTTCAGATTGAGGAAGTATTTTTGTGAGCAAGCTTTATCTGAAGAGAGGTGAAGACCCGTGAAGTTATCACGAGGAACGGAGGAAATTGTGTCTGCCATGGAGTGAGCGATCAGTGAAGCTGACTGCTTATGCAAAACAATAAGTTGGGAATTATATTTTGTATATTAACTTTGCTTTATTTCTCATGTCTTGCCTCTGGAAGATGAAATACACATTTCTGATAATTTATCTGCAACTGTAATTAGTTATGTTAAAGCATGTATTACCTGTTACAAGTCTAAGATTTTGTCTACTTGCTAAATTAATATTTCAACAATATAAATAGAAATTGTCTGGGTAAGGTTTGCCTACATTTCACTCTTGTGGCGGGACCGTGGGACCCTTCCTCAGACCCTCCCACTACGAGGATGCTTTGCGCACAGGGCTGCTTTTTTTTATAAATAGAAATTGTCTATGAATAAGATATTATTGTTATTTTGAAATCCTAATTCTTGTCTGGAGATTGTGACTGTTGTTGGGGTTGAAAACTTATTGTTTAGGCGTACAAATCGTTTGTTCTCAACGATCGGTGTTTCTGAGTCTACGTCAATGAAATGTTCATTTTAATTAGATTCTTTTAGGTTAGGGGGAAGTTTTGCGTTCATATATAGAAATAATTACCCAAACCTCCCCTGTAAACTAGCATAATTAGTGAGAGCACCCCTCTTATTTTCGAAATTACAAAAAACTCCCCTTAAGTTTTCATTTCATTACCAAAACCTTCCCTGGTTTTTTCATTTCATTACATCCATGAAGAAAAATACCCCCTGGACACTGTTCATAGAGGGAGGTGTTTTTGTGCATGGATGTTATGAAATTAAAACTTCAGGGAAGGTTTTTGTAATGAAATGAAAACTTTAGGGGAAAGTTTTTTGTAATTTTGAAAATAAGAGAGGTGATGTCAGTAATTTAGCAAAGTTAGAGGGGAGGTCCCGGTAAATGGCCCTTCATATATATTATATATATATATACTATTGTCATTTACATTGATAATAAAGAAGTGGCGTTTTGATGAGTACAAAGTACAATCAATCTGTTTTATACCAAAAATGACCATTTTTATCGTAAAATGACCATTTTGATTGTAAAATGACCATTTTGATTGTACATATGAAGTTTTTTTAACCGTAAAATGACTAGTTTGATTGAAGGATCTTGTTTTCTGAGCATATCATCTCTGTTTTGCTATCAAATCTTTAGATTGGAGAACTCAAGAAGCTGGTAGAGGAAGGGAAGGTAAAATATATAGGATTGTCGGAGGCTTCTTCTTCGACGATAAGAAGGGCGCACGCCGTCCACCCTATTACCGCAGTGCAGCTTGAGTGGTCTTTGTGGACAAGGGATGTGGAGATTGATATTGTTCCTACTTGCAGGTTTCTTTATATTTGTTATATAATTTCCTGCACAGTTACTTAATCATGTCTTCTGATAACATAATTCCCCTTTTTTTTTGAATTTTATAGGGAACTTGGCATAGGTATTGTTGCATATAGCCCACTGGGAAGAGGCTTCTTCTCTTCCGGCACAAAATTTGTTGATAGCTTATCTGACCAGGATTTTCGGAAGGTAAAATATGTTCTTTATGGAACTTAAGTTATTATTAGTTTAACATACTTGTTTAAGGCTTTTTAAAAGAAAACTTGGAAGAAATTGTAAGTTGTTGCAGCATGCTGCAGACTCTGCCGAGGTTCCAACCGGAGAATTTAGCGAAGAACGAAGCTATATTTGGGAGAGTGTGCGAAATTGCATCGAGAAAGGGGTGCACTGCTTCTCAACTCGCGCTAGCTTGGGTCCATCACCAGGGAAGCGACGTGTGCCCCATTCCGGGCACCACGAAGATCGAGAACTTCGACGAAAATGTCGGCGCCCTTGCTGTGAAGTTGACACCCGAAGAAATGACCGAACTTGAATTGTGCGCCGCAGCCGAAGGCGAGCGATATCCAGGCGGCATGCCTACCTGGAGGAACTCAGACACCCCCCTCCTCTGTCTTCCGGGAAAGGGAGAGTGACCTGATTGTTCTCTCTTGAGTTGATTTCCTTGAGCAAAGAGAATCCAACTTATTATCAAGTTGAAATAAAGATGCTTGCCCTCTGATATTAGATTTCTCTTAAAATCAAATGCATTTTGGCATCTCTTTTATGTTTTTATTGTTTTTCTGTATGTTGATTACATGGTTTGAAGTTTATCTCCGTAGAATTTCGATGATTTTCTACTTCGATGGTTAGACCGAGTGAATGTATGCTCGTAGTATTTTTATGATACAAACTTTTACTATGAATTCTCTCGTTTTTGGTGTGATTTCTCCATGTGAATTCTTCAATTCAAATGAAGTTAAATATCTACATGAAGTCTTTGCTATTGTAAGGCATGTTTGATCCCACCCAAAAGCTCGTGGTCAGGGAAGCGACAAAAATGATAATCACATGAAATTTTTTTTGAACTATAAAATAATGGAAATTTAAAGTTTTTTTTTTTGAACATTTCGTTCTCATATAATTTCTTTTGCCACAGTTATTCTTACATCATGTAGGTCACATTTGCATCTCTCGTTCAAAATAAGAGTATATCTGTGAATTTAGCTTTTTCTCTCCCCCCTCACCCCTTCCCACCCCCCTCTTTGCTTTTGAGGTTTGTCATCCTTAGAGGATCTCAACTTTTGTAATAATAAAAGGACTAGTGGATTTCGGTCTTACACAGATTCGATCACGTGTTTTTTCACTCTTTTCTGATTTTTCATGCTTGATGAGGTAAAGTATAATTTATAGAAGAACAGATATGTAATTAACCGGAACTCATGACCCCCACTAACTTGGTGAGGATTATGGAAATAACCACCGTGCACATGATTGGCGTGCCCGATCCTTGTGTAATTTGCGAACGTAATCCCACTACACGCACCACCCAAGTAACCACCCGCGCCTGGCCTCCGCCGTCGCTATCGTTGGCGCCAGATGGCCCTTACTTAGCCGGCCTCCGTGAGGACGGCGCCAGGCGGCCTTCGCCCGGCCGTCCTCGGTGGGGTCGGCACTGGGCGGCCCTTGTCCGATCGGCACTGGGCGCCGCCCGGCCGGCCTCACGAAGGTCGGCACCGGGAGGCCCTCGCCCGGCCGGCCTACGTGAGGCCAGCGTCAGGAGGCCCCACAGAGGCCAGTGTCGGGAGCCGCCCGGCCGGCGTCATGAAGGACGGCATGGGGCGGCCCTCGCCCTGATGACCTCCGTGAGGCTGGTGCCGGGCGCCGCTCGGCTGGCCGCCCCCGGACGGCCAACCTCGATCGGCCCCTTTAAGGACGGTGGCCATCCGGTCAGCCCCCCCCCCCCCCCCCCCCCCCCGGCCGGATTTTTCCGGTCGGCCTCCTTTTGACCGCCAACGTCCGATTATCCTCAGCCAATCACCACAGTCTGTTAGGCAGGTAACCACCCGCGTAACCACTGACGTAACCACCCTCATGAGTGAGGGAAAATAAGTAAAATATTTATGACCTGCGTATAGTGAAATTATAAAATAATATGCACCTAAAACTATATTAGATATGGTCTATACATAACAATTTGGGTGGTTATGGTTTGCGGATAGCCGCATAATTATCGTAACCACTCCCTGTGAGCTTATAAAAAGGCCCCTAGGCCCCTCTCATTTCTAACTTTCTCCCCCCAGTCGTCTTCTCCTACAAGCCGGAGCTCTGTCGAAATCCTCCTACGAGTCACCTCCTTCCCATTATTTAGAGAATTTGTCTAAGTTCACGACGCTTCGAAGCAAAAGACGCATCGCCAGCCTCTTCGAAAAATCTCCTGCGTGAAAAACATTCAGCAAGTCCTCACCAATGAACCTCCTACGCGCATCAAAGCAACGCACAACATCCGGGCAGCGTCCGAAAACATCCACCACCTATAGAAAGAGATTGATTTTGAGCTTTGTGTAGGGTGTTATATCGCCTACCAAGCGCACCTGTGTTTTCTCTCATCTCAAATCTGTAATGAGGACTGTCACTCTCGAATTCTCTGACAACTTGTAGACCCCCTCTAATAGTGAAGTTTGACCAACACCAAACCGATCACTTGGTTTTTACCCGATTTATGGGTTTTCCACGTTAAAAATGTCTTGTGCATTTCTTTACTTACTCTGTGATTGTTTGCCCGCTCGACCGCTTTACGGGCTAAGACGACCTAATTTAACTTGGTCTACTAGAAGCCTTGAGTTGCCAGCAAGTTTGACATCGTCTGTGGGAAACGATTCCCCAAAGACTAAAAAGGATTCAGAAGACAGTATCCCCCACACAGCGATGCTCATGACTAAAGATCATGTAAAGAGTGTAAGAACCATTTCAGAGTCTGTCAGTCTGATACCGCCATAAATTACGGGGATGAGGACCTTATTTGGGTGCGCACACCCCATCATGACCCCTTAGTGATAAGTGTAAGGTTTGGGGCCCCTGGATCGTGAACAAAATTATAGTCTTGGTTCGATTCATGCATATCAACTTCAGTTTGAATTCTGAGTCCAAAGACGGGGAAATTTTTCTATACGCCCCAGTCTCCAGTTTTGGAGACTGGACGTCACGATTTTGACACATGACATCGTCTCCAAGAGATCGTTTCGTGACATCCAAGTGAATGTGACACCTAAAATAAGTATCATGCGTCTCTAAGTAAACGCCTATTGATATCCAAGCCGTTGTTGAAGGGATCGTTTGTGCGGTTACAAGAATTGTTTGGTCTGACTTCCACTTCTTACCTCAAGGAGGAGTGTTGAAATTGTTGAAGTTGGAAGTGGGCGGTCAGGATGGTGCAGACCGCACAGACCGCCGAGACCGCGCTATACAACCCCATATCCGGCGAGCGGGATCGACAGGAGTCAGCCCAGCCATTTGGCGCAGTTCGAATCTCAGGCAAGTCAGTCAGGGGTGGCGAGTGCATTGGGGTTGCTCGGCTCGCCCAGATTAGAGGTAAAGCAGGTGAGGGGCGCGTGGAGTAGGCGGGATCGCACTCTCCCCTAGCTCTCCATAGTAATAGGCGAGTGAGGCAGGCCAAGCATGTAACGCCCCCGATTTTTTCTGCGATTATTTAATTCTCGTTTGGCGTTACGTCGACCGTTATCTTGGCTTGTGCCATCTGTGGAGTGTGGTCTTAACTCCTTAGAACGTGGTGGCCCATTTTGTAGCCTATTGGCAAGATCTCCCTAGCAAGCCGAGTCGTTTTGGGTGACCCGGTGTGGCCTCTCAGAGGATGCTTGTGTTTTGGCTTCGGGTGGGTATAACTCGAGTTCTATTCATCGAAAGTTAATTTCGACTTTGCTGTTGCGTTCGTAGCATGGGTATTTAGCTACGGTGCGAATTCCGTCGAATTCCGAGGTAGTTTGGTTTTCGCGTCGTTTTGGGTGTTCTAATAATAAAAGCAAATGTGTATATTTTAAAGCTATTTAAATGTTTTTCGGTCGAAAGTTCTGAGAGTGAACCGGCGGCTTAGGAGGTGGTTAAGGCTGATTAGACGTGTTAGATTTATTTATAAGCCTTAAGCCAAATCAGCGGGCCCATTCTTCTTCTTCCTGAGACCAAACCGTCGCCTGCTCCTGTTCGCGGAAAACAGAGGAAACCGCCGGACCTGCTACCCCTTCGGACGGTGATTCCGGGAGCGTTTGTGGACGGATTTTGATTCCGAGAGTGGATCTGGATTGCTCTCGCTCAGACCTTCGTTTCTACGGTAAGAGATTTAGTTTCGTAGGGTTTTTAGGAGATTTGGATTTTCGGTTTTTTCCATTTCCGCCATTAAAGCTCGGGATGTGCTGGCTAGGTGTTGCTGCTGCTGGTGCCCAGGGAGAGGAAATGCTCGAGTGAAGCTTCGCTGAAAAACCGAGGCAAGTGGTTCTTGCACTTGCTGTTTTGATCTTCCCCCTCTTAACTACCTGGTTAGCCCTAGGATAGAAGCTAAGTTTTTTTTTCTCTTCTGCTTGCTAAAATTTTGTGCTGTAGTTTTAGGTTAGCCCTAAATTCTATTTTGAGCCCCCCTCCTTGTGCTGTTTTTGCTCAATCCGCTGGTTGTTTTCACCATTTAGACTCCAGCTTTTTATTTCTGGTTTGGTGCTTTTGCGGGTGGAGCCGAGAGAGAGAGAGAGGGAGGTTTCTGTGGTAGTGCTCTGGTTAGAACCGGTCTTGGTAGGCTCTCGGGATTTTGTGTTGAGTGTGGTGCACACACTCAAAGCCAAAAGCCGCCCGGGATTTGGCGTTGAGTGTGGTGCACACACTCAAAGCCGTAGTTTGGTCTGTTCCTTTGCGGCTAAGTAGTGAGGCGATTGAGTGAGATATTTCGTCTAATTCGAAATCGACGGGAATCACTAAGTGATTCTCGCCTACTTCGACGAGTATCGTTAGTGATTCCTGCCGATTCGGCGAGAATCAATCGGCATTCCTGCCGATTCGGCGAGAATCAGTCGGCATTCCCGCCGATTCAGCGAGAATCAGTCGGCATTCCTGCCGATTCGGCGAGAATCAATCGACATTCCCGCCGACCTCTTCCGGATAGCGTTGGTTTAGGGTTTTCCTGCGGTTAAGTGCTAAGGCGTTGAGTGAGTAGACCTCACTCAACGCCATAGCTGTTTTGGCATTGATTGAGGTTAGCTCACTCAACGCCACTGCCTGTTTTGCTGAAGGCGTTGAGGGAGTGGACCTCACTCAACGCCATAGCTGTTTTGGCGTTGAGTGAGGTTAGCTCACTCAACGCCAGAGTTTTCTTGCGGGAGGCGTTGAGTGAGTGAGCCTCACTCAACGCCATGGCTGTTTTGGCATTGAGTGAGATTAGCTCACTCAACGCCAGAGCTGTTCTTGCGGAGGGCGTTGAGTGAGTGAACCTCACTCAACGCCATGGTGGTATCTGGCGCTGAGTGAGGCTAACTCACTCAACGCCAAGGTCTTGTTAGGCATTGAGTGAGTGGGGCTCACTCAACGCCAGGCCGTGTTGAGTCATCTCAACGCTTTTCCCTTACCTTGATTTTCTCCCCCGAGTGAATTTCTTGATTTTGAGGTTCCTTGTCAGCTATTTTCTTGTTTTTTTTCCAAAAAAGGCCGAATCGTGGGTCGTGGTTAGTAGTGGTGGTTTGAAGCTCTTAATTGGGGAGGTGTTGTGTAATTTAGCCAAAGACACCCTTTTTTTCTTTTATCTTGCTCCAGGTACGGGCTGGGTAAGGCGGTGGGAGGTCCCTAGTGCTTTCACATGTAGACTCCTGAGCTTGGTTTCTTGGAAATAGTGGTTGGGAGACTGAGTTTGTCTCAAACTCGGATCCGCATTGTTTTTGCTACTACCATCTCTCACAGCTTAGGGTGTTAGACGTTTCTTCCTTGGTAGATTGCAGTATTTGGGCTCATGGCAGCCTTGTTGACTCTGCGCTTTGGGGCAGAGTTACTGTTGTGTCCTCGCACTTAGTGCTCTTCCTTTTTGCCTTGTCTTGGGCAGTTGTGACTGTTACTGCTTTGTTTTCCTCTTTTACTTATCTTCTGATTGACACTTTCGAGCAGTTTTCTAGTTTGCTTGCTGAGGTATTCTTTCTTCTTGAATGCCTCAGGTTCTGGATAGTAGCCACTCTAACGGCTAGTGGTGCTGTGCTGTTGTTGGTGGTCTCTGGTGCTATAGAGATCAGTTTCTTGTTTCTGCGAGGTAGTTTTGGTGTTGTTTTTCTTACAGACATACATACTTGTCAGTGGGTTCATGTCAGTTTGTTGGCGCCCACTGGTAGTTTTTACCTTGATACTAGATGTGTTACTTTTGCTGCTACCTTTCTGGAGTTAGTTTACTTGCTCTGAGGTTGATTTATGCTAGGTTGCTAGTTACTTTTAAACCTAAAAACACTATTATAAGTATTACTTATGATCATCATATTTTATAAAACTCGTCACTATTTTTCAAACAACGTAAAAAGATCGTTTTCTTATCTATAGAATAAATTAAAAGTAGAGTCCTGCATAGTATAAGTTGTCCTCTGGGGACACTTATGCACTCTTTTAGGATGTCAAACCTGAATAAAGTAGTTTTCCGCAGCGTATAAGTATAGTTTTTAAATTGTGGACTAGGTGATCCACCGAGCCGAGGGATACGTCTTTAAAAAATATAACTGATTTTCTAATCATTTAACTTATGAATTTTCATAAAGTATAGTTGATTGTGGTTTGCCTGAGCGTCGAGAGTTATCCCCTGCTCGACGTGCCATCATGACGCGTGTTTTCTCATACTCTGAAAATTCGTTTTCCTTAGAGAAAATGCGGGTTGTGATAGTTGATATCAGAGGGAGGTTGCTTGACAGGCTAGTCGGGCAACCTTTCCTTTTGATTGCATTAGTAGTTCAGCATCATGTCATTCACACCGATATGTCATCAGCACGTCTTGGCAAAAACACGAACACTACACTCATAGTATAACATGAAGTATACGAGGCATATTATGTAGTATGGGATGCATAATATGTGTTCGTATATGGATCCACCATAGGGGCAACATGTGAGGGTTATGTAGTATGAGATGCATAACCTCACCACATGGCTGCGACTAGCTCGTTTTCTTTTTCGTTGCATGAGGATGTTATGTAGTATGGGATGCATAACATTTTCATGTGTACGCCGCTTATAACATGCATTAAGGCCTTTTTAGAATGCATAACACAAACATGCATAGCATAACATTACATAAGCACAACGTGCCAAACTAAAGACTGGTATGATGACATATGTACACACATAATTTTTGAGTCAAAAATAATATAAAGTCATGCATTCCCGATCTAGGCACAAGAGTTAGTATGGTGGTGGTTAACCATCCTAGGTTAAGGCATAACGTCAATTCTTGTAAAAAAAAAAACTCCCAGAGCAAGTTTACCAGCTTTAAGTTCATATTTATGTATGTATTGTCTGTACTTGTAGTTAGTTATAGCTGTCGTACTAGGATCTGACTAAGGTTGTTATGACTTTAGGATGGCGAGACGCCCTTCGACTAGATCGGCCCCCCTATCTGAGGTGAGTCATCTGGAGCACAGAATGATGCGGTGATCGAGAGCTTACGGCAGAGTAGCGATTCCTTGAGCAGGCAGTTGGTGGAGGTGCGAGCCCAGATCCAGTCTTTGGTGGCAGTTGTGGCAAGTCAGACTCAGGGAGTGCAAGGCCCTGCAGGGGGGATTGCTGTTCCTCCTCCTGCACCCCTGAGACCTCCAGTGGTGGTGCCAGCAGAGATGGCATTCATCTCACAATTTCAGAGACTTAGCCCTCTTACGTATGATGGGAAGGAAGATTTCATGGTCATAGACGATTGGCTGATCTCCATGGAGGAGATGTTCTCGTACTCCGGTATTGCAGATGATCAGAGAGTGATGATAGCCGCCTATAAGCTCAAGGGTTTGGCTAAGAATTAGTGGCTTAGAGAAAAGGAGAGCTTGGTAGCTGGTTGCTCTTGGGAAGTGTTCAAGGAAATGGTGTTGAGGAAGTTCTTGCCTACGGTCGAGCGTGACCGTCTTATGAACGACTTCCTCCACCTGAAGCAAAGGCAACTCACGGTCGGTGAGTATGAGATAGAGTCCAACAAGTTGAGTCGGTTTGCCCCTGGGTTGGTGAGTGTTGAGGCTGATCTAGTCAAGCGGTTTCTTGGTGGCTTGAGGAGCGAGGTGCAACAGTTGACCAATGCTTATGGATCGGAGACTTATGCAGGGGTAGTGGAGGCTGCTCTAAAGGTGGAGGCTATCGAGACCGCAAAGAGCAGAGGCCAGCAAATGAGGAAGGACAAGAGGAAGTCCGTCGAGGAGAAGAAACCCTAGGTACCCGATGCTGCTTCGGGAAAGAAGAGCAAGGTGGTGTGTAGCTTCTGTGGCCAGTCGGGCCACCCTGTCGAGAGGTGTTTCAAGAAGGCAGCAGCTCAGAAGAAGGAGCAAGTTCATGCTATTCAGGGTGCTCCTAGGAGGGATGTTTCCTGTTCTGTTTGCAAGCGACCCGGGCATGATGCTGCCCAGTGTTGGTCCAAGGATAAAGTCTTCTATCAGTGTGGGCAGAAGGGTCACATCAAGTCTAGGTGTCCTCAGGTACAGCCCGCTCTTCATGTAGTTCCACTTCAGGCACTACCTCCGCCTCAGCATGTGGACAAGGGTAAAGGAAAGCTGAACGTGATCTCTTCCGAGGAGGCCCAAGCTTCGACTCAGGTCATTTCAAGTTAGTTGTTTATTTTTCCAGCTTGAAAGATTTATTTGCTAGAATGGTTACAGTTGGGTTTTGGTAGATCCTTAGTTGTATATATTCCTATAGGGAAATTTAAGGTAAAGAACCACTGGGCGCGCGTTCTGTTCGACTCCGGCACTACCCACTCATTTGTGGCTAGGGCCTTTGTGGAGCGACATCGGTTAACTCTAGATCGAGTTCGTGGTACCTTCCGCGTCAAGTTCCCTTCTGGTGAATCTGTGTTATCAGATTTAGGCATTCTAGATTGCCCTGTTTTGTTAGGGGATTTTCTTGCGAGGGCAGACTTGAAGATGATTGATCTGGAGAAATTCGATGTCATTCTAGGCATGGACTGGCTATCTAAGTATGATGCGGTCATTCAGTACAAAGGGAAGCGCTTGGACTTCATCATGGACAATGGTCAGCCGGGAAGCGTGTATGCTGATCCGTGCCAAGATTCTCCTGTCTTTTCTGCGGTATGTGCTCAAAAGTTGTTTCCTTCTGGTTGTTTTGCTTCTTTAGTCTCGGTGGTGGGGACCGCTGTTAGTATACCGTGCTTAGAGGAGATTCCCGTTGTTCGCGGTTTCGCTGATGTGTTTCCTGATAACCTTCCTGGCCTTCCTCCCGATCGGGATGTCGAATTTGTGATTGATTTGGAACCGGGTACGCGTCCTATTGCTAAGGCTCCATACCGAATGGCCCCTCGTGAGCTAGAGGAGTTCCGAGTCCAGTTAGATGAGTTGTTGGCAAAAGGGTTTATCAGGCAGAGTTCGTCACTTTGGGGTGCTCCTGTTCTATTTGTGAAGAAGAAGGATGGGTCGATGCGGCTTTGCATCGACTACAGGGAGTTGAACAAAGTCACTATTAAGAACAGGTACCCTCTGCCGAGGATCGATGACTTGTTTGATCAGCTGCGCGGTAGCACAGTGTTCTCCAAGATCGATCTTCGTTCTGGCTATCATCAGCTTAGGATCCGTGAGGCAGATATTCCACAGACTGCATTTAAATCGAGGCATGAACATTTTGAGTTCTTGGTGATGTCGTTTGGTCTGACCAACACACCATCAGCTTTCATGGATATGATGAACCGGGTGTTCAAAAATTTCCTAGACAAGTTCGTTGTGGTTTTCATCGATGACGTGTTGGTCTATTCCCGTAATGCCGAGGAGCATGAGCAGCATCTGCGCTTGGTTCTATTGGAGTTGAGGAATCACAAGTTATTCGCCAAGTTGAGCAAGTGCGAATTTTGGTTGCCTCAGGTCTCGTTTCTGGGCCACGTGGTGAACAAGGATGGGATCTCGGTTGACCCGGAAAATATCGCAGCAGTGATGGATTGGAGTAGGCCGGGCACGCCCAAGGAGATCAGGAGCTTTCTAGGGTTGGCCGGCTACTACAAAAGGTTCGTGGAGGGTTTCTCTACCCTAGCTGCACCTTTGACTAGGTTGATTCAGAAGAACGCGACCTTTGTTTGGAGCGAGAAGTGTGAAGAAGCCTTCCTGGAACTAAAGAACAGATTGTGCACTACTCCCGTTCTGATCCTACCTACTGAGGGTGTGGAGTATGACGTTTACGTGGATGCTTCGCATGTTGGTTTAGGTTGTGTGTTGATGCAAGTTGGAAAAGTGATTGCGTATGGGTCAAGGAAATTAAAGACTCACGAGAGAAATTACCCTACGCATGACCTGGAGTTTGCAGCGGTAATTTATGCGTTGAAGCTGTGGAGACATCTACTTTATGGGGCTCAGTGCAAGATCTACACTGATCACAAGAGCCTGAAGTATGTGTTCATGCAGAAGGAGTTAAATCTGCGCCAGCGTCGGTGGCTAGAGTATGTGACCGATTATGATGTAGAGATCCAGTACCATCCAGGAAAGACCAATGTGGTGGCCAACGCCCTGAATCGGAATACGGGGAAGATCTTTAATCTCTCTGCCGACCGTTTAGTGGAAGAGTTTTTCCTTATGGATATCTCAGTGGGATGTTGCGGCTTGCAGAGTAGTTTGGCAGTGACAGACCCGTCTTGGATTTCCCTTACTAGGTTGCACCAGAAGGATGATCCGGACCTTCTGCACTTATACCTCAGGATTGAGAGAGGGGAGTTGCCGGATTTTTCCATCGATGATGCGGGTAATTTGAAGTACCGCGGCAGATTTTGCATCCCTGCTGTTGGAGACATCAGGGGTATGGTATGTAGAGAGGCTCATGGATCCAGTGTTGCCTACCCAGGATCTATGAAGATGTATTATGATTTGAAGCAAATTGCCTGGTGGTATGACATGAAAAGTGATATAGCCCGATTTGTTGCCGAGTGCTACACTTGCAAGCGTGTGAAGGCCGATCACGGAAGGCCTGGTGGCAAGTTGACTCCATTAGAGATCCCGACTTGGAAGTGGGAAAGTATTTCTATGGACTTCATCACGGGCTTACCAAAATCTCCAAGGGGATTTGATTCTGTTTGGGTTATAGTGGATAGACTGAACGAAGTGTGCTCACTTCGTGCCGTATAAGATTGACTACCCGATGAAAAAAATAGCAGAGTTGTACTTGAATGAGTCATCAGATTTCACGGTGTGCCTGTTAGCATCATTTCCGATCGAGATTCCCGGTTTACTTCTCGCTTTTGGCAGAGTCTGCAGGAGGGTTTGGGCACCGATCTGAGGTATTCAACTGCTTACCACCCACAGACTAATGAGCATACAGAGCGGGTGAACCATATAGTTGAGGATATGATCAGATGCTACATTCTAGACCACGGTGGAGCGTGGGATGAGCGATTGCGGCTTATGGAGTTCGCATACAATAACAGTTATCAAGAAAGTTTGCAAATGGCTTCGTTTGAAGCTTTGTATGAGAGACGCTGGAGAACTCCCCTGTTTTGGGCTGAGGCAGGTGAGAGACCCTTGTTGGGTCCGGATGCGCTCGAGGAGATGGAAGTCGCAGTGAAGCTTATTCGAGAAAAGCTTCGTTTAGCTCAGGAGAGATACGAGAAGAACGCCAATCAGCGTAGGTCTGACTTGGAGTTTTCTGTAGAGGGCCTTGTGTTTCTTAAGGCTTCCCTGATGGTTGGAGTTAAGAGATTTGGTAAGAATCAGAAATTGGACCCGAGGTATGTGGGCCCGTTTAAGATTGTTGAACGGATTGACGTGTCAGCTTATAGGTTGGATTTGCCAGCAAACTTCCCAGGTGTTCATAATGTATTTCACGTAAGCCAATTTCGGAAGTGTGTGTGCAGTAGTGGGCAAGTATTGGATGTTGTGCCCCAGTTGGAGCCTAATCTCTCTTTTATTGAAGTGTCGGTCCACATATTGGATACTCAAGATCAGGTGCTGCGAAAGAAGTCAATCCCGATGGTCAAAGTTCTATGGAAGAATCAGGGTTTGGAAAGCGCGACTTGGGAGTTAGAGTCGGCTATGAGGGAGGCTCACCCTCAGCTATTTCCCTGATTAGTTTGGCTTGTTTTCTTCTTGTAATGTTTGGCTTGTTATTTTTTCCTTCTATAGTAGAAGTGTTGTGCGTAAAGTTTCGGGACGAAACTTTCTTTTAGGGGGAGTGACTGTAACACCCCCGATTTTTTCTGCGATTATTTAATTCTCGTTTGGCGTTACGTCGACGCATTATCTTGACTTGTGCCATCTGTGGAGTGTGGTATTAACTCCTTAGAACTGGGTGGCCCATTTTGTGGCCTATTGGCAAGATCTCCTTAGCAAGTCGAGTCGTTTTGGGTGACCCGGTGTGGCCTCTCGGGAGATGCTTGTGTTTTGGCTTCGGGTGGGTATAACTCAAATTCTGTTCGTCGAAAGTTAATTTCAACTTCGTCGTTGCGTTCGTAGCATGGGTATTTAGCTACGGTGCGAATTTCGTCGAATTCCGAGGTAGTTTTGTTTTCGCGTCGTTTTGGGTGTGCTAATAATAAAAGCAAATGTGTATATTTTAAAGCTATTTAAATGTTTTTCGGTCGAAAGTTCTGAGAGTGAACCGGCGGCTTAAGAGGTGGTTAAGGCTGATCAGACGTGTTAGATTTATTTATAAGCCTTAAGCCAAATCAGCGGGCCCATTCTTCTTCTTCCCGAGACCAAACCGTCGCCTGCTCCTGTTCGCGGAAAACAGAGGAAACCGCCGGACCTGCTGTAACACCCCTATCCGTCGCATAGTATATAACAGTAGGTACGGCCGGGGCCCGACGCCATATACTACGGACAGACCGGTTGGTTACGTATTGAAACCATTCAACCAATCACAACGTCCTACACAACACCTAGCGGAAGCAATTTATTAAGGTTGCAAAGAATAAAGAACTCTGTCAAGCATGAATGTCCACTACTCAAACCCATAGGAATGTATAATACACAAAACGGAAATAGCCTTATGGCCTTACAAGAGTTGCTTATTAAAAGTGTCTTCCAAACCTCGGCACGCAGGCCGACCACACATGAGTACAAAAAGGAAAACACTCAAAACTTGGCCTTCGAGGGCCCACACAGCAACTTGGGCTTTAGCCCGCTATTTACCTCTCGGCTCTGCAGCACCTGCAAGCAACAATACACCGCACGGTTGTAAACAAAGGCAACGGTCAGCTATGCTGACCAAATTATAACGATTCCGCCCCCAAACCGGGGCGGCAAAGCTTCTTCCCTGCACTTGTTAGCAAAACAAGCAACATAGCAAAATAAGCATCACATCACAGGTGCACGCTCACACGGCCGTACACCCCGTGCTCTCAGGGCACTTACTCGGCGAAGCCAGTCCGAACCCCGTCCGGTCCTCGACTCCACCACCACCCCCAGGGTGGCAATCTTGTGAGCATTTAGTATTCTCAGCCGCAGCCTAGACTCGATCTCCAAACCTCGGTAAGTCCCACGTAAAACTTTAGGTCGCTTTAACCGAGCAGGTGGAGCGGTTAGGGGTACACCAGCCCGTTGCTCACCCCGCCATTGTCATTAGGCCTTTGACGCAGACTAAGCTTCCCCAGTCCCAAATAACGATCAAACATGGTACATAGCCCCGCTATGTACCCAGTTGGCTCCCAGGCCACCGATATGACAGAAATGCGTTTCCATCCAGATTTCCGGGTGCACCTCGGGGTTAATCCCCCAGATTCCCTGATGCATACTACCGCATAGCAACCCGAAAACAAACACAATGCTCGGAGTCTTCTCCAGCCAACAATGCATAGCAAATCATCACCGATCCGGACCAACACGTCCGGGTAGGCTTCACACATCATGCCTATGTCTGTACTATGATTCCGGACTCTAACAAGAGGGACTTTACATATCTACCCCAAGGAATGCTCCAACTCTTCGCTCACTCGCGAGAGAGGGCTTCCTATGCAAAGGGAAAAGGGCTTCACATGCCCAAGGATGAGAAATCGTTACCCTTTCGGTTTTCCTCGGCGCCATGACGATCTAGCCGGATGGAAAGCACCGTATCGGCCTCGCCTTCGCGGATCCGGACTCGGATCGTGATTTGGAGCTCCGAAGCTCCGCCGGTGACCGGATCTTTGTCTTCTTCCTCCTCCTTGCTCTCCCTTCTCTCTAGGATTTAGAGAGAGATGAACCCAAGGAAATGATAGGGTTTGTAACCCTATTCTCAGATATAACATCCCAGCAACAGCCCTGAGCCGTCAGATCCCAAATCAAGAAATCGAACGGCTGCGATTCAGCCCAAAATTACAAAATCTGGGCCGAACACGGGTTGCAACACGGCCGTGTGCATGGCCGTGTCACCCATTCGTCGTCTCGACCGACGCGATAACCAGTACATGGCATTCGACATGGCCTCCGACACGCCCGTGTCGCATGCGACACGGCCGTGTCGCGACCCGTGTCACGCCCCCATGTGCAATCGACCAACATTCCCAACCCGAGAAGGACACGGCCTGTGACACAGCACCTGACACGCCCGTGTCACATGTGACACGCCCGTTTCAGAGTCCGTGTCATGGCCCGTGTACATAACTCAGAAAACTCCCCAGTGTGACACGCCCTGGGACACGCCCGTGTCCCAGGCCGTGTGCCTCAACTCGACGATTGCCGATCGTCAAAATGTCGACCACAAGACCCGAGGCCGAACACGCCCGTGATATGCCCGTGTCATGCCCGTGTCACGCCCGTGTCACGCCCGTGTCACGCCCGTGTCACGCCCGTATCACGCCCGTGTCACGCCCGTGACACCTGCTCCAAAACCCAGACTGGGCTTAAAACGTCACACGTCCCTCTTTTGAGTTTAGGGGGTGTTACAACTCTCCGCCCTTAAAAGAATTTCGTCCACGAAATTACTAAAGGAGAGAAAACAGAAACTCTCAACGGTACCCAGGCGGATTAGCTCCGGGTACACAACCAGCATAGATTGCTCTCATTCTTAAGAGAGCTCCTTGCTATCGCAATTGACCCCACCTGACCACGACTATCTTGAATTCCTCGAGACAAAGTCGCTCGTCTTCACGGTCTCCAAAACGAAAAGGTTTGACCCTAGACGTCAACCTTTCGTCCACCAAAACTTGATCACTCACGATCAATTTCGAAGGCTCTTGTGCCGCCTCACCAAACCGCTCTAGAATTCTCTAGTGGTACAAGGTATACCAGGCTCAGCTTCCCCAAGCATCGCTCTCGTGAAACACTCTTGAACGACTATAACTTCCAACACGCCATCCGATAACTCATCATTCTGTTACGTGGCGTTAAAGCACTTAGTCTACCTCCCCTGAGCGATTAGCAACAGTTCTCATATGGTTCGCACCAAAGGGGTAGTGTTTACCATCTCTTGCTTTAAATACAACTTCGTGTCATCCGTTTCTAGCCTCGACAATAGCATGCGACAACCTCAACCTCATAGGGCCTCGAAGGGCGCCATTTGTATGCTCGCTTGGTAGCTAAAGTTGTACGCAAACTTTACCAAAACAGATGGCCTTCTCACTGCTTCCCGAAGTCCAGAACGCACATGCGAAGCACGTCCTCCAACGTCCAGTTGACCCACTCAGTCTGCTCATCTGTTTGTGGATGTAAGACTGGACTAAACTACAGCTTAGTCTCCAGCACATTCTGTAAACACCTCCAATCATTGGACGTAGAATACCAATCTCGATTGCTCACGCGGGGCACACCATGTAGTCTAACTATGTTATCCTAACACATTTGCCAGTTACTCTGCCGAATTATCCTTCCTATGCGGAACGAAGTGCGACACTAAAGTTAACACAATTACGATCACCCACACGGCGTTGCTACCCCACTGTGACTTTGGCAAACCATGCACACAGTCCAGTCGAACTTCTATTCCGAACTAGGCAAGGATTCACGAATTCCCCAGCACTTGGCACTCTGCCTTCACTAAGGCGTAAGGCTTACACTTAGCCACAAACAACGCTACGACTCTCTTGAGCCCCGGCCACCAAAGCAATTTCTTAGATATCAGCACAACTTGTGCCTCCTAAGCGAGTTGAGTACTTGGTAAGACGTATCATAACTCCACCCATAAATTACCCATGCTTGGGCTGCACAAACGATTGTCTTTCCTTGGTAGCCTACCCACAACAGTCGACTTGGGATTTTGACCCACCGAGCCGCACCCATGATTTCCTTCATGCAGCTACACAAACCATAGTCTGTCAACTACGTTCAGCCAGGTCATATTGGACTTCCGACCAGTTCAGTTATGCTTCGACACTAGTCTGCTTGTCAACGCAAGAGATAGCTAACATCTCCAAATCCCGGGTCAAACCCTCAACATGAAACTACAACTAGTTGGCTTGGGCGGAAGCCCTGCGTCTCAACGCATCCGCAACACATTGCCTTACAACGAGCACAGAATAACTTTCGAACGTATAGTCCCCCAGGAACTCCATCCATTTTTGCTGCCTCAATTTCAGATCCTTTCGATCCTACCGATGTATCAGGCTCATAGGATCGGTACAGACACCGACTTTTGCACCATACACATAAAGCCTCCCTAGCTTTTGTGCAAAACACACAGCCACGAACTCCAGATGACGGACTGGACAATACCCCTCGTGCTCTTGCAACAGATATGAGCCATAGGCCACAACATTACCACGCTGTAGTAGCATGCAGTCTAATCCGCTGCCTAAGGCAGTGCCGTAGATCTCACAGCTTCTGGTTCCACTCGGCGAACTTAACACTGGCGCCGCGGTTGGCCAACTCTTTAACCCTTCACAGCTTGGGCGTACTCGCACATCTAAGAAATCCTTTTAAGCTTTTCCTTGACAACGACGCGAGGGGTAACACTATCCGCGGGAAGTCCTCTGCGAAGCGCCTGTAGTAGCCGACCACACAAGAAACTCTGGATTTCTGCTACCGAGACAACACAGGCCACCCTCGTATTGCGACTAACAACGCTGGACCCACACACCCTCACTCTACCAACTAAAGGACCAAGAAGCGCTACGAGGATAACCCAAGACTCGAGTTCGGAGAACTTGGTGTATACATGGTTCCTTCTTAGCATCCACAAAACCAAGAGTAGATATTCAGAAGCGATACCCTTCGCACTAAATTACCCCCAATGTGTCATCGATGAAGACGATCACAAACTGGACTAGGTACTCCATGAACGTGCCGTTCATCCGGTCTATGAACACTGATGCCACACTTGACTGCCAAGACAGCACGATCGTAGACTCGGATTGCTCATCACTTGTGCTTAACACCGCCTTTGCGATAACACTTACCCTTATTCTCAGATGAGGGTAACCGGACTTACGATCCACTACTGAGTCCACCGAAGACCCGACTAACTAATCAGAAGATCATCGATCATTTGGATCGATTACTTGTCCTATTTCTGCAAACTTACACAGCTCTCTGCAACAGATACAAAATTGCTAGCTCCCGTCCTTCTTCTGACTAAAGAGGACCGGTACGCTCCAAGGCAATGAGCTTGGATGCACATACCCTTGCTCCATCAACTTTTCTAGTTGAACCTTTAACTCCACTATCACCTTAGGCATCAGCCTATAAGGAGAGCGTGACACAGGTTTAGCACCTGGCATAACTCAATCGTGAAATCGATCTCTCGCTACGGTGGGGCTCCAGGGAGATTGTTCGGGAACACATCGGGATGCTCAAAAACCACTGGGATACTACCCAGAGTGGACTTAGGCATTACAGCCTCCACTAACGTGAAGAACAGCTTTGTACCAACACAAAAATGTCTTGACCACCGGGAGGGCAGACTCCAGTTTCCTGCTCGATCCCTTCGGTTCCGCAAACGTTGTCTCCTGCCCAACACCCAGCTAGGTCTCTTTGCGGTTGCAAACGATAAAAGCCTTCTGCCCCAAAAGCTAGTCCATAATAAAGATGACATCAAACTCTACTAACGGCAACAGCGACGCTAGCAAGTCGGATCCTTGACTTTCAATAAGACTCTTACCGCACAGACTGTATCTCCGCGCGCATTGGACGACTACTGGGTAATAACCCATCCGGATTGCCAAGATTCCAAAATAAAGCCTAGAACTTCAAGTTATTAGTAAACACGCATAAGGCAAGAAGCAAGGTTGCTAACAATTAAACCATACCTGACGACCCGATGGTCGGCCACATGACCTCCTGTTGGCCAAGGATGTTCACTCCCGGTTGGGCCGGAGTAAACAGCGATGCAGCGGACGCCACCGCCTTGCCTTTCTCTTCAGATATCGACCCCGACTTCTTTTTGGACATTGGGCGTCCACTCCAACAATCCCGGGCATAGTGCCCCGGCTTTCCACAAACAAAGCATGCATCCGGGGTTTGAACTGTAGTCGCTCCGGATGTGCTAGAGGAAGGGACTAGCCTCGACCTCTTAGCCTTCTTATGCCACCTACGGTACCCAGATTTTGAGGTTGGCATTTTGAACATCGTTTCCTTTACACCAGAGGCTTCAACTGCTCCTGCCAAAACTTTCCTTGTCTTCTGAGCACTCTCCCAACACTCTCTGGCGAGATGCCCTTTCTTGCCACAAGAATAACAATTGAGGGTAGTTCGGGTAGTAGATGACCCAGCCTCCTTTCTCGACATCTTTCGATAGACAGTCCTTATAGGATCAGTAGGGTTTGGTACCCTATCCACTGGTACTTGGTGAGTTTTCCCCAACTCCACCTCCAAAGCTCTAGCCGACTCCACCAAAGCTCGGAATCCCAATAACTTTGGTCCTAGCAGTAGGATACGCAACTCGCTGCGCAGACCGTTATAAAATCTATCAACTATAGATTGCTCGCTTTCCCATTCAAAGCCTGGGTAGCGCCTTAACATAAGGAACGTCTGCAAATATGCGTCAACTGAATGCGCTCCCTGCACCACAGTCATGCTCATCTGCTGCTCTAATGGACCCCCAAATGCCCTTTGCTCCAACATACCGCCCGATGTTGGGGTCATCTTAGGGACAAAGGATTGCACATTACTCCTATGTTGTGCATTGGTCACAGCGAATACCGCTTCAACCACCCTTCTTATGGTTTCCAAAGACGTAGGGGTCTCAGGAACGTTACTTGGTGCCGTACTTTGCTCAGCAAACGTGTGTTCAGACTGCCACGCTCCACTTCCGGACACCCTTTAGCCGTTCAAAACACCATAAGTGACTGAACAAAATTACAAAAAGCAATTATAGAAACACGCAGGTTCCTCAAACATGTGTATTTTCATTCCTAAGTGGACATTCATGAGTTCTCTTCATGTTATAATGATGACGCACACACATGTGCTCACCACCCCTTAAAGTGAATTCGTCCACGAATTCATTTAAGCTTGA
Organism: Platanthera zijinensis; assembly: GCA_039513925.1. Lineage (NCBI taxonomy): Eukaryota > Viridiplantae > Streptophyta > Magnoliopsida > Asparagales > Orchidaceae > Platanthera > Platanthera zijinensis. The sequence continues at coordinate 13,254,475 of CM077079.1, read as the reverse complement.
CCGAAACCAATAGTCTGATACCAATTTGTAACACCCCTATCCGTCGTATAGTATATAACAGTAGGTCCAGCCGGGGCACGACGTCATATACTACGGACAGACCAGTTGGTTACGTATTGAAACCATTCAACCAATCACAACGTCCTACATAACACCTAGCGGAAGCAATTTATTAAGGTTGCAAAGAATAAAGAACCCTGCCAAGCATGAATGTCCACTACTCAAACCCATAGGAATGTATAATACACAAAACGGAAATAGCCTTATGGCCTTACAAGAGTTGCTTAATAAAATTGTCTTCCAAACCTCGGCACGCAGGCCGACCACACATGAGTACAAAATGGAAAACACTCAAAACTTTGCCTTCAAGGGCCAGCACATCAACTTGGGCTTTAGCCCGCTATTTATCTCTCGGCTCCGCAGCACCTGCAAGCAACAATCCACCGCACGGTGGTAAATAAAGGCAACGGTCAGCTATGCTGACTAGGGCTGAGCATATTATTCGAAACTCGAAAATCGATCGAAAATCGTTCGAAAATTGAGCCGAATCGGGCTCGAAATCGACTCGAAATCAGATTCGAATCAACTCAAATTAATTAAAAAATTTATGTATTTATTAATATATTATTATTTTAAGATTAAAAATAACAAAATTTAAACCTAAATAAAAAAGAATGAATGCTTTAAGTGTTTCATTTGCTAAATTTATAGGTTGCCCAATTTAATTTTGAGCAAACTAGGAATAAAACGAAAAATTGCTAAATTTCGAGTCGACTCGATTCGATTTTGAGCCGACTCGATTCGATTTCGAGCCGACTCGATTCGATTTCGAGTCGACTCGGAATCGAGCCATTTCGAGTCGAGCTGACTCGACTCGAAATCAATTTCGATTTCGAGTCGATTTCGAGCAGAGTTCGAGTCGTAAATTTCGATTTCGAGCCGAGCTCAAATTGCTCGAACTCGACTCGATATCAGCCCTAATGCTGACCAATTTATAACGATTCCGCCCCCAAACCGGGGCGGCAAAGTTTCTTCCCTGCACTTGTTAGCAAAGCAAGCAACATAGCAAAATAAGCATCACATCACAGGTGCACGCTCACACGGCCGTACACCCCGTGCTCTCAGGGCACTTACTCAGCGAAGCCAGTCCGAACCCTGTCTGGTCCTCGACTCCACCACCACCCCCAGGGTGGAAATCTTGTGAGCATTTAGTCTTCTCAGCCGCAGCCTAGACTCGATCTCCAAACCTTGGTAAGTCCCACGTAAAACTTTAGGTCGCTTTAACCGAGCAGGTGGAACGGTTAGGGGTACACAAGCCCGTTGCTCACCCCGCCATTACCATTAGGCCTTTGACGCGGACTAAGCTTCCCCAGTCCCAAATAACGATCAAACATGGTACATAGCCCCGCTATGTACCCGGTTGGCTCCCAGGCCACCGATATGAAAGAAATGCATTTCCGTCCAGATTTCCGGGTGCACCTCGGGGTTAATCCCCCAGATTTCTTGATGCATACTACCGCATAGCAACCCGAAAAAAAACACAATGCTCGGAGTCTTCTCCAGCCAACAATGCATAGCAAATCATCACCGATTCGGACCAACACGTCCGGGTAGGCTTCACACATCATGCCTATGTCCGTACTACGATTCCGAACTCTAACAAGGGGGACTTTACATATCTACCCCAAGAAACGCTCCAACTCTTCGCTCACTCGCGAGAGAGGGCTTCCTATACAAAGGGAAAAAGGGCTTCACATGCCCAAGGATGAGAAATCGTTACCCTTTCACTTTTCCTCGGCGCCATGACGATCTAGCCGTATGGAAAGCACCGTATCGGCCTCGCCTTCGCGGATCCGGACTCGGATCGTGATTTGGAGCTCCGAAGCTCCGTCGGTGACCGGATCTTGGTCTTCTTCCTCCTCCTTGCTCTCCCTTCTCTCTAGGATTTAGAGAGAGATGAACCCAAGGAAATGATAGGGTTTGTAACCCTATTGTCGGATATAACATCCCACCAACAGCCCTGAGCCATCGGATCCTAAATCAAGAAATCGAACGGCTGCGATTCAGCCCAAAATTACAAAATCTGGGCCGAACACGGGTTGCAACACAGCCATGTGCATGGACGTGTCACCCATTCCCCGTCTCGACCGACGCGATAACCAGCACATGGCATTCGACACGGCCTCCGACACGCCCGTGTCGCATGCGACACGGCCGTGTCGCGACCCGTGTTACGTCCCCGTGTGCAATCGACCATCATTCCCAACCCGAGAAGGACACGGCCTGTGACACGGCACCCGACACGCCCGTGTCACATGTGACACGCCCGTGTCAGAGCCCGTGTCATGGCCCGTGTACATGACTCAGAAAACTCCCCAGTATGACACGCCCTGGGACACGCCTGTGTCCCAGGCCGTGTGCCTCAACTCGACGATCGCCGATCATCAAAACGTCGACCACAAGACCCGAGGCCGAACACGCCCGTGACACTCCCGTGACATGCCCGTGTCATGCCCGTGTCACGCCCGTGTCACGCCCGTGATACCTGCTCCAAAACCCAGACTGGGCTTAAAACGTCACCCGTCCCTCTTTTGAGTTTCAGGGGTGTTACACCTGCTACCCCTTCAGACGGCGATTCCGGGAGCGTTTGTGGACGGATTTTGATTCCGAGAGTGGATCTGGATTGCTCTCACTCAGACCTTCGTTTCTACGATAAGAGATTTGAGTTTCGTAGGGTTTTTAGGAGATTTGGATTTTCGGTTTTTGCCCTTTCTGCCATTAAAGCTCGGGATGTGCTGGCTAGGTGTTGCTGTTGTTGGTGCCGAGGGAGAGGAAAGGCTCGAGTGAAGCTTCGCTGAAAAACCGAGGCAAGTGGTTCTTGCACTTGCTGTTTTGATCTTCCCCCTATTAACTACCCGGTTAGCCCTAGGATAGAAGCCAAGTTCTTTTTTCTCTTCTGCTTGCTAAAATTTTGTGCTGTAGTTTTAGGTTAGCCCTAAATTATGTTTTGAGCCCCCCTCCTTGTGCTATTTTTGCTCAACCCGCTGGTTGTTTTCAACATTTAGACTCCAGATTTTTATTTCTGGTTCTGTGCTTTTGCGGGTGGAGCCGAGAGAGAGAGAGAGAGGGAGGTTTCTTTGGTAGTTCTCTGGTTAGAACCGGTCTTAGTAGGCTCTCCGGATTTGGTGTTGAGTGTGGTTCACACACTCAAAGCCAAAAACCGCCCAGGATTTGGCGTTGAGTGTGGTGCACACACTCAAAGCCATAGTTTGGTCTGTTCCTTTGCGGCTAAGTAGTGAGGCAATTGAGTGAGAAATTTCGTCTAAGTCGAAATCGACGGGAATCACTAAGTGATTGTCGCCGACTTCGACGAGTATCGTTAGTGATTCCCGCCGATTTGGCGAGAATCAATCGACATTCCTGCCGATTCGGCGAGAATAAGTCGGCATTCCCGCCGATTCGGCGAGAATCAGTCGACATTCCCGCTGATTCGGCGAGAATCAGTCGGCATTCCCGTCGACCTCTTTCGGATAGCGTTGGTTTAGGGTTTTCCTGCGGTTAAGTGCTAAGGCATTGAGTGAGTAGACCTCACTCAACGCCGTAGCTGTTTTGGCGTTGAGTGAGGTTAGCTCACTCAACGCCACTGCCTGTTTTACTGAAGGCGTTGAGGGAGTGGACCTCACTAGACGTCATAGCTGTTTTGGCGTTGAGTGAGGTTAGCTCACTCAACGCCATAGTTTTCTTGCGGGAGGCGTTGAGTGAGTGAACCTCACTCAACGCCATTGCTGTTTTGGCGTTGAGTGAGGTTAGCTCACTCAACGCCAGAGCTGTTCTTGTGGAGGGCGTTGAGTGAGTGAACCTCACTCAACGCCATGGTGGTTTCTGGCGCTGAGTGAGGCTAACTCACTTAACGCCAAGGTCTGGTTAGGCGTTGAGTGAGTGGGGCTCACTCAACGCCAGGCCGTGTTGAGTCATCTCAATGCTTTTCCCTTACCTTGATTTTCTCCCCCGAGTGAATTTCTTGATTTTGAGGTTCCTTATCGGCTATTTTCTTGTTTTTTTTTCAAAAAAGGCCGAATCGTGGGCCGTGGTTAGTAGTGGTGGTTTGAAGCTCTTAATTGGGGAGGTGTTGTGTAATTTAGCCAAGGCCACCCTTTTTTCTTTTATCTTGCTCCAGGTACGGGCTGGGTAAGGGGGTGGGAGGTCCCTAGTGCTTTCACATGTAGACCCCTGAGCTTGGTTTCTTGGAAATAGTGGTTGGGAGACTGAGTTTGTCTCCAACCCAGATCCACGATGTTTTTGCTACTACCATATCTCAAGCCTTAGAGTGTTAGACGTTTCTTCCTTGGTAGATTGCAGCATTTGGGCTCATGGTAGCCTTGTTGACTCTGCAGCTTTGGGGCAGAGTTACTGTTGTGTCCTCGCACTTAGTGCTCTTCTTTTTTTCCTTGTCTTGGGCAGTTGTGACTGTTACTGCTTTGTTTTCCTCTTTTACTTATCTTCTGATTGACACTTTCGAGCAGTTTTCTAGTTTGCTTGTTGAGGTATTCTTTCTTCTTGAATGCCTCAGGTTCTGGATAGTAGCCTCTCTGACAGCTAGTGGTGTTGTGCTGTTGCTGGTGGTCTATGGTGCTATAGAGATCAGTTTCTTGTTTCTGCGAGATAATTTTGGTATTGTTTTTCTTACAGACATACATACTTGTCAGTGGGTTCGTGTCAGTTTTTTGGCGCCCACTGGTAGTTTTTACCTTGATACTAGATGTGTTACTTTTTGCTGCTACCTTTCTGGAGTTAGTCTACTTGCTCTGAGGTTGATTTATGCTAGGTTGCTATTTACTTTTAAACCTAAAAACACTATTATAAGTATTACTCATGATCAGCATGTTTTATAAAACTCATCACTATTTTTCAAACAACGTAAAAAGATCGTTTTCTTATATATAGAATAAATTAAAAGTAGGGTCCTGCATAGTATAAGTTGTCCTCTGGGGACACTTATGCACTCTTTTAGGATGTCAAACCTGAATAAAGTATTTTTCCGCAGCATATAAGCATAGTTTTTAAATTGTGGACTAGGTGATCCACCGAGCCGAGGGATACGGCCTTTAAAAAATATAACTTATTTTCTAATCATTTAACTTATGAATTTTCATAAAGTATAGTTGATTGTGGTTTGCCTGAGAGTCGACAGTTATCTCCTGCTCGACGTGGCATCATGACGCGTGTTTTCTCCTACTCTGATAATTCATTTTCCTCGGAGAAAATGCGGGTTGTGACAAAGCACGCACTCGCCCCGGGCCATGTGGAGGTGGCGAGTTCTAGCCCCATCGAGCACTCGCCGCCCCAGGTGAGTGGAAGCTTCACAGACCACTCGCTCAGTGATTATTTACCATTCCAACCCCGTTGGTTTGCATGTATCCCCCAAACAGCGGAGTTACGCTGTTGGCAGACCGATTTGGGCTGTATATATCCATTCAGAACAACGAAGTTGCGATGTTGGCAGGCCATTTTCAGAAATCTATAAATAGACCCAAGGGAGAACCTCAGAGGGCAGACGCTCCAGTTTTCTTATTCTCTTGTCTTACAACGCTTTCTGAGGTGCCCTTAGCTCAGCACAGGCTAAGGAGGGGAAACACTCTAAGATCTTCCGGGTGTGTGGTGAGACCTCTGTGCTGGAGTCTTGGGTCATTTTTGAGTTCTAAGTCTTCAGTCAGTCAAGTTTGCTAGGAGAAGTAAGTGTGCGGCCACCCCTTCCCCAAAGATACGAACTCCACAGAAGCCGGTTCCCGGTTTCAACACGCGCGGCTTGCATAAATAGTCTTGGTGAATAGCCTGATCATTGACTATTGTTATTCTCATGGTCTGACTTAGATGTATCCTTGGCGTGTTAACCACGCTGTTAGTTTTAGCTAACTGCGGTCTGGATTGTAAGACAGCGGAAACTGCCAGACCGCCACTTTGTGCAGCTAGACTTCTAGTCTTATGACTATCAGCTGACTGCTTAAGTCCATGCAGACTGAGGTTGTTATCTGCATAATAGTGCGAATTGGTGGTGTTAACCGCAAGCGGTCTTGTGTTAGCAGTCCGCATGTTGGGCGTACTGGTGCTGCTAGCTTCCACGTCACTGGAGGTTACTCCATCCCCGTGGGCGGTGATCGTATCCGCTTGCCCACCTATAAATAGTGGTGCTGATCTCGTCATAAATAACATGAATTGAAAGAACTATAACTTTGGTTAAAATCGGCGATTATGTTTTTCTAACCACGTGATAAGAGTTAGTGTGTAAAATCTCCCCCCAGGAATTAGGCACGACCGAGGAGAGATTTCTGCCCAGGATTGTCATCTTACAATGACACCAACTATGAGTTAGTTGCCACCACAAGACAACGACCATACCGGCAAGCACGACCATTCACATAGCCAACAAGAGAAGAAGTAAACAAGCTCATATATCACAACATAGATATATAAATAACTAAGTAAAGGTTCACATGAGATAATAAAGATTACAAGAAATAGGACTTATGCCCAATACATAGTCATCATAAATATCACTCTCTCTCAACTAACAACGTAGAAGCTAAACCATATGATTATAAACATGACGACGAGTAGTAGTAGTGCGCGGCTCCAGCTCCTCAGTTCCTGGTGTCTCAATATCTGGCTCCGCCTAGTCGAACTGCGGCGGCGTCTCCACATATCCATAAAATGATGTGGTCCAATGACCATCAGTTAAACTAGACTCAGCCGCCTCGTCCCCGCCTCACCCCCGCGACTCCTAGACACCGCGCGGGAGGAAGAAAGTAGGAGACCAATAATAGCAGAATGTACAACCATGTGATAGTGGTATATATAGATAATTCTCTAGCAGTTCTATATCAATATGACCAATAATAAGAGCAAAGAAGAGCAATAACTAGCACAGTATAAAAGTACAGTAAGAGCGGCTAAGTAAAACTAGTAAAGAAGAGAAGTTACACTACCATCACAGAAGCGTACCTTCACTTATATGAATGATCATATAAAATTATAAGTTAAGATTTTTGAAATCGTAACTCATCATATAAAAGAGCTGATACTAATTTATATGATGAGGATCTGCAAGTGCGTATGCTATTCCATATTATACAATGCAATGTTTATTATGTTACTCACACACTATGTGCACAGACTTTTCATGCATTCACACTTTTTGGAGGTGACCAACCTCTCAGGTACCAACCATCGTGGCTAACGGTGGTAGTGGAGCGGGTCTCTCCACTCCTAGGTGTGCATGCACACTACCAGGCCTATACCTCTCGTACGCCTCAACGCTAAAAACACAACTGCGGAGCCCCTGCATACTCTTGCTGGCAAGTTCCAGTCTTATGTGATCGGGTGTGCTCTTAGGAGATATAGTCCTCCAGACCTCGGTATAAACATCCTACCGGTCTCCCCAAAGGTCTACACTCCGCACCAGAGTCATCTTACTTCCGTCGGTGTGCCGACTGGACTAGTACCGAGTGGCCCACCATATAAACACATATCAGGTATAACAATACCCTCCCGAGCCCCCAGCTCGCAGGACTAACCCGTCCTGATATCGACCAACCACCGAAGCCTCCACCTCGCAGGACAAACAAGTCCTATATCACTCCAACCCACACGTGGGTGAGATCGCTATAATATTCTATAATTCTATCAAACTACTCTTGTCTAACTTCCGAATTACTTAGCGATTTACGGTTAACCTTGGACTTTCCGAGCTCTACCCTGTGAATGACTCGCACCAGTACTAGGAACTATGATGAGTTGAACCACATCGTTCCCTTTCTCAAGACACATAGTAAAGTTATGTTACCATTAATCAAACCCACTCTTAGGGTTACTAAGTGTGTGATCTCTCCAAAATATCTACTTGCTGGAACACTATTTTTACCAAACTACTAAATGCAGACAACATGAACATATATGAGAGTATGAACATGAATTCTCCAAATACTTAACCCAAGGCCCCATGATTATTTTCTGAGGTCTATCGCGACATTTTAGACCTAAATCCAGAGGTTCATAACTTTCATAAAATAATCAGCATTTATTATAATTTTTCTAAATTATTGATACATGTGATTTTGAACATGAAGTGTCGCATTCTATTAACAAACTAGTAAGATAAAATTATTCTAACATCATTATGAGGAATAATAGCTCTGGACAAAATCCCATAATTTTTCCGTGACATACAGTAACAAATATGAGTTTTCCAAAAATATGGCTTTTAGGTCACAATTCAAAGGAAGTAATTGAAAACTAGGTAATTAAATCCCATAAAATTTCTCGAGATATTAAATGACAAATAAAGCATAATTTGAGAGAATGATACTTTTCTAAATAGATTTATCCACCAATTTCAGTAAAGTTAACATATTATCAAAATGTCACTATTCAATAAAATTTCATAATTATGATTCTAAAAATTCTAAGAAAATTCACAGAGACTTTTAGCACTATAATAATGATCATGTAAAATTCTCATAATTTTCCAGGTAGTTTTATTCATGATTTAAATAGAATTACCAAAAGGGCATAATCGTACTTTTAGCTAAACAGCCTAGATAGAAATTCCCAAAAATTCCCAAATAAATACTTGAGCTGTATTTTGCCAACATAACGCTAGTGGCAGTGTCTAAGAACTTTCTAAGTTGATTTGATCACTTTTATTCACTTAATTTAAAATTGTGACAAAATTAAAATAAAACAAATACCTAGGGTTTTTGTTCCACAAATCATAATCTCACTTTGGATGGTATATTCCATCATCATAAGTCTATTCCCAAGCTCCAAGAGACATCCCAAAAGTCTGATGGGCCTCAATCCCTTTTTCCCTCTTTTGGCTAAATACACCCCAAATCTCATATTTCACAACCGCATGCAAAGTAGCGATTCACCAACCTACTGAGGTCCAATGGACATGAGATTTTTACTAGGGCGTTGCACTGATCCAATGAGGATCTGAGAAAAATTTTAGGTCATTATATTTAATTTTCACAAAATAATTTCACTTTTATGAAAAATCACATTTTACATAAAACTATAGAAACATATTGTTCAAAAATTCTCATTTTGTCTCAGGAGTGTATCTATGGTAGATACATACTACCTCCAAATTTCAATTCAATCCCCTTAGCCAATTAAAAGTTATTTAACAAATAGTGAATGTCCTACCCTAAGGACCAGTCTCACAAGAATTGTCATACAGGGAGCTACAGTGCCCCAAATGACCTGATTTCAATTTCTAATTTAATTAGACTCATAAATATATCTTTTTATGTTGGACACTTTTTATGGTTCTACCCCTAAGGACCTCATTTTTCAGCATAAAAAAACAGATTAAAGGAGGCAAAATATATAATAATTAATATAGGCGATTGTTAACCGCAACCCGTTATTGGCTAGTGGCACCCCAAAATCTCATAACTTTTTTGCGCCTTTTCGAAATACGTCTTGTACATGCAATTTTAGGAAAAGTGCTCAACACAAAAGTTGTAGATCTGGACGAGATCTACAACTTTTGTGTTGAGCACTTTTCCTAAAAATGCACGTACAAGGCATACTTTGAAAATATACCCAGATTTTGCGCCTTTCAGAAACACGCCTTGTACGTGCAATTTCAGGAAAAGTGTTCAACACAAAAGTTGTAGATATCGTCGAGATCTACAACTTTCGTGTTGAACACGTTTCCTGAAATTGCATGTACAAGACATATTTTGAAAAGGCGTGAAAAGTTAGGAGATTTTGGGGTGCGACTAGCCAATAACGGGTTGCGGTTAACAATCACCTTAATATAAATCTAAATCAACGGTGGTGATTTCATCCCCTACCTCCAGCCGAGGGGTGGGATTTGCCCGACTTGGAGCGCTTTCCAGAGTTATTTGCCTGCCACCCGGCCACTTCCCCGGCCGGCCACCGCCACCTCCATTGAGGTGGTGGCTATCACCCGACGGTAGTTTGGCCGTCGGAGGTGGTGGTTTCCGCCAAACCCGAGAGGAGCCAAGAATGATTTTTCCATGGAGTTTGAAAATGGAACTCGGCTCAATTGAGCCCGTTCTCAAATCCTATTGATCTAGGATGCTAGCACAAGGGGACAGGGGGAGAAACATGCCTGATTTCGGACTTGGATGTTGTTACTCCGGCGGGTGGCCATGATTTTGGCGTTTTCCGACGAACCTCCTCCCAAACTCGATTCGCCACCATTTACAGTGATCCAAGAGTCAATTTCGACTGTTTGAGGCCTTCTGAAGGTGATGAAAAGATTGAATTGAGCTTTGCGAGCTCTATATAAGAGATCCAAGGTGGGTGGGTGGGTGGGGGGGGGGGGGTTCGACCAAGGCCAACTAAGGTCCTCCTTGATGGTGGCCGACCTGTAACTGTTGGAAAATTCCTCCCATTCATCATGAGAGATGAAAGGAGGGGTTGGGGAATAAGAAGGGAGTGCCACTTGGCCTCCCTCCATTATTCCCCTCTAAATGAGACTTCCCCCTTAATTATCCACATTAAATCCTAATTAAATCACCTAATTCAGATTAAATAAATCTGATAAACTTAATGAGCCTTGGGCAAGGCCTTTTCCCACTTGAATTGACTGGAACTCTCATTTAGCCTTTATGGTTCACTTTGACCATGATTGACCTTGGGGTTGACTTTGGTCAACTTGATGGGTTGACTGGTCCAAGAGGTGTGTCTTGAGTCCCTTGACACCACACAATGTTGATGGGGTCATTGTGTTGTCCCAATTGAGCCAATTTTGTCAAATAGTGTGATTTTGACCTAAATAGAGCCAAGTTTGACTTTGGTCAAATTGGTGATCCCATGATGAGGCTTTTGGGTCACCTGAGTTTCTCTTGATGTCCCAAGACTATGGGCAAGGTCAGTTTTAGGTTTTAGGGCCAATTGGACCTCTTAGGTGAATGTTTGACCTATGTTGATCTAAAATTGACTTTGGCCAATTTGACCCATTTGATTGACCTAGCCTTCAGTCCATTGTTTCGTTGCCTCTGCCTTAGAGTTAGAGAGGTGTTAGTGAGCTTACCTTGAGGGGGAGAGTTCATGTGGGTGTGAATTTGCCTAGGTTGACTTGTACACATTGGGGGTGCACATTACAATTTTTCCTAAGTTCAAGCTGAGCTAGGATCACACTAGGGCCTCCATGCACCACTCAAGCCCTAACCCTAACTTTAGGGGGTCTAGAAGTGTGAGGGATGTTACATAGTGACTGATTATTGTTGTGTTTGCAGATTGTGTTGCTAGCACTTGACAACCATAAAACTAGTTTTGAAGGCAGTGCAAATAGTTGGTAGCAGTCAACGGCAGGTCGTGGGTTTGGTGACTAGGCGGTCTTCTTCTCTGGCAATTTCCTAGCTTGGATAAGTCAGTTCGCCTTTGGCGGACTGAGTAGCAGTTCGAATAAGTTGTTCACTCTACTCGGCGATTAAGCGACCATGGTGGTTTTTTTAAGCGACCATGACAGTTATGCGACCATGAGTTGCGAACAACGGGTAGCTTAGTTCCAGTTCATCTATTCCCGACGACTTCAGCGGTCTGGCGACCAGAAGTTGTGGACAAGGTTGTATCCTTGGTAGTTAACAAGCAGTTGTTCGCGCGGACTTGACGGTTAGCAAAGCGGATTGGCGGTTATAGTTTTTTGTCCACCAGTTTTGTACTTGTCTGTTTTTTGTGATCTTCATCGGGTGTCAAAATCATGTCTCATAATGTATGTCTCGCATTATAAAAAAGATTGATAATTCAATTGTGATTTTTGTTCTTCTATTTGCTACTGGTTTATTTGGCTTAGTTGGCTGAGTGTTCATGCGACCTTCCCGATTTCACAAAATTTTACATAACTATCAGAGCACACAGTCCGCCGAGATTCCCCTCAACCACTTTACCTTATTCCGCTTTGAATTTGTCGGAGATTTCCCCCTACCCCTCTCCATCCCCTTCCCATCTTCTCCTTCGCTTCCGCCCCCACCTACATCTAAATCACTTTACATTTCCTTTCCTACTCAAAGCCATTTCCGACCCCTGCCCCTCTCCTAAAGCCATTTCTCTCCGGTTTGACTTCGCGCTCCGCTTTGGATTTGTCGGAGATTCCTTCCACACATTAGCCTCCACCGATGGAGCCGGCTTGGAGTCACTTGAGGTTTTCATTTTTGGGTTGCTATTAAACAGATCTTATTTTAAAATTGTTTAGGTTCGACAAGCTTGGCCGGTTGTTATAATTGGAAAAATAAACAATTCAATAATTCATAGTGGCTGAAAAGAACCAAATATTTAACTATATGATAATATTATATTAATATAGCAGTAATCTCCAAGAAATTATTGTGACAAATGAGCTAACGCTGCCTCAAACGACTCTATTTTCATTTCTCCCTATATTAGTGGCCCAGCCATCCCTTGACCAGTAGAGTAGCCCGCCGCCATGGCCGCCGCCGCCGCAGAAACACCGACTCTGGTGCCGCGCATACACCTCGGCTCGCAGGGGCTGGTGGTCTCAGCTCAGGGCCTCGGCTGCATGGGCATGTCTGCCTTCTACGGCCCGCCGAAACCCGACGCCGACATGACCGCTCTCATTCACCATGCCATCGCCGCCGGCGTCACCCTCCTCGACAGCTCCGACGCATACGGACCGTTCATTAACGAGATCCTCATTGGCAAGGTCTTCCATTTCCTCTGCACTGCCGCCCTCTTTTCTTATTTGTTTTTGTCCCCGTGTTTCAATGCACGCATGGTGTTCGACGCAGGCTCTGAGAGACGGACTTAGGGAGAAGGTGGAGATAGCCACCAAGTTTGGGATTACGTTTCAGGACGCGAAATTCGTCATCGAGGGGGATCCGGCTTATGTCAGAAAAGCTTGCGAAGGGAGCTTGGAAAGGCTTGGCGTTGACTCCATCGATCTCTACTATCAACACCGGATTGATACTCGTCTTCCCATTGAACTCACTGTATGTTCTGTTCATAAAGTCCTCTCCTTTTTGCATTTCATCATCCACAAAGGAACATTTATACCCTTATGGGGGACTTATTTTCACCGGTCAGGCGGTTACGACCTGGTTCATTGTAAGTCCCCCCCAAACGGAGCCTATGTATATAAAAATCTAGGGAATTTTTTGCGTCCTGGTCCTGGTTATAATTGGGAGTCATTGGAGCCTGAAGATACATTAATTTATATCTGAGATACAACTCCTTTATTCCAATACAACTCTATACAACTCATCTATTTCAACCATATTGTGGCATGTAAAAAGATAAAGGTATCGTAGATAAATGAGTTGTATTTCAGATATAAATGAGTGTATTTCCGGCTACTCCCGGTTATGATCGGTACCCGGATAGAAAAAATTTGCAAAGATCTAGGCTTCGTTTGGTAGGCGGATCCGCGCCAATCGTGCGAACGAAACCACCCCGCAACGGGAACCGCCTGTTTGGTGGGGCCGCGGTCGTGCAGTTTCGCTCCTCCCCGCCGCAGGATATCTGCAGAAACCAGCGGATTTTGTCCTCACCGCAGTTTTCGCGGTAGCAATCCAGCGGTGCGGCGAAATCCGCCCCCGTGTGACTGTTGTGCCAAACTAGCCCCTAATTTTTTCAACAATGTGCAAACATATCATCATCCCTGTTTCACTATCAAAATTTCAGATTGGGGAACTGAAGAAACTGGTAGAAGAAGGGAAGATAAAATATATAGGATTGTCGGAGGCTTCTGCGTCGACAATAAGAAGGGCACATGCTGTCCATCCAATTTCTGTTGTGCAGCTGGAGTGGTCTTTATGGTCGAGGGATGTAGAGGATGATATTATTCCTACTTGCAGGTTTATTCTAGCCCTTATGTAAAGATATGCCCTTGGGATTGCAATCGTGTGTTCGGAAGATTGCGAATGGCGAGAGTTTCGTGTTGCTCGTTTATATATATGCCTAAAGTTTGTGTATGTAATTGTCACCATTTCTTTGATATGTAATTATGCATTTTTTTCAACATTTTCACAGGGAACTGGGCATAGGTATTGTTTCTTATAGCCCATTAGGGAGAGGCTTCTTGTCTTCCGGGACAAAAATTGCAGATAACTTACCAGATGAGGACTTTCGCAAGGTATGAAATAGTCCTTGTCGACCCTGATCTATTTATTTATGTAGTTAATGAAACTTTTTCAATGATTTTCAGCTTTTTGGCACTTTGCACTTGCGGTATACAGGTTTTTAGTGCTTTGCATTACAAATCTTTAAAATTGACATTGTGCACCCCCAATTATCGATTTCTGGCACTTTGCACCCCCAGACCGAAATTTCAAGAGTATTTTGGTCCGGGTATCACAAAAATGTTGATTTAAGGGTATTTAGGTTCAGGCAGCACCAATAATCCTTGGTGCAAAGTGCCAAAATGAACATTTTTTGCACTGCCCGGACCTAAATTTCCTTGAAATTTCGGCCTAGGGGTTCAATGTACAATTTTTAAAGATTCCAAGTGCAAAGTCTCTTGGGGGGGTGAAAGATGCCAAGAAGTCCTGATTTTCTGTGAAAGTGTATGCAAATTCTAGATATAAAGCTTAATACATTAGTCACCATGTTCCTCTTCCTATTCCTGCAACCCATTGGGTACCTCACCCTTAATATTCATCTTACTTTTTGGATTGTTGATGTTAGTTACAGATTACTTGTTCGAAGCTTTTTTTTCTTAAAAAATTGGAAGCATTTGTAACTTGTGGTCACATTCTGCAGACTCTGCCGAGGTTCCAGCCAGAGAATTTGGCTAAGAATGAGGCTATATTTGAGCGGGTGAAGGAAATTGCAAACAGGAAGGGTTGCACGCCTTCTCAACTCGCTCTAGCTTGGGTCCATCACCAGGGAAGCGACGTGTGCCCCATTCCGGGCACTACAAAGATCGAAAATTTTAACCAGAATGTCAAAGCACTCTCTGTTAAATTGACCTCGGAGGAAATGGCTGAACTCGAAGCATGCGCTGCGGTTGAAGGCGATCGATACTTGGATAACATTCCTACATGGAGAAACTCTGAGACCCCTCCACTGTCCTCCTGGAAAGGAGAGTGATCAATCCTTCCTTCACACGTCCTTCTTCGCAATAATTGTGGCTGTTGGTTTTTACCTGTTTATCTTTCCAAATTTCTGTCTGTTGAGCGTCCTCCAGGTTGATTTTGATGAGTGAATCCAGCATGTTTAGGTGAAATCAAATTCTATTTAAGATCAAAGTTCCTTGAGTTCAATAATCTCAATCTATGCGGGAGTTTCATTAGTCTCCCTTAAGTAAATTACAATTTTGAGGTATTGTTATTGTTGATTCAATGGTTCTTTGATGTTTATATGGACTGAAGGTGCGCTGTTGTGAACCCCGATGGATTCACGGTCATAATTGGTGGAGCCGGTATGTTTGGAGGTCTTAACTCTTGAGGGGAGCGCCCCTTGACTTTATCGGAGGTGGACGAAGGTGAAGTGATGCTGGCAGAGGTACTTTAGATAGTTATCAATCCTTCCTTCACATGTCCTTCGCAATATTTGTGGCTGTTGGCTTTGACCTGTTTATCTTTCCAAATTTTTGTGTCTGTTTAGCATCCTCCAGGTTGATTTCGATGAGTGAATCCAATATGTTTAGGTGAAATCAAGTTCTATTTAAGATCAAAGTTCCTTGAGTTCAGTAATCTCAATCTATGCAGGAGTTTTTTTTAGTCTCCCTTAAGTAAATTACAATTTTGAGGTTTTGTTATTGTTTATTCAATGGTTCTTTGATGTTTATATGGACTGAAGGTGTGCTGTTGTGAACCCCAATGGATTCACGGTTATAGTTGGTGGAGCCGGAATGTTTGGAGGTCTTAACTCTTGAGGGGAGCGCCGCTTGACTTTATCAGAGGTGGACGAAGGTGTAGATGATGCTGGCAGAGGTACTTTAGATAGTTATCACGCCTGTCTACACGGATTGATTGAGGGAGAGTTTCCAAATCCAACCTTTGAGGAGGC
This sequence comes from Platanthera zijinensis, assembly GCA_039513925.1. Taxonomy (NCBI): domain Eukaryota; kingdom Viridiplantae; phylum Streptophyta; class Magnoliopsida; order Asparagales; family Orchidaceae; genus Platanthera; species Platanthera zijinensis. The sequence goes on along the minus strand of CM077079.1, from coordinate 13,238,473 downwards.
AAATGCACTACCTTCTTTTCATGAGTCTCGGGGGTCTTTAAATAGAAATACTTGACGACATAAATATAGCAAGTTCAACTTGGAGTAAAATTTACTAAATCTCCTAAAGACTCTTAACAACTTGTGTTAGAGACTCGAAATACTATCTAATGAAACTCGAAAATAATAGACTTAATCACTCGACTAACTTGTACTTATGACGCTTGACATTTCACCATTCCTTTAATTCAGGCTTGTCCTAAAGCCCAAAAGGTATCCTGATTGTGGCTGTCTAGTTTCTTGATCTCACATCAAAAGAGTGTTCTTCTATACCAAGTCTTCATTGTAGGGTTAGTGTTCCTTGAGGGGTCCAATAGTGCACACTAATAGAGTGAAAGATGACTATGCTGAGGGAAGCTACAGCTTGTGCTTCGATGTGATCGAAGACACTTGTGACCAGTAAGTAACAAGCAATGTGGTTGTTAAGTGACTGAAGTAGTGAAAGGGTTTATGTGCGGGGACAGTCTGTAGGCCCTGCTAGATAATAAGAGCCTACCTATCAGGAGGAAACACCTGCTGAGGAGGGGAAACTGAGAGTAGTGGATAGAGAGGTGCTTGTTGGATGTTGACAATATGGCCCGGGCCCGATGGTGGTGCAGTGCGAGCAATTGCTGATCGGCTCCTGTGGCTTAGCAGTTTGTTGTTGCATCTTCTCCTCAACTGTTACCATAAAGAAAACACCATCTCCTACACCGAATCTAGTGGTTCGGTGTTGATTTCAGTTCGGTTTGGATGGTTTGGCGGGTTTGAGCAATTTTCGATTTTTTGTGCATGCCCCTAGGAGAAACACAACTACTGGTTGCTGTGAATTCATTTAGGTTGATCTCATTTGGTATCAGAGCCTCTTCGTCCCTCCACGTCTGCTCATTGCCACATCATCCTCCCAACCTGCTTCCATTGAAACACCTTCAAGCTACCTCAGTGCTGGGCCACCGGACATCAAATATCCACTATCTCTAAACCCTAAACCCTAAAATTAAGGCAATGTCAGTTCAGATGACCTACATGTGCACGAACATCGCTACGAATTCGAGCACACCTACACCTCCCTTCACCTCATTATGGTCCAATGGAGCTTTATGCAGGAGGCGATCTCTTCGATCGGATTATGCGAAAGAGGGTGCCTCATTACAGCAAGAGGAAGACATCGCACTCAAGAACATTGTTGTGGGAATCATCTTTGTTTTGGCATAACGAAATATATTTGCAGCCCAAATTCGTATTGACGCTAATGACACGCAAAAAATAGGGCCTAAATCAAATCGGTTCTAGTAACAGGTTGGCTATAGAACAATATAAGGTTCCTGAACAATATATTTGACCAACATACACAGCTATAATCTCATCTTCCTACGGCATTGTGGTATGATTAAAAAAGTGCAAGCCAGATTAAAATTTGCTGCGATTGTAGAGACAAAGCTTCTTAAATTTATAGTAGGGACGTGAAACATGAAAAAACTTGTCGAAGATGAATAAACATAGAAGCTCAATTCAGTGAACACGCCAAAAATCACAGTCATACTGCGTAATATTTTTATTCAGCAAAATAAAGAAAAGAACAAGAACATTCATGTGAAGAGGATTTTGATTGTACAACCTGTATTTGACGAGGGGGCCCATACCTCATTATAGGCCCCCAGACCTCGGAAGATTGATCATTGGACAGAAGGAAGGGCCTCGTCGAGGACAAGTGGATCTCACTAGGAGCAATTGGCAATTCATCCGATCAGCTTGCTGGCGAGCTCCTTCGGGCTTGTTTGCTCCTCCCGGGCTTGTCAGCAAGCTCACCCAGTGATTTCAAGCTCACCCGCGAGCCCTCTTCTTTGGTGCATGGAGCTCACTCGGGGATCGGTAGTTGTATTCATCAGTTTGCCGGCGGAGCTCGCTCGGTAGTGCGCAGCTCGTTCGCGAGCTCTCTTCCCAGACGACCTCCAACCCAGTGAACTCGCCCTCAGCAAGCCCAGCTCTAACGACCTCGCCGAAGGCGCCTTCGGTTCAGCAGCTTCAAATGTTCTCAGGAGTAAGGCCTTCCAAGAAACAGATATCTAGTATCCAGCGTATGCCTTAAAGAAATGCACTAGCAAGGAAAATAAAAGAGTACAAGAGGAATGGGCAGAAAAAGGAAAACAACAAAGGTCCACGCAACCTCAATCACTACCTAAACCTCGTCGGTCCTCAGCCACAAGGTTTAGGAAAACCTCATCAGCCCCATTACCAAGTTCCCACGGGAACTCCCCACCCAGCGCCAGTCACGCACAATGGTCGGCCACCCAGTTAGCCCCGCTCCTGACGAGATGGAACTGCACAACCTCGAAGTCCGCCAAAAATGCATGGTCCACATCCTCAACAAAAGGGGACGAGCGAGCATCCCGACAAACACATGTAAGACAGAAGTCAATGACATTTGTCGTGTCGCTCTCAATGATTATTCCGCGAGTCTCCAAAAGGGCCGGCTGCACCACATGCCTAACAACCAAGACCACCTCAAGCTCGTCCCGTCCGGGGTCCCAATGCATGCGTCCACGAGAAACATGCAGCCACGACTGCTCTACCGTCCTCCTTACACAACACTACGCCAAGACCCACCGTCCGACACGGAAGAAGGGAGCCATCAATGTTAGCATTAATCCAGACGGGCGGTGGGGGACACCAAATGTGTGGACTAAACAACCCTGAAGGGCGGTTGGTGCCCCAACATCCCAAAGGACAACCAAGGTCAAACAATGCAATATTTTTCATGATAGAGGCCGCCACACGAAGGGGGTACCATATTTCCTGAGATGCAGCTTAGCATTCCGGGCCCTCCAACACTCATACAAGATGCACCGTCTCCAAGCCCGTCGGGCCACCATATGTAGCAGTAGCCACAACCTCTTACCAACTCCGACCAGAAGGAATCTGCTTTCCTCACAACAATAACTCACAACCACTGCTAACACCATCCTGCAATCCTCAGGTACACCATAATTTACAAGCAGGCCGCCGAATCCGAGAGATCACGCCGCAACAACCAGCACCGGGTTGGAAGGGCGTCCCACGCCATCCTCCAGCAGAAGAACCACTCCTGAGGGTGAAGGCGAAGACGCTTTAGCCAGCCAAAATCAGCACGAGATTGCTGGACAAGGGATTCGTAGGCCATCGCCGCGAGCCAACGTCCGTTAAATTGGTAGATGAGTTCGGGGCAGTCACGGCCAGCCCCAAAGAGAGATGCATAATGGTACGAATCAACTCTGGGCCAGCATCGCCGCACACTAACGTCCATCCTTCGTCAACAAATCCGCCACGTGGAGGCCCTCCAAAGCGGAAATTTTTTTGGTCCGTCACCCGGACCTAAAGAAAGGTCCGGGCGATCAATAAAAAGGGGATCACCGACATCAACAAAGGTTGGCCAGCGAGCCAATTCCACTCAAAAATCCAATGGTCATGGAGGGCATTCACACGCGCCCCGTCGTCGAGCTTGAAAGATGGCCCAAGCTGGGAGTCCGTTCGGATGTGCGAGCTGTCCCAAAATCTGTCCTCATACTTCTCCTGGAAGATTGAACCAAAAAGAGAAAAGGATGGCCGAAGCACATCACACGCCAACCGCACCCTAAGGGGGCTTCCCATAGACGGAGAGAGCGCAATCCCAACCCGCCAGCGCACTCCGACAAATATATCGTGTCCCAAGCAACATAGTGCATCCCTACTTGAGGGTCTCTTCTTCCATAGGAAGAAACATGCCATCTGCTCAATACCATCCAGCACAGCACCGGGGACCTCACAATGAGTGAGAACATATGCAAGGGCAGACAAGAATGCAAAACGCAGGAGAGTGGCCCAGCCAGCCAAAGAAACGTGACAGTTACCCCCACTGCCGAATCTACGAGCACCAACGTTGATGCAGTGAGGTGAAATCTACCTTAGGGAGCTTCCGCAAAGCCAATTTTACACCAGGGTAATCAAGCTCCAGCACCCGCCGAAACCCAAGGGACCTCACGTTGTGCGCACTTTTTCGTTAGGGCATAGCCTTACTCGCACGCATCATAGACTTGAGATGGTTAACTCGCTGACCCATCCAACTGCAATTGTCAACAAGGATCCTAGAACAACAACAGACGACAACATCACCCGGGAAGAAGAGGATCATATCGTCGACATAAAGCAGATGAGAGAGTCAAGGGCCCCCCATCCGAAAGCGAGAAGCCCATCGCAACGTATGCGAGTAGTGGATATTTGCAAGTCATAACCCTCCCCTCCACCAAGATTGTGTTGAAATTTCACAAGCTGATCAGGAGATAGTTCTGATATCAAGTAAAACTTTCAGAACTATCAAGCTGACCACTTGATCAAGCGGAAAGCAGGAACCAGGTGCAGCAACACTCCAACCATAAACTGAGCTAAGTAAATCAGAGACAACAGAAGGCAACAACAAGTCTTGTAAAATCAACTATCTTCTTTACAAGGCTAGACATACATGACGAGACATGATTTCGCCAAATACAAAGGAGAAGCAAACAAGAAAAACAAGTCGGGCGGACTGCCTCAGAGACCGCCGAGTCCGCTGAGTCCGCTGAGACCTCTAAGTCGCTGCTGCACCAACTGATCTACGGAGTCTGCGAAGTCCGCGGACAACCATTTATTCTGCCGAACACCTTGTCCGCTCTCTGCAAGCCGTCTGACTAGAAGTTGCCTAGCTGTCAGAGTCCGCGAACAAGTCGCTGCCGAACTGAAAGAACAGACCGTCTAGACCGCCGAGACTGGTGGACAGGTTATTGAACTGGAATAGCTGAAGGAGAGAAGACTGGCTGGCCGCAAATACGACCTGCTGCAAACCGCCGATTGTAAACCACAAGCTCCACTGATTCCTGACCGCAGTCAGAACCAGACTCATGGCTTCACAATGCTAGCCGCACAACATGCAAACAACAACCACTTAACTCTACTCAATCCGCGCGGACAAGAAAACCGAGGTCGCAGCAATTAACTCACGCTCAACTTACTGTTCATTCAGTTTCTTGATGTGACGGAGGGGTCATATTTATAGGTGCGGAGAGGAGTGTGGTCGCCGCCCTAGTGGATAGAATCACCACCCCAGCTCGCAGCTAGCACAAGGCAGTCCCCAGTCCACAAGGACAAAGCCGGACACCCGCCAATTCGCCAGGTACCAAGGCAAGAAGCCAGCCCGCAACCCGGCGGACACCACATCAGTCCGCACGTTGCACAAGACGCGGACACAGCACCAGCCCGCAACACAAGTCCACGACCAACAGACACAAACCGCCCGGTCAACCAGCGGATATTGCGGACTCTGCGATCACCCTGGACTTATCACAGATTGTGACCAAGTCCAGCAACCAACCAAACTCTGGCACGAGATCGACGAACAAGGACCCAGTCCACCAGCTCCCAAGACAGTCCACCAATCACGCGAACTCCGTTGGTTCACTAAACCGCTCCACCAGAGCGAGGCCAACAGCCGAATCGCAAGCTCCAAGAGAAATCCGCATAGAGCGAAACTCCGCGGACTCAGAGTAAGTCCGCTCTTCCACGGATACTCCACCTATCCGCAAGGTTACACCAAGGAACAACCAACTGCAAGACCACTAGCCGAACTGACGGACACCAACATCCGGCCGAAATAACCAGGCCGCCCAGACCGCACCATCAGTCCGCCCAGGCCGCGCGGTATGCCTGATCAACCCCACACTTTCACTTCACAATTCCCCTTGAAGTGAGAAGTGGTGACCAAGCCCAGTAGTCCCCGTAACTGAGTAAATGACACCTTCGGCAGCGGCTTCGTGAAGATGTCCGCGATGTTGTCCTCACTCCGCACATGCTCCACCATAAGAGATCCCTCCAACACCTTCTCTCGAATGAAATGGTGCTCAATCTCTATATGCTTAGTCCGTGCGTGACAAACTGGATTATTCATCAGTTTTAGGGCACTTTCATTATCACCGCACAACAGAGTTGGACCGCGCACTTCTTCATAGACGTCCTCTACTAATCTCCTGAGCCAGATGGCTTCCCGAGCTGCCAAGGTCGAAGCCTTGTACTCTACTTCCGTAGTAGAAATGGACACTGAGTCTTGCTTCTTGCTACACCAAGAGATACTGGCTGATCCACATGTGAAGACATAACCGGATGTTGACTTCCGGTCGTCTGAATCTCCCCCATAATTAGCATCTGAGTATCCTTGAAGAGTAAAACTTGTGCCTCTCCTATAAAGGAGACCCATGTCAGAAGTGGCCTTCACATATTTCAGAATGGTCCTTGTCGCCATCAAATGAGACTTCCTGGGTTCCGTCATATACCGAATTACTCGACCAACCGCATAAGCAATGTATGGCCTTGTAATCGTTAAGTAGATAAGACTCTCAACCAGTGCCCGAAACACCAAATGATCTGGAAGAATCCTCCCCTCATCTCGCCAAAGTTTAATGCCCGAATCAAAAGGAGTAGAGCTACTCTTCCCCTCCTGCATGCCGAATCGCTGAACACTTCGCTCTGCATAGCCCTTCTGGGAAATGAGTATGTCCCTTTCTTTCTTCTCCACCTCGAGTCCAAGGAAGTGGTGGAGCTCACCCAAGTCCTTCATCTTGAATCTTATTGCTAGCTCTCCCCTGAGCCTAGCTACCTCCTCCTTGGAATTCCCCGTGATGATCATGTCACCCACGTACAACAACAACAAGACCAGAAGCTCCCCCTTCTTCTTGATGAACAAGCTCGAGTCTGAATTTGAAGCAAGATAACCGCAAAACTGGAGGTATTCTGCAATCTTCCCATACCAGGCTCGAGGAGCCTGCTTCAAACTATTGAGGGCTTTCCGGAGCTTGTAGACGTAGTCCAGATGTTCTTCAGATACGTATCCCAGTGGCTGATCCATGAAGATGTCTTTATCAATTTTCCCGTAAAGAAAGATGTTCTTTACGTCTAGCTGCCACATCTTCTAGCCTTGGCAAGCAGCCAAGGTCATCACCACCCGAACTGAAGTCATCTTTGTCACGGGACTAAACATTTCTTCATAGTCTTCACCATACTGTGATGAAAATCCTCGAGCTACAAGGTGAGCCTTGTAACGCTCGATGCTCCCATCCTCCTTCTTCAGCTTATACACCCACTTGCAAGTCATAGGAGTAACGTCATCAACCTTGGGCACAAGATCTCAGGTCTCATTCTTCTTGAGGGCAGTCATCTCCTCATCCATGACATTTTCTCACTCCTTGACTCCAGTGGCTTCATTAAAGATAGAAGGCTCACACTCATCCAAGGGACCTGCGAAGAAACAAGAGACAAAGCTCACTGTGTTCCCTTCGCAATAACGAGCTGGTGGCTTGATGGTCCTCTTTGATCTCTGATGAGTTTGCTACTTACTCACCACCGTCGCTGCTTCTTCAGAACTAGCTCCATTCCCGGGCATACTTGGAGCATCGCTCCCCTTGCTTCCTAAACCAGAAGCCTCTCCCCCTAGAGCTGGAAACACCTGAAGCTCCTGGTGGCACAGACAACTCCACCTGAAGATCTTCAGCAGCCTCCTTCTGCTATTTATCAACCCTGCTCTCATGTAGCTCAACAGAGCCACCTCCATACGACGTCAATTCATCAAAGACAACGTCTCTTGATACTACGAACTTTTTTGTCGAATGATCCATACACTTCCATCCCTTCTTTCGCTCATCATAGCCCACAAAACAAGCTTCCTCGCCTTTGCATCAAGCTTGGTCCTCTGAGGATCCGGAACGTGAGCATAGCAGGTTGATCCAAACACCCGAAGGTGTTCCACGCTCGGCTTCTCCTTGAATATCATTTCAATAGGAGACTTCATGTTGATCGGACTTAGAGGCATCTGATTGATGATATAGGTTGCGCAGACCATTCCTTCTGCCCAAAAAGACCTGGGAATGCCCTTTGCATGAAGCCAGCACTTGCATGTTTCCGTCAAATGACGGATCTTCCTCTTCGCCACTCAATTTTGTTGTGGAGTATGAGAACAAATAAGCTCTCTCTGGATCTCGTGCTTCCTGCAGAAGTTAAAGAACTCGGATGAAACAAACTCACCTCCGTTGTCCATTCTAAACTTCTTGATCCGCAGGCCAAGCCGACCCTCCACCAGCTTCTTGAACTCCACAAATAATTGGAAAGAAACTGACTTCTCCTTCATGAAATACACCCAAGTGTATCTTGTGTAGTCATCAATCAGCACTAGCATGTATCTGCTGCCTCCAAGACTAGTGGTGACAGTTGGCCCCATCAAATCACCATGGATACACTCTAATAGTGCCTTGCTCCTTGTTTGTGACTTGTCAAACGAAAGGCGATGAGACTTTCCGAACTGACACCCCGCGCAAACATGACCATCTCCGTAAGATGACAATTTCGCCAAACCTTTCACAAGGCTCCTCACCGTCATGGCTTTCAGCTTGTCCATCCATACGTGCTCTAGTCTTTCAGGTCAAATAACAGCGCTATCGTTGACCCTCATCCTATCAACATAAGAGCTTATTGATAAAACAAACAAGTCTCTTACTCTTCTCCCTATATGAGCAATATCAGCCTTTACTGCTGATATGTTGCGGAGAAATTTCACTTCTGTTGGGCCAAGCAGAACGTGATAGCCCGCTTCAATCACATTGGTCACTGAGAAGAAGTTCTTTTTCATGACAGGTACGTGATACACACTCCTTAACGTGAGTGGATCCTGAGCACTATCCAAAGAAACAACACCCTCCTTCTCTATAGTATGAACAGAATCATCAGCTGTAATAATAGCTTCATTACCTGAGAATGTTTGCAACGATGAGAACTTCGACTCGTCTCCAGTGAGGTGATGACCACACCCCAAGTCAACTATCCAGTCATCTTGGTAGTCGACGGTAGAAAGAGCGCGGACACACATGCCCGTCAGAAAATCTCCTCCCCACCCGACCTCCTCAGCACTGGAACCATCTCCCTCCTTATCTACAACATGCTCAGGCTGCAGCTTGACCTTGAAGTCGCGTTTGAAGTGACCTGACTGATTACACATGTAGCACTTTAACTCCTTCTAATTCTTCTTAGGAGCTGTGCTCCTCTCTTGCTGATAGGAAGTTGAAGGCCCATTCTCAGTAGTAGTCTTCTTCTTCTCTCATCTCTTCTTCTTCTTATCAGTGAAGAGAGTCTCACTACCTCCTTCAGAGATCGTCACCCCAGTCATCTGCCTAGTTAGGCTCTCCTGTGATGCCAATAGATTTTCCAGCTCCAGCAAGGATGGCTGAGTCGTCCATCCTTAAACATAAGTCACAAAGGCCACATATTCCTTCCGCAAACCGCGAATTATGTGTCTCTTCAACTTAGCTTCAGAAATGGGCACATCAGGATCCAAAGCTGATATCTCAACGCACAGGTTCTTCATCTTAAGAAAGAACCTTGAGATTGACAGATCTCCTTAAGTTGCTTTAGCCAACTCATTCTTCAAGAACTGTAGCCGCGCTACATTCTTCCTGTTGAACAAACCATCAATTGTTTAAATCTCAGCAGCAGACTCACATCCTAGGATTTGATCAAAGAGCTCTGGTGAGATAGCTCGCTTGAGAGCAAACTTTGCTTTTGCATTGGTCTTCCTCCAAGCTCTCACCTATTCAGCAGTACCGGTAGCAGCAATCACTTCTTGCTTGTCGTCGCCACCGACGACTTCCCACAACTCCTCACCCAGAAGATAGCTCTTCATACACGAATTCCATTTTTTAAAGTTAGTCGCTGTAAGAAGTTCAATACCAAGACCCCTTGCGTAACCTCCTTCCATTGAAAACCACCACTGATCTATTAGCTTCCAGAAGCGCCGAGTACAATTGAGGTTGAACACTGCTCAAGCCACTGTTTCCTTTGATACCATGTTGAAATTTCACAAGCTGATCAGGAGATAGTTCTGATATCAAGTAAAACTTTTAGAGCTATCAAGCTGACCACTTGATCAAGCGGAAAGCGGGAACCAGGTACTGGAACACTCCATCCATAAACTGAGATAAGTAAATCAGAGACAACAAAAGGCAAAAAAAAGTCTTGTAAAATCAACTATCTTCTTTACAAGGCTAGACATATATGGCGAGACATTATTTCGCCAAGTACAAAGGAGAAGCAAATAAGCAAACAAGAAAAACAAGTCAGGAGGACTGCCTCAGCGACCGCCGAGTCCGCTGAGACCGCCAAGCCGCTGCTGTACCAACTGATCTACGGAGTCCGCGAAGTCCGCGGACAACCCGTTATTCTGCCGAACATCTTGTCCGCTCTCTACAAGCCGCCTGACTAGAAGTCACCTAGCTGCCAGAGTCCGCAAACAAGTCGTTGTCGAACTGAAAGAACAGACCGGCGGACAGGTTATTGAACCAGAATAGCTGAAGGAGAGAAGACTGGTTGGCCGCAAATCCGACCTGCCGCAACCCGCCGATTGTAAACCGCAAGCTCCACCGATTCCTGACCGCAGTCAGAACCAGACTCCTGGATTCACATTGCTAGCGCACAACCTACAAACAGCAACCAGTTAACTCTACTCAATCCGCGAGGACAAGAAAACCGAGGCTGCAACAATTAACTCACGCTCAACTTACTGTTCATTCAATTTCTTGTTGATGTGACGGAGGGGTCTTATTTATAGGTGCGGAGAGGAGTGTGGTCACCGCCCTAGTGGATAGAATCACCACCTCAGCTCGCAGCTAGCACAAGGCAGTCCGCCCAGTCCGTAAGGACAAAGCCAGACACCGGCCAATCCGCCAGGTACCAAGGCAAGAAGCCAGTCCGCAACCCGGCGGACACCACATCAGTCTGCACGTTGCACAGCACGCGGACACAGTACCAACCCGCAACTCAAGTCCACGACCAACAGGCACAAACCGCCCGGTAAACCAGCAGACATTGCAGACTCTGCGATCACCCTGGACTTGTCACAGATTGTGACCAAGTCCAGCAACCAACCAAACTCTGGCGCGAGCTCGGCGAACAAGGACCCAATCCTCCAGCTCCCAAGACAGTCCGCCAATCACGCGAACTCTGGTGGTTCACTAAACCGCTCAACCAGAGCGAGGACAACAGCCAAAGTCGCAAGCTCCAAGAGAATTCCGCATAGAGCGAAACTCCACGAACTCAGAGTGAGTCTGCCCTTCCGCGGATACTCCACCTATCCTCAAGGTTACACCAGGGAACAACCAACTGCAAGACCACTAGCCAAATTGACAGACACCAACACCAGGCCGCAATAACCAGGCCGCCCAGACCGCACCATCAACCCTCCCAGGTCGCGCGGTCTTCCTGATCAATCTCTCACTTTCACTTCACAATTTTCAACAGATTGTCCATAAATAGGACCCGAGGAGAGGAGCTCTGAGTGCACGTAGTATCCAACGTATGCGAGGAGTGGATATTTGCAAGCCATAACCCCTCCCTCCACGAAGATTGTCCATAAATAGGGCCCTACATTATGGGATAGAAACGGTATGGGATAGAAGGTGCGTTGACCCCCCACCCAACCCACCAAGGTTTCCCTAGTCCTCAGATCCCACCTCTCTTATGTATAACTTGATTTTGGCTTTATGAGAGAAAATTCCAATAAATTTTCGGGTGTGTGGCAGAACCTTCTCGTTGGAGCACATGAGCCCGATTTGTAGGCAATCCAAAGTTCTTTTCTTGTACTCTAGCATCTTCTGGTTGTGTTTTGCCTGGGTTGACCACCGGATCAGTAAACTTTGGTCACCTCCTTGGCTTGAACTTTGTGAACCAATTTCTAAGTTTCAAGACTTTAATGATGTGAGCATGGACCATAATTGAATGAGGAAACATCTAGTGCAAGATCTCATGGCGAATCACGATGGATGGGAGTCGGAGATAATCAATTTGTGATCACAAAGCGAGTTCGTCTTGCGTGCTAACCTCGCGAAGCTTAAACAGAGAATGATAGCGACGCTACAAGGTCTTTTCACGCCCAATGTCAACGGTGTGGCTGCCTCGCTACCAATTGCCACATCGATAGTGGATGTCGAGCCGTCTAGGAGACCTGGGAAAGGGTCACAACTAGTCTAGAGGAGTAGCGACCTCGGTGCAAGTGAGCCCAGTATGTGACCCTGCAAGATTTTCGTTTTCGCAAGGACGTCTCGGCTTGGTCATTGCCAGCTCGATATACTAGGTCGGGGAGCTTGTTTTGCGAGGAAGTTTTGAGCTCGTCTGTTCATAAGGGGTTTTGCGAGCCCGTTCTTAGTTACTATACATAGAAGGATGTCCCCCTCCACCATCGATTTACAGTGGTTTGAAGATGTTGTCTTCATCTGTAGCCTGTCAGATGTCTTCAAGTGCCGGTTTTTCGGAGTCACCTTCAAGGGGGAGGCTTAAATCCACCACTTGACGAGTTCCATCTAATGTTTTGAGGATCTGTCGTGAATTGATGCTCGCACTTACGTATGGCATACAAGAAGTACTGCTTTTTGGCTTTGCTAATGCAGATGACAAAGACACATGATTTGAGAACCTCTATAGGAGGGAGGAAGAAGTCCACCGGCAAGACGGAGAGTTCCAAAGGTCTGGAGCCATTCTGGAACCCGAGGGGAGGTTCCAGGTCCAAATGAATTAACCTCCTTGGTGGCCAGCAGGAATGAGGCCTCGTCCATTCGAACCGATTAGCCACTGCGACTCCGACATAGTCGACTTCTTCTCTCGGCTAGGAGGCCACACCTTCTCCAAGCTAGTCATAATTGGCATAATATGATAGCTCTAAACTTTAGATTTTCATCATTCTAAAATAGTATTGGAACCTCCCCCTCAGAGTTTGCATAATTATGACTTGCACCCCTATACTTTCAAAATTACAAAAAACTCCTATCAATGTTTACACTTCATAGCATCCATGCACAAAGGTAGCCCCTTGGAATAAATCTTCAGGGGTGTCTTTTTGTGCGTGGATGTTATGAAATGTAAACATTGAGGGGAGGTAATTGTAATTGTAAAAGTTAGATGGGTGCAAGCTGTAATTACGCAAGCTTCGAGGGGAGATCCCGATAAATATCCCTTCTAAAATATTAATGTTATATATTTTAATCATACTCATAAAATCATGAAATGCTGTCGATATATATCACTACAACAACACTCAAGCCTTTATCCCACTGTTGAAGCCAAAAATGACCGAAGCCAAAAATGACTTCTGTGGAGTTCGACCCTTGGGGAAAGGGGTGACCTCACACCTACTATGCTTGGAAGAACGTCACGGACCGAAGACTTAGGAAGCTATGAACTGACCCTCGGCTCTAGCGTGGAGGTCCAACCTCACACCCGGAAGACCTTTGAGGTCTCCCCCTCCCTAGCCAATGCTTGAGCTAGGTGCCTTGGAGGAAGAAAGCCAAAGAGATTTTTGTGGCTAAGGAATGAATGAATGCTCTCCAAGGCACCCTCAAGGGTCTATTTATAGCTTTTCCAAATCCTGGGGGTAAAATGACCAAAATACCCATAAGGCAACTAAGCCTCTAGCAAATAGAAAACTTCCACACCGGGGGGCAAAGAGGGAAATTCCACCCCGGGGGTAAAAGGGTCCAAGGGCGAGAGGAGGCCTGACCACACCCCTCCCACCTCCCTGGGCACCCGAGACAGCTGGGGAGCAGGGAGCTGGGGCGAGACCCCAGCCCCCGGCCGGTCTCGCCCGGCCAGGCCTCACCAGGACACGAGGTAGGGGCGAGACCCCAGCCCCCGGCCGGTCTCGTCGGGCCAGGCCTCACCACGCCGCGAGGCAGGGGCGAGAACCCGACCCCGGGCCGGTCTAGCCACGCCCTGCCCCGCCAGGCCGCGAGGCAGGGGCGAGAACCCGGCCCCGGGCCGGTCTCGCCCCGCCTGGCCCCGCCAGGCCGCGAGGCAGGGGCGAGAACCCGGCCCCGGGCCGGTCTCGCCCGCCTGGCGGGCCAGGCCGCGAGGCAGGGGCGAGAACCCGACCCCGGGCCGGTCTCGCCACGCCCGTCCCCGCCAGGCCGCGAGGCAGGGGCGAGAACCCGGCCCCGGGCCGGTCTCGCCCCGCCTGGCCCCGCCAGGCCGCGAGGCAGGGGCGAGAACCCGGCCCCGGGCCGGTCTCACCCCGCCTGGCCCCGCCAGGCAGCGAGGCAGGGGCGGGAACCCGGCCCCGGGCCGGTCTCGCCCCGCCTTGCCCCGCTAGGCCGCGAGGCAGGGGCGAGAACCCGGCCTCGGGCCGGTCTCGCCCCGCCTGGCCCCGCCAGGCCGCGAGGCAGGGGCGAGAACCCGGCCCCGGGCCGGTATCGCCCCGTATGGCCCCGCTAGGCCACGAGGCAGGGGCGAGAACCCGGCCCCCGGGCCGGTCTCGCCTCACCTGGCCCCGCCAGGCCGCGAGGCAGGGGCGAGAACCCGGCCCCCGGGCCGGTCTCGCCTCACCTGGCCCCGCCAGGCTGCGGACTCCGGGCAGGGGTGAGCCTTCGGACTCCGGCCGGTCCCACTGCTTCCAACTTGCACCTACTAGGACGGGACGGGTGCCCACCAACTTGCCGCACCCGCCCCCCCAAAGAGGGGCCACCGGGGGGAGGTTGATTCTTCCTCCACCTACTAGTATATCCTCAAGGTCAAGCCAAAATGGGCCCCTTAGAGTGCAAAACAGCGCAAAAGCTTAAAACCTATAAGCGGGCCTTATGCCTCGCTTGGGATCCTCACTCCGCGAATACGAGGTTGTACACAATCCCGCTCTTTTCGAGATTGGCACAAGCTCGGAAAGAAACATCCAACCCAACGTATTCGCTGAGTGTAGCTTGCTCTTGTGATATCGAAAGACTATGAGGCCTCTTCCGAGAGGTCAACCTGCCATGCCCGCTGATGAGAGCCTAGGCGGCGAGACCCCCTCAGGGTAAAAACACTTAGCCTCCTGGGGGGGTCAACCTGTCATACCAGCTGATGAGAGCCTGGGTGGCGAGACCCCCTCAGGGTAAAAAGCACTTAGCCTCCTGAGGGGGTCAACCTGCCATGCCAGCTAATGAGAGCCTGGGTGGCGAGACCCCCTCAAGGTAAAAAGACTTGACCTCCTGGGGGGGTCAACCTGCCATGCCAGCTGATGAGAGCCTGGGTGGCGAGACCCTCTCAGGGTAAAAAGACTTGACCTCCTGGGGGAGTCAACCTGCCATGCCAGCTGATGAGAGCCTGGGTGGCGAGACCCCCTCAGGGAAAAAACACTTAGCCTCCTGGGGGGGTCAACCTGTCATGCCAGCTGATGAGAGCCTGGGTGGCGAGACCCCCTCAGGATAAAAACACTTAGCCTCCTGGGGGGGTCAACCTGCCATGCCAGTTGATGAGAGCCTTGGTGGCGAGACCCCCTCAGGGTAAAAAGACTTGACCTCCTGGGGGGGTCAACCTGCCATGCCAGCTGATGAGAGCCTGGGTGGCGAGACCCCCTCAGGGTAAAAATACTTAGCCTCCTGGGGGGGTCAACCTGCCATGCCAGCTGATGAGAGCCTGGGTGGCGAGACCCCCTTAGGGTAAAAACACTTAGCCTCCTGGGGGGGTCAACCTGCCATGCCAGCTGATGAGAGCCTGGGTGGCGAGACCCCCTCAGGGTAAAAAGACTTGACCTCCTGGGGGGGTCAACCTGTCATGCCAGCTGATGAGAGCCTGGGTGGCGAGACCCCCTCAGGGTAAAAATACTTGGCCTCCTGGGGGGGTCAACCTGCCCTGCCAGCTAGTGAGAGCCTGACAGCGGAATCATCCCGGAGCCTAAAGACTTAGCTTCCACGAGAGATCAACCTGCCCTGCTAGCTAGTGAGAGCCTGACAGCGGAATCATCTCGGAGCTAAGCTTCCACGAGAGATCAACCTGCCCTGCCAGCTAGTGAGAGCCTGACAGCGGAATCATCTCGGAGCTAAAAGACTTAGCTTCCACGAGAGATCAACCTGCCCTGCCAGCTAGTGAGAGCCTGACAGCGGAATCATCTCGGAGCTAAGGGACTTGGCTTCCACGAGAGATCAACCTGCCCTGCTAGCTAGTGAGAGCCTGACAGCGGAATCATCTCGGAGCTAAAAGACTTAGCTTCCACGAGAGATCAACCTGCCCTGCCAGCTAGTGAGAGCCTGACAGCGGAATCATCTCGGAGCTAAAAGACTTAGCTTCCACGAGAGATCAACCTGCCCTGCCAGCTAGTGAGAGCCTGACAGCGGAATCATCTCGGAGCTAAAAGACTTAGCTTCCACGAGAGATCAACCTGCCCTGCCAGCTAGTGAGAGCCTGGCAGCGGAATCATCTCGGAGCTAAAAGACTTAGCTTCCACGAGAGATCAACCTGCCCTGCCAGCTAGTGAGAGCCTGACAGCGGAATCATCTCGGAGCTAAAAGACTTAGCTTCCACGAGAGATCAACCTGCCCTGCCAGCTAGTGAGAGCCTGACAGCGGAATCATCTCGGAGCTAAGGGACTTGGCTTCCATGAGAGATCAACCTGCCCTGCCAGCTAGTGAGAGCCTGACAGCGGAATCATCTCGGAGCTAAAAGACTTAGCTTCCACGAGAGATCAACCTGCCCTTCCAGCTAGTGAGAGCCTGACAGGGGAATCATCTCGGAGCTAAGGGACTTGGCTTCCACGAGAGATCAACCTGCCCAGCGGAATCATCTCGGAGCTAAGGGACTTGGCTTCCACGAGAGATCAACCTAGCTAGTGAGAGCCTGGCAGCGGAATCATCTCGGAGCTAAAAGACTTAGCTTCCACGAGAGATCAACCTGCCCTGCCAGCTAGTGAGAGCCTGACAGCGGAATCATCTCGGAGCTAAAAGACTTAGCTTCCACAAGAGATCAACCTGCCCTGCCAGCTAGTGAGAGCCTGACAGCGGAATCATCTCGGAGCTAAAAGACTTAGCTTCCACGAGAGATCAACCTGCCCTGCCAGCTAGTGAGAGCCTGGCAACGGAATCATCTCGGAGCTAAAAGACTTAGCTTCCACGAGAGATCAACCTGCCCTGCCAACTAGTGAGAGCCTAGCAGCGGAATCATCTCGGAGCTAAGGGACTGGGCTTCCACGAGAGATCAACCTGCCCTGCCAGCTAGTGAGAGCCTGGCAGCGGAATCATCTCGGAGCTAAAAGACTTAGCTTCCACGAGAGATCAACCTGCCCTGCCAGCTAGTGAGAGCCTGACAGCGGAATCATCTCGGAGCTAAGGGACTTGGGGACGGGGCATGTCACCTGAACTCTGCCAAAATTCAACATCCTCAAAAGGGGAAAATAGTTGGATTACATGACCCTCCCGACCCTACCGGTCGGAGGTTGGACTCATTACAACATAAAAAACAAGATACATGACTTCGCCGAGGTGAGGCTTCTTCAGGGGGCCCGGGCATGGTGGTCGCCATCAGGTTCTATCCCACTGGACACCTCAATCCTGCTCAGGCTCTCCATGATCTTCTCCATCTCCTCTGCCTTAGCCAACCAAGAGATGGTGTTGACTGCCGTGACGTAGCACTGCCTCGCCATCCTGGAGTCTCCCTTGATCCTGACCTGGATCCCATCTGAGTTGAACTTGAGGCAATGGTGGAAGGATGAGGGCACGCACCGGAAGGCGCTGATGAGGGGCCTTCCGAAGATGGCGTTGTAGCTGCTTGGAGCGTCAATAATGACGAACCTGCAGTTCCTTGAGGTCCCTCCTAACTTCACCTGGAGTCTGACTCCACCTTCCACCTCCTTCCTCTCCCCTGAGAATCCAAACAGAGGTCCATCCGACGCCACTACCCTCCTTGGCTCCACCTTCATCCCCTCAAACGCCTTCTTGAAAATGACGTTGACCGAGCTTCCGTTATCAACAAAGATCCGGGAGACGGTGAAGCCTTCGACGGCTGCCTGGATGACCAGGGCGTCGCAGAAGGGATCCTCATGCTCTGGCATGTCCCTTGACGAGAAGGTGACCCTTTCCTCCGGGGGAGGGGTCTGGGATGTCGAGGCAACGCTCCGTCGATACATCACATGGAGACTTGCCTTCCGAGCGGCTTCGATCCCCACCCCCCATGGATCACGGCTATACCACCTCGGGGTCCTACGTCGACCCGGTCCTCACACACATCATCACCTCCACCTCCTTGGGGTAGGGCTTCGATCCTCTCCGGCTGCTGCTGGGCTGGAGCTCTCGCCCCCCTCACCTCCAGGAACTCGGGGCAGGTAGCCGTGGCGTGACCTTCAAATTGGTGGAAGTCGCAGTACGGTAACTCTACTCTGACTCCCCCCTTTCCCCCTGCGATTCCTCCTCTCCCTTCGACCAATCGTCATTGCTTACTGGGGTGGGGGCAGGAGCTATCTTGGGGCTTGCCTCTGGAAGTTGAACCTCCCTTGGCCCCCATGAAAGTTCCCCCCATCCTGGATGAGAGGTCTTCCTGGACCATGGGCAGGTCCTCCCTGCTGACTCCAGCCTGGCTCCGGACCCTCCTGTCTCTGGAACCCCTGGGCTCTCTGCTCCTCTCTCCGCCTTCCTTCCTGGTGCCTCGAGCCACCCTGCTCCTTTGACTCCACCTCTGTCAACTTTGCCAACTTCTTCACAAAGGTCGGGTTGGCCGCCTCCATGGCTATCTCCTCTGCCGCCCTCTCCATCAGCTCCTCGAAGGAAAGGGGGGCCTTCCGGGTCAAGCTCATCTTAAAGAACCCTTCGCGCAACCCCAC
This sequence comes from Platanthera zijinensis, assembly GCA_039513925.1. Classification (NCBI taxonomy): domain Eukaryota; kingdom Viridiplantae; phylum Streptophyta; class Magnoliopsida; order Asparagales; family Orchidaceae; genus Platanthera; species Platanthera zijinensis. The sequence continues at coordinate 13,219,827 of CM077079.1, read as the reverse complement.
CGTGAACGCCATCTGGAGGGCATACCCTGGCACCTCTTGGATGTCAAGGACCTCCTCCTGGAACCTGTCAACGTAGTGGGCCAGCGACTCCTCGGCCCTTTGCTTTATTAGGAAGAGGGACTCAGGACCTTTCTTCCTCTTCTTGGAGGTGGAGAAGCGAAGCTGAAAGCTCCGACTCAAGTCTTCGAACCCGAAGATGGACCTTGGAGGGAGTTGATGGAACCAGTCCCTCGCCTTCTCTTTCAAAGTGATCGCAAATAGACGGCACTTGAAGGCGTCCGTCATCGGCCTGATGGAGATGGCATCCTCAAACCACTACAGGTGCTGGACGGGGTCATCCTTCCCGGTATAGTAAGCCATGTCTGGCTCTCTGAACCCCTCGAGAACGGGAGCTGAGATGATCAGCTCGCTGAAGGGTGACCCCCTAAGGGGAGTTCTCGCCACCTCAATCCGCGCAACCTGCTCGCCAGGAGGGCTAGCTCTCGCCGGGCTGGGGAACAGCTCCCGGCCTGGGAGGTCTCGCTCGACCCCCTCTACCATCCTTTCCTTCCCAGGTCGCCTCCCTGGGGCACTTCCTTCTCCCCCTACTGGGGTGATCTCGCTTAGATCCCTGGGGGGCAGCTCACTGAGATCCCCGGGTGCCGGTCCCTGGGGGGTTGGGGCTGAGCTGCCAGCCCGAGGGGCAATGCTTCGCAACATCTCCATGATGCCCGAGATGGAAGCCATGAACTCTTCCCTTCCTACGAAGGGTCCTGGGTTGGGGAGACCACCGAGGTCATCACTACCTCCCTGATCTCCAGCCATGACACTCTCCCGAGATTTTCTGTGTTGGTTACTCTCCACGCTCACCGCACCAAAACTGTTGAAGCCAAAAATGACCGAAGCCAAAATTGACTTATGTGGAGTTCGACCCTTGGGGAAAGGGGTGACCTCACACCTACTATGCTCGGAAGAACGTCACGGACCGAAGACTTAGGAAGCTATGAACTGACGCTCGGCTCTAGCGTGGAGGTCCCACCTCACACCCGAAAGACCTTTGAGGTCTCCCCCTCCCTAGCCAATGTTTGAGCTAGGTGCCTTGGAGGAAGAAAGCCAAAGAGATTTTTGTGGCTAAGGAATGAATGAATGCTCTCCAAGGCACCCTCAAGGGTCTATTTATAGCTTTTCCAAATCCTGGGGGTAAAATGACCAAAATACCCATAAGGCAACTAAGCCTCTAGCCAATAGAAAACCTCCACACCGGGGGGCAAAGAGGGAAATTCCACCCCGGGGGTAAAAGGGTCCAAGGGCGAGAGGAAGCTTGACCACACCCCTCCCACCTCTCTGGGCACCCGAGACAGCTGGGGAGCAAGGAGCTGGGGCGAGACCCCAGCCCCCGGCCGGTCTCGCCCGGCCAAACCTCACCAGGCCACGAGGCAGGGGCGAGACCCCAGCCCCCGGCCGGTCTCGCCCGGCCAGGCCTCACCAGGCCGCGAGGCAGGGGCGAGAACCCGGCCCCGCGCCGGTCTCGCCACGCCCGACCCCGCCAGGCCGCGAGGCAGGGGCGAGAACCCGGCCCCTGGCCGGTCTCGCCCCGCCTGGCCCCTCCAGGCCGCGAGGCAGGGGCGAGAACTCGGCCCCGGGCCGGTCTTGCCACGCCCGGCCCCGCCAGGCCGCGAGGCAGGGGCGAGAACCCGGCCCCGGGCCGGTCTCGCCCTGCCTGGCCCCGCCAGGCCGCGAGGCAGGGGCGAGAACCCGGCCCCGGGCCAGTCTCGCCCCGCCTGGCCCCGCCAGGCCGCGAGGCAGGGGCGGGAACCCGGCCCCGGGCCGGTCTCGCCCCGCCTGGCCCCGCCAGGCCGCGAAGCAGGGGCGGGAACCCTGCCCCGGGCCGGTCTCGCCCCGCCTGGCCCCGCCAGGCCGCGAGGCAGGGGCGAGAACCCGGCCTCGGGCCGGTCTCGCCCCGCCTGGCCCCGCCAGGCCGCGAGGCAGGGGCGAGAACCCGACCCCGGGCCGGTATCGCCCCGCTTGGCCCCGCCAGGCCGCGAGGCAGGGGCGAGAACCCGGCCCCCGGGCCGGTCTCGCCTCACCTGGCCCCGCCAGGCCGCGAGGCAGGGGCGAGAACCCGGCCCCCGGGCCGGTCTCGCCTCACCTGGCCCCGCCAGGCCGCGGACTCCGGGCAGGGGTGAGCCTTCGGACTCCGGCCGGTCCCACTACTTCCAACTTGCACCTACCAGGACGGGACGGGTGCCCACCTACTTGCCGCACCCGCCCCCCAAAGAGGGGCCAACGGGGGGGAGGTAGATTCTTCCTCCCCCTACTAGTATATCCTCAAGGTCAAGCCAAAATGGGCCCCTTAGAGTGCAAAACAGCTCAAAAGCTTAAAACCTATAAGCGGGCCTTATGCCTCGCTTGGGATCCTCACTCCGCGAATACGGGGTTGTACACCCACTATAGTGGGGTTGGCTATATGAATCTTTTGTCTCCATTGTGCCCTATCTTTTGTCATAATCTCACTAATGCCTAAGTATATCGTGTCTTTCCATACAGTTTCATTCCAAGTCTTTATTAGTCTACCCCTCCCTCGTTTAACATGTCTAGTGACTAGACTCTCACAATGCCTAACAGGTCCCTCTAATGGTCTCCTTTGTACATGTTCTAAATATCTTAGACAAGCTTCTCACATCTTCTCTACAATTGGTGCTACTCATGTATTATCCCTGATACTTTCATTCCTAATTTTATCCAATCTCGTGTGTCCACACATCCACCTAAGCATTCTCATCTCCGCACTCTCATTTTTGCGCATGCACAATTCACTGCCCAACACTCAGAACCATAGAGCATCGCAAGTCTAATTGCAGTACGGTAAAACTTGCCCTTAAGTTTTAGTAGTACTTTACGATCACATAAGATCCCTGACACACCTCTCCACTTCAACCAACCTGCTTGGATTATGTGTCACATCTTTATCAATACCTCCGTCTTTTTGAAATATCGATCCAAGATATTTAAAACACTTACTACGAGAAATATCTTGATCGCCCAACTTAATAACGAAGTCATCTGTCCTTCTTCTACTGCTAAATTTAAGCTCCATATACGCCGTCTTTGCCCTGCTCAACCTAAAACCCTTCTTTTCTAAAGTATCTCGCCAAGATTTAAGTTTTGTTTTTCACTCTCGTGCGTTTCATCAACCAAAACGATATCATCCGCAAACAATAAACACCAAGGTATTGCTTGTTGAATTTGTCTCGTGATCTCATCTAAGATAACGGTAAAGAGATAAGGGCTTAAAGCTGAACCTTGATATAAGCCAACAGTGATAGAGAATTTCTGTGTTATTCCTCCAGAAGTCATCACCCCTGTCACTAAATTTGTATACATATCTTTGATTGTGTCAATATATGATATATTTACGCCATTCTTTTTTAAGACTCTTCATAAGATCTCTCTTGGAACTCTATCATAAGCCTTCTCAAAATCAATAAATAACATAAGCAAATCTTGTTTTCATTCTCGATAGTTGTGAAAAAATCTAAATAACAAGGTTTGCATTTCACAAAAAATTAATTTACATGAGTATGACCCCCTATTTATAGGGGGAAAAGGAAAGAAGAAAAATACAACAGCCGATGTGGGACTAAACTACAACCCGCAGACATGGAGGATAAAAAATTTTAGACTGCAAAACAATCAAGCGATTAGGCCCTAACCGCTCCGACTAGGATTTGTCGGACACAGAAGCTGTCAGCTTCACACAGGTATCTGCCGGACTCAAGTAGCAGTCCCTGGCCTCTGATCGAGAACATCAGTCCGCTTTATTCAGGTATCCTCCAAACTCTAGTAGTAGTTGTTAAAAGTAGCGAACAAACGACTAGAGCAGAGAATAAACGACTAGAAAACAAGCCGGAACTTTGAATAATTGAAATTTTATTATCCAAAACGATATCATTTACAAAGGTATGGCCTCCCTTTTATAGAATGGAGGAGAGAGAGAAGAATACAAACTAACAATGTGGGACTAAAGCTATACAACAGATCTGGGCGGCTAGAATAAGAGACCGGAACAGGCCGCGCGGTTAGACAATGTTCTAACCGCTCGGCAATACCAGAACCAAGAGGGAGAGATGCGGTAGGAGACCGCTAGACCGGCCGGTTTCCAAGCCGCCAGAGATAAGCCGTCAGACCGCCGGATACCAAACGGCGACAGCCTGGAAATCAACCCGCCAACCTCAATCCGCCAGACCGCCCGGTCAACAACCCGCCAGGCTCAAACCGCCAGACCGCCCGGTCTCATCCTTCGACACTCCCCCTCAAGCTGGAGCATAGATATCAATCATGCCCAGGTTGTCACAAATGTGGAAGAAGGAAGTAGAAACCGGCTTGGTGAAGATATCAGCCAACTCTTTGTCGGAGGTGACGAACGGAGTGCAAATCTGTTTCTTCAAGACCTCTTCTCGGATGAAATGGCAGTCGACCTCTATATGTTTCGTTCTCTCATGGAAGACCGGATTTTTGGATATGTATATAGCGGCTTTGTTGTCACAAAACATAGGCAGAGGATAGTTGTAGACCTCTCCTAGGTCAAGCATGAGAGCCCGCAACCATTTTAACTCACACGTGGTTGACGCCATACTCCGGTATTCGGCTTCTGCACTGGACCTTGAGACAACAGACTGCTTCTTGCTCTTCCAGCTCACAAGATTACCTCCAACAAATGTGCAGAAACCCGATGTAGATTTACGGTCACCTTTATCATCCGCATAGCTTGAGTCTGAGTAGGCTTCAATTCTCAGATGACCATGCTTCTGAAAGAGTAGCCCTTTCCCTAGTGCTGCTTTGACATACTCTAGTATCTTCAAGGCAGACTGAAGATGACATTCCCTGGGAGCTTGCATGAACTGACTGACCTTGCCTACAGAATAGGCAATGTCGGGTCTGGTCACCGTGAGATAAATGAGTTTGCCCACCAGACGTCTATACCTCGTGGCATCGGATATAAGCGGTGAGTCATCTGTCCATGTTTTGTCTTCTCCAGTGGCCATGGGATACCGGGCCGGTTTGGCCCCGGTCAATCCTGCCTCTTGTAGAAGATCAAGCGCATACTTCCGTTGGGAGAGAACCAACGAGTCGGGCTTCCGAGAGATTTCTATCCCCAAAAAATATTTCGGGGAGCCCATATCCTTCGTGACAAGGTGTTGACGGAGGTGTTTCTTTGTCAAGTCCACCCCAGCCTGGTCATCGCCGGTAAGAAGGATATCATCCACATACACCGCCAAAACCACAAGGCCTGATGCGGTTTTGCGAATAAACAATGAGTGATCGGCGGAACTTCTTGCAAAGCCAATTGCAGCCACAATGCCACTAAACTTGTCAAACCACGCCCGAGGGCTCTGCTTTAGGCCGTAGATGGCCTTCTTCAACTGGCATACTCGTGTCTCCCCCTGAGCAACATACCCTGGAGGTTGCTCCATATAGACGTCCTCCTGAAGATCCCCATACAGAAAAGCATTCTTGACGTCAAGTTGAGAAATTTCCCACTCCCTGTTGACGGCCACAGAAAGAAGAACCCGGATGGTGCTGAGGCGAGCAACCGGAGAGAAAGTGTCAAAATAGTCAACTCCATAAGTCTGAGTAAAGCCTTTGGCCACCATGCGGGCCTTGTAACGATCCACAGTGCCGTCCGGGCGAAACTTCACAACGAACACCCAGCGGCAGCCAACCACATCAGTACCGATCGGTGGAGGAACAAGGTTCCAGGTACCTCTTTCAGTAAGAGTGGCAATTTCCTCATCCATGGCAGATTTCCAATGAGGAATAACAAGAGCCTCCTGGTAAGTGCGGGGAGTGGTGGTAGCCGAGATGGCCAAAGCAAAGCACCTGCGAGAGGGAGTAAGCCGATCATAGGAAACAACAGGCGCAAGCGGGTGTTGGGTACACGCCCGCACCCCTTTGCGAAGGGCAATGGGACGATCCAGGTCGTCTTGTGCCTCAGGGACCGGAGCATCCGTGGCAGAGAAAGCTGGCCCGGGACTAGAGAGAGACGGCTGCGGAGACGAAGGAGGGGAGATAATAGGGAGAGGAGGAGACGGAGGAGGAGACGACATAGGAGGGGAGACGTCGACTTGTGTGGAAGGCTCATAGAGAGATGGTGGAGAGTCAGAGACAGCAATAGGAGGTGAAGATGGGAAAGAAAAGTAGGAAGCATTTTCAAAGAAGGTGACGTCTGCGGAAACAAACTGTTTGCGCAGAACGGGATCAAAGCAACAGTAGCCTTTTTGAGTTGTCGAGTAACCCAAAAAGACACATTTGGTGGAGCGGGGGGAAAGCTTGTCGCGAGTAGCAGACGGAGCATGCACGAAGGCCGTACACCCAAAGATACGGAGAGGAAGAGGAAAGGGTTCCTTGGTTGGGTAGAGAATGGAGAAGGGGGTCTTGCCGTGAAGAACAGAAGAGGGAATGCGATTGATGAGATAGCAGGCAAGAAGAACAGCATAGCCCCAATAGGAGCGAGGCACCTGCATCTGTGTCATCAGAGTGCGAGCGATATCGAGGAGATGGCGATTTTTACGTTCCGCCACCCCATTTTGCTGGGAGGTGTAAACACAGCTGGTCTGATGAATAAGACCATGTTGCATACAAAAAGATGAAAACTCATGACTGAGATATTCTTTAGCATTATCAGAGCGCAATACTTTAATAGAAATAGCAAACTGAGTTTTAATCATATTATAAAAAGATTGCCATACAGATAAGAGTTCAGAGCGATCTTTTAATAGATACACTCAGGTACATCTGGAGAAATCATCAATAAAAGTTACAAAGTAAAAACTACCCCGACCAACGGTGGGAGTAGGAGCAGGACCCCAGATATCAGAATGAATGAGATCAAAAGGGCGGGAGGAACCACGGCCTTGCTTCTGCGGGAAGGAGGAGCGGTGATGCTTGCCAAGCTGACACGCATCGCAGTTGAGCGGAGGACTGGTTTGAGGTAAGTGGGGAAGAAGCTGATGCAGAATCCGAGGAGGAGGATGTCCAAGGCGAAGATGCCATTGAAGCAGATCAGTAGACGAGGAAGAGAAGGCGGACAGAGCGGAAACATTGTCGAGGAAGTAGAGGCCGCCGCTCTCAGTCCCAGTAGCAATCGTCCGTTGGGTTCTCGGGTCCTGAAAACAACAAGAAGTAGGAGTAAATAATACAGAGCACTGAAGTTGCTTGCATAAAGTAGTAACGGAGAGTAAATTGCAAGGGAACTTCGGGACATAGAGAGTGTCCGCTAAGCGAAGCGAGGGAGTGACTTGAACCATGCCCGTTCCATGAACCGGGGAAGGCGAACCATCCGCAACGAGAACCGGGGGTAACCGATCATGCGTCTCTAGGAGAGAGAAGCAGTGAGGGTTTCCGGTCATGTGATTTGTAGCACCAGAGTCAATGAGCCATTTACCTTGGGTAACGACGTGTGCACTACCTGAGGTGGTGGCCACAGAAGCAGACTGCCGAGAGGAGGCGGAGGTTGAGGAAGAAGTATCACCGGAGGGACGAAGATGAGGATGTTTCTGCCAGCAGCGGTCAACTGAGTGGCCGGTACGACCACAGTGAGAGCAGAGGAACCTTGACGGACCGTGCGTGCCAGATTGGCTGCGACCACTATTGCCACCCCGCTGGACTTGGTGTGCATAGGAGTCCGGTGGAGGAGGGGAGGACAATAGAGGACGTTGGAGCAGTGAAGTAACCGCGGCTATGCGAGCTGCGGTGGCATCCAAGGTGGGAGACTCGGCTTCGCCCAAGATCTGCTGGCGGATCATATCAAAAGACTCAGGAAGCCAGAGAAGATAACAAACAACCAGGAGTTCCTGGAAGTGTTTGTGCTGTTCGGCCAAGTCCGCGGAGAAGGGGCGATTCTGGAGGATTTCGGCTCCAAGAGCCTGAACTTGCTGATAAGCCGCAACAGGAGACATGGAAGGGCGAGCGAAGAGATCCGCGTAGAGAGTATAAATGCGGGATGTCTGGGCCCCCTTTGAGTAGAGAGCAGCAAGGTGAAGCCACGCGGTCTTGACCGTCTCATCATGGCGTATGACAGGAAGACATTCATCGGAGAGGCTGTTAGCCAACCACGTGCGGACAAGCGCATCACTGGCATCCCAGTCATCAAATTCAGCAGAGTCTGAGGGAGGAGGGTCATCGGTGAGGTGATGACGTTTGCGCTGAGAGCGGAGAAGAAAAGTGAAGGAGACGCTCCAATCCGGATAGTTGGAGCCAACAAGTTTAGAAACCGTGCCAAGATTTCCAGAGGGTGTAGGAAGCGGCGCCGGAGTGGCGATAGGAGTGGTGGTGGTGGAGGTCTCAGAAAGGGCCATAGGAGACAACTGCGAGAGGCCGCGCGGTTAGAATATAAGCCGCGCGGATAGAAAGAAGACGAGCTGCGGCGGTCACGATGTTAGACACCAGCGGCCAGAGAAGCCACGACCAAGCCGCAGGTCCAAGACGGGGAAGAGGTCGAACGGCTAGAAGATAGACCGCGCGAACGGAAAAGGCGAATAAAGAAGCAGGTCGCGACGAACAAGGAGATAGGTCGCTGCGACAGAAGGGCAGGAGGAGGACGCGCGGACAGGGCGCAAACAGCGAGAACAGGTCGCGAGAAGAAGGGGCAAGCCGCGCGGACAGGGCGCACAGAATCAGGAGGAGAAGATCGATCCCTCTGATACCATGTTAAAAGTAGCGAACAAACGACTAGAGCAGAGAATAAACGACTAGAAAACAAGCCGGAACTTTGAATAATTGAAATTTTATTATCCAAAACGATATCATTTACAAAGGTATGGCCTCCCTTTTATAGAATGGAGGAGAGAGAGAAGAATACAAACTAACAATATGGGACTAAAGCTATACAACAGATCTGGGCGGCTAGAATAAGAGACCGGAACAGGCCGCGCGGTTAGACAATGTTCTAACCGCTCGGCAATACCAGAACCAAGAGGGAGAGATGCGGTAGGAGACCGCTAGACCGGCCGGTTTCCAAGCCGCCAGAGATAAGCCGTCAGACCGCCGGATACCAAACGGCGACAGCCTGGAAATCAACCCGCCAACCTCAATCCGCCAGACCGCCCGGTCAACAACCCGCCAGGCTCAAACCGCCAGACCGCCCGGTCTCATCCTTCGACAGTAGTCAGCGGCCTCTGATCAAGAATAGTAGTCCGCTTCATACAGGCATTCGTCGGACTCCAGTAGCAGTCTGCAGCCTCTGATCAAGAACAACAATTTGCCTCATACAGGTATCCGCCGGACTCCAGTGGCAGTCTGCGGCCTCTGACCAGCTCGCTTCATACTGGTATCCAGCGGACTCAAGACCCAGCTCGCTTCAGCACCAAGCCGCAACAACAACTGTTGGTACCTGCAGCTTCAACTGCTCTCTAGACCGCAGCTTCAGCTGCCTCTATCCGCAGCGACTACAATCCTATTCGTCAAGTCTGCTCCAGCAAGATACGAACCAGACCACCACAGCTTGCTAGCCACCTGACCAGACCACCAGAGATAGTTTGCAATACTGTAGGAACCAGACCGCCAAGACTAACCGGCAGACCACCTAACTGTCAGACCGCCCGACCAAACCGTCAGTCCGCCAAGGCTCCATGAAATCTAATAGTATGCAATACTGCAGGAACCAGGCCACCAAGACTAACCGACAGACCGCCAACTATCAGGTCGCCCGACCAAACCGTCAATCCGCCAAGGCTTCATAAAATCTAACACTTCCCCTCAAGCTGGAGCATATATATCAACTATGCTCAGCTTGTCACAGAAATCTGAAAGAGAAGCAGACACTGGTTTGGTAAAAATGTCTGCAATCTCCTTGTCTGAAGTGATAAACGGAGTACATATTTAATTCTTCAAAATTTCTTCTCTGACGAAGTGACAGTCAACTTCTATGTGTTTTGTCCTTTCATGTAAAATTAGGTTTTTTGATTTATGTATAGCCGCCTGGTTGTCACAGAACATAGATAAAGGATGATCATATACTTCTCCCAGGTCAAGCATAAGGGCACACAACCATTTCAGCTCACAAGTAGTCTATGTCATGCTCCAGTACTCAGCTTCAACACTTGATTATAACACAACAGACTATTTCTTACTCTTCCAGCTGACAAGATTCCCTCCCACAAAGGTACAAAAATCAGAGGTGGACTTCCTATCGTCTTTATTATCTGCATAACTAGTATCAGAATAGGCTTCAATCTTTAGATGATTATGTTTTCGAAACAATAATCTCTTACTTGGAGACCCTTTTACATACTCCAAAATTTTTAAAGCGGAACGAAGATGACACTCTCTGTGGGCTTGCATAAACTTACTGACTTTTCCTACTGCATAACAAATATTTGGTCTGGTAACGGTCAGATAGATGAGTTTATCCACAAGTCGTCTATACATAGTACTATCAGAAAGAAGAGATGAATCTTCTGTCCAACCTTCTGTCCAATATTTGGTCTGCATAACAAATAACTGGTTTTGCCCCAAAAAGATCAGTTTCTTTCAACAGATTTAACGTATACTTCTGTTGTGAGAGAACCATAGTGTTGTGTTTTTGCAAGACTTCTATCCCAAGGAAGTACTTATGAGAGCTCATGTCCTTTGTAACAAAATGTTGTCAAAGATGCTTCTTTGCTACATCAATTCCTTCCTTATCATTACTGGTAAGGAGAATATCATCCACAAAGACAACAAGAACCACAAGCCCCTTAGTGGTTTTGCGAATAAAAAGAGAATGATTAGCAAAACTATGAGTAAAGCCAATAAGAAAGACAACCTTGCTGAACTTTTCGAATCAGGCCCGGGGACTTTGCTTTAGACCATAAATTTCCTCCTGTAACCTGCATACCTGAGACTCCCCCTGAGCAACATACCCAAGAGATTTCTCCATATAGACAGCCTCTTGTAGATCATCATACATGAAGACATTCTTGACATCTAACTAACACATCTCCAAACCCTTATTCACAACAACAGAGAAAATAACTCGGATCGTGTTGATATGAGCAACTGGGGAGAATGTATCGAAAAAATCCACACCATATGTCTGAGTAAAACTTTTGACCACAAGTCGAGCCTTATAACGGTCAATAGTACCATCCGGATGAAATTTGATGTCAAAGACTCACTGGCAACCAACCATATCCACATAGAGAGGAGGAGGAACAAGAGTGCAAGTACCCTATTCGGTTAAGGTTGTCATTTCATTGGAATAGCAAGAGTCTCCTGATAGTTAATCAGGACAGTATTAGCTGAAAGAGCAAGAGCAAACCTTCGTCCAGTTGGGGACAGACGAGCATAAGACATGACAACATGAATGGAATGTTTAGTGCACGTTCAAACACCCTTTCACAAAGCAATAAGAAGATCAAGATCCAACTTGTCTTCGATAGGAAATCCATCCGTCGGGAAGATTACTGGCCCGAGAACTACAAGCAACGACTCCAAAGGCAAGGGAGAATCAGAAGATAGGGTGAAGACAATGGCGTAGGTGGTGAAACAGACACAGATGTAGGTACAGAAGGAATAGGAAGAAATGATGAAGAATCAGATGGGAAGAGAGTAGAAACTCGAGAGAAATAAGACATATCTTCGAAGAATGTAACATCAGCAGAAACAAACTGTTTCTATAGCAGGTGATCAAAGCATCGATACCCCTTTTATGTCAGATAATAACCCAGAAAAACACACTTGATCGAGCGAGGTGAAAGCTTGTCACGACCAGGAGACGGAGAATGCACAAACTTTGTGCAGCCAAAAACACTGAGAGGTAAAGAAAAGGGTGGAACATCTGGATATAAAATGGAGAATGGGGTGCGACTTTGAAGAACCGAGGAGGGAATACAGTTGATAAGATAGCAAGAATAAAACACGGTATGTCCCCAGTATGAACGAGGAACTTTCATCTACGTGAGAAGTGTGCGAGTAACATCCAGGAGATGTCGATTTTTGTGCTCAACAATCCCATTTTGATGTAACGTGTAAGGACAACTCGTTTGATGAACTATGCTGCGGTGCATACAAAAATCGAAAAACTGGTGAATAAGATATTCTTGAGCATTATCAGTGTGAAGAGTTTTAAGAGAAACATCAAACTAAGTTTGTACTGTATTATAAAATTGCACGAACATAGAATAAAGGTCAGAACGTTCTCGTAAAAGATACAACCAAGTACAACGAAAAAAATCATCAACAAATATAACAAAATATAAACTTCATCTACCAACAGTTCGAACAGGGGCAGGACCCCAAATATCAAAATGAACAAGTTCAAACGGACGAGAAGAGCTACTTCCTTGTCTTGCGGGAAAAGAAGAACGATGTTGCTTGCCAAGTTGGCAGGCCTCACAGTTGAGGGAGGAGTCCTCCCTGGAAAAATTTGGCAGGAGTTGGTAGATGAGACGAGGAGGAGGATGACCAAGGCGAAGATGTCACTGTAGAAGAGAAGCAAAGTAAGCAGTGACATTGTCGAGGAAGAAGAGGTCATTGCTTTCAGTCACAGTAGCAATCTTCTCCTTGGAGGCGGATCCTGAAAAGAACATGTAGTAGAAGTAAAGGTAACTATGCAGTTCAACTGTTTACAAAGAGCAGGAACATAGATTAAATTGCACGAAAAAGACGAGACGTAAAGTGTGTACTCAAGCTACATGATTGGATTAACACAGACTAAATCAGTCCCGCAGACAGGAGACGGAGTACCATTCGTAACAAAAACCGGGGGAGACTGGTTATGTTTGTTCAAGCAAGAGAACAAACCAGAAACTCCGGTCATATGATTAATAGCACCAAAATCAATCAGCCACTTACCCTGAGTAACAACATTAGCACAAGTAGAAGAGGTGGAGGCAAGACACGCGGACTTCTTAGTATTTTCTCCCGCAGACGGGCGAAAATGAGGATACTTAGCCCAACAACGATCAACAAGATGGCCCGTCTTGCCACAGTGAGGGCAGACATGACGAGATGAACCACGCCCACCAGTATGACCTCCACGTCCACCAAAATTACCAGAGCGAGCCGGATGACCAAACATGTCATTAGAGGATGGTGAGGTAATCATAGGCCGTTGAAGATTCTTCAACATCGTTCGTTCTCTGCTGATCTAATTGAGCAGAACAAACACTTCCCAAAGATTCTTGTTGTGTGTTACCTTCTTTGTCTTTTGCAGTCTTATGACATGATACGACAACTAATTCTTAGCGGAGCTGATTCACCCACTTTGGATGCTACTGCTGCCCGTATTGCAGCAATTACCACTCTTCTTCAACTCCCTCTAATACCATGTGAAAAATCTAAATAACAAGATTTGCATTCCACAAAAAAGTTAATTTACATGAGTATGACCCCCCTATTTATAGGAGAAAAAGAAATAAGAAAAATACAACAGCCGATATGGGACTAAACTACAACCCACGGACAGGGAGGATAAAAAATTTTAGACCGCAAAATAACCAAGCGGTTAGGCCCTGTCCGCTCCGATTAGAATTCGTCGGACACAGAAGCAGTCCACTTCACACAGGTATCTGTGGGACTCAAGTAGTAGTCCGCGACCTCTGATCAAGAACAACATTCCGCTTCATACAGGTATCCGCCGGACTCTAGTAGCAGTCTGCGGCCTCTGATCAAGAACTACAGTCTGCTTCATACAGGTATTCGTCGGACTCCAATAACAGTCTGCGGCCTCTGATCAAGAACAATAATCCGCTTCACACAGGTGTCCGCCGGACTCCAGTGGCAGTTTGCGGCCTCTGACCAGCTCGTTTCATACTGGTATCCACCGAACTCAAGACCAGATCGCTTCAGCACCAAGCCACAACAACTGCTGGTACCCGCAACTTCAGTTGCTCTCCAGTCTGTAGATTCAGCTACCTCTATCTGTTGCGACTACAACCCTATTCGCCAAGTCCGCTCCAGCGAGATACGAATCGGACCACCACAGCTTGCTAGCCTCCTTACCAGACCGCCAGAGGTAGTCCGCAATACTGCAGGAACTAGACCGCCAAGACTAACCGGGCCACCTAACTGTCAGGCCGCCCGACCAAACCGTCAGTCCGCCAAACCTCCATGAAATCTAACAGTCCGCAATACTGCATGATCCAAATCGCCAACACTAATTGGCAGTCTGCCTAACTGTCAGGCCGCCCGATCTAACCGTCAATCCGCCAAGGCTTCATAAAATCTAACAATTGCCAATGAGTTTCCTCACGAGATCTGCTGCTTCTTTTGTACTATCTCTGATCTCGGGTACACCAGGAGGATTGCTCCCCCTGCTTCCAGATCCAGAAGTCTTCGCCCTGGAGCTAGATGATATCGGAGCACCTGGCGACGCAGACAACTCCACCAAAAGATCTCTACCAGCTTCTCCTTTCCCTCGGTCAGACCTGCTCTCCCGTATCTCCATAAATGAGCTACCTTGGTTTGACGTCAATTCGTCGAATATCACATCCCGGGAGACAACAAACTTCCGTTTATCTGGTTCTATGCATTTTCAGCCCTTCTTACGCTTATCATAGTCGACAAAGACTAGCTTCTGTGTTTTTGCATCTAGCTTTGTCCTAAGAGCGTCTGGAACATACACATAACAGGTAGACCCGAACACCTGAAGATGTTGAACACCGGGCTTCTCCTTTAACATCAATTCATAAGGAGACTTCATGTTGTTCGGACTGAGGGGCATCTAATTGATGACATACGCCACACATGTCATTCCTTCTGCCTAGAAGGACCTAGAATTGGCTTTGGGCACTTGCAGTTCTCCATTAAATGACAGACCTTCCGCTCTGCAACTTCGTTCTATTGTGGAGTATGCGCACAAGTTAGCTCCCCCTGGTTGCCGAACTTTCTGCAGAAGTTAGAGAACTCATGTGAAGTGAACTCTCCACCATTATCAGTTCTCAACTTCTTAATCCGCAGACCGAGCCGGCCCTCTGCGAGCTCCTTGAACTCCGTAAATTTTCTGAACGCCTCTGACTTCTCCTTCATGAAGTGTACCTAAGTATACCTGGAAAAGTCATCAACCAGAACCAGCATGTACCTGCTACCGTCGAGACTGGAAGTGACGGTAGGTCCCGTTAGATCACCATGGATGAATTTCAGCGGTGCTCTACACCTAGTCTGTGACATGTCAAATGAAAAGCGATGAGCCTTACCGTACTGACATCTCGTACGGACGTGACCGTCTCCGAAGGATGAAATACTAGGCAAGTCATCCACTAGACCTCTTACAGTCATATCCTTCAGCTTATCCATTCCAACATGTCCCAGCCTCTCATGTCAGATAACATCACTGTCATTCACCCTCATCTTATCAACATAGGAGTTTGTCGCCAACACAAGTCCTTCACTCTCCTTCCGAATTGAGCGACATCAGCTTTCACAGCTAACACGCTCCTGAGAAATTTCACTTATGTTGAACCAAACAGAACGTGATACCCAACATCAACAATGTTGGTCACCGAGAAGAGGTTTTTCTTCATTCCCGACACATGATACACACTCCTCAAAGTGAGTGGCCCTCAATCATTGTCTAAAGAAACCGTTCCCTCCTTCTCTACTACATGTACAATATAATCATCAGTAATAATGACATTGTTACCTTTGTAGTCCTGTAGAGAAGAGAATTGGACTCGTCCCCGGTGAGGTGATAACTACACCTCTGAGTCCATGATCCAGTCCTCCTAGTAGTTGATTGAGGAAAGTGCACGAACACAAGTGCTCATCATGAAGACAATCACCCATCCTCCTTCCTCATATTTGGACTCAGCATCCTCTTTCCCTACAGCATGACCTGGCTGAAGATTCACTGTGCAGTACTTGCGGATGTGACCAAGCTTGTTACACCTGTAGCACCGAGATTCGCCCTGCTTCTTCCCGTCATCATGCTTAGAACCCTTGCTCCTTTCCTGCTGTGATGAAGAAGACGGGTCATTGCTAGCAGGTGTCTTTTTCTTCCTGTCTCATTTCTTCTTCTTTCCAGAGAGGCGCGCCTCGTCATCTCTCCCTGAGATTGAAACTCCATCCATTTGTTTCACCAAGCTTTCCTGCGAAGCTAATATGTTTTCCAGCTCGAGCAGTGATGGCGAATTGGCCTTGCCTTGCACAGAAGTCACAAAGGCAACATACTCCTTCCGCAAGCCACGAATGATGTGTCTCTTTAGCTTTGACTCTGAGATCGGCTCTTTCGGGTCTAAAGCAGTAATCTCAGATCAGATGTTTTTCATCTTCAAGAAGAAAGAAGAAATGGACAGATAACCTTGAGTGGCCTTCGCCAACTCATTTTCCAAGAACTGTCATTGAGCTACGTTCTTCTTGTTTAACAGGCCATCCAGATTTCAGCTGTTGACTGACATTCGATGATGTGGTCAAACAGCTCCGATGAAATCGCACGCTTCAAAGCGAACGCTGCCTTCGCATTTGTTCGCCTCCAAGCTTTCACTGCTTCAACATTTCCACCAGCAGCGACTACTTCTTGCCAGTTGTCACCACCGACAACTTACCAAAAATTCTCATCAAGAAGGTAACTCTCCATTCATGACCTCCACCTTTTGAAGTTGGTCTGTGTTAAGAGTTCAAATCCAATTCTTCTTGCATAACCAACTTCTGTTGCACCCAACTAATTTACTTGATCTTCATGAAGGAATAACAAACTGCTGAGATTGGTGAACTGCTAAGTCCTCAACACCCCTCTGATATCATGTAAAAATTTATGAAGGAAGCCGCAAGTGGTTGCAGGAACACTCAACCACAACCAAAGCCAAGTAGAAATTAGAAACAACAGTAGTACAAGAGTCTCCAATTGGAATTAATAACTTCTTTACAAAGCGAGATATATATTGCGAGACATGATTCACAATGTAGTCAAAGGAAACAAAAAATTGCAACAAGAAGTAAATCACGTGGACAACAAGCTATAACCGCATAAGCCGCCTAACCGCAAGCTGAGTCCGCTGAAATCACCGAAGTCGCCTAATCGTAACTAGTCGCGCGAACTACTTGTTATTGAAAGCTGAATGACTTTAACAGAACCCACTGATAGACCGGGCGAACTGCTCTGCTTAACCGCAACTCGGAGGAAGAGACTTCAAGTCGCAGAGACTGCGACGTGCTGTTATCTACTGACTGTTATCCACGAACTGCTCCACACCAAGCTTACACTAGTTTTCTAGCCGCTTGATGCTAGTCGCACAGCCTCCATAGAGTCAACTTCATTTATTCACACGGGTTAGAAAAATGTAACCGCAAGTTTTAAGTGCAAGCTGAGTTCTCATTGTTCTCAGTTATATATGACGAGTCAAAGACTCTTATTTATAGGAGTGAGGAGGAGTTCCGTCACCACCCACAGCGATAGGATAACCGTCCGTCAATCTTGAAGGTAGCATCACGTATCCGCACAAGTGCGGATACAAGCATCAGTCCGCTATTGAAGAAAGAGTTGTCCGCAAGAAGTGAGGACACACCACTCTGTCTGTGTAACCAACCTGCAAGACAATGCAGACAACTCTGACAATTCTCATGGCCGAGCGGATAAAGCCATCAGTCCGCGATGACTTGGACATCTCAGCCACGCGTCCTGATCCACCTCGCGCTAAAGGCGAACTGCCGAACTCCACATCCAATCCGCTTAGTTCGGCGGACTCTGCAACCAAATCACGCACCAGATGATCTCCACGGAGTAGGCAACAACTAGATTTGTCACACTCTCGTGATCAAGTTCACAACGAGCAAACTCCGTGGTCTCCAAACAAACCGCAATACCTGAGAACTAGACCGCGCCAATGCCGAATATCAACACCAGTCCGCACAATTGCGGACTGCTCCTATCCATACAGCGCGATCTCCAAGTGACCAACAAACCAAGAACCTGTGCCAATCTCCACGATCTCATCACCAGACCGCAAGCACAGAAGACAGCCAGTCTCGACGAGCTCCAGATAAGTCCGCAAGAATAAACATGTCGGACTCACCAAACTCTAGCTGAGTCCGCCACACTCGCGTTTGGACAACCTTAACCACCCAGTTACTTCACCAAGGGTGCTTGCTAAGCCAGACCGCAAGAGAGACCGACAATTCGCCAAAGGCTATCTGCCAAAAGCTATCCGCCAGGCCGACAACGGACTCTGCGGTCTGCCCAATCAGACCGCCCACACTCCACTTCACTCCCACTTCAACAATTTTACACACCCCGTGGACTTAGAAGATTTTCCAGCCGGAATGCTCCCATCAAGGTTCCGTGTGCTCGATGCCATCTCAAGGCCGGAGCGCTTCCATCGAGGCCCCGAGAACTTAGTCATTTTCCCTCTTTTTCTGTACTTGTAACAGAGTAGTGGCATATATGTCGCCCCGCGAGATCAAACCAATTTTTGTAACACTCAAAGGAGCTAGTGGATTTTAGCTCGACACAGTTCCAGGCACGTGATTTTTCACCCTTTCCTGGTTTTCCACGTCAAAATCGTCTATTGTTCATTGTTGCGGTTTTCTTTAACTGATTACGTGTCCGGCTTGACCCCGATCTGAGGTGGTCTGATTCTCCGGACCGGGGAAAAGGCCGGGTGACCTGCAATAGGATCCGTATCCTCTGCAAATCCTTAGGAAACTACAGAGGTGGATTTTTGATAATCCATGCCGTTGGATTGATCCAACTGCCTGGATTATTAAATATTTGTTTAAAAAAGTTTAGGGTATCGCTTAGCGGAGAGAATGAAAGTGGATCCACACCTCACAGCTTTGCCGGCTCTGGCGACGGCTCCTTCACATATTCTATCGATGTCGCTGCATACCGTCTCAACTCACCAACTTTTCGCCAACGCCTTCGTTTCCTTCAATCGACCTGTGCAGCTATCGTCCGTCGGCAGACCTCTTGGGAACAAATATCTTGGCACACCCAAGGATCTCCGAAGAAACTTGTCATCTTCGTCATTGAACCTGGTGACCGATGGTTGGGCCTCGAGCGGAAGATTTGAATCATCCCCAACGGGCGTGCTGCAGAAGTCTGGGTTTTGTTCGTTGTCCAACAGTGCATGAAGCAGCCCACGGGCAGAGAATTTTAAGGCACGCTGATGCAGTGGTCCAGAGCCGCCCCGCTCTAGTTCTGCACCAGAGGAACACGTCCGGTCTCACCACCGGGCTGCAACCCAAGCACCCCACCCATGACCGCACCTATTCACAGCGCTGCGGAATGTTGAGGCGGAATCTCGAACCCAGGCCCCTTGATAAATCACTTTTCTAACAGAAACTATCACCAACTGAGCTGCATCACGCGCAGACATGAAAGTGATGAACTTCTCGGCTCAATCAACCCCTGCAAATGGATGAATCACTCACTACAAGTGAAATGGAAACTGAAGCTGCTGTGAATTTGTTTTATTATTACTACGAATGAATGTTTTCTTAATCCGGCAATTGTGAGCTTGCTAGCATCCAGCCAGAAAATTTATAAATTTCTTACAATATCACAATCACTAACATGCCCTCGGTCTATTTGCTTAGGCTTCGTTTAGGGGGACTTATTTTCACCGGTCAAGCAGTTACGACCGCATGAACCGGGCCCGGTTCATGCGGCCGTAACCGCTTGACCGGTGAAAATGAGTCCCCCCAAACGGAGCCTTAAAGTCATCTGATCTTCAGTTTTTCTTCATTATTCTTTGGTTGTTGGATAACTGTTGCTTATTTTGTGCCATTTGGCTTTGTCAAATGTTTTTTTCTTCCTGTCTGTTACTTTTCGAGTCTGAACATATGCTGGCAAGCGATGAAGAGAGCATCAACTGCTCTACAGACCAATTCTTAAGCTATTAGCAGTTTCTTCTTCTTCTTTTTCTTCTTAGTGCTGGAATCTAAACTAGAACATATAGCAAAATGCCTTGACAATATGTATACAATCAGCTTCAAAAAATCTATATTGTATACATATTGTCATTTAGAACATATATAAACATCTATTTGGGTTGAAAGACTATTCTTGTAATGAGCAAAATGCCTTGACAATATGTATACAATCAACTTTGCGATTGAATAAACCAAAATGTCACAAAATAAATCATAGCAATATCATATCAATTATAACTTCAAAAATTCAAACGTCTTCGTACTATGGTCATCATTATGCACTCCACCATTGTATGCTCCACCATTGAACTGTCCTTTATTGAATGGTCCATTGTTTTTATTACTATGCACTCCGCCGTTGTATGCTCCGTCATTGAACGGTCCACTATAGAATGGTCCATTGTTGTTATCACTATGCACTTCACCACTGTATGCTCCTCTATTGAATAGTCCGCTATTGAACGGTCCGCTATTGAACGGTCCGCTATTGAACGGTCCGCTATTGAATAGTATGTTGTTAAATAGTGCGCCACTATATGACCCATCATTGAAGGCTCCATCTATGAATGCACCGCTTGAAACTTGTGTAAGGTGTGGTAAATTTGATTGTTGTCAAAAGCACCCTACAAAGCATGACAAAACAATTACAAATAAAGAAAAAATTGTTAGTTTATAATCATGCTTATTACCTTTTGTTTTTCTTGTGCATCTGCCTTTTTTTGGGTTGCTTCTCTACCCAAATTTTTTGTCGTTTTCCTCCCTTATGACCATCTTTTTTAAGACCATTTACTTTAAGAAACTCTCCCATCAAAAAGCTTTGATGATCATTTTCACTTGTATGCGGCTCGCCACCAACATCATAATACTTCTTTTTAAAATCTTCAAGATGCTTATTTTTTTTAATCTCTTGATTTAAGAAAGCATAACCCTCTTCAAACTCGAAAGCTTTGTATGTTATTTTAACCAAATTTGAACAAAGTTCCTTATAACGCTCAGTTGTATCCAAGTTTGTAGACCACTGAGATAGGATAAAATAAATTTTATTAACCCAAGTATAATAAATGAAGAAGAATATAAAAAAAATTAGAATATACCTCAACATCTATATCTGTTGACCCTAGATTCTCTTCTTTTGCACCTCGGGTCCATCTCTTCATGGTGTATATTTCCGGAATTAATTTTATGTTCATTACATCAAGTACCTTTAATGTATGGGAACAAAGTACTCCAAATGTCTCAATTTTTTTACAATTGCATGCCATTTTTTGATTGGAGAGATCACCAATGGCTTTGTACTCGCTCCCTTCATCATAAGAAGCAACCAAATATTCATGGGTTGTTCCAAGCTCATTCCTTTGTTTTATACAAATTGCTAAACTTTTCTCCCACTCATCTTGAAATCTCTCAAATATTAATGGAGTATAAATTTTCCCTGCTTAATTCAATAGGGGTAAAGTTTTCACCTTTATTCTTGCCATTTTCCCCTTGCTTGATGCTCAGCATGTAACTCTTTATATCTTTTATCATTCACAACTCTCTCAAAATGCTTAAAAAACTATTTAGGTCAAAATTTGATTTCAAATAGTCTTTTAAATCTCCATTTAAACTATCACTGAACTACGTACTTCTCATTCCTAATGTAACTGTTTTGTTCATATAGCATTTGGCTCACGTCTCCTTCAATTTGTAAGTTTCATGTAACCAATTGTCACCTTTAACTTTATAAAATGAGATCATAACTCTCCAAGCATCTTCAAACTTTATCTCATCTTCATATTCGAACATTGTTCTTTCGAAATCTCTCAAAAAATGAGATCCATCTTTTATCAAGTTCCCTAAATGCTTTATTCCATTCTGCATAAGATGCCAAGTGCATAGCCCATGTCGTGTCTCTGGGATAACCACACTTAGTGTTTTTGTCATTGCTTTGTCTTGATCAGTGAATATAGTTATCGGTTTTTTATTTCTATGTGCTTGTAAAAAAAGGTCTCAAATAACCATGTAAAAGAATCAGTAGTCTCATCATACAAAAGTGCAGCACCAAAAATTGTAAGGCATCTGTGATGGTTAAATCCAACAAACACACCAAATGGTCTATACTCCTTATTGGAAGAAAATGTAGTGTCAAAAGTGATTACATCATCGAAGATGACATAGTCAAATCGCATTCTTGCATCCGCCCAAAAGATGTTCGTGATTTGCTTAGAACAATCTAACTGCATAGCATTATAAAATAATGGATCATTCAGTGTTATTCTCTGAAAATACTTCAATAAACTTTCAACCTCTTCGTATAACAATTCGTTTTGACGTCTAGTTCGGAGATAATTTTTTTGATCTATTTGAGTGAACCCAAGGTTTGTCCTCCCAGCAGCTTATCTACTAAAAAACTCGTATGAATTTTTTTGTGTAAGCCCATAATCATCTGCTAACTCAAGTTCTCAAGCTTGAACATTTGAAATTTTTCATTGTAAAAGCATATCATATGAAAACAAGTTGGAACATGAAGAAGATGATTATGTTTAGGGACAAAGTCATGCACATAATATTTGTCAATCTCGTGATTTAACATAATTTTCATTCGTGAATGACAATCTGTTCTTGTATCCGGACTAGACTTGTTTATTAAATGATCACGCTTATCCTTTCTTTGATGACCGTTTTTACTACACAAATATCTTATATAAGTAATTTGTTTATCAATCTTGTTTTTATTTGTATAGTTCTTGCGAACATTGAACCCCATCTTCCCTCCCTCTGTCTTCCAAAACTCCCATGCATCATTTGGAGTATCAAATAGCATACCCTCTTTAGGTATCCAATCAGTATTGTTAGCATTAATAGATATGTGAAACAAAAAAATTACATAAAAATAATTATGTAATTATACTACTTAAAATAAAATGAGCGTATTAGTTAAGTCATTGGTACCCAAAATCATCAGTTTGTGCTAATAAATTTTTTTTTGTTCGAAACGTAGTAGAATCATCAAGAAAAGTCTTTTCATCAAGAAATCAAATTTACCATCAATGTAAAACTGGTGATTAAGAAAAAGGTTTGAAATTAAAATGTTTATGGAGCAGCTCTGAAATTACAGTGCTTACTGCTTACCCAACTTTGTTCAGCATTTCATTGACCAAAATGACAGCACTTTTCTCTTCTGTTTTGTAAAAAAAAAATCTATTTCTCAGAGACCTAGTTAACATGCAAGAAACAAATCCATTTCAGAAGAACGTGATGATCATGAAAATCATCGCAAGAAACAAAATCAAGCAAAACCTCTGCTAACAAATCCATTTCAGAAGCACTGCTAAATGAAAATCTGAAAATTGAAAGTTGAAGTACTGAAATTTTTTTGAGATTAGGGCTGCGTTTGGCACGACTTATCGCGGCTTATTTGCTCCGATGAGGTTGGACAAAAATCTCATTGTCATGCCAAAATCTTATGTCTCAAACTAGTTTCCTTTTTATAACATTTGTCATACCAAACATACATTCTATAACAATGACGTTTTTGTCCAACCTCATCGGAGCAAATAAATTGTGATAAACTGCACCAAACGCAACCTAGGTGAGATCAGGGAGATTTGAAAATTTTCAGTAGAGGTTTAAGAGAGCTCCAAATGTTTCTCTCTAGGTTTAAGAGAGCTCCAAATAACATTAGAACTGAAATTTTTTGGGAAGAAATAACATTAGTACCAATACCTCTATGGGAGAGCTGAAAATCTGAAAGCGAGTGATCTCACCAGATCCCTCGGTAGAACTGAAAATGGAAGAGAAGTGCCAGTTAATGTGGTGTCGACGAGGAGAATGAGTTTTTTTGTCTAGTCGTATCGCTTTGTTAAAAACACCACACATTTTCATATATTGTTAAAGATACCGCACATTGTTAATCGCACCGCAATTGAGATAAAGACATCACACTTAAATTTAGAATAAAAAGAGGTTTTTATTGAATTACAACATGAATATCAATTAAATAAGCAAAATACTTGATACATAAAGGCATTAAAAATGTTGCTCAAATCTTTGTAGTCTTCATGATAAATATTTTATACAAAAAGTCATGGAATTTGTTCCTCAAATAATTGTGAACTTCATGTTCCTATAAAAATAAAAGTAAATGATTGAAAACGAGTACAACCGGTTGTAACACTCCGAAACTCAAAAGAGGGACGGGTGATGTTCTAAGCCCAGTTTGGTTTTTGGAGCACGTGTCATGGGCGTGTCACGGGCGTGTCACGGGCGTGACACAGGCGTATTCGGCCTCGGGTCGTGCGGTCGACGCTTTGGCGGTCGACGCTAGTCGAGTTGAAGAACACGGCCTAGGACACGGGCGTGTCCCAGGCCGTGTCACTCCAGGGATTCTGCAAGTGTGGTACACGGGCCGTGACACGGGCACAAACACGGGCGTGTCAAATTTGACACGGGCGTGTCTGATGCCGTGTCACAAGGCCGTGTACCTCTCTGACTGCGAAATGTTGGTCGATTGCACACGGGGGGCGTGACACGGGTCCCGACACGGGCGTGTCGCAGGTGACACGGGCGTGTCGGAGGCCGTGTCAAAGGCCGTGTGCTGGTTTTTCGACTCGATCGAGACGGCGAGTGGGTAACACGGCCTGGCACACGGTCGTGTTGCAACCCGTGTTCGGCCCAGTTTTTGTGATTTTAGGCCGAATCGTGGCCGTCCGTTTCTTTGATTGAGATCCAACGGCTGGGGGCTAGATCTGAGGGATTAAACTCGGGAATAGGGTTTGAAACCCTCACTTTTCTCCTATCTTTATCTCTCTTGAATCTAGAGAGAAGGGAGAGCAAGGAGGAGGAAGAAGGCCAAGATCCGGCCGCCGGCGAAGCTTCGGAGGTCCGTTTCGCGAGCGGAGTTCAGATCCGCGAAGGTGGGAGTGTTGCGGTGGTTTTCAACCAAGCAAATCTTCTCCATGGCTAAGAAGAGGGGACGGAAGGTAACGACACTTCTCCTCTCGGTTTTTTTAGGATTTAGGATGCATGAATAGCATCCCCTTCCTTTCGTATTTTGAGCACCGAATCTCTCAAATGAGAGGGATTCGTGTAGCCTAGGTTCAAGAGGAACCTCCGGGTTGAGTATGTTCATCCCGGCATGCTTCGCATTAGAGATCCGCTCTGTTAGCGGATTAGGCATTGTGGGTGAAGCCGTGGTCGCGACCGTTAGTCCGACCCGGTGATGTTGCATAGCGAGCTTCGGGGATTCAGTAGCAATCCGTTGCGGCAATACGTCGTTGTATGTATGCGTTTTCCCCCTTATATTTAAGTGAGTACTCGTGGTCGGAACCGGACAAGGTTAGCTCCGTGTTGTGCGGTAGATGGTTTCCTTGGAGCACGGGAAAGACACGGTGCGAATGGTGATTGGGGGGGGAAACCTTTGGTTGTGCTGTGCAAATGCGCGGCTATGTCTCCGTGGTCGGCTGGCTATCCCGTGACGCGCAAGTCATGTGGGGGAAGTGTCCCGGCGAGAGTAGCCCCTTGTGTGGACTGACGAGAATGTCGAGCGGAGGGCAAGCCCGGGCAATGTGGCCATGAGCGGGTGGGGTCCAGCAAGGCTTCTTAGAATCGGTCAGTGTGAGACGGAACCCTGACGTGCGAAGTCAGAATGTGCGGGCAAGCCCCGGGGCATAAGACCCTTGTGTGGGTGGGGCATTTGCAAGGTTCCGTGTGACGGCGTATGTGCCGTTAGGGACATGGTGGTTCCCTTTTGTTTGCGGCCTTAAGCCGATGGGGAAACGGAAGTACCCAGTGTTTGATGTTGTGCTAGATGCATACGAGCTAGGGTGCCTTAGGTGAAACCCGGGTTGCGTTCATGTTGCATAGTAGGCCCCCTTTTCACCTTGTACAAAACATAGAAAATATGTATGCTGTATGAGACATCCAAGCCTGTTTTACCGCTTTAATATATATGCTCTTTAGGTATACAAAGTGCTAACTTGCAGGTGGAGTGGTACCCCGGGATCCGTTAGGGACGGCCGGGAGGAGATGTGTTTGTTACACAGTAGAGGTCAGCCTTTGCTGACCCACGTTACTTCAAATCCTTACAGGGCAAGGACCGCATGCAGGAGCTAGTGCGTCGGGCGAAAATCCCTAAGCCTCATGAAGTGTTGTTGTGCTTGGATTTTCCTTTTGTGTTTGCTACTCTTGTTATGTTTATGTCCGGCTTGCATGCCGAGGTAGCTTAGGAGTGCTTGTCACATTTATATTTTTGGATTATTATTGTGTAAGGCCTTAAGGCCATTTGATACTCTATCGTTAGTGGATAACTTCTGTCGGTTAATGTTCTGTTTCCGCTGTGTTTGTCTGGAGTTTTGAGATTGGGTAGTTTTCATATCATCTTTTAATACTAAAGCTGTGGCGTCCGTATGTTGTGGGGCCCCGGCCGGACATATTATATGGTCTTTACAGGGGAGGTGTTACAATTTGGTATCAGAGGGAGGTTGGCGTTCCAATGAGAAGATTCGCGGTCGAAAGTATAAGTCAAGTCGCGTATAAGAAGTTATTCACATAAAAGTATCGCGGGACCATGAGTGTCCTTGTGTTCGAGTCTTGCAATTAGAGACTGATTTGTGTTTTCTTGCTTATGTTTAGAGTGCAAGCAACGAGACTGGGACCTCGAGGCCTAGAGAAGAGCTCTCGGCAAGTAGTGCGACTGCGCAAGGTCCGCTAGGGATGGCGGTCACACCGGCCGACTTCTGTCGTATGCTTGCAGAAGCGATGGTGGCGGCCCAAGCTGCAGCGATAGCACAGGTAGCAGCTCCCGTTGCTCAGGTAGCAACTCCTGCTACCCCTGTCACGGCAGCGACCGTGCATGTTGAGGAGGTCAGGCGGGCGGAGCCGCAGGCCGAGAGAGTGGTTGTCGGGCAGGGGGACCGGCAGATGAAGTACTTTCTGAGCTTCCACCCTCCAACCTTCAAGGGAATCGGCACGCCCACAGATGCAGAGGATTGGTGGGCTAGAATTCAGGAGCTTCTGAGGGCGGCAGAGGCGCCCGAAGAGAAAAAGGCAGAGTTCGCAGCCTTTATGTTGGAGGGAGATGCCAAGTTATGGTGGGTGAGCCACAGTGGCCGGCAATTTCTAGGACGCACACCGTCCATCGAGGAATTTGGGAATGCCTTCCTGAAGAAGTACATTCCCGCCTCAACGAGGTTAGCCCTCCAGAGGCAGTTCCTACATCTGGTGCAGCGAGACAAGTCAGTGGATGAGTATGTTCAGGAATTTACTCGCTTGGGTCGTTATGCGGGAACGACCATGGCAGACGATGAAGAGAGGGACAATCTCTTCTATCATGGATTGAGGGAGAATCTAAGACAACCCCTCATATCGATGAAACGTGCGGGTTTCAACGAATTGGTGGAGGCGGCCCGAATTTTGGAGAGTGACATGGAGCGATCCCAGCGTCGCAAGGGTTTCACGCCCAAATAGGGGGAAGAGAAGAAGCCTGCTCAGTCCCACGGAAAGGCGGAAGGGAGCCGATGGAAGAAGAAGCCTTCCCCATATAAGTCGGGCGAGAAGAGTAATTGGACGTGTTGAAGTAGGCGGTCTGGCGGTCTGAATATGACGGTCTGGAGACCGCGCGGTCTAGCGGTCTGAAGCTGACGGGCTAAATATCCAGTTGGTGGCTGCTATGGTTCGGCGGTCTTACGGGTTGTCTCTAGCAACTTGTATATCTGGCGGTCTGGCGGTCTGGCGGTCTGGCAGTCTTGCGGTCTCCTACGGCATCTTCTTCTGGTCTGTCCGGGCGGTTAGCCTGTTGTCTAACCGCGCGGACTGTGCGGTCTGTACATGTCAAACCGCCCAGTCTTTGTACATTTATTTAGTCCCACATTGTTTGTTTGTACTCTCCTCTATCTCCTCCATTCTATAAAAGGGAGGTCATACCTTTGTAAATGATATCTTTTTGGATAATAAAAATTTCAATTATTCAATCTTCTGGACTGTTTTTTCTAGTCGTTCTTCTCTTTTTTACATGGTATCAGAGGACTCGATCTCTGGCTCCTGATTCTGTGCTCCTTTCTAGCCGTGCGACCTGCTTCTTCTTCCCGCGGCCTGTCTTGTTTGCCTGCGCCCTGTCTGCGCGGCCTGTTTCTCTTTGTCTGCTTGCGATCTGTCCTTGTCGCAGCCTCCCTTCTTCTCTTTCTTCTCGCCCCGGCCTGTTTGTCGGTTTCCTCTTTCTCTCCCGTTCGTGCGGTCTGTCTTCCAACCGCCCGACCTCTTACCCTCTGTTTTGGCTCTGCGGCTTGGTCGTGGCTTCTCTAGCCGCTGGTGTCTGACATCGTGACCGCTGCAGCTTTTCCCTTCTCTCTTAACCGCCCGACTTGGTTCCTAACCGTCCGGTTTCGGTCTTCTTCTATGGATATCTCTGACAATTCCACTGCCACCACTCCTGCAGCCACTCCGGCTCCGCCTTCTATCCCTACTCCTTCCGGAAATCTGGGCACTGTTTCTAAGCTCATTGGCTCCAACTATCCGGATTGGAGCGTCTCTTTCACTTTCCTTCTTCGTTCTCAGCGCAAACGTCATCATCTTACCGATGATTCGCCTCCTCCTAATTCTCCTCTCTTTGACGAATGGGATGCGAGTGATGCGCTTGTCCGCACATGGCTGGCTAATAGCCTCTCTGATGAGTGCCTTCCCGTCATCCGTCATGATGAGACGGTAAAGGCCGCGTGGCTTCATCTGGCTGCTCTTTACTCCAAGGGGACGCAGACCTCCCGGATTTATACTCTTTATGCGGATCTCTTCGCCCGTTCATCCATGACTCCCGCTGCAGCCTATCAGCAAGTTCAGGCTCTTGGCGCTGAGATCCTCCAGAATCGCCCCTTCTCTGCGGACTTGGCTCAGCAACACAAACACTTCCAGGAACTCCTGGTTGTTTGTTATCTTCTGCGACTTCCCGAGTCTTTTGATCTCATCCGCCAGCAGATCTTGGGTGAAGCTGAGTCTCCCACCTTGGATGCCACCGCCGCTCGCGTAGCTGTCGTTACTTCTCTGCTCCAGCGCCCTCTGTTATCCTCCCCTCCTCCGCAGGACTCTTATGCTCAGTACACTCAGCGCGGCAGCAATAGTGGCCGCAGCCACTCTGGGGCGCGCGGTCCGTCCAGGTTCCTCTGTTCTCACTGTGGTCGTACCGGTCATACCATTGACCGATGTTGGCAGAAACATCCTCATCTGCGCCCATCTGGTGATACTTCGCCCTCCCCGAACCCCTCCTCTCGGTCGTCTGCTTCGGTGGCGACGACCTCAGGTAGTGCTCATGTCGCTATCCAAGGTAAATGGTTGATTGATTCTGGTGCTACAAATCATATGACAGGCAATCCTCAGTGTTTTTCGCTTCTCGAAACGCATGATCGGTTGCCTCCTGTCCTTGTTGCGGATGGTTCTCCTTCCCCGGTTCGTGGGACAGGCATGGTTCAAGTCACCCCATCGCTGCGCTTGGTGGACACTCTCTATGTCCCGAAGTTTCCTTGCAATCTTCTATCTGTTACTACTTTATGCAAGCAACTTCAGTGCTCTGTTGTATTCACTCCTACTTCTTGTTGCTTTCAGGACCCGAGAACCCAACGGACGATTGCTACTGGGACTGAGAGCGGCGGCCTCTACTTCCTCGACAACGTTTCCGCTCTGTCCGCCTTCACTTCCTCATCTACTGATCTGCTTCAATGGCATCTTCGCCTTGGACATCCTCCTGCTCGCATTCTTCGACAGCTTCTGCCCCACTTACCGCCAACCAGTCCTCCGCTCAACTGTGACGCCTGCCAACTTGGCAAACATCACCGCTCCTCCTTCCCGCCCAAGCATGCTCGCAGTTCCTCTAGCCCGTTTGATCTCATCCATTCTGATGTATGGGGTCCGGCTCCTACTCCAACCATTGGTCGGGGTAGTTTGTATTTTGTAACTTTTATTGATGACTTTTCTCGTTGTACCTGGGTGTATCTGTTACGAGATCGATCTGAACTCTTCTCTGTTTGGGAATGCTTTTATAATATGATTAAAACTCAGTTTCATGTCTCTATTAAATGTCTTCGCTCTGATAATGCTAAAGAGTATCTTAGTCATGATTTTTCATCTTTCTGTATGCAACATGGTCTTATTCATCAGACCACCTGCGTTTACACCTCCCAGCAGAATGGGGTGGCGGAACGTAAAAATCGTCATCTCCTCGATGTCGCTCGCACTCTCCTAATGCAGATGCATGTGCCTCGCTCTTATTGGGGCTATGCTGTTCTCCTCGCCTGTTATCTCATCAATCGTATTCCTTCTACTGTTCTTCAGGGTAAGACTCCCTTCTCCATTCTCTACCCCGGCAAGGAACCTTTTCCCCTCCCTCTTCGAATCTTTGGCTGTACAGCCTTTGTGCATGCCCCGTCTGCTACCCGTGACAAACTTTCTCCCCGTGCCACCAAATGTGTCTTTTTGGGCTACTCGGTCACTCAGAAAGGCTACTGTTGCTTTGACCCCGTTCTGCGCAAACAATTTGTTTCTGCAGATGTCACCTTCTTCGAAAATACAGCCTACTTCTCCTCTCCAACCCTTCTTCCTCCTGTTCCTGACTCATCACCCTCCCTGTCTGTTCCCTCTCAGCCTATCCACGTTTCTCCTCCCCCTTCCTCATCCCCTCCTCCGTCTATTCCTCTCCCCTCTCCTCCCTCCCCGTCTCCGGAGCCGTCTCTCTCTAGTCCCGGGCCAGCTTTCTCCGCTACGGACGCTCCGGTCCCTGAAGCCCCCGACGACCTGGATCTCCTCATTGCTCTTCGCAAAGGGGTGCGGGCATGCACTCAACACCCGCTTGCGGCAGTTGTGTCCTATGCTCGGCTTACTTCTTCTCGCCGGCATTTTGCTTTAGCTATTTCAGCTACTACTACTCCCCGTACCTACCAAGAGGCGCTTGTTATTCCTCATTGGAAGTCTGCCATGGATGAGGAAATCGCTACTCTTACTGAACGGGGCACCTGGACCCTTGTTTCTCCTCCAGTGGGTACTGATGTGGTTGGATGTCGATGGGTGTTTGTTGTGAAGTTTCGCCCAGATGGGACTGTGGACCGCTACAAAGCCCGACTGGTGGCCAAAGGCTTCACTCAGACTTATGGGGTTGACTACTTTGATACTTTCTCCCCGGTTGCTCGTCTCAGCACCATCCGGGTTCTTCTCTCTGTGGCTGTCAACCGCAATTGGACTATCTCCCAGCTTGATGTCAAGAATGCCTTTCTTTATGGGGATCTTCATGAGGCCGTTTACATGGAGCAACCTCCGGGGTATGTTGCTCAGGGGGAGACCCGTGTATGCAAGCTAAAGAAGGCTATCTATGGCCTCAAGCAGAGCCCTCGGGCATGGTTCGACAAGTTCAGCAGCATTGTGGCTGATGTTGGCTTTACAAGAAGTACGGCTGATCATTCCCTGTTTATTCGCAAAACCGCATCGGGCCTTGTAGTTTTGGCGGTTTATGTTGACGACATTCTTCTTACCGGGGATGATCAAGCTGGGGTGGACTTGACAAAGAAGCACCTCCGTCAACATCTTGTCACAAAGGATATGGGCTCCCCGAAATACTTTTTGGGGATAGAGATCTGTCGGAAGCCCGACTCTCTGGTTCTCTCCCAACGGAAGTATGCTCTTGATCTTCTACGGGATGCAGGATTGACCGGTGCCAAACCGGCACGGTATCCCATGGCTACTGGAGAAGACAAAACGTGGACAGATGACTCTCCTCTTATGTCTGATGCCACAAAGTATAGACGTCTGGTGGGTAAACTCATTTATCTCACGGTGACCAGACCTGACATTGCCTATGCTGTTGGCAAGGTAAGTCAGTTCATGCAAGCTCCCAGGGAATGTCATCTTCAGTCTGCCTTGAAAATATTAGAGTATGTTAAAGCAGCATCGGGCAAAGGACTACTCTTTCAGAAGAATGGTCATTTGAGAGTTGAAGCCTACTCAGATTCTAGCTATGCTGATGATAAAGATGACCGCAAATCTACATCTGGTTTCTGCACATTTGTTGGAGGTAATCTTGTGAGCTGGAAGAGCAAGAAGCAGTCTGTAGTTTCAAG
Organism: Platanthera zijinensis; assembly: GCA_039513925.1. NCBI lineage: Eukaryota > Viridiplantae > Streptophyta > Magnoliopsida > Asparagales > Orchidaceae > Platanthera > Platanthera zijinensis. Next base: position 13,187,929 of record CM077079.1, on the reverse strand, counting down.
GTCTAGTGCTGAAGCTGAATATCGGAGCATGGCGTCCACCACTTGCGAACTAAAATGGTTGCGGGCTCTCATGCTTGATCTAGGAGAGGTCTACGACTATCCTCTTCCTATGTTCTGTGACAACAAGGCCGCTATATATATATCCAAAAATCCGGTCTTCCATGAGAGAACCAAACATATTGAAGTCGACTGCCATTTCATCCGGGAAGAGATCTTGAAGAAACAGATTTGCACTCCGTTCGTCACCTCCGACAAAGAGTTGGCAGATATCTTTACCAAGCCTGTGTCTACTTCATTCTTCCACATTTGTGACAAGCTGGGCATGATCGATATCTATGCTCCAGCTTGAGGGGGAGTGTTGAAGTAGGCGGTCTGGCGGTCTGAATATGACGGTCTGGAGACCGCGCGGTCTAGCGGTCTGAAGCTGACGGGCTAAATATCCAGTTGGTGGCTGCTATGGTTCGGCGGTCTTACGGGTTGTCTCCAGCGACTTGTATATCTGGCGGTCTGGCGGTCTGGCGGTCTGGCAGTCTTGCGGTCTCCTACGGCATCTTCTTCTGGTCTGTCCGGGCGGTTAGCCTGTTGTCTAACCGCGCGGACTGTGCGGTCTGTACATGTCAAACCGCCCAGTCTTTGTACATTTATTTAGTCCCACATTGTTTGTTTGTACTCTCCTCTATCTCCTCCATTCTATAAAAGGGAGGCCATACCTTTGTAAATGATATCTTTGTGGATAATAAAAATTTCAATTATTCAATCTTCCGGACTGTTTTTTCTAGTCGTTCTTCTCTTTTTTACAGGACGTCCGGAGGGTCACGCTCTAAGGGCCCCCAGACGTGCTATAATTGTGGCAAGCCAGGCCACATAGCAAGATTTTGTACCCAAGGGGGCACGAAGCAAGAGTCAAGGCAGGAGCAAACTGTGCGCTCCGGCCCCAGTGCCGCGGAGAAAGGGAAAATGGCGGAGTCGAGTGCTTCCCGGTTTCAACCAGTGCAGCCAAGGGCCTACAACCTTGGGCAACAGGAAGCAATCCGCCAAATCGATGTGGTAACAGGTATGAGAGTTCAACCTGCATCGTAGATTTCTTCCTTTCAAGCCTTTTTATGTTTGTTGCATGTGTGTAGGCTTTGTAGTGGTATCTGGGTACCCCGCTAGGGTGCTGTTTGATACGGGAGCGTCGCACTCCTTCCTTGCGGAAAGTTTCACCCGGAGGATTGGAGTTGAGTCCTTTGCAACGGACTCAGAGTTGAAAGTGCGCATGCCCAATGGGTCATCTATGACAACCAGGGCTAAAGGGCGGATTTGTTGGAGTCTTGAGGGAGTCGACTTCATATTGGTAGCGGCGATCTTGCTGTTGTCCGAGTTCGATGTAATTTTGGGGATGGATTGGCTAGCGGAGCAGTGTGCCAGTATCGACTGTTTGTCCAAGGTGGTAACCCTGAGGAGCGTGGGGCAAGCAGAAGTCAAGTTTGAGGGCCTGCATGGAGTGGTCTGTTCCCTAGTTTCAGCACTTCATCTAGTGCGAGCTGTTAACCAAGGGGGTGTAGCTCTAGTAGCGTTGTTGGAGGTTAGCCTTTCCAGGCTGTCTCTTGGAGAAGTGCCCGTGGTGGCGGAGTTTGGAGATATATTTCCTGAGGAGCTACCGGGAGCACCTCCTCGGCGGGAGATTGATTTCTCCATCGAGTTGGTGCCCGACGCTAGACCAGTGTCGCGTCCACCCTTTAGGATGGCACCAAAGGAGTTGGCCGAGCTCAAGGTTCAGTTGCAGGAGCTTTTGGAGAAAGGGTATATCAGGCCCAGCTCTTCACCGTGGAGTGCGCCGGTGTTATTCGTAAAGAAGAAGGACGGTAGTATGCGTCTGTGCATAGACTACCGAGAGTTGAACAAATTGACTGTCAAGAATAAGTATCTGATTCCTCGGATAGACGATCTCTTCGACCAGTTGGTGGGATCGGTGGTGTACTCCAAGTTCGACTTGAAGTCCGGATATTATCAGTTGCGGATTCGTGACGAAGACATACCCAAGACCGCGTTTGGTACGAGGTATGGTCATTTTGAGTTCTCGGTGATGCCGTTCGGGCTGACGAACACGCCGTCCGTGTTCATGGACTTGATGAACCGAGTGTTTAGCGAATATTTGGACTGGTTCGTAGTCGTCTTTATCGATGACATATTGGTGTATTCCAAGTCAGAAGCGGAGCACGAGTCGCACTTGCGGATAGTGTTACAAGTGTTGAGAGAGAACCAGCTCTATGCGAAGTTCTCGAAATGCGAGTTTTGGTTGGAGAAGGTGGTGTTTTTGTGCCATGTAATCAGTGGGGACGGGGTGGCAGTGGATCCAACGAAAGTAGAAGCCATCAGAGAGTGGCCAGTTTTGAGGACCGTGGCGGAAGTCCGGAGTTTTCTTGGACTAGCCGAGTACTACCGAAGGTTTGTGGAAAACTTTTCGCGGATAGCTCTACCCCTCACTTCACTAACTCGCAAAGATCAGAAGTTTATATGGACTCAAGAGTGCAATCAGGCATTTGAAACCCTGAAGGAGAGGCTAATGACGGAGCCGATCCTAAGTCTACCAAAGGGGACCGAAGGATTCCAGATCTTCAGCGACGCATCTGGATGCGGTTTAGGGTGTGTGTTGGTGCAGCATGGTAGTGTGATAGCTTTTGGGTCGAGGCAGCTGAAGCCTCACGAGAGAAATTACCCCGTCCATGATTTGGAGTTGGCGGCGGTAATTTTTGCTTTGAAGTTGTGGAGGCACTACGTTTATGGTGCAAAGGTGGAGATCTTCACAGACCACAAGAGTCTAAAGTATCTCCTAAATCAGAAGGACCTAAATATGCGGCAGCGTAGGTGGGTCGAGTTCCTTGGGGACTACGAGGTGGCGATTCAGTACACGCCAGGGAAAGCCAATGTGGTGGCAGATGCTTTGAGTAGGAAATACTCGGGGCAAGGAAATTGGATTGAAGCTCACGATGAGCGGTTAAGGCGGGACTGAGAGTCCCTTGGTTTGGAATGTGTGGCAAGAGGCGAGTCTAGCGTGGCTCGACTAAATTGGATTGAGATGTAGAGTGACTTATGCGATCGTATTCGGGAAGCGACCCGTGTAGATGCGGAATTCCAACCTTTCGTGGAGGAAGCTCTAAAGGGCGAGGGTAGCGCCTGGGAGATGGTTGATGGGATTCTGAGGAAGAGCGGAAGGATTTGTGTACCGCAGTTCGGCAAGCTCCGCGAGGAGTTGATGTTTGAGGCCCACTTCACTAAGTACTCCATTCACCTGGGTAGTACAAATATGTACTTGGACTTGAAGAAGTCCTATTGGTGGCCTGGGATGAAGCGGGACGTAGCTTTGTGTGTGAGTCGGTGCCAAACATGTGCCTTGGTGAAGGCCGAATGTCAGAAGCCGGGCGGGTTCTTGAAGCCTCTTCCAATCCCCGAATGGAAATTTGATGACATCTCCATGGATTTTGTGCATGGGTTGCCTAGATCGCAGCAGGGTAATGATGCCATTTGGGTGATTGTGGACCGTTTGACCAAAGTGGCACATTTCATCCCAAACCGGAAGGAGGACGGTGTGGAAAAGTTGGTGGAGTTGTACGTCCGCAATATTGTACGACTCCATGGGATTCCGAAGAGTATAGTCAGCGATCGGGATGGACGTTTCACGTCTAAGGATTGGCGGTTGGTGCAGAAGAGCTTGGGCACAAAACTCAAGTTCAGTACGGCTTTTCATCCTCAAACCGATGGGCAAACTGAGAGAACAAACCGTACTTTGGAAGATATGCTAAGGATGTGTACTCTCGACTTCGGCAAGAAGTGGGAGGATCACCTCTTCATGGTGGAGTTTGCGTATAACAATAGTTACCAAGCTAGTATCAAGATGGCGCCATACGAAGCTCTGTATAGGAGGCGGTGTCGAACACCGATGTCTTGGACAGAGGCGGGAGACACCAAGCTTTTGGGGAAAGAAGTGGTAGCCAACGCTAGTGAGCTAGTGCGGACCATCCAAGAGCGCATGAAGGTAGCTCAAGATCGGCAGTCGAAGTATTTCAATGCTCGCCACAGGCATGTGGAATTCGCTGTGGGCGACTGGGTGTATCTTAAGATCAAGCCGTTCAAAGGCGTTTCGCGAATTCGCCGACTCAAGAAGCTGAGTCCGAGATTTTTGGGACCATTCAAGGTCATCGAGCGAGTGGGAGAGGCAGCGTACCGGTTGGCGTTGTCCACATAGCTAAGTGGATTGCATGACATTTTTCACGTCTTCGTCCTGAGGAAAGCGTTGTTAGAAGCCAGCGTGGTGATTGAGCCAACGGCGGTGCCGGTAGAGGAAGACTTGAGGACGCGAGTTCGTCCAATCGGGATAGAAGACTCAGAGGTTTGGCAATTGCTGAACAAGGAGGTCAGACTCGTAAAGGTCCGTTGGGACAACTGTGGTTGCGAGGAGCTCTCATGGGAGCGAGAGCAGGCCATGCTGGAGGAGTACCCCGAGCTTTTCTCCTCAGTTACTGTTTAGTTTTGTTTACCTTTCATGTTTTAAATTTCGGGACGAAATTCTTTTAAGGGGGAGAGAGTTGTAACACCCCGAAACTCAAAAGAGGGATGGGTGATGTTCTAAGCCCAGTTTGGTTTTTGGAGCACATGTCACGGGCGTGTCACGGGCGTGTCACGGGCGTGTCACGGGCGTGACACAGGCGTGTTCGGCCTCGGGTCGTGCGGTCGACGCTTTGGCGGTCGACGCTAGTCGAGTTGAAGAACACGGCCTAGGACACGGGCGTGTCCCAGGCCGTGTCACTCCAGGGATTCTGCAAGTGTGGTACACGGGCCGTGACACGGGCACAAACACGGGCGTGTCAAATTTGACACGGGCGTGTCTGATGCCGTGTCACAAGGCCGTGTACCTCTCTGACTGCGAAATGTTGGTCGATTGCACACGGGGGGCGTGACACGGGTCCCGACACGGGCGTGTCGCATGTGACACGGGCGTGTCGGAGGCCGTATCAAAGGCCGTGTGCTGGTTTTTCGACTCGATCGAGACGGCGAGTGGGGAATACGGCCTGGCACACGGCCGTGTTGCAACCCGTGTTCGGCCCAGTTTTTGTGATTTTAGGCCGAATCGTGGCCGTCCGTTTCTTTGATTGAGATCCAACGGCTGGGGGCTAGATCTGAGGGATTAAACTCGGGAATAGGGTTTGAAACCCTCACTTTTCTCCTATCTTTATCTCTCTTGAATCTAGAGAGAAGGGAGAGCAAGGAGGAGGAAGAAGGCCAAGATCCGGCCGCCGGCGAAGCTTCGGAGGTCCGTTTCGCGAGCGGAGTTCAGATCCGCGAAGGTGGGAGCGTTGCGGTGGTTTTCAACCGAGCAAATCTTCTCCATGGCTAGGAAGAGGGGACGGAAGGTAACGACACTTCTCCTCTCGGTTTTTTTAGGATTTAGGATGCATGAATAGCATCCCCTTCCTTTCGTATTTTGAGCACCAAATCTCTCAAATGAGAGGGATTCGTGTAGCTAGCCTAGGTTCAAGAGGAACCTCCGAGTTGAGTATGTTCATCCCGGCATGCTTTGCATTAGAGATCCGCTCCGTTAGCGGATTAGGCATTGTGGGTGAAGCCGTGGTCGCGACCGTTAGTCCGACCCGGTGATGTTGCATAGCGAGCTTCGGGGATTCGGTAGCAATCCGTTGCAGCAATACGCCGTTGTATGTATGCGTTTTCCCCCTTATATTTAAGTGAGTACTCGTGGTCGGAACCGGACAAGGTTAGCTCCGTGTTGTGCGGTAGATGGTTTCCTTGGAGCACGGGAAAGACACGGTGCGAATGGTGATTGGGGGGGGAACCTTTGGTTGTGCTGTGCAAAGGCGCGGCTATGTCTCCGTGGTCGGCTGGCTATCCCGTGACGCGCAAGTCATGTGGGGGAAGTGTCCCGGCGAGACTTGCCCCTTGTGTGGACTGACGAGAATGTCGAGCGGAGGGCAAGCCCGGGCAATGTGGCCATGAGTGGGTGGGGTCCAGCAAGGCTTCTTAGAATCGGTCAGTGTGAGACGGAACCCTGACGTGCGAAGTCAGAATGTGCGGGCAAGCCCCGGGGCATATGACCCTTGTGCGGGTGGGGCCTTTGCAAGGTTCCGTGTGACGGCGTGTGTGCCGTTAGGGACATGGTGGTTCCCTTTTGTTTGCGGCCTTAAGCCGATGGGGAAACGAAAGTACCCAGTGTTTGATGTTGTGCTAGATGCATACGAGCTAGGGTGTCTTGGGTGAAACCCGGGTTGCGTTCATGTTGCATAGTAGGCCCCCTTTTCACCTTGTACACAACATAGAAAACATGTATGCTGTATGAGACATCCAAGCCTGTTTTACCGCTTTAATATATATGCTCTTTTGGTATACGAAGTGCTAACTTGCAGGTGGAGTGGTACCCCGGGGTCCGTTAGGGACGGCCGGGAGGAGATGTGTTTGTTACACAGTAGAGGTCAACCTTTGCTGACCCACGTTACTTCAAATCCTTACAGGGCAAGGACCGCATGCAGGAGCTAGCGCGTCGGGCGAAAAGCCCTAAGCCTCATGAAGTGTTGCTGTGCTTGGATTTTTCTTTTGTGTTTGCTACTCTTGTTATGTTTATGTCCGGCTTGCATGCCGAGGTAGCCTAGGAGTGCTTGGCACATTTATATTTTTGGATTATTATTGTGTAAGGCCTTAAGGCCATTTGATACTCTATCGTTAGTGGATAACTTCTGTCGGTTAATGTTCTGTTTCCGCTGTGTTTGTCTGGAGTTTTGAGATTGGGTAGTTTTCATATCATCTTTTAATACTAAAGCTGTGGCGTCCGTATGTTGTGGGGCCCCGGCCGGACCCATATTATATGGTCTTTACAGGGGAGGTGTTACACCGATTGTGATAATGAATCAAGCAGTGGTTGAAAACATTCACGTGCTCATCCATTCTACAGTAGAGGCAATTTCAACACAATAATCTTCAACAAAGAGGAGCAATCAGCTCGTTCTTCCGCAGCGGCCACCGCACTCCGCTCGCCGGCAGTGGGTAAACGCATTCCGTTGAAGATGGTACCGAAGAAGCGAAAGGCTCCACCGGTGTTGGTGTCTTTAGAAGTCCAACATCATAAATTAGGAGATATTGCGTGCGACTTATATTTTTTGAAGAATAAATTTAATGTAAAATTAGGAGAAATTGCGGTACGATTAGCTAAAACTGCTGTGCCTTTAACAACTCCCTAGAAAAATGGAAGAAGAAGCGTACCCAAAACTTTTTAAAAAAATTTAATAATCCAGGCCATTGGATCAATCCAACGGCCTGGATTATCCGAAATCCACCTCTGCAGAGGACCCTGATTCCCGCAACAAGGATTAGTCTTGACCATTTGACTTAAAACAGAATTATAGTCGTTTGACCTCAAAATTAATAAGATTTTGGCCGTTTAGTAAGTAGTTTGGCCTCAAAACAAATAAGATTAGGCCGTTTGGCCTTTTAATTAAATTAAGTTTGACCGACCCTTTAATTAAATAATAAGGCTAACAAAGGTTGTGTCAGCATTATTATTTAATGAAAATGGCTACTTATCTTTTTATATATATAATAAAATAAAAAAAGGGTGGTGTTACTAGCAAACCCATTTTGAATGCTAGCAAAGCATTACTACTAGAAAAGCATAAAAATTAAAAATGGTTATTTGATAACCAAGTTGTTACTAGCAAACCACTAGAAAATGAGATTCCGTAGCTTGTTGGCCTTCTTGCTCCCCGGCTTCTTTATCTCCTTCATGTTTCTATTCACAGCCTTTTTGATCTGTTCTTTGGAGATCTGCAGGGTGGTCTTGGTTGCCGCCGCAACTTGCACGAAAACTAGCTCGCGTTAAAATAAATATTTATAGCGTGAATCGTGTATTTTGGAAATTTGAGTCACAAATGTATCTCATTTGAAAATGTGATCAACATCAAAGTTATATATTTTATTGATATCTACAAATTTCGTGTTGATCATTTTTTGATTTGAAGCCGTTTATTTGGGCCCCAAAAAAATCACATCAAAAATCTGCATTGATGACTCGTTACAGACGTGACTTTTTTTGGGGCTCAAATAGGGGGCCTAAACTGTTTGAAATTAAAATATGGTCAACATAAAAGTTGTAGATCTCGATGAGATCTACAACTTTCATGTTGGTCACTTTTTCAAATGAGAAACATTTGAGGCTCAAAATCCCAAAAAATTTAACTCACGTTATTTTTTCATGTTTTAGCCCGAGTGTATACTCTCCAAACTCTTATATAACCGTTACTGCCCAAGGCAAGGACAACCCCACTGAGCTCGCTGACATCATGATCCAGAAATTCCGCATCGTGCCGAGCATCCGCCTCTTCCCTGGCCGCTTCAAGATCCGCAATTACCTCGGTCGGTCATGGAAGAAGTATTCCACCACGATCAAGGAGTCCACCATCGGCAATCTCATCAAGCCTGAGGGGTGGATGGAAAACCTGTTGCTACTGTCAATCAAGAAAACGAAAGGGCGGAAGGACCGTCAAGTAAAAATCTCAAGCAAGCAGAAGGAGCAAGATTGGCTTGCTAGTAGTATTTTTTGGGAAGAGAAAAAATGCAAAAAAAATTGCTGAATATGTTTTTTTTCTGGTTTGCTAGTAACGGTAATTGGTTTGCTAATAATAACACACATAAAAAATTATGGTAGGCCTACACCTAGATAGGCCAAGAATGTACTTGCCGTCTAGCCGCTCAGCAGCTACCACTTGGCAGTTGTTCAGCCAAATTCAGGTCAGGCTCGCCTTACCCTGATCTAGGCTTTGCCCAGGCTGCCTGGTGATGTGCCTAGGCTTGGCTCACATTTGTCATTGTAAGACTTCTTTGCCTGGTCTAGACCTTGCCTCTCAGGGAATCATGGTGAAACCCACTGCTTCTTACTCACCCCAACCGAATGGTATAGCCGATAAAAAAAAATATAACGTTAACAGAGATGTTGAATTCTATGATTCTCACCGTTGGCATGTCTACTGCTTATTGGGGAGAAGCAGTTTTACCTCCAAATCACATTCTGAACAAAATCCCTCATACTAAGTTAGAGGTCATACTCTACGAGCTTTGGTTTAAGCGACCCCCGACAATAACTAGACTTAAGACCGAAGGTTGTATATCATATGTTAGAGTTTCCAACCCTAGAAAGTCTAAGCTTGGACCTAGGACCAACACGTGTGTCTACTTAGGTTATGCTGAGAATAGTGTTGCAGATAGATTCTTAGACATTTTTAATAATATAATTATAGAATCTAGGGATGCAGTATTCTTTGAAGATAAATTCCTTAAAGATAAAAATCTATCACTTCTAGGTATACAAGCAACTATTACTGAGGAAGATCCTGAATCAGTACCGAGCACCTCCTATTCAGTTCCAGTAGACAATAGTGGCCTAGAGTCTAGAAGGACTTCGGTGAGAGAGTGAACTCCCAAAACCTTCGTTAGTGACTTTGTCACTTTCCACGTCGAGGTTGATCCATCTACCTATAAGGAAGCGATGAGATCAAAGGAATCACTACTCTGGAAAGAAGCCATTGATGAAAAAATGAACTCTCTACTTCAAAATAATATCTGGACGTTAGTTGATAAGCCAAAAGGGCTAAAACTATAAGATATAAGTGGGTTCTGAAAAAGAAGCTCAGTCCTGATGGTGGCGTAGCTAAGTATAAAGCATGTCTGGTGGCTAAAGATTTCACACAAGTTAGTAGAGTGGATTACTTTGACATATATTCACCAATATATCACTTAGCAACTATTAGGATCCTCCTTGATATTGCGTCTATTGAGAACTTTATTGTTCATCAAATGGATGTTAAGACTATGCTCTTGAATAGAGATCTGATCGAAGAGATATATATGAGCCAACATGAAGGTTTCATAGTAGAAGGTTATGAAAGTAAGGTCTGTAAGTTAATCAAGTCACTATACGGACTAAAAAAGCACCAAATTTATAGCATGAGAAGTTTGACTATAGTGTAAAGAACATGAGATTCATATCAAGTCTCTCTGATAAATGTCTTTACATGCGTCATAGATCAAATAAAATCGCTATAATATGCTTGTATGTGGATGATATGTTGATTCTTGATTCTGATCAATCCGAAGTGGATGACGTTAAGTCAGGACTAATGACAGAGTTTAGCATTAAATACATCGGTGTAGCTAAAACTATATTAGGCATGCAAGTAAGATTTAGAAAAAATGACATTTTTCTAAATCAAGGGCACTACATAAAATCTATGTTGGATACATGAGGATATAGTGAAAGTAGAACATTAAAGACATCATACGATTATAGCAATCGCTTAAAGCCCAATGAAGGAGCTGTGGTTAGACATTTAGGTTATGTTAAACTGATTGGTAATCTCATATATGTTATGGTCTGCACTAGACCTGACATAGCATTTACGGTCGGTATGTTAAGTATGTTCACTAGTAATCCTAGTCAAGACCATTGGGATGCCCTCGATAGGCTAATGAGATATCTAAAGCACACCAAAAAATATGTTTTATGTTATTATGGTCATCCTCCAGTCCTGAAAGGATATTCGGATGCATCATGGTGCTCAAAAATAAATGACAGCAAGTCCACTAGTGGATTTATATTCACACTAGGAGGAGCAGTTGTAGCATGAAAGTCCAAGATACAATCATGTATTGCACTATCTTCTATGGAATCCGAACTCTACATTCTAGCTTTAGCGGGAGAAGAAGCAGAGTGGATAAGAGATTTGGTGATGAACATTCCATTATCGAGCCTGAAATTGAGTTATGTTGCAGTTTACTACGACAATCAGGTTACTAAAATGATTGCTACAAACACTTTGTTCAATAGCAAAAGAATGCAAATAAGGATGAAACAAGCATGGTTGACCTCTCTCACGAGTCAAGGGATTATTACCCTAATTGATGTGAAGTCGAAAGATAATTTTGCAGATGCCTTGACAAAAGGCTTAAATATAGCTCTCACAATCAAAACATCGGGGGAGATGAGATTAAAGTTCATAGAAATATGGAACTTTCCTCTTTTGTTTATGTTTTTATGGTAAGAGCATATAACTACAACATCCAAGCATCTAATAATTGACTGAAAATCCCAAATAATTTTTTGATGAATGCCCAAGATGGTTGGATGCTTGTCATTCCACATTTGATGACTTAACATCTTTTTCATTGTAAGTTGATATGAGAATTATTCAACTGGGAATAGAAAGTCGTTGTACGAGTTAATCTAATATTAGTGATCATAGCGCATTATTCCACATCTAGTAATATTACAAATGACGGTGTATCAAGTCATATGATAAGGTGCATAGTGGTCACTAATGAGTAAGATAACAATATGTGATTTATTAAAATCATAACTTGACTCGACTTACTGAAACTTGATAGATATGATGACAGTATTACTTCACTACTGCTACAAGTACAAAGCTCATTTAGATAGAGCTAGTTCACTTTGATATATCACTGCATATGTTTATGAATTTATAAAGTCAACTCATGAAATTCCTTCCAGGCACTGGTGAAGATGAAGGGGAGAAAGTAGACTTTGACATGGATGCTGATGATCTACTCTCTGAGTGGAATTATTATACGTTTTGATTCATTGTTATTTTGTTTTCAGACTTATTTATTCATGAGTAACATTTTATGTGTGGATGTTTATGTTGTTGTTTTGAAAACTCCTACTTATGTTTAAATGTGTTAACTTTTCTGGAATTGCGTTATTTTGAAAACTTTTTTAGAACATTTTACTTTCTGCACTCTGAAACGTATACGTTACTTGTCACAAATATAGGAGGAGATTGTTAATGTATATTTGGACAATTAATGAGTTCGGAGGCTTAATGGGTCAGTTCGGATACATGGTATCTGATACCCGTAGTTACGCTTAAGGTTTGCATATTTATACCCACCTAGGGGAAACAGAGAGGGGGTTCCACTTTGATCACCATTCGGATGCTTCAAGCAAACTTAATAATTTGCACAACTACCATAAACTATATTGATCATTCTTCCAATCTCTTTGCCAAATCTTAATATTTTTTTAATAGAAGATGAATTTAAATTTTATGATTACTATTAGACCGGGCATACTTAGTCTCGATGGAAGGGCTCTGCCCTTGGAATATTATTGAGCTCACAGAACCTTAGTGGGAGCATTTCGGTTCAAAAATTCTTTAAGTTCACGATGTTTTTGAAAGGAGCGCTCTCATTGAAGCGGAGCCTTGATGGGAGCGCTCTCGCGGAGATAGTTGAGGTAGCTTGGAGCTTGTTGAAACCTTAGCGCATGGAGAGAAGCGGAGCGAATTCCTAACCTGAGAATCGGCATAAGTTCACGATCTCGTCGGAAAACCTCAGAGCTCTCTCTTGCATCTAGAGTCATTTGTCTTCAAATGAAAGCTCGGGTAGCCTATTTGTGCTGACGAATGACATCGCTCCGTTTTGATCACCTGAATTGTCAAATTTAGCGAAATGACAAAGGTGCCCCCGGGCAATTCGGGCGGCTCGGGCAGGGTGCCCGGAGACGGCGGCAGCAAGAGGTGGCCGGCGGTAGGAGGCGGAGGTGACCGAAGATGGAGGGGATCGTCTGAGGCGGCAAAGGCCACCAGCGCGGGCGCGCTGGGCGCGGCCGCGTCGAGGGCGGCGGCCGCCCCGCAGGCGGTGGCCGAAGTGCGTCCCTGCATGGCCGCGTGCACGCACCCCGCGCGGGTGCGGGTCGCGGGCGTGCGCCAGCCACGCGCTTACGCACCACGCGGGTGCGGGCCGCGGGCGTGCGCAGGCCGCCCGCATGCGCGTGCCTCTCAGGGTGCTTCTGTGTGTGTCGGGTGGGCGCGCTTCCGCGGCCCGGGTGGGCGTGTGTGCATGTTCGACCCCCTTTAGGGGTGTTTTTAGGTCTCAGGCAAATGCGGCTTGCGCGCGCAATCGGTCTGGTCTAGCCAGGCATGATCGATCAATATGCTCCCGGTTTGACTCGATGACTTAAGGGTAAGCCTCATCAAATGCCCCCAAATTTTAAGTGGTAGTGATTCGCAAAACGACGAGCCCGAAAATTTCTAAGCTTGGTTATTTTGTCTCGAGTTTATGGACTTAAGATCATTTCAGCTTGTGTGCGTCGACGGTTACTTTGGTTTGCGGTGTGAAACATCCCCTTAGTTGGGCTATTGATGTGAACGTTGATGCCTTGGATCCGTTCGTGTCTGCTTCGTGAGCTGAAGGTTTTGTGACGATGCCTGGACGGCGATCTCTGCAGTGGATTGCTCACGCCTTGCCCTTGCTTGTTGGGTGATGTTGGTGGCGCGTTGCAGGATCGTCCTTCTGCTTTGCATTTTGTGTGCTACGATGATGTATAAGCGTGTTGCTTTTATCTTTCTCATTCACATGAATGTTGGAGTATGATGTTGCACACTAACTTGCATGGTTGTCGGATAATGTTAGTGTTGGTGGCAAAACCTTGGACGTGATGTGGAGGATTCTACTGCCCTCTTGTCTAGGAATCGTGGAAGAACCTGCGGGTTCGTTACCACCAGAAGACGTGGAAGGATACAGTGTCTATTTTTTTGTCGCAGCTTAGAATGATTTGACGTCCATTCCTATCAAGAACTCAGACGGAGCTTTTGGAGGCGGAGGCCATTGATGGCGTCTGTTCCTCGGGACGATGTAATGATGCGAGATTTCGCATTTGCAGGTCACATGGAGTTCTGTAGCCTTGGGGTGGAACGAGGCCGGCGACGACGCAGGCGGTCGGAGATGGTTGCGGTCACCAGCATCGGCGAAAATTTTCTCAAGATGATCAACGAGATAGTCTGACGCCAAATTAATATTCTCAGAGCTATCAAGATCACACCTTGATCAAGTGGAAATTGGGAAAGCAAGCTTAAACACCAGATGCAACCAGAAGAGACAAGCAGATCAAATTTTTATTATCTTCATTACATGGCGAGGTATATATGGTGAGACATGATTTCGCCAGTACACAATGGAAAACAGAAAAATTACAAGTATAAATCCGAGCAGACAGAATCGGAGACCGCCCAGTCTGTCGAAGTCGTCGAGACTGCCCGAACTGCTGTTATGCTAAACTACGGAGTCCGCCGAGACCGCAAGGTCGCGCGGACGCACCGTTTTTCGCTGAAGAAGAACTGAACTGACGAACAGGCCGCCGAGACCATCGGGCATCGTTATTGAACAGAAGTTAGAGAAGACCGATTAGTCGCAGATGCGACCTGCTGAGACCGCTGATTAATAACCGCAAGCTAAGCAGAATCCTGACCGAAGTCAACACCAGAGACATGGCTTCTCTGAGTTAGCCGCACAACCTACAACAGTAACAACCGATTAACTTCTCAGACCGCGCAGACCAACAAAACTGAGGCAGCAGTTTTTAATTCGCGCTCAACTTATTTTTCACTCAGTTGCAAATGAAGTGTCGGGGGGTTCTATTTATAGGCGAGGTGAGAAGTGTGGTCTCCGCCCTAGAGGATAGAGTCACCATCCCAGCTTGCAGCTAGCACATCCCAGGCCGCCAAGTCCGCAAGGACATCCGGACAACAGCCAAAACGTCGGGCAGCAAGGAAGCCAGTCCGCAAGTAACACAGCATGCGGACACCGCAACATCACACTCACTGCAACAGTCTACACGCTACATGCGGACACGACACCAGCCTGCACAAACAAGTCCACGACCCAGGCACAGATCGCCTGGTCAACAAGCGGACTCTACGGATACTGCGGACACCATACCAGCTCGCAACGTGTCCTCAACCAATAGGTAGATTGCCCAGTCAACATCGGACATTGCGGACTAGCAAATACCCTGGACTTGTCACGGATTGTAACAAGTCCAAACCAGAAGCCCAACACGAGCTCGGAGGACAAGGCCCCAGTCCGCCAGTTTTAAAACAGCCCGCCAAACAAGGCTCTAACTCGCACAGTAGTAAGGCCAGCAATCAACAGCCGGACTCACAGCCAGTCTGCACAGTCCGCGAATAAGCTCCAAAACCACAACTGATGCAAGCAGGCGGAATCCAATCCTATCCGTACAGCTACCTCCAAAATTCCACAGCAAACCGCCAACACCAGACCGCCAAGCTGCTCTACCAGTCCGCATGGACAGTCCGCCCAAGCCGCCCGGACTGCTTGATCAACCTCCACTTTCACTTCACAATTTTCAACACTCCCCCTTGAAGTGAAAAATGGTGATCAAGCCCAGAAGAGCTCGTAGCCGCTGAAAAGGCCCCTTCGACAATGGTTTTGTGAAGATGTCAGCAAGGTTATCTTCACTCCGAACATACCCGACCATAAGAGATCCCTCCAACACCTTCTCCCTTATGAAGTGATGCTCGATCTCTATATGCTTGGTCCTTGTGTGACATACTGGGTTGTTCATCAGTTTGAGAGCACTCTCATTGTCACCTCGGAGCAGAGTAGGACCTTGCACTTCCTCATGGAAGTCCTCTACTAGCCTCTTTAGCCAGATGGCTTCTCGAGCTGCCAAGGCTGGAGCCTTGTACTCTGCTTCCATAGTAGAGATAGACACTAAGTCCTACTTCTTGCTATACTACGAGATGCTAGCTGATCCACAAGTGAACACATAACCTGAAGTTGATCTTCGATCATCCGAGTCACCACCATAATCAGCATCCGTGTATCCTAGCAAAGAAAAGCACGAGTCCCTCCTCTAAAGGAGTCTCATATCTTTGCCGCCACCAGATGAGACTTCCTTGGTTCTGCCATAAACCAACTTACTCGGCCAACGGCGTAAGCAATGTCTGGCCTTGTAATTGTTAGGTATATCAAGCTCCCCACTAGAGCTCTGAACACCAAGGGATCAGGAAGAATCCTTCCTTCATCTTGTCGAAGCTTCAGTCCATAGTCCAGAGGAGTAGAGCAACTCTTTCCTTCACTCATGCCGAATCGATTCACAATGCGATCCACATATCCTTTCTGGCAAATGAGTATCCCGCTCTCCTTCCTCTCTACTTCGAGACCAAGAAAGTGATGAAGCTCTCCCAAGTCTTTCATCTCAAAGAGAATAGCTAGCTCAGCCCTGAGCCTAGCTACCTCCTCCTTTGAATTCCCTATGATGATCATATAATCAACATACAGCATGACCAAGACCTGAAGCTCCCCCTTCTTCTTGATGAACAAGCTTGAATCCGAGTTGGAAGCAAGATATCCGCAGAATTGGAGGTATTCTGCTATCTTCTCATACCAAGCTCTTGGAGCTTGCTTTAACCCGTAGAGAGCCTTCCTGAGTTTGCAGACATAGTTCAGATGAACTTCAGAGATAAATCCAAGCGGCTAATCTATGAAGATGTCCTTATCAATCTCCTAGTAAAGAAAGGCATTCTTTACATCAAGCTGTAACATCCTCCATCCTTGGCAAGCAGCCAAGGTGATCACCACCCGAACTGAAGTCATCTTCGCTACTGGACTAAACGTCTCCTCATAGTCCTCTCCATACTGTTGTGAGAATCCTCGAGCAACAAGGCGAGCCTTGTATCTTTAAATGCTCCCATCAACCTTCTTCTTTAACGTGTACACCAACTTGCAAGTCACTGGAGTAATGTCATCAACCCTGGGCACAAGGTCCCAGGTTTCATTCTTCTTAAGAGCGGCCATCTCCTCTTCCATGGCCTCTTCCCACTCCTTGACTCCAGTGCCCTCATTGAAACTTGAATGCTCTCGCTCATCAAGAGGGCCTGCAAAGAAACATGAGACAAAACTCATTGTATTCCCTTCACAATAATGAGCTGGAGGCTTGATGACCCTCTTTGATCTCCGAAGAGTCTGCTCCTTGCTCACCACCTTCGTTGCTTCTTCAGGTTCAGCTCTATCTCCAGGCAAACTTTGAGCAATGCTCCCCCTGCTTCCTGAACCAGAAGCCTTTTCCCCAGAGCTTGAAGCAACATGAGCTGCTGGTGAAACAACAAGCTCATCTTGGACAACTTCAGCAGCCACCTTCCGCTCTTCATCAACCTTGCTCTCTGGTAACTCAACTGAACTTTCTCCATACAACGTCAGCTCATCAAAGACCACGTCTTTTGATACAACAGACTTCTTCATCGCAGGATCCATGCACTTCCATCCCTTCTTCCGCTCATCATAGCCTACACAGACAAGTTTCCTTGTCTTTGCATCAAGCTTCGTCCTTGAAGCATCCGGGACATGTACATAGCAAGTTGATCCAAACACCCAAAGGTGTTCCAGGCTTGGCTTCTCCTTGAACACCATTTCATAAAGAGAATTTATGTTGATCAGACTCAGAGGCATCTGATTGATGACATAGGTTGTGCAAGCCATTCCTTCCGCCCAAAAGGACCTGGGAATGCCCTTTGCATGAAGCCAACATTTGCAAGTTTCCGTCAAGTGACGGATCTTCCTCTCCATTACTCCATTTTATTGTGGAGTATGAGCACAAGTAAGCTCCCTCTGGATGTCTTGCTTCCTGCAGAAGTTAGAGAACTCGGAAGAGATAAACTCAACACCGTTATGTGATCTAAACTTTTTGATCCGGAGGCCAAGCCGACGCTCCACCAGCTCCTTAAACTCTACAAACAACTGGAAAGCTACTGACTTCTCCTTCAAAAAATATACCCAAGTATATCTTGAGTAATCATCAATCAAAACAAGCATGTATCTGTTCCCTCCAAGACTAGCAGTTACAGTTGGTATCATCAAGTCACCATGGATACACTCTAATGATTTCTTGCTCCTCGTTTGTGACTTATCAAACGAAAGGCGATGAGCCTTACCGTACGGACACCCCGCGCAAACGTGACCATCGCCAAAAGATGATAGTTTAGGCGAGCCTTTTACAAGGCTCATGCTTGTCATAGCTTTCAGCTTATCCATCCCTACATGCCCCAACCTCTCATGCCAAATAACAGCGCTATCATTGGCCCTCATCTGATCAACTTAGGAACTTGTTGTGAGAACAAACAAGTCTTTTACTCTCCTCCCAACGTGAGCAACATTAGTCTTTACCGTTGATACGTTGCGAAGAAACTTCACTTCTGTTGGCCCAAACAGAACGTGATAACCTGCGTCTACCGCATTGGTCACAGAGAAGAGGTTCTTATTCATGCCCGGTACATGATACACACTCCTTAACGTGAGTGGCCTCTTATCACTATCCAAGGACATAACCCCCTCCTTCTCTACTGCATGAACAGTATTATCAGCTATTATTTACCTGAGTAAACTTGCAGTGAGGAGAACTTCGAGTTGTCTCTGGTGAGGTAATGACCACACCCAGATTCCACGATCCAGTAGTCTTCAAAGTCGATGGAGGACAAGGTACGGACACAAGTGCCCATCATGAAAGCTCCACCCCATCCAACTTCCTCAGTACTAGAGCAAGCTTCCTCCTTGCCTGCAGCATGCCCAGACTACAGCTTGACCTTGCAATCACGCTTGAAATTACACAGCTGATGACACCTGTAGCACTTCAAATTATTCTTCCAATCCTTTTTAGGAGCAACGCTCCTCTCTGACTGATAAGAAGTTGAAGACTCATCTTCAATAGCGATCTCCTTCTTCTCTTCTCATCTCTTCTTCTTCTTAACTGTGAAGAGCGCTTCACTACCTCCTTCAGAGATAGTAACTCCAGTCATCTGTCTGGCTAAACTTTCCTGTGAAGCAAGCAGGTTCTCAAGTTCTAGCAGATATGGCTGTGTTGCCCAGCCTTGAACAGAAGTTACAAAGGCCACATACTCCTTCCGCAATCCGTGGATTATGTGGTTTTTCAACTTAGCCTCAGAGATAGGCTCATCGGGATCAAGTGCTGATAGTTCAGCACACAGGCTCTTCATCTTCAGAAAATATTTAGAGATGGTTAGATCTCCTTGAGTTGAACTAGCCAACTCATTCTCCAGGAACTGTAGCCTAGCTAAGTTCTTCCTATTGAACAACTCATCAAGGGAAGTCCAAATTTCAGCAGCAGACTCACATCCAATGATGTGATCAAACAGCTCAGGTGAGACAGCCCGCTTGAGAGTAAACTCAGCTTTTGCATTGGTTTTCCTCCAAACTCTCGCATGCTCAACAGTTCCAAAAGCAGCTGTAACTTCTTGTCTATCGTCACCACCGACGACCTCCCATAGATCCTCGCCCAGAAGATAACTCTTCATGCACGACTTCCACTTCTTAAAGTAGTCGGCGTTAAGAGTTCAATACCCAGACCTCTTGTATAACCCCCTTTCTTTGCAGCAAACCTGGTCTAAGCTTTTAGAAGCACAGAGCACAACACAAGTTGATCACTGCTCAAGCAACTGAACCTCCCTCTGATACCATGTTAAAATTTTCTCAAGATGATCAACGAGATAGTCTGACGCCAAATTAATATTCTCAGATCTATCAAGATCACACATTGATCAAGCGGAAATTGGGAAAGCAAGCTCAAACACCAGAAGCAACCAGAAGAGACAAACAGATCAAATTTTTATTATCTTCATTACAGGGCGAGGTATACATGGCGAGACATCATTTCGCCAGTACACAATGGAAAATAGAAAAATTACAAGTATCAATCCGGGCGGACAGAATCGGAGACCGCCGAGACCGCCTAGTCCGCCGAAGTCGCTGAGACCGCCCGAACTGCTGCTATGCTGAACTACGGAGTCAGCCGAGACCGCAAGGTCACGCGGACGCACCGTTATTCGCTGAAGAAGAACTGAACTGACGAACAGGTCGTCGAGACTGGCAGACACCGTTATTGAACAAAAGTTGGAGAAGACCGATTAGCCGCAGATGCGACCTGCTGAGACCGCTAATTGATTACCGCAAGCTAAGCAGAATCCTGACCGAAGTCAACACCAGAGACCTGGCTTCTCTGAGTTAGCCGCACAACCTGCAACAGCAACAACCGATTAACTTCTCAGACCGCACGGACTGACAAAACTGAGGTCGCAGTTTTTAATCCGCGCTCAACTTACTGTTCACTCAGTTGCAAATGAAGTGTCGGGGGGTCCTATTTATAGGCGAGGTGAGGAGTTTGGTCACCGCCCTAGAGGATAGAGTCACCATCCCAGCTCGCAGCTAGCACAGCCCAGTCCGCCAAGTCCTCAAGGACATCCGGACAACAGCCAAAATGTCGGGCAGTAAGGAAGCCAGTCCTCAACCTGGCGGACACCGCACCAGTCTGCAAGTAACACAGCATGCGGACACTGCAACATCACACTCACTGCAACAGTCTGCACCCTACATGCGGACACGACACCAGAAGGCACACACAAGTCCACGACCCAGCCACAGATCGCCCGGTCAATAAGCAGACTCTGCGGATACTGCGGACACCACACCAGCTCGCAACGTATCCACGACCAACATGTAGATCGCGTGGTCAACAACGGACACTGCGGACTAGAAAACACCCTGGACTTGTCACGGATTGCAACAAGTCCAAACCAGAAGCCCGGCGCGAGCTCAGCGAACAAGGCACCAGTCCGCCAGCTCCAAAACAACCCGTCAAACAAGGCTCTAACTCGCACAGTAGCAAGGCCAGCAATCAACTGCCGGACTCACAACCAGTCCGCACAGTCCGCAGATAAGCTCCATAACTGCAACTGATGCAAGCAGGCGGACTCCAATCCTATCTGCACGGCTACCTACAGAATGCCACAGTAGACCGCTAACACCAGACCACCAAACTGCTCCACCAGTCTGCATGGATAGTCTGCCCAGGCCGCCCGGACTACCTGATCAACCTCCACTTTCACTTCACAATTTTCAACAGAGGCGGTCAGAGATGGCAGGGGTTAGTGGCGGCCGAGGCCGCCGGCTCACGCGCGCGGGCCCGACGCGGCGCGCAAGCGCACTGGGCATGGGACGCGGCCACACGTGGGGCGCGGCCCCGCGTGGCCGCGCTGAGTGGCCATGCGCGGTCGCGCGGTGTGCGACCCTAAGCAGTGGCCTGTCACCCGAGGAGAACTCTCTCAACCCCCCCACCCCCTCCCCCAGTATTTGTAACGAGGCGCGGCATGTCGCCCTCGCATTCTCTTTACAAGAGCACTGTAACAGAGGCAAATAGTGGATCTTGGCTGACACAGACCCGGCCACGTGGCTTTTTCCCCTTTCCGGGGTTTTCCGCGCTAAAGTTGTGTGTGTACAATCTCTCTTTTTCTACTTTGACTGTGTGAGTACTCGATTGCCCGCGGCTAAGACGGACCGATCCGGAATCGGTCTACCGAGGGCATTGAGCGAACCGCAACACAATGTAAACAAAAAATTATTATATGTAAAAAAGACTGTTATATACAAAATAGTTCAAAAAAAATTGTAAACACTTTATATCATATTAGATCATCAAAATTAATGCAAGAAATTTTTTCAAAAATTACAGCAATCATGGTTTTTATATCACATAGGTTGACATCCAACGTAGAAGGTTAAGAATTGATTCTCCTTTTTTTCTTGGATCTGACAGAGGTTAACGGCTCTTTCAAGATGAAGAAATTGAATCACTAGAATCTCTGGTCTTCTACAGAACTGAACGAGATCACCGCCTCCCTTGCCAAATGAGAAAGATGCAAAGCACAACGGAGGAGCGATATGCGGCAAGTGGCAACAGGAGAAACACTTAATCGGGAGAAAAACTGGTAGATCTGGAATCTTCGGATCGAGGCGATAGACTTTCCTCAACTTCGATCTTTTCTCAATCTAGGAGCGGCGACGGAAAGAAGATTCCCCTACCGATGGCGACTGCCGGAACCAGATCCGCAAGAAAACAAAACTTCTTCCCGATCAATTTGGCCGGCGAGAAAATCCAGACTTGAGCAACACAGAGCGGTCTTATACGCACCGTCGTCGGTCATGGATGTTCGTCCGCCGGGACTGTCGCCGTCGTTCGGGGATGTTCGTCGGCGAGCTGTGTCATTGTTCGGGGATGTTTGTCGACGAGCTGTGTCGTCATTCAGGGATGTTCTCCAACAAGGGAAGCGAGGGATCGGGATAGACGAGACAAAATTTAGGCGGACAACTAGGGTTAGGAATGATTTCTCAGTTAATTTTAGGTATTTATATGGTTTGTATATAGTAATTCAAATGGCCCTAAAAAACTCTAAATATCGGTTTGTATATATCCAAATCTGGTTTGTCTATGCCAACTCCCCTTACAAAATGACACTTGTTGTTAAACCTCAAAGATTGGAGAGGCGAGACCATGAGTATGAGTGAACCTGGGTCACACGCATATGGAGAGGTGGGGCCTATCATAAGGCATGAGTGGGACGTCAGGGAATGCGGTGTGAGACTAATCTTGACATGCATTTTTTGATTCATGTTGGACCGTCCAACACGCCCCATCAACATGTACCCAACACTAATACCATGTTAAACCACCACACTCATTCATTTTTCCATTATAAAACCCAGGTCAAAGATAGGTGAGTCCGAGCCTATTATAAACACGAATGGACAGTCTAAATAAATAAAGGGCGCTGATATTTATACACCATAAACGGTTATCCACACGCCATTCTTCTTAATAAAACTCCTTTTTTCTACTCTAAAATTTGACATCTGTACCCCATTTTCAGTCTTCATCTCACACCTTTCTCTCCGAATTGCATCTTATACGTGCATTTTCATGAGAAGTGTTCAACATGAAAGTTGTCGATCTTGGCGAGATCTACAACTTTCATGTTGAATATTTTTTGATTTGAATCAGTTTATAACCCTGATTTGGCCTCTGAAAAAAGTCACGCCGAACATATGTACGGACGCCCGAGATCGGCGTGACTTTTTTCGGGGGCCAAATTGGGGGCTTAAATGGCTTCAAATTAAAAAGTGTTCAACATAAAAGTTGTAAATCTCGACGATATCTACAACTTTTAAGTTGAACACTTTTTGATTTAAAACAGTTTAGATTCCCGATTTGGGCCCCGAAAAAGTCACGTCGAAAATCTGTACGGACGACTCGTTCCGGGCGTGTCTTTTGTCGGACCCAAATTGAAGTCATAAACGGATTCAAATCAAAAAATGGTTAACAAGAAATTTGTAGATCCCGATGAGATCTACAATTTTCATTTTAATCACTTTTTCAAATGAGAAACATTTGGAGCTCAAAATTCCAAAATGCAAAAATTGCAAAAAAAAAATAAAATTTGTTTGCTAGTTTTATCGAGCCGGATTGCATCGAGCCTATTGGATAGGTGGTCGATTTGATCCCTCGACTCGTCCATTGTATTTCTGAAAAGAACCATGGATTCCCGGAATTGAGCATCTAAACGCTCGAGGGCCTCCTTATATCTTATAAATTGGGGTACAAATAGTTTATCGGGGTATAAATATAATTTTATGGTGTACAAATATCTATGGGACAAATGTTGACATCAACACCCGTACCACAGCCTCAAGCGCAATACATTTTTAAGTGAAAAATTCCCGCCGGACGTCTGATAGCACTGGTCTCGGCCCTTCTCTAATCTCTATCCATTAGACGAGGCAACAACTCCCAAATTGGCGACAAATGTGTTGCCTTTTCTGCAACGGACGAATTCATGGCCGCTCCCCAGCCATTATATAGGACTGTGCAGCCATGCTTCTTCTCCGGCATAGAAGATGGGAGCTCCGGCAGAAGTACCGGTGGCTCCGGTGCCGCTCATAAAGCTCGGTTTGCAGGGACTGGAGGTCTCTGCTCAGGGCCTCGGCTGCATGGGCATGTCCATCGGCTACGGTCCGCCGAATCCCGACCCCAAAATGATCGCCCTCATGCGCCACGCCGTCGCCGCCGGCGTCACCTTCTTCGACACCTCCGACGTGTACGGGCCAGCCACTAACGAGATTCTCCTCGGCAAGGTATACCTTTAATTCACTTTCCTTTGTAAAGTGTAGGAAAACCAATGTTGCCTCTAACTTGCACGCATGGTGTTCGACGCAGGCTCTGAGAGAGGGAGTGCTTAGGGAGAAGGTGGTGATGGCCACCAAGTTTGGGATTAAGTATGAGAAAGGTAAGTGCGAGATCAAAGGCGATCCGGCGTACGTAAGAGAAGCCTGCGAGGCGAGCTTGAAGAGGCTTGGAATAGACTGCATCCATCTCTACTATCAGCACCGAATCGATACTCGTATCCCCATTGAGCTCACGGTAAGCTATATATATGCATATGTATATCTATACTATATTAAAAAGGAAAAAATTGATTTCGATGAAACATTCAAAATTGTGAAATATAACTGTATTGTTTTAATCTAATGACTTCATATATATTATAATTTGTTTCAAAAAAATTTATGAAACATCACCTTGACAAAGTTCATGAAGGAATTTAGTACCAACGGAAGTGAGAAGAAGCCTCGTGGGAGCTTGGAGAAGCCGAAGCACCAACATCCCGAAGACTAAGAGAAAAAACTTGACTTGATGAAACGTTCAAAATTGTCAATTATAACCTAATTGTTTTAATCTAACAACTTAGATATATATTATGATCTATTTCAAAAAAAAAGTTAAAATATGATGACTATTCAATATAATTATGACTATTCTAATGAAACTATAAGGAAAGACGTGATGTACTTAGGCATTAGTGAGATTATGACAAAAGATAAAGCACAATGTCAACAAAGGATCCATATAGCCGACCCCACTATAGTGGGATAAAGGTTTGAGGGTTGTTGTTGTTGTATGATGACTATTCAAATAATTGCACTTTATGCTCAAATTAGAAGTAACAATAAAAATTCATAAAATCAAAAAGGTTTTAGTATAACTCTTATATGTATTGTGGTTTGATGTCCTTAGACATGTCAACAGTATTTTTGAAAAAGGCTGTCATTGGACTTGTCAGCAGTATTTTCAAGTATCTATCATTAAACTCATCAACTTTATTAAAGTTAATTTGACATACACGATGATATATATATATATATATGCATCTTTTTATAGTGTAGTGTATAATTACTTTTGCTTTAATTAATTGATGGTGTGCTTATTTTAAGCACCATTAATTAATTGATAGTGGCAGAGCCCCATGCCTATCAGGATCAGGGTACTGTCGCGATTGGTTGTAGAAGCGGAGACCCGTGTTTGTTACTCGTACATATATACAAATACATATGTATATATTCAGATGAAAAAAGATAAATATATTCCATTGAGCTCACTGCAATTAAGCTGTATATGACCCAAATTATGAATATAATTTAATAATGACTAAAATTTAGCTTTTATGTCCATACATGTGAAAACGACTAAAGCCAGCTGATCAAAAATGGGGTGACACTCTATATTAAGTGTGCAAGTACGTAGGGCCCAGTGTGGGTGGCTGTCAAACTGGTTTTTTTAAAAAATATTTTTAATAATAAAAATAAGTTTTTTATTCATTATCTTTACAATATTAAAATGGAAAAGTTGTCAGCATTCAAAATAGCCAATTATTCTCTTATTTTTATAATTTAAAGACAGGCATATATTATAATCTATTTTGAAACAAATTAAACTACAGTGTTCATCCAAGTAATTACATTATTCCTAAATTTAAAGTAATGATTAAAATCCAAAAAGTTTTTAATAGAGCTCTTACACTTACTATGAAGGCTGTCATTAGGCATGTCAACGGTTTATTCAAGAAAGTTTGTCATTAGTGTTGATGCGCGAAAACGGCACCGCCTAGTTAACGGGTTGTTCGGTCTCACAAGCTAGGTGAAGAAGAAGGTTGCGGGGATAGCGGAGAGGTTTGATGATTAGCAGAGAAGCTTGATGATCAGCGGAGAAGCTTGATGATCAGCGGAGAAGCTTGATGATCAGCGGAGAAGCTTGATGATCAGCGGAGAAGCTTGATGATCAGCGGAGAAGCTTGATGATCAGCGGAGAAGCTTGATCAGGAGCTGTCGAGCAGACGGTTACTTTGACGGTTGAGCTCTGATGGTTGAGAATAAGAGAAGAGAAGAGAAGAACAGAGGGGGTCGCTAACAGCGGCAACAATAGACTTTGCCCGCCGCGGCTTTAATGTCACTCTTGCGACGGGCTTTTCTTTTAATCAAGAAACAAGATTACAGCTTGTTATTGTACCTTTACATGAGAAAGCAATAAAGGGTACAAAGGGGGAAGTTAGCGGCTAAGGAAGAAGTTGCCAGAGGCTAAGTAAAAAGAGGCTGCAAGCAGGCTGCACAGCTTGATGGTAAGCTGTGGAGGACTGGAAAGCTGAGTCCGCAGATCTTGCTGGCAGCGGTGGAGGACTGGGAAACTGAGTCCGCAGGTCTTGATGGTCTGGTAGTTTTCCTCTTGCTCCCCCCTCAAATGAGAGGCATTGGGGGCTATTTATAGGCCCGGGGAAAATCTTCTACAAGCGGGGCCCAGTAACGTCATCACGGAGACTTGTGCGGACTCGGCGAGCAGGCTGCCCGGCTGGGCGGACTGGGAGAAGGCAGGCCGCCCCTTTAGGCAGCCGAGGCAGGCAGGCTGCCCCTGGGGGGCGGCCTGAGGCTGGAGGCCGCCCCTGGTGGGCGGCCTGGACCTGGAGGACACCCCTGGTGGGTGGTCTGGACCTGGAGGCCGCCCCTGGTGGACGGTCTGGACCTGGAGGACGCCCCTGGTGGGCGACCTGGACCTGGAGGCCGCCCCTTGCCTGGAGGCCACCCTTGGTGGGCGGTCTGGCAACTGGAGGCCACCCCTGGTGTGCGGCCTGGCTTGGAGGCCGCCCCTGGTGGGTAGCCTAACAACTGGAGGCCGCCCCTGGTGGACGGCCTGACCTGTAGGCCGCCCCTGGTGGGCGGCCTGGCACCTGGAGGCCTCCCCTGGTGGGCGGTTGAGGCAGCAGAGGGGGCGGCCTGAGGAGCAGGCCACCCCTGGGGCCAGCAGAGGGGGCGGCCTGAGGAGCAGGCCGCCCCTGGGGCAAGCAGAGGGGGCGGCCTGAGGAGCAGGCCGCCCCTGAGGCAAGCAGAGGGGGCGTCCTGAGGAGCAGACCGCCCCTGGGGCCAGCAGAGGGGTGGCCTGAGGAGCAGACCGCCCCTGAGGCAAGCAGAGGGGGCAGACTGAGGAGCAGGCCGCCCCTGGGGCCAGCAGAGAGGGTGGCTTGAGGAGCAGGCCGCCCCTGGGGCCAGCAGAGAGGGTGGCCTGAGGAGCAGGCCGCCCTTGGGGCAAGCAGAGGGGGCGGCCTGAGGAGCAGGCCGCCCCCTAGGGCTAGCAGAGGGGCGGCCTGAGGAGTAGGCCATCCCTTCTAGGCAGATGGAATTTGTCTCTGATGGCGAGCCGGAGAATGAGTTCGCCGAGCCCGCGACGGTTGAGTTAGTCTAGGGTTGACGCTGGATGGGCGACCTGGCGGACTGAAGGAATAGATCGCGCAGATCACCACCTACTACTCTTGGTTGCCTCATGCAGGGAAGAATGTTGTGCGGTTAGCATGCCTAATCGCGTGGCCTGCGAGGGTGAGCTATGAGAGCAGCCTGTCATCCCGCAGGGCACGCGGTAGCTATGCGACCAAGGCAGTTAGATCGGGGAGACCGTCCTAGCCGCACGGCCTGAGCGGATAGGAGTTTCTCTCCGCTTGGCCCAAAAAAGGAGGGTTGAGGCAGATCGCGACCCTTGGGGGGAACCCCTGAGTGGGCCGCGACTTGCGAGCTAGAGACCTTGGGAGGGATCGCCGATTTTGGGGTTAACATAATCCCCGCACTTTTTTTCAGTTCCTAAGGGAACTTCGAAAAAGTAGGAGACCCACGAAAATCATGATCCTCCCCTCAGAAATCAGGAAAAGAAAACCAGAGACTGGGAGAGATATAACCTGATGTCTCTCCTCAAAAAAATCTGTCAATGTCTATCTTTCCCTTGCGAAGAAAAAGTCAATGCAGGAAAAAGGAGGTACATCTTGTGTGTACCTGTGTTGTTTTGGTAAATGAGGAAGACGGATAACTATCTTCCATTAAGCTCTGCAAAAATACAGATGAGAGAAATTATAGAAGGATAATAATTTGCAAGTACCTGAAGAGGACCTGCAAATATCTGTTAATCTCTGCAAGAGAAGAGTGAGTAAGCAGATATGAAAGAAGATTAAGCCGCAAGTACCTGAAGAGGACTTGCTAATATTTGTTAATCTCTGCAAAAAGAAGAGTGAGCAAGCAGATATGAAAGAAGATTAGGTTGTAAGTACCTAAAGAGGACTTGCTAATATTTTCTAATTTCTTCAAAAAGAAGAGTGAGCAAGCAGATATGATAAGATATAGTTTGATAGCCGAGAAAATACCCGGCAAACTCTGCTATTAACTTAATAGAGATCAAAACTTGATAATGATCGTCTTGCGTGATCAGGTATAATGTCCTCAACATGAAATCCAGATCAGCAAGATGAAACCATCTTAATTTAGACTTATAATAGCATGGCTTGTCAATCAAGGAGAACCAGATACTCTGATTAATGATTTGTGTCGTTAGCATCCGATAAGAGAACTGATGGATCATCATCTGATAGAACTTCATGCAGGCAACGCATAAAAAATGATCATAAACCAAAAAGATATTGTCGATCCTTAGAATATGTTGGATTTAACCTGTTAACCTGTAAAAAGACAAAAAGACAAAGGAGGGCTACACCCTGAGGATGATCCAAAAAAGGTTGAATGCTGCCACAGGAGAACACCCGTGGGCCTTATGCATCACTTGCCAAAAAATCATTCAGGGTGTAGTCCTACCTAAAGCGGGCTAGCCGCGCTTCCTTTAGAAAAGGGCACAAGAGAAATAAGCACAGAAAATCCTGAGAAGAAAACGATTGATACACTGCTCTCATTCCTCGGGTTACAAGCATCGCTGATCAATTAGACTAGTTGCGTCGAGTGGCCTATTGCTTGTTTGCGGATTGATCAGCGGAGTTGTGGGCCCCGCGAAGGCACGGATTGAGAGTACCAAAGAGTGTTTGTCCGTCACAGTTGTGAGATGATCGAAGAGACAAGGCTAGACTTGATCGTCATTGCTTGTCAAGCAAAGATCATCGTAACTGTAACGTATCCCTTAACGAAGCACAGCAGAGCTAACACATGGGTCCTCCCTGGAATTGCACTCTGTGTTAGATGTCGGCCGGGATCCGAAGTCCCGTCATCCTCCGCACGAGAGTTGAATGGCCCCACTGCACATATGCAAAAACTCCTCGCTATATGTGGTCGTTGTGGTCTTACGCCGGAGTTCAATCTTGAGGGGGCCCTGAGCAAGACTCGGCGATATCTCAGTGGTTCAGTGATCTCTTTGGCAAAGAGAAAAAGTAGAGGAGGAAGCACTCCATAAAGGGAAAAGTGTCAGTATGGGATCTCTGACGTAAACTTTATTGAATGAAAAGAAAGGACACTTAGAAGTGTTGTAAAGAGAATGTTTGAAAAGTAAGATACAGTAAGAATAACCGTTATTGGTTGTGAGGAGCTTTGAGCTACGATATCCTCTTTGCTTTAGAATAGGTTTCCAAGGACGCCCTCGTCATTGGCATCGTAGGTCTCGCCATTATTGCGATTGGGGTGATTGTTGATCTGATTCATTCCCTTTGAGCAGCAAGGCACGTCTATTACTTCCTTGCCTTTTGAAGTTGACGGATCAGAGTGATCATCCTTTGGGATTAGATCGCACATCTTACCCTGCTTTAACATCTTTTGTATAAGTTGACGAAGCGCTCGGCAGTTTTCAGTCAAATGTCCGCTTTCTTTGTGAAATTCACAGAACGGGTCTGAATTTTTTGATCTATGATCTGTCGGCTGGTAAGGCTTCTTGAAATTAGCCCTACCCTTCATGATTTGACTCACTTCTTGAACGGCCTCATCTATCTCGGACTCTGGCAAGTCATCTTCTTCCTGCTGATGAACTGCAGTTGTTAGCGGAGCTGATGCTGGCAATGGTAGCAATCGTTCTTGGGCACAGTCCTGGCCCGGGAAGGGGTGTCGATGATGATGCGGGAATCTTTTTGTTTTCCTAGAGTGGGATGAAAAATCTTTCCGAAGAGACCTTGGAGGCTGCTTGTAAGGAGGATTTTTCTCAACTACAGGCCAGGAGACAAAGCTCGGACGTTGGCCTCAAACTTAAGTGGTCCTTCTCGCAAACCATGAATGAGAGCCACTCAATACATTTCTTGATCGACGATCTCAATGTCAAAGATTTCTCTCTTAAAACGATCTACAAAATGAGACCAAGTCTCATCTTCACATTGTTTGATCTCAAATAGGGCTTCTGGACCGTCATTTCTCTTTGTCGAGGTAGAAAATCTGAGCAGAAAATCTCTTTGCAAATCAACAAAGGAAGAGATGGACTAAGAACGTAGTCCATAGAACCAATCTCTCACTTGTCCATCAAAGGTTGTTACAAGGAGCTTGCACTTGGTAGCATCTGAAAGAGTCTTGAGAGCTACGGCTGATTCAAAGGCTTGAAGATGTTTGACTGGATCAGTCTCTCCAGTGTAAATTGGCAACCGCGGTTCTCTTAAGTTAACTGGAGGTTGTTAATGTTGAACATTCTCTGTAAACGGTGACTGCTCTTCTTGCTCTCCTACAACATAAGGAAAAAGGGAGCATAAGTTGTAGCTGCACCAGGAGCAGGTGGATAGGAGGTAAAAGTCGTTGCGGAAGGAGCAAAGGCAGGAGCTGAAGAGTAGGGATGACTTCCCTGAAAGTTTAGAAATCTAGCTGAACTTCCTCGGCCAACTTTCCGGAAGAAGTTTTGACGAGCTGCAAACTCATCATTCTGAGACCGCAAAGGGGTTGCAGGCCCTTGCGGAAAGGTTAGAGTGTAAAGAGGAGGATAGACCGGCGGATAGGCCGGTGGATAAACGTGAGGAGTCTCGGATGCGGGTGTTGGATTGATTGGAGGAGATGGTACTGCTGAAGATTGTGCGGCCAATTGCTGCGTGATAGCTGCTAGAGTACGGTTGATTGCTTGAAACTGTTGTGCAGTTTCTCTGCGAGATTGCTCTAAGGCCTCCCAAAGAGGATCTTCACTGGGACTTGGAGCAAGGTTCTCGGCTGGTTGATGGTCTGTCATGAGTAACCGTTGATTTCACTGTCTGTTCGAGATCTGAAGGTCGCGTGTTAACTGTTGATGCGCGAAAACGGCACCGCCTAGTTAACGGGTTGTTCAGTCTCACAAGCTAGGTGAAGAAGAGGGTTGCGGGGATAGTAGAGAGGTTTGATGATCAGCGGAGAAACTTGATGATCAGCGGAGAAGCTTGATGATCAGCGGAGAAGCTTGATGATCAGCGGAGAAGCTTGATGATCAGCGGAGAAGCTTGATGATCAGCGGAGAAGCTTGATGATCAGCGGAGAAGCTTGATGATCAGCGAAGAAGCTTGATGATCAGCGGAGAAGCTTGATCAGGAGCTGTCGAGCAGACGGTTACTTTGACGGTTGAGCTCTGATGGTTGAGACCAAAAGAAGAGAAGAGAAGAACAGAGGGGGCCGCTAACAGCAGCAACAACAGACTTCGCCCGCCGCGGCTTGAATGCTATTCTTGTGATGGGCTTTTCCTTTAATCAAGAAATAAGATTACAGCTTGTTATTACACTTTTACATGAGAAAGCAATAAAGGGTACAAATGGGGAAGCTGGCGGCTAAGGAAGAAGTTGCCAGAGGCTAAGTAAAAAGAGGCTGCAAGCAGGCTGCACAGCTTAATGGTAAGTTGTGGAGGACTGGAAAGCTGAGTCCGCAGATCTTGCTGTCAGCGGTGGAGGACTGGAAAACTAAGTCTGCAGGTCTTGATGGTCTGGCAGTTTTCCTCTTGCTCCCCCCTCAAATGAGAGGCATTGGGGGCTATTTATAGGCTCGGGGAAAATCTTCTAGAAGCGGTGTCCAGTGACGTCATCACGGAGGCTTGTGCGGACTCGGCGAGCAGGCTGCCCGGCTGGGCGGACTGGGAGAAGGCAGGCCGCCCCTTTAGGCAGCCGAGGCAGGCAGGCTGCCCCTGGGGGCGGCCTGAGGCTGGAGGCCGCCCCTGGTGGGCGGCCTGGATCTGGAGGCCGCCCCTGGTGGGCGGCCTGGCAACTGGAGGCCGCCCCTAGTGGGCGGCCTGGCCTGGAGGCCGCCCCTGTTGGGCGGCCTGGCAACTGGAGGCCTCCCCTGGTGGGCGGCCTGGCCTGGAGGCCTCCCCTGGTGGGCGGCTGAGGCAATAGAGGGGGCGGCCTGAGGAGCAGGCCGCCCCTAGGTCCAGCAGAGTGGGCGACCTTAGGAGCAGGCCGCCCCTTAGGCAAGCAGAGGGGGCGGCCTGAGGAGCAGGCCGCCCCTGGGGCCAGCAGAGGGGCGGCCTGAGGAGCAGGCCTCCCCTAAGGCAAGCAGAGGGGCGACCTGAGGAGCAGGCCGCCTCTGGGGCCAGCAGAGGGAGCGGCCTGAGGAGCAGGCCGCCCCTGAGGCAAGCAGAGGGGGCGGCCTGAGGAGCAGGCCGCCCCAGGGGCCAGCAGAGGGGGCGGCCTGAGGAGCAGGCCGTCCCTTCTGGGCAGATGGAATCCGTCTCTGATGGCGAGCCGGAGAATGAGTTCGCCGAGCCCGCGACGGTTTAGTTGGTCTAGGGTTGACGCTGGCTGGGCGACCTGGCGGACTGAAGGAATAGATCGCGCAGATCGCCCCCTGCCGCTTTAGGTTGCCTCCTGCAGGGAAGAATGCTGCGCGGTTAGCAAGCCTAACCGCGCGGCCTGCGAGGGTGAGCTATGAGAGCAGCCCGTCGTCCCGCAGGGCACGCGGTAGCTATGCGACAGGGGCGGTTAGACCGGGGAGACCGTCCTAGCCGCACGGCCTGAGCGGATAGGAGTTTCTATCCGCCTGACCCAAAAAAGGAGGGTTGAGGCAGATCGCGACCCTCGGGGGGAACCCCTGAGTGGGCCGCAACTTGCGAGCTAGAGACCTTGGGAGGGATCGCCGATTTTGGGGTTAACAATTAGGCATATCAGCGGTATTTTCGACGAGCTATCATTAAACTAATAAATTTTATTAAAATTGATTAATTATAATTTATTTATTTTAAGCTACATTAAATAATTGATATGGGCGGAGCCCGAACCTATCGCGATTGGCCGTATGTGTGGATCCCCGTGTGACACGGGTCTGTCACTCATCTACAAATATATTAGATTATAATTTAAATTAATAGAATAACTGTCTTAAGTCTTAACATAGCTAGTAGAGCGACAGAGTTTTAACCAAGTGTTTGTGAGTTTGATTCTCATATTTATAAATTTTCATACATAATTAGATTAAATTTGCAAATTTTATTATTTTAATTCCTTTTTAATTATATATGTCTTCAAAGTTCAGCACTTTTGTTAATTCATAAAAAATAAAGAAATTTGAATGCTCAACTAGTGTCAAATGTCGAGCAATAATTATTTAAAGTATTAAAAAAAATCATCATTTCAAAATGACAGCATCAAAATGAGCTACCCCCATGATCATTAAAATGCCAATTCATTAAATAAATAAAAATTACAGTTTGATCATCAGCAGACTACCATTTCATCATAAAACTACCATTTTTATCATAAAATTACCATTTTTATCATAAGTATTATCCATTTTAATCATAAATACAAACAGTATTATAAAATGTTGGCCATTTTTTTCAGAGGAGCTACTATGTTGAGCATATCACATATTTTGCTCTTCAAAACTCTAGATTGGAGAGCTCAAGAAGCTGGTGGAGGAGGGAAAGATTAAATATATAGGATTGTCGGAGGCTTCTGCCTCGACAATAAGAAGGGCGCACGCAGTCCACCCAATTTCTGCAGTGCAGCTGGAGTGGTCTTTGTGGACAAGGGATGTGGAGATTGACATTGTTCCTACTTGCAGGTTTCTTTATATTTGTTACATAATTTTCTGCACATTTACTTGATCCATGCCCTCTAATGTATAACAGTATTCCACTGTTTCCTTTTTGAATTTCAAAGAGAACTTGGGATAGGCATTGTTGCATATAGCCCATTGGGGAGAGGCTTCTTGTCTTCAGGGCCAAAAATTACTGAGAACTTGTCTGACCAGGACTATCGCAAGGTAAATATATTCCTTATGGAACCTGATTAGAATCCTTGCAGATTGTGCGCGCATGTTCGAGCTGCATCGGGTTCATTTTGTTCACTGCAAAACCCTAAATGTATAGAGAGCATTGTGTTCTGCTTTATGTAATTGCAGTTTCTGATCCCGACAATCTCTGTATTCTCCTCTTTTGATTATTTTTTTTGTAACTTTGTATCTCTTGCGGAGAGTACATCGTTTTTGAATGAACGGCATAAAGTTTATTCTTTGGTTTGAGAGTATTTGTGTTTGTTACTCTAACATATATTAGACATTTCCCCTTTCCTTTTTTCCTTTTCTTTGATTTGACATAGTAAATGTTTTTTCTTACTTAATGATTTGATGCTATCAATGACATAATTTCACTTTTTTGAAGTTGCTTTTTTTAATGTTATCATTTTTAACTTGTAATCACATGCGCAGTTGCTTCCAAGGTTTCAGCCTGAGAATTTAGCGAAGAACGCAGCCATATTTGAGAGAGTGAACGAAATTGCATCGAGAAAGGGGTGCACCCCTTCTCAACTCGCGTTGGCTTGGGTCCATCACCAGGGAAGCGACGTGTGCCCCATTCCGGGCACCACGAAGATCGAAAACTTTGATCAAAATCTAGGGGCACTTGCTGTGAAGTTGACGCCACAAGAAATGGATGAACTCGAACCGTGTGTTGCAGCTGAAGGCGATCGGTGCCCCAGTTACATGCCTACCTGGAGAAACTCTGAGACCCCTCCTTTGTCTTTCTGGAACGAAGAATGATCAATCCTTCCTACTGGATTTACAACCTTTGTGAGCATTGGCTTTCATAATCGCAGGCTTCTTGAGCCAAATAATGTTTTGCTTTCTATTTTTATGTCTTTGTTTTCAGTTCTTCCATAAGGATATATATTGAGCCCTATTCTCTCACTCAATCTATATCTAGAGGTGAAAAGTATCATATGATGTAATAAGAAAATTTCTCCTCTAGTTTCAACTTGGTATCAAAGCTTCAACAATGCATCGTTGCTACTCATTGACACAATTGTATATCGCTTCCCCTATCAGAATCAATCGCCGACTCAAAAGCCACTTTCTTTGGGCCCAATGCCGAATCGCTAGCATAAATCTCTATCAGACAACAACAACAGATTTGTCTCTATACTTAATGGTTCTCCGAACCGCCTTCTTCTCCATGCCACCTCTGCGACTAATTTCATGACTCAAGATCCTTGGGTGGCCCCACTTATGCGCCTTATTTCAATTTCTCCCCCATGGATTCTCAAATTTGCCAATTTTAAATTTTGGAAATTCTAAACCTAAATCTACTTTTCCTTCCAAATGACTTTGAATTAAACTTCCTCATGCTAGAAGAAGTTGCTTGGAATGATGTTGTTAATCTATATATACCCTTCATTCATTAGGTTTTTTTCAGCTACCGGCAGCTTAACCGTTAGGGTGCTACTTTTTCTTGAGTTTTTTTGGAGCCATGCACAGAGAATTATTGCATTACATTAGCATTGTATATTCATTTTTATGTGTATCACATAGTATATTTCTCTGAGATCTTACATTATTCTTATTGTCACCATGTTGAACTGACTCTACACCAACTTTGGGTTTGACTTACGGAGTTAAGGTATGACTTTTAGTTCATATTCCTGAGATTGTGGTGATTATGTTTTTTTAGGTCACAATTTTGTCACTTAATGTCTCTATGTAAGTTCAATTGTCCCGTGTAGTTCAACTGTAGCCACCAACTCTGTAGTTATCTTGATACTATGGCCTTTGAAACAATTTCTTTGTACTTTTTTAGTTACTTCACTTGATGTCCCCTCATGCGTATCATAACTACACGCTTATTTCCCTGCCTACGAGATTGCTTGTTAAATTAATTTAGGGTTGGGAGACTTTTCTAATTATGCCCTTACAAAATTTTGAAGTGTGGGCTTCCTTATGATTGACATTTGACACTAATCTAACAACACTTGAGCAAAATCATTAATTAGCTTTCTATAGAGGCAGAACTATGATTTCCTTAAAAGCTTGTATACATTTTTTTTTTCTTCAATATTCATGATGACATAATATTGCAGCTCATACATCTAGCTTGCATACATTGCTGGGGCAGTGCGGGGCTGGAAATGGCCGGCAAACTAGCAACCTCTAGTCACTGTTGAATTGATTTTCAAACTCATGTGTTGCACATTTTTCACAAATCGGCCGTCAATGAAGATTTTTCTCCTCCAATCAGCTCATGTACTTTAACTAGACACATGCAATGAAGCATTTAGGAAAGGAGACCAAGACATGTGAAATTGTTATTTAAAGTGATGGATTGTGGTTTGGAAACACACCGCTGATTTGTCATCTCGAAGAAAGAAGATTTTGGAGCTTGATCCACGGAGAAGAAGGTTGTGAGGTTGTGACGGGGTGCAGTGAGGCAAGCAACGCAATGAGCTTTGGGATTACACGCAAGATGGGTGATATTTTGCGTCGACTTTTCATACGGTTGCGGTGGTGGTTGGTTGTCTGATGACGACAAATGCCCGTTCTTGTTCGAATATTGTGCGTCCGTTTTACGAATTGGAGTTAAATTCATATTACTCTCCTGCAGATTTTGGTATTCCGAGTTCTTCTTTGGTGTACTTTATATAGGATGCATCATCGTGATCTCCCTTGGGAGTTTGCATAATTACAAGTTGAACCCATCTATCTTTTGAAATTGCATTTACCTCCTAAGTTTCCCCAGTTTACAAAATACTAATTCCATTAGAAATATGAATGAATAGTGATAAAATCAATCAAATTATTTTATGATATTTAATTTTATTTTTTTGTAATGATTCTACGTTAAAAGATGTGACCTTTTTCAATTTTTATCATTTCCATTCATACTTATAACTGAAGAGGTATTTTTGTAAACTAAAAAAACTTAGAGTGGAGATAA
Organism: Platanthera zijinensis; assembly: GCA_039513925.1. Taxonomy (NCBI): domain Eukaryota; kingdom Viridiplantae; phylum Streptophyta; class Magnoliopsida; order Asparagales; family Orchidaceae; genus Platanthera; species Platanthera zijinensis. Next base: position 13,151,025 of record CM077079.1, on the reverse strand, counting down.
ATGTAATTTCAAAAGATAGAGAGGTGCAACCTGCAATTATGCAAACTCTATGGGGAGATCTTGGAAGCAGAAGGGGAGCCTTGGCACACTGATTGATGTGTTGTCATGGGGAGCCTTGGTGCACTAGTTGGTGTGTTGTCGTGTGACCTTGAAGTCACAGGTTCGAGACCTGGAAGCAGCCTCTTGCAAAAATGCATGATAAGATTTGCCTACATTTTTCCTTGTGATGGGACCCCTCCCCAAACTCTGACTGCACGAGGATGCCTTTGTGCATCGGACTACCCTTTTTTATAGAGCATTGTTAAATGCATGTCGCTTTTGGCTAGATCCAGGCCGCTGATAAATGCAGGCCAGGTTTTTTACACGCACGCCAAATTTTAGAATGGTTTCTTCCAGGCCTATGAACAATAATAACAGTTCATACAAAGTCAAGCTAGAAAACTATTAAAGAGAATGTGGCTAAAACTATCATGTAGCTAAAACTATTGCGAGTGACAATGCTATTTGAAAACTTCGTCAATAAAACTATTAAGCTATTACATATGTAAACCCGATCATACGGCTAAACTTGTTGTTGATCCCCATTAAATGGACTCTTAAATGTATAAGATTTAGGTAGAAGTTAATTGAAGTTTAATTTGCTAAAGAGCATCTTTAGTCAATCGCAAAGAAAAAAATTACTGATTGTTGATATTTGGTATGTTATAGAATGAAAATTGGTGATAAGATGATTACGTTCCGTGTCCATCGCCGGAGTAAATGCTCCAGCAGCAACGACAGCTTTTGCAAAATGTTGGGCTCCAACTATTTTCCAATTGCAGAAGTCAACAGAATAGACGCAAGTGGCTTGCGATGCCGGCGGGTAGAGGCTAAACATCTATAGGAGGACGAACATCTACAAGAGGCTGATAGTCGTGGAGATGGCCGATCATCAGGGAGATGCCCGATTATCGTGGAAAAGACGAAATCTGATTTCTTTCTATAACATTGGCCTGCGTTTAGCTATAAGCGGTGTGCTGGTTGTAAAAAGGAAAAATCCGATTAATTCCAATAACATTGGCCTGCGTTAAGCTATAAACGACATACCTTTAACAATCCTCTTTTTATATATCAAAATCAGGAGTCATCAAATAGATTCTAATAAGATTATCTTTAAATTTCGTACTAAATAAAAATAAACTGAAAATGAATTAAATTAAAATATAAAATAGAGAAAATAAAACTTACAAATATATGAAATAAGAAAATAAAAATATAATATATATATATATATACACACGAGCATCTTCGCACGGGCTATGCCCGTGCTCGATGCTCTTCGCATCGGCATTACCACAGCTGTGACGATACCTCCGCCCAAACTCACCCCCTCTACGACACTTTATGCTCTTAAACTGCCTTCGGTCGCATTCATGCATTCTTCGCCTGCCAGCGAACAAACTTCCGATGTGGTGGATGCTTTATGCGGTCTTAGGGCGCATAGAAGTGGGCTTCGCCCGCTTCCACGTAATTCACCAGCTCGGTCTTGTACGCGTCACTCGCGTCCCCCGGAGCGCATATGCAAAATCAACCCTTCGACGACACTCGATCAATTGACTGTGCACAGCGAGCCCCTGTGGTGTACGCAACAGTACAAACGCCTCAACAGTGTTCCGACGCAGCGACGCTTATGCAGCTCAAAAATCCCGTCCTCAATCATGGTGTTGAGTTCACTCAAAGCCACGATCATGGCGTTGAGTGAACTCAAAGCCACGATCGTGGCTTTGAATGATCTCAACGCCACGATCGTGGCGTTGAGTGAACTCAACGCCATAATCAGGCCTTTGAGTTCACTCAACGCCATGATCGTGGCTTTGAGTGAACTCAACGCCATGATCGTGGCTTTGAGTGAACTCAACGCCATGATCGTGGCTTTGAGTGAACTCAACGTCATGATCGTGGCTTTGAGTGAACTCAACGCCATGATCGTGGACGGGATTTTTGAGCTGCATAAGCGTCGCTGCGCTGGAACACTATCGAGACGTTTGTACTGTTGCGTACACCACAGGGGCTCGTTGTGCACAGTCAATTGATCGAGTGTCGTCGAAGGGTTGATTTTGCATATGCGCTCCGGGGGACGCGAGTGACGCGTACAGGACCGAGCTAGTGAATTACGTGGAAGCGAGCGAAGCCCACTTCTATGCGCCCTAAGACCGCATAGAGCATCCAGCACAGCGGAAGTTTGTTCGCTGGCAGGCGAAGAACGCATGAATGCGACCGAAGGCAGTTCAAGAGCATTAAGTGTCGTAGAGGGGGTGAGTTTGGGAGGAGGTACCGTCACAGCTGTGGTAATGCCGGTGCGGAGAGGATCGAGCACGGGCGTAGCCCGTGCGGAGAGCATCGAGCTCGGGCGTAGCCCGTGCGGAGAGCATCGAGCACGGGCGTAGCCCGTGCGGAGAGCATCGAGCACGAGCGTAGCCCGTGCGGAGAGCGTCGAGCACGGGCGTAGCCCGTGACGCCCGTGCGGAGAGCATCGAGCACGGGCGTAGCCCGTGACGCCCGTGCGGAGAGCATCGAGCACGGGCGTAGCCCGTGCGGAGAGCATCGAGCTCGGGCGTAGCCCGTGAGCTACGTGCGGAGAGCATCGAGCACGGGCGTAGCCCGTGCGGAGAGCATCGAGCACGGGCGTAGCCCGTGCGGAGAGCATCGAGCACGGGCGTAGCCCGTGCGAAGATGCTCGTATATATATATATAATCATACCGTTTAAAACTTATAGCTATATATAAAATGATATTGTTCCTCCGCCTGCCTTAGGCCCTAAGCCATACGTCCGCCCTGCCTCGGCCATTCCTCCACCCTTTCTGAGCCATGCTTCCGAGCGGCTCTGCCGTCGGCTGATTGCACGGAGCGGCGGAGCCCACAAGTGGGGTCGCCGGACCTCGACGAACCCGCCGGTGGTAGTCCGGCGGGGCTCACACTTCTCCACCGTCCACCGCTCCCCAAACCTCCTCAACGCCACCCTCAAGTTTCTCGCCGTATGAATCTTCCACTGCCGCAAGCGCTTCCTCCTCGCTCATCTCCTTTCCCCACCAACAATATGAAGCTAGTTCCTCCGACCATAGCTTCCCGTCCAGATTGCTCCCCCTCTCTAAACGCGGTGACTGGAGCGTTGAGAAGGAGGATTGCGCCGTTGTGGAGAAAGCTCCGGTCAACGGCAATTTTATGCCCCAGATCCTGACGCACCGTCGAGTCAAACTGAACTGAAAAAAAATTAAGTTGTGGTGGTAACGCAACGGAGCAAAATCGCTGAAACAAACGGACCCTATATATGCATGTTATATATACATCACTACCATATATATAAATATACTTATTTTCAAGCACACCAAATATTTTCCCTCAATTGTTTGATCAAAGAGGATATTAAATCTCATCTTTTAGATGGAGAGAGAGAAAGAAAGATTGAAGAGAGAGGAGAAGAGAGGAAAAAAGAATATTCATAGAGCTCTTAAAGCTATATGAGAGAGAGGGAGAGAGAGAGTGGGAGGGAAATTAAATTTTTTACTTCAAAGCGTATATTTTTTTAAAAAATTAAAAATTGTAATATTGATTTATATTTTTTTTACGATCGTTTTGAATACTCATATGTATATGTTGCGGGTGTAGCCCGTTTTGATGCGGACGCAACCCGCAGTGACACATCAAGCACGGGTGAAGCCTGTGCAAAGGTGGGCGAAGCCCGGGCGAAGGCGGGCAAAGCCCGCCTGGATGCAGCCGAAAGCCGCCCGAGAGCTTTGAGCAGGGGCGTAGCCCGTGCGAAGAAGCTTGTGTGTGTGTGTGTGTGTGCGCGCGCAGAAAAATCCTCTACACTGAAACTCTGTGTGCATTTGGAAGCTGGTGAGAACTGCATGTAAGATACAACAGTTCTTTCGGAAAAGGAGGGGTGTTGTACTGTACCGTGCAGTACGTCATTCAATGGTTGTTAGTGCATCAGTACTCGGGCCGAGATGCGTGTGCGAGATGAATGCGCTCGCAGCCGTTGGCTGTGTTGTATTGTATATGTGGGGGCCGCGAGTGACGGGTACATATAATTATTGTTTGATTTGCATATGCGCTCCGGGGGCCGTGAGTGACGGGTACGGGGCGAGCTGGTGAATTACGTGGAAGCGGGCGAAGCCTGCTTTTATGCGGCCTAAGATCGCCCAGAGCATCAAGCACGTGTAAAGCCCGTTTGCTGGAGGGCGAAGGCCGCCCGAGAGCATCGAGTGTCGTAGATGGGGCGAGTTTGCACGGAGGTACAGTCGCAACTGGGGTACTGTCGATGCGAAGAGCATCGAGCACGGGCGTAGCCCGTGCGAAGATGCTCGTATTTGTATATGATTATTGTTATCACCACCACCTTCCTGCATTTCCCTCACCGAGTTCATCCTCAAATTCGTTTAATTTGCATGATTTTTGAATGAAGATTGTCATCTCATGGGGGACGGACATGGCGGTGGCCCTGCCAGACCGCCTCCGGCCTACCGCCGTCGCGGTCGCAGGAGCCCAGCGACCCCATCGGCAAGGTCCTGTCTAGCCGTCGGCGGCTCTGCCGGCAGGAGTGGACTGCACTGTCCACCCATGCAATGGCGGGCCACACCAGCAGCGGTGAAGGTCGGGGAAGTGGTTGTAATTATATTTTTGTTTAAACGGCAACGGACAGGTAAGGATAAAAATCCAATATCACAACCTATGTCGCAGAGAAAGGGAAGAAACTATAGAGATTTGGACATGAACCATGCTAAAGCCAAAAACTCACAGCTATTTTGCACAAATCATCGGAAATAGAAATGTATATGAGATAAACCATGCAGTGAAATAAAACTATTCTTCCAACCTTATCTGATCCGACTCACACAAATGTAAAAGCATGATCATTTACAGTCAATCGTCGCATTCAAATAACTAAAATATCATGTCTTCCAAAATAAGAGACAAAATAAACATCAAGCATTGATTGAGAAGTATTTAAATTCACAGAAAGCTAAGGCCACAGATCACTGCCCCGCACTCTCTAGCGGTAAAATAACAGAGATGGCGACGTTTATTGCAAATCACGAAAATGGAGAGCAAATTGCTCTGCAAGCAATTGATCCCGTTAACCACAAATTAGAGTGATTGCGCTGTCGGCTGCTCACCCCGGCTTCCCGGCGTTGGGGAAAGACACCCCAGGTTTTGGATTTACCATAGCTTCGCTAATCGACATCGGAGAGCCGACGGCGACTACGCGCGAAGCCATGAGGGAAGAAACGCCTGAGAAGCGCCGGAGAAGGGCCGCATATGCGCCGGACCTGCGCCGCCTCCAGCTCCTATGGCGCTATTGATGCTTCCGTCATAGTGCCTCCTCGGACCTCATATGCAGAATCTCGCCTGGGGGGGGGGGGGGGCGGCAGGAACACGGACCCTCTCCCCGTCTCTCTCAATATATATTACTGTTTAACCGGCGGATGAACGGCGGCACTGTCATCCGCCCCTTAACATTAATATATATAACATATATAATATCATCCGTCGCTTAACATTTATAACATATAACATATAATATTAATAACAGCAAAGTGGAGAATCAGTGACCGACGAACAGCCCGAAGAAGCAGCGGTGCACGGGTGTTTTCGGGAAATACCTGCCGTGACCGTCGACTCCTCCACAATCGTTCTTATTAAACCCACTGTTCATCTGCTTCTTGACTGAAACAGCCGACTTAATGTCCTAAACAGAACTTTAAACAGAACTTCCAAGGAATCTCATTAATAACTAATACATTCATCCCTAATCTCTAACAACATCTTTAAATTACGCCTATCTTCTGAAAGGAATTATACAGACAATAGTAGCAACAGGTTTTCATCACAGAAAACATCTCAAAAATTAATCTAACACCTACAGTCGGCCACTCTCAAACAGGGGCAAACACACAATACTCTCTTACAGGAATCAAAATGCAAACATCATTCTCAAAATATTCATCAATCACCAACAATTACAGAACTTCCCCCTCTTTTATAAGGTTTTAACAGGAAATAAAAACCGAACATGAAGAAATGGTTATGGCAAAATCGAAGTGGAGCTGAAACCGCCTGTGCTTTTCGTGGAGGAAATGGTGGCTAGCAGTCCAAACAGGACCGAGCAATAGAAGCTATTGGCGTGGGAGAAGCTGGCGGGTGGAGTTCCGGAGGTCGCGATGGCGTGCGGGCTTCCGTCATTTCCGCCTCTCCTGTAGCTCTTCCGCCTTTCCAGTAGCTTTGAATCGGGAGATGAATTGGAATTTTATGTGCCGCTGTTCGACTGCTTGTTGTAATTAATCCTGTACATAAGCGGGGAAACACGCAGCACGATAAGCGGCGTACAGGGCGATGAGCAGTGACACGTTGTTGTGAAATCGGATCGAGTTAAGCCGCGGTAGCGCAACGGAATTTCACGAATGAGCAAGAACCAATATCGCGCAAAATAAAATACGGAACGAGATTCTAGCATACACAGATGACACAAAAGATTACGTGGTTCGGAGTTGGGCTCCTACGTCCACGGGGAGAGCGCGCCAGAAAGATCCACTAAAACAGATGAGGTTACAAGATACAACAAGAGAAAACTGAAAACACTGTCTATCTTCCCCGCTGAAATCACCGCCTGCTTCCGCCGCCTGATGCCGATCCCGCCTGGATCAGCCGCCTGAAGCCGCCGAACGCCTGGAGTCAACTTCTGGAGGCCGGCCGGATATCGCCTCGCCTGAGGTGACCGGATGTGCCGCCTCCGTTAGCTCCGCATGTGTCGCCGCCTCTGCGCCTGCTGCCGCCGTCGCCGCGCCTGATTCCGCCGAACCTTTGGGGCCTACTGCAGGTGGCCGGCCGGATGTCGCCTCGCCTGAGGTGACCGGATGCGCCGCAACCTTGCGCGCCAGATGCCGTCACCTGCTGCCGCCGTTCGTCGGAAGAACCGCCTGAAAAGCTCAAAGCTTTCCCTCTCTGAATTCTCACTAGTGTTGTATATTACTGAACCATCTCATGGCTAAGGGAGGCTGACCCCTATTTATAATAGGATCAAGAGTCATCAAAATATGGAGATGAACACATATGGAGGGGGTTGCCAAAACAGGGCTCAACCAAATAGGAAGAACATCCCCTATATTATATCCCCCTCATAAAGCATTTCCATGTTTAGGACTTCCCCAAAACAGGAATAAAAAAGGGCACACGGATCGATGAGGTGGCACAATCTCAACAAACTCCACCTTGACGCCTCACGCAAACGAAACTCCACCTCGAAGCCTAACAAACGTAACTCTACCTCCAACTTGGATCTCCCCAACCGGCGACTATAAGCCCCCTCTCCCTGGGGTCCACCTCGATTAACATGCATCAGAATGAGTCAAGTCAAGACCGTTCTTGAACTTGACTCCTGTCACTGATTTCGTTTGCATGTTCGCACCATTATCCTCCGTAGAGATATTCCGCAACTCCATGCCTTCACCTCCAGCGAACTCCCTCGACTCCTGGTGGCGTACTCCAATGTGTTTTATCCTTGCACGATAGACCGTGTCTTTTGCAAGACAACTAGCACTGTGCAGTTCCACCTTCTTCTGAGTAAACCTGAGTTCCTTGGTGGGACTCCTGAGACAGATGACTCCCCTTGCGGTGTCTGGGCAATTCTGAGACAATACCCTGCTCTTCTTCCCGGACTTCTCCTTTCTGAGGAGAGCCTTATGAAGACCTTGCTGGACGAGAACGGCCTTTATGCGCTTCTGCCAAAGGCCAAAATCAATCTTGCCGTCGTACCTAGAAATCTCGAATTTTGCCGACATTGTCTTGCTCGCAGAGCTACTGGGCGATCAAGATGATATTCGCGGAACCGATCTGGGAAGATAGGGAGCGGACCAATGTCGTCACCCACCGTTGACCCAAATCAGAAAACCGGAACGTCCAGACGATCACCCCCGCGGAACCTGCCTCTGATACCAATTGTTGTGAAATCGGATCGAGTTAAGCCGCGGTAGCGCAACGGAATTTCACGAATGAGCAAGAACCAATATCGCGCAAAATAAAATACGGAACGAGATTCTAGCATACACAGATGACACAAAAGATTACGTGGTTCGGAGTTGGGCTCCTACGTCCACGGGGAGAGCGCGCCAGAAAGATCCACTAAAACAGATGAGGTTACAAGATACAACAAGAGAAAACTGAAAACACTGTCTATCTTCCCCGCTGGAATCACCGCCTGCTTCCGCCGCCTGATGCCGATCCCGCCTGGATCAGCCGCCTGAAGCCGCCGAACGCCTGGAGTCAACTTCTGGAGGCCGGCCGGATGTCGCCTCGCCTGAGGTGACCGGATGTGCCGCCTCTGTTAGCTCCGCATGTGTCGCCGCCTCTGCGCCTGCTGCCGCCGTCGCCGCGCCTGATGCCTGTCTCGTTGCTGCTCTGCCACCGGGCCCAAAACCCGCCGCCGCTGCCTGAGACGAAGTCGAAGCCGCCGGAATTGCGCCGCCTGAAGCTCTCTGTTCACAAATTGGATCTCACGGATTTTTCCTCTCATCATCGGTCATGACAGCTCCCCTATAAATAGCAACAAAAAACCCCTCTCAATTAGGAGATAATCTAATATAGGAATGAAGAATAACCGGCCATCAAATAACTTCCCAAATAAATTAGGATTGCCCAAAAATGATTTGCCCGGATTAGGAATGAGGAGCCCCAAAATAAATTCTCATCTAAATGATATTCCTATATTGAGATAATCCTAAACTAGGAATGAAAAACTCCCACGGATCAGTGACATGGCGCGATCCGGACGATCCGTGCACGTGTGAGGTGTCACGATCCTAACAATCTCCACCTTGACGCCTCACGCAAACGAAACTCCACCTTGACGAACGTAACTCAACCTTCAGCTTAAATCTCCACTACTGGCGACTACGAGCCCCCTCTCCCTGGGGCCTAACCGCGATCAATGCGCATCAGAATGAGTCAAGTCAAGACCGCTCTTGAACTTGACTCCAGTCACTGGACTTCCTCGCAAGTCCGTACTAATATCCCTCCAGGATATCTCCCGCAACTTCCTGCCTCTACCTCCAGCGAACTCCCTCGACTCCTGGTGGCGTACTCCAATGTGTTTTATCCTTGCACGATAGACCGTGTCTTTTGCAAGACAACTAGCACTGTGCAGTTCCACCTTCTTCTGAGTAAACCTGAGTTCCTTGGTGGGACTCCTGAGACAGATGACTCCCCTTGCGGTGCCTGGGCAATTCTGAGACAACACCCTGCTCTTCTTCCCGGACTTCTCCTTTCTGAGGAGAGCCTTATGAAGACCTTGCTGGACGAGAACGGCCTTTATGCGCTTCTGCCAAAGGCCAAAATCAATCTTGCCGTCGTACCTAGAAATCTCGAATTTTGCCGACATTGTCTTGCTCGCAGAGCTACTGGGCGATCAAGATGATATTCGCGGAACCGATCTGGGAAGATAGGGAGCGGACCAATGTCGTCACCCACCGTTGACCCAAATCAGAAAACCGGAACGTCCAGACGATCACCCCGCGGAACCTGCCTCTGATACCAATTGTTGTGAAATCGGATCGAGTTAAGCCGCGGTAGCGCAACGGAATTTCACGAATGAGCAAGAACCAATATCGCGCAAAATAAAATACGGAACGAGATTCTAGCATACACAGATGACACAAAAGATTACGTGGTTCGGAGTTGGGCTCCTACGTCCACGGGGAGAGCGCGCCAGAAAGATCCACTAAAACAGATGAGGTTACAAGATACAACAAGAGAAAACTGAAAACACTGTCTATCTTCCCCGCTGGAATCACCGTCTGCTTCCGCCGCCTGATGCCGATCCCGCCTGGATCAGCCGCCTGAAGCCGCCGAACGCGTGGAGTCAACTTCTGGAGGCCGGCCGGATGTCGCCTCGCCTGAGGTGACCGGATGTGCCGCCTCCGTTAGCTCCGCATGTGTCGCCGCCTCTGCGCCTGCTGCCGCCGTCGCCGCGCCTGATTCCGCCGAACCTCTGGGGTCTACTGCAGGTGGCCGGCCGGATGTCGCCTCGCCTGAGGTGACCGGATGCGCCGCAACCTTGCGCGCCAGATGCCGCCACCTGCTGCCGCCGTTCGTCGGAAGAACCGCCTGAAAAGCTCAAAGCTTTCCCTCTCTGAATTCTCACTAGTGTTGTATATTACTGAACCATCTCATGGCTAAGGGAGGCTGACCCCTATTTATAATAGGATCAAGAGTCATCAAAATATGGAGATGAACACATATGGAGGGGGTTGCCAAAATAGGGCTCAACCAAATAGGAAGAACATCCCATATATTATATCCCCCTCATAAAGCATTTCCATGTTTAGGACTTCCCCAAAACAGGAATAAAAAAGGGCACACGGATCAATGAGGTGGCACAATCTCAACAACACGTCGCAGGTTGGAGAAGAAGGAAACCCAAAATCGGAAGTTTGCGCACTGAAAGGAGGAAGTGGTAGAGGGCGAAATGCGGGATTTCACAAATGGCAGCAGAATTGTCGCTTGCAGAGCAAGGAGGTCAAAGCGGTGGAGGGGTGTTTTCGGGAAATACCTGGCGTGACCAACGGCTCCTACCCAATGAACTTTATTAATATAGATATGTGTATATTGGATAATTGGAGAAACAAAACCTATCATAAAAAATTCAAATATGGCATGCGGGAAAATTGCTAATCTGTATTTAAATTTTTTTAAAAAAAATAACATATCGAAGCATTTTCTTTGCCTGCTGCAGGAACAAGTCACCCTAGAATGCAAGGGCCTTCCTGCTGCATGATTAAAACGAACCCTATTATTGTGCGTCCGGCGCGCACGGAAGTGTGTGCTAGAAGAGAACTGGCCCTAAAATCAGTAATCCGACGGTTGAAATCAAACTGGAAATTACAGCCGTAATGCAAAATACGGCTGTAATTTTCAGATTAGTTTTCAACCGTTGGATTTGCTATTTTTACGGCCGAATTTTCTTTGGCACACTTCTATGTGCGTCGGACACGCCAAAAAATACTTCCTTCCAGTGGGCCAACATCCTTCTCTTCCCTTCTGTTTTCCAACCGTACTACTAATCTTTACAGTAGTTTTCCACCACTGTATTTCCTGCTGCTACAATCATCCTAAATAGAGCCGCCCATCTTGCTCAGGCCCAAATGCCCAAATGTCGGATTTTCCGGCCCATCCCATATACAGATATACCATATTCGCTGAGGACTTATATAGGGTGCATCATTTTTTGGTGCAGCAAACGCACATAGAAATATGTGCTAGAGAAAATCCGGCCATAAAAATAGCAAATCTAACGGTTGAAAAACAATCCGAAAATTACAGCCGCATTTTGCATTACGGCTGTAATTTCCAGTTTGAATTCAACCTTTCCAATACCAATTTTTGATCTCCTCTAGCACACTTTCGTGTGTCGGACGCACAGTAATATGGTTCCGTTTTCATGCACACTTCAGCGTGTGCATGAAAACGTGGAAAGCCCCATATGATTTTTTTTGGAAGTGAAAAGGTTCACTGTCTTCTAAAAAAATCGGAAAACACCTTTTAACCTAACACCAAGAAAACAGTAGCGGCGCAAATAAACTCCCCCCCCCCCCCCCCCGGTCGGGCCTCACTCTAGGATGACTGAATCCGACTGAAATTGCTTAAAAAATCATTTTAAAATTAAAAAACTGACATCCCAGCTTTTATTTTCCCCAAACCCGAGATTCCCATCGCCTCTCTCTCTCTCTCAACCCTGCCAGGCAGGTCTTCCCTCTCTCTCTCTCTCTCTCTCTCTCTCTCTCTCTCTCTCTCTCTCTCTCTCTCTCTGCTCCTCTCCTTGCCATCGCCTCTCTCTCTCTGCCTCTCGCTCCCGACCTAGTAGTTCCTCCCTTCTTCCTCCACCGCGATCGCCATCAACATCCTTGGAGCTTGACAACGTCGCTCCTCTCCTCCCGCGACATATCTTCCTCCTCCATGTAGGGCATCGCAGCCCGCCTCCTCCGTGCAGGAATCTCCATCGGCGAACCTCCATCTATGAGTGCCTCTCCACTCTCCTCTCACCGCAAGCAACAAAACTGTGATTTACCCTCCACGACTCGCAGCCGGCGAACACCTCCAAGCGAAGCTCAATCGGCGAACCCGTACTTCACCCTTTGTTCTTCTATTAGTTCAAGACACGCATCTCATTTGCCAATGAGTTTGACAGCCGCCGGAGAAGAAGAATGAGTTGATTGCAAAGGCACAAGAGACGGCCGCCGGAGCTAGAGAGAGGGCAGAGCACGCGGCGCCGGCGGCCAAGGAAAAGCCGCGCTCTCCGGCAACCGCTAATCTCGGGAAATCTATCTACTGTCGTGCTCCTCCTTTCAATTTCTGCCCAGCCTGTGACCTGCCCCTTCAATTGAAGTCTGCTTGTTGTGTTATTGGAGAACCAGCTTGTTGGAGGGAAAAACAGGGCTAACTACCATCAATTCCCTGCAGCCCCACCTCACTTTCCTGCTAATGTTCCGCTGCCAGCCACTCCCCTTCCAGTCCAGCCATTGTTCTGGATTTCCTAAACCAATCGAGAGCCTCCATCGGTTAAGATTCCTACAGCCACATCTTCCATGGCAGTTCTTGGCAACCAGCACTTATTGGCCGCCTTCCCGACTACATCCCAGCAGTTCTGGTCTACAATCAACAGCCCCTTGTAAATATTTCTCCAACCGGCAGTCCACACCCACCATTACACAGACCTCTAGGAACTCAAACTAGCAACTACTTTGAAATCAGTAACATACATGCTTCAAAACTGCTGTCTAAAGCCTGAAATTGCAATATATCTCTCACTCTGGCCTTGAAAATGCTTGTGTAAATTTTAATTGTGCCTAGAACTTGCTCATTGCTTTAAAGTCAAATCTTAATTGTGAATGTTTGTGTTGCTTAGATTAATTTTATCATTTTGTTGCAATTATTTGTCACAGTCGCATGTGCATTGCAGCTGAGATTAGGAGTGTAGATTGGTTGTGATGAGCGTAGTATTTGGATGTAAGCTGTGTTTCATTGTTTTGAAACAAGTGATCAGTCGAGTATAATAAATACCCTCAGCAGAGATTGTGTTAGCATGAGCGCAGGATAATGCCACCAAACGGCGGTGTTCCACCCAATCTGCCCCGCACTCAATCTGTAATGTCGAGCAGGGCCCAAGTCTCAGTCATTCTAAGTTCTATTTTGGACCTCAAACTGCCATTGAAGTAAAAAAACAATCATATTTACTAGTTTTTTTCTTTGTAGTTTGAGAATGTACAATTCGCTAGTCGAGAGATGTTTTGACGATTGCGCGGACAGTTTCAGGCGCAAGACTCTAGATAAACAAGAGGAGACGTGTGTTCGCAGATGCGCTGAGAAATTTCCGAAGCACTCAATGAGGGTTGACATGAGATTTGCCGAACTCAATCAAGGAGATGCAACACAAGATTAATGGAATGTATTTTTAATGATGGTGGCTGCTATTTACTTAATATATATTATTGCTGAATTAGTTCTCTGCTTGAACACATTGGGAGTTCATTTCTAGCAGCGGCTTTGTTTTTTTATGATGTTGAGCCCCTCTTTTGTGATTGAGGGAATTGAAGATTCTTCATTTGACTGGTCATTTTTGTTCAATTTATATCATTTTGTTAAATATGAGTGATAAAGATTTGAACTTGCAGCCACTTCCCATAACCTCTCACAGAACAGTAACTGGGTTGCAGCCAGAATGTATTCAGTTTACTGATCTGGAGCTGGTAATGCTTTTGATTTGGTTTTAATGATTTGATTTTACTAATTTGCATTTTGAGGTTTTACTTCAGAGCAATGGTTTTTAACAGTTAGGTTTATAAAATCATGTATATAATACTCAATTTAAAGCGGTGTGAAAGCATGAGTAAAATTGACAAAAAAATTTGATTTAGCATTTTCATCCATATTATATTAGACTTAAATTTTGGGTTGGTCATGGTTCTATAACAAGGTCATAGAAAGATTCAGAGACATTTGATTTCAATCAACATTACCTAATTTTTTTATCACAAAAAAATTGCATAATACAAAAAAATATTGTTTATATATACTAGTGGCCGGCGCACAGGGCGCCACACCAACCATAGTGCGCGGATTCACTCAAGTGATGGTGAGGTGTTGTTTCCGTCATGCATTGCACGTGGATGATCTCAAGCATTTCTGCTAGTATATCATATAATGACAGACCTATTAACTGAGAACAAGAGCAAGCACATCTAGTGACTGAAAATTTAGTCTCACATATGGGCAAAGATTGTCATTGCAAGTACTGAGAATTTAGTCTCACATAACAAAACTTATGTCATTGTGCACTTAATATAGATCTTGGGCTCCTCCGCCTATAATCAATTGGTTTAAGATTGGATACACTCATACACATATTCTAATACGATATCAAAATGGGCTAAGCTAAATAACACATTTAGACGTCACCAATTTTTTTTTAAAAAAAAATCACGTTTTAAAGACCAAAGACCTTTCACATAAGAGGTATAATATGAGTGTTGAAAGTGGGCCCACCGACCACAAAAAGGTCAATGCCGACCATATAAAGATCGGCCTGGGCCCACGGCCTGACTGCGGCCGGTGCACCCTAAACCCGCTCTCCGCCCCGCCCCTTTTTTTTCCCTCTTCTCTCTTTCTCCCTCCCCCCTTTTCTTCCCCTCCCCCTCTTTTTCTTTCTCTTCCCTCCCCCCTCCCCCCTTTTTTCCCCCTCATACCGGAGTGGAACCCGGCGGCCCCCCCGGTCGGGCCTCACTCTAGGATGACTGAATCCGACTGAAATTGCTTAAAAAATCATTTTAAAATTAAAAAACTGACATCCCAGCTTTTATTTTCCCCAAACCCGAGATTCCCATCGCCTCTCTCTCTCTCTCAACCCTGCCAGGCAGGTCTTCCCTCTCTCTCTCTCTCTCTCTCTCTCTCTCTCTCTCTCTCTCTCTCTCTGCTCCTCTCCTTGCCATCGCCTCTCTCTCTCTGCCTCTCGCTCCCGACCTAGTAGTTCCTCCCTTCTTCCTCCACCGCGATCGCCATCAACATCCTTGGAGCTTGACAACGTCGCTCCTCTCCTCCCGCGACATATCTTCCTCCTCCATGTAGGGCATCGCAGCCCGCCTCCTCCGTGCAGGAATCTCCATCGGCGAACCTCCATCTATGAGTGCCTCTCCACTCTCCTCTCACCGCAAGCAACAAAACTGTGATTTACCCTCCACGACTCGCAGCCGGCGAACACCTCCAAGCGAAGCTCAATCGGCGAACCCGTACTTCACCCTTTGTTCTTCTATTAGTTCAAGACACGCATCTCATTTGCCAATGAGTTTGACAGCCGCCGGAGAAGAAGAATGAGTTGATTGCAAAGGCACAAGAGACGGCCGCCGGAGCTAGAGAGAGGGCAGAGCACGCGGCGCCGGCGGCCAAGGAAAAGCCGCGCTCTCCGGCAACCGCTAATCTCGGGAAATCTATCTACTGTCGTGCTCCTCCTTTCAATTTCTGCCCAGCCTGTGACCTGCCCCTTCAATTGAAGTCTGCTTGTTGTGTTATTGGAGAACCAGCTTGTTGGAGGGAAAAACAGGGCTAACTACCATCAATTCCCTGCAGCCCCACCTCACTTTCCTGCTAATGTTCCGCTGCCAGCCACTCCCCTTCCAGTCCAGCCATTGTTCTGGATTTCCTAAACCAATCGAGAGCCTCCATCGGTTAAGATTCCTACAGCCACATCTTCCATGGCAGTTCTTGGCAACCAGCACTTATTGGCCGCCTTCCCGACTACATCCCAGCAGTTCTGGTCTACAATCAACAGCCCCTTGTAAATATTTCTCCAACCGGCAGTCCACACCCACCATTACACAGACCTCTAGGAACTCAAACTAGCAACTACTTTGAAATCAGTAACATACATGCTTCAAACTGCTGTCTAAAGCCTGAAATTGCAATATATCTCTCACTCTGGCCTTGAAAATGCTTGTGTAAATTTTAATTGTGCCTAGAACTTGCTCATTGCTTTAAAGTCAAATCTTAATTGTGAATGTTTGTGTTGCTTAGATTAATTTTATCATTTTGTTGCAATTATTTGTCACAGTCGCATGTGCATTGCAGCTGAGATTAGGAGTGTAGATTGGTTGTGATGAGCGTAGTATTTGGATGTAAGCTGTGTTTCATTGTTTTGAAACAAGTGATCAGTCGAGTATAATAAATACCCTCAGCAGAGATTGTGTTAGCATGAGCGCAGGATAATGCCACCAAACGGCGGTGTTCCACCCAATCTGCCCCGCACTCAATCTGTAATGTCGAGCAGGGCCCAAGTCTCAGTCATTCTAAGTTCTATTTTGGACCTCAAACTGCCATTGAAGTAAAAAAACAATCATATTTACTAGTTTTTTTCTTTGTAGTTTGAGAATGTACAATTCGCTAGTCGAGAGATGTTTTGACGATTGCGCGGACAGTTTCAGGCGCAAGACTCTAGATAAACAAGAGGAGACGTGTGTTCGCAGATGCGCTGAGAAATTTCCGAAGCACTCAATGAGGGTTGACATGAGATTTGCCGAACTCAATCAAGGAGATGCAACACAAGATTAATGGAATGTATTTTTAATGATGGTGGCTGCTATTTACTTAATATATATTATTGCTGAATTAGTTCTCTGCTTGAACACATTGGGAGTTCATTTCTAGCAGCGGCTTTGTTTTTTTATGATGTTGAGCCCCTCTTTTGTGATTGAGGGAATTGAAGATTCTTCATTTGACTGGTCATTTTTGTTCAATTTATATCATTTTGTTAAATATGAGTGATAAAGATTTGAACTTGCAGCCACTTCCCATAACCTCTCACAGAACAGTAACTGGGTTGCAGCCAGAATGTATTCAGTTTACTGATCTGGAGCTGGTAATGCTTTTGATTTGGTTTTAATGATTTGATTTTACTAATTTGCATTTTGAGGTTTTACTTCAGAGCAATGGTTTTTAACAGTTAGGTTTATAAAATCATGTATATAATACTCAATTTAAAGCGGTGTGAAAGCATGAGTAAAATTGACAAAAAAATTTGATTTAGCATTTTCATCCATATTATATTAGACTTAAATTTTGGGTTGGTCATGGTTCTATAACAAGGTCATAGAAAGATTCAGAGACATTTGATTTCAATCAACATTACCTAATTTTTTTATCACAAAAAAATTGCATAATACAAAAAAATATTGTTTATATATACTAGTGGCCGGCGCACAGGGCGCCACACCAACCATAGTGCGCGGATTCACTCAAGTGATGGTGAGGTGTTGTTTCCGTCATGCATTGCACGTGGATGATCTCAAGCATTTCTGCTAGTATATCATATAATGACAGACCTATTAACTGAGAACAAGAGCAAGCACATCTAGTGACTGAAAATTTAGTCTCACATATGGGCAAAGATTGTCATTGCAAGTACTGAGAATTTAGTCTCACATAACAAAACTTATGTCATTGTGCACTTAATATAGATCTTGGGCTCCTCCGCCTATAATCAATTGGTTTAAGATTGGATACACTCATACACATATTCTAATACGATATCAAAATGGGCTAAGCTAAATAACACATTTAGACGTCACCAATTTTTTTTTTTAAAAAAATCACGTTTTAAAGACCAAAGACCTTTCACATAAGAGGTATAATATGAGTGTTGAAAGTGGGCCCACCGACCACAAAAAGGTCAATGCCGACCATATAAAGATCGGCCTGGGCCCACGGCCTGACTGCGGCCGGTGCACCCTAAACCCGCTCTCCGCCCCGCCCCTTTTTTTTCCCTCTTCTCTCTTTCTCCCTCCCCCCTTTTCTTCCCCTCCCCCTCTTTTTCTTTCTCTTCCCTCCCCCCTCCCCCCTTTTTTCCCCCTCATACCGGAGTGGAACCCGGCGGCCCCCCGGTCGGGCCTCACTCTAGGATGACTGAATCCGACTGAAATTGCTTAAAAAATCATTTTAAAATTAAAAAACTGACATCCCAGCTTTTATTTTCCCCAAACCCGAGATTCCCATCGCCTCTCTCTCTCTCTCAACCCTGCCAGGCAGGTCTTCCCTCTCTCTCTCTCTCTCTCTCTCTCTCTCTCTCTCTCTCTCTCTCTCTCTCTCTCTCTCTCTCTCTCTGCTCCTCTCCTTGCCATCGCCTCTCTCTCTCTGCCTCTCGCTCCCGACCTAGTAGTTCCTCCCTTCTTCCTCCACCGCGATCGCCATCAACATCCTTGGAGCTTGACAACGTCGCTCCTCTCCTCCCGCGACATATCTTCCTCCTCCATGTAGGGCATCGCAGCCCGCCTCCTCCGTGCAGGAATCTCCATCGGCGAACCTCCATCTATGAGTGCCTCTCCACTCTCCTCTCACCGCAAGCAACAAAACTGTGATTTACCCTCCACGACTCGCAGCCGGCGAACACCTCCAAGCGAAGCTCAATCGGCGAACCCGTACTTCACCCTTTGTTCTTCTATTAGTTCAAGACACGCATCTCATTTGCCAATGAGTTTGACAGCCGCCGGAGAAGAAGAATGAGTTGATTGCAAAGGCACAAGAGACGGCCGCCGGAGCTAGAGAGAGGGCAGAGCACGCGGCGCCGGCGGCCAAGGAAAAGCCGCGCTCTCCGGCAACCGCTAATCTCGGGAAATCTATCTACTGTCGTGCTCCTCCTTTCAATTTCTGCCCAGCCTGTGACCTGCCCCTTCAATTGAAGTCTGCTTGTTGTGTTATTGGAGAACCAGCTTGTTGGAGGGAAAAACAGGGCTAACTACCATCAATTCCCTGCAGCCCCACCTCACTTTCCTGCTAATGTTCCGCTGCCAGCCACTCCCCTTCCAGTCCAGCCATTGTTCTGGATTTCCTAAACCAATCGAGAGCCTCCATCGGTTAAGATTCCTACAGCCACATCTTCCATGGCAGTTCTTGGCAACCAGCACTTATTGGCCGCCTTCCCGACTACATCCAGCAGTTCTGGTCTACAATCAACAGCCCCTTGTAAATATTTCTCCAACCGGCAGTCCACACCCACCATTACACAGACCTCTAGGAACTCAAACTAGCAACTACTTTGAAATCAGTAACATATATGCTTCAAAACTGCTGTCTAAAGCCTGAAATTGCAATATATCTCTCACTCTGGCCTTGAAAATGCTTGTGTAAATTTTAATTGTGCCTAGAACTTGCTCATTGCTTTAAAGTCAAATCTTAATTGTGAATGTTTGTGTTGCTTAGATTAATTTTATCATTTTGTTGCAATTATTTGTCACAGTCGCATGTGCATTGCAGCTGAGATTAGGAGTGTAGATTGGTTGTGATGAGCGTAGTATTTGGATGTAAGCTGTGTTTCATTGTTTTGAAACAAGTGATCAGTCGAGTATAATAAATACCCTCAGCAGAGATTGTGTTAGCATGAGCGCAGGATAATGCCACCAAACGGCGGTGTTCCACCCAATCTGCCCCGCACTCAATCTGTAATGTCGAGCAGGGCCCAAGTCTCAGTCATTCTAAGTTCTATTTTGGACCTCAAACTGCCATTGAAGTAAAAAAACAATCATATTTACTAGTTTTTTTCTTTGTAGTTTGAGAATGTACAATTCGCTAGTCGAGAGATGTTTTGACGATTGCGCGGACAGTTTCAGGCGCAAGACTCTAGATAAACAAGAGGAGACGTGTGTTCGCAGATGCGCTGAGAAATTTCCGAAGCACTCAATGAGGGTTGACATGAGATTTGCCGAACTCAATCAAGGAGATGCAACACAAGATTAATGGAATGTATTTTTAATGATGGTGGCTGCTATTTACTTAATATATATTATTGCTGAATTAGTTCTCTGCTTGAACACATTGGGAGTTCATTTCTAGCAGCGGCTTTGTTTTTTTATGATGTTGAGCCCCTCTTTTGTGATTGAGGGAATTGAAGATTCTTCATTTGACTGGTCATTTTTGTTCAATTTATATCATTTTGTTAAATATGAGTGATAAAGATTTGAACTTGCAGCCACTTCCCATAACCTCTCACAGAACAGTAACTGGGTTGCAGCCAGAATGTATTCAGTTTACTGATCTGGAGCTGGTAATGCTTTGATTTGGTTTTAATGATTTGATTTTACTAATTTGCATTTTGAGGTTTTACTTCAGAGCAATGGTTTATCTTTAACAGTTAGGTTTATAAAATCATGTATATAATACTCAATTTAAAGCGGTGTGAAAGCATGAGTAAAATTGACAAAAAAATTTGATTTAGCATTTTCATCCATATTATATTAGACTTAAATTTTGGGTTGGTCATGGTTCTATAACAAGGTCATAGAAAGATTCAGAGACATTTGATTTCAATCAACATTACCTAATTTTTTTAGGGTGCTGATATTTATACACCAAAAATGGCTATTCACACCCCATTCAAACAAAAAAAACACCTCTTTTTTAACCGCATGAAAGTATATTTGTACCCCTTTTCATTCCAGTTTCCTTCTCTCTCCCGTGCCCTAACCCGCCGACCCTATCCCCGCGCCATTCGTCGCAGCATCCAGGCCGCCGCGATTTCTCTTCGGTGAATCCCTCCGGCCGCCGCCTCCTCCTCCATTTCTCATCCTGATTTCCGGCCGCAGCATCCAGGCCGCCGCCTCCTCCTCCATTTCCCTTCTCTCTCCCGTGCCCTAACCCGCCGACCCTATCCATCCGCCGCGCTCTTCGCTGAATCCCTCCGGCCGCCGCCTCCTCCTCCATTTCTCATCCTGATTTCCATACCCTTCCCGACCCCGACCACCCTTCCGCATTTCTCCTTCCGCTGGCTGGCAGTTCCTGTTTTCCGACCCACCAAGCTTTCCGACGAACCTCTCAGGCTACCGCCACCAAGCTCCAGTAATTTTTGTGAGTAGCTTCTCCTTCCATTGTTACTTCTCAGTCCATCGGGTTTTTTCTCCAAATGAGGCCGACGGCCTCCTCCAGGAACTTCCCAGTTTTGTTCATTTTTGGTTCTAATGTACTGCTCATTTTTCTAGGTTTGGCCAGGCTGCAGTTTTGAGAGGGGCCAGAAATTCCTTGTACTAAATACTTTGGTTTCATTTTCACCTTCGACTCCAAGGTATAACATTGCAATGTTCTTCATTCTTTTTTGTTATAATGTAGAGTGTGGAATGAGATAATTGTTTTTTGGATTGAATGAGCTCATGTTTTTGTGTTATTATAGTGTAGATTGTGTAATGAGTTCATGGTTTTTTGGAGCTCATGATTTTTTTTTTTGTGTAGATTGTTGAATGGGTTTACAAAATATGTTGTTGTTGTGTAATGATGAGTTCTCTAAAGACACCGAGTTAGATGTTGGAATGCACTTTTGCACTAATCAGAGTTTTGAAAGTAAAGAATCATTAATTGAATGGGTTCGGAAAACAGCCATAAATTTGGGGTTTGTTATAATTATTTTGAGAGCCGATAACATCACATCCAGAGCATCACCAAGAGTAACATTAGGTTGTGATAGAGCTGGGTTACCTAATGGCAACAAAGGATATGTCAAGAAAAACATAAGAAAGTCAAGTTCGAAACGTTGTGGGTGTAAGTTTGCATTAAAAGGACAACGAGATGCGAATGATGAATGGAAACTTATAGTTAAATATGGTATACACAACCATGAGTTCGTTCACATTGAAGCACATCCATATGCCGGTAGATTAGACGACAATGAGTACAAGATAATGGAGGAGATGTTCAATGCCGGATGTAAGCCACGCAAAATTTTAACCGCATTGAAGAGAAGAAATCCGGAAAATTCAACATCACTTAGAACAATATATAATGTGAAAGCAAAGTTGTACAGAACACAACTTGAGGGTGGAACTCCAATCCAACATTTGTTTAAGTGCATTAGGGAATCCGGATATATTAGTTTCATGCAAGAAAATGAGAGTACTATGCATTTGGAAAATTTGTTTTTTGCGCATCCTACTTCAGTTCGGCTAAGCAATATGTTCTCAAATACATTTATGATTGATTGTACGTACAAGACCAACCGATACCGTTTGCCACTACTTTCTATTGTTGGAGTCACATCTACGAATCAATCTTTCTATTGTTGTTTTGCCTTCATGTCAAGTGAAAACGAAGCTAACTACAAATGGGCTCTTGAGTGCTTCAAGCTTATATTTGATGGGAATGTAATGCCTAATGTTATTGTAACTGATCGAGAGATTGCTTTGATGAATGCAATTGATCTTGTTTTCCCAAATGCTAAGAATGTGTTGTGTCAAGTGCATATACATCGTAATATTTTGGCTCATTGCAAAAAATTCTTTACAAAAGGAAAAGAATGTGATGCATTTTTGAATGTTTGGCAAAATGTCGTTAATTCAGTATCCGAGAATGAGTTTCATTTGCGTTTAAATGAAATGATGATCGAATATGCTACAAGTTACCCTGATGTGATTGCTTATGTTACAAAAACATGGTTAGAACCTTATAAAGAGATGTTTATTTCTACATGGGTTGATAAGTACTTGCATTTTGGAAACACATCCACCAATCGTGTTGAGGGGGGGCATAGTCAGTTGAAAAAATTTTTAGAAGTTTCAGTTGGAAATCTTACTACGGTTTGGAAAACATTTGATAACATGATCAACTTACAACATTCAGAAATCAAAAAAATGTTTGGCCAAAGTAAGATGCATGTTTACCCGAGTTTTAAAACTGCATTCTACTCAGAGTTAGTTGGGAACATCTCAACTGCAGCATTGGAGATGATTAAAAAGGAAGAAGAAACAATAAAATCAGGGTATGTTGAGCAGGCTCAATGTGCACATAAGAACAGATATACGCTTGGATTGCCTTGTGCACATGAGCTTGCTATGTACATTAAAGAGGGTAGTGCATTTCCTTTATGGATGATCCACAATCATTGGAAACAGTTAACACTATTAGACAAACATGAGTTCAGAGTGAAGGAAGAATCAAATGAGTGTGTTGACATAGAGAACGATATGGAAGGAATATTGAAAAAATATAACACCATTACAGATCTACAACGAAAGGAGATTAAAAGGAAATTGCGCGATCTCATAAATCCGGATGCAAGTCAGACGAAGGAACCAAAAATGCCAAAGAAATTGAAAGGTCGCCCGAAGGGAAGTTCGAAAAGTTTATGGAGGATTATAAATCCACAAAAAGAGAGCTCTCACATTTTGAGCATGTCCTAAAAGAGGAACAACAAAAACAACAACAACTTGATAAGGTCAAATTGATTAAGACAAAAAAACAAACAGTTACAAGAGGTGGTTTCCTTGAAAATGTGCGCAAGCAAATGCCCCCAAATGTGCGTACACATATCATTGAGGCCATTGATGTTTTGGGAGATGGGCAA